>CM060094.1:9799729-10100956 GCA_030522485.1 Stenchaetothrips biformis | reverse complement strand
CTCAAGTGGTGTGGTGGACACAGTTGTCACTCGCTGCTGTACGAGCTCTGCGCATATTTGTTTTGATTATTGGTTAACTCCGGTTCTAATTCATATGTATGTATATTTTTCCATTTGTGAATGTTCTGTATGTGTGAATCAATGCTTTCAAATCTAAACCCACAGAGTTTTAAGGTCGTGCATTTCGTGTTTTACTGCTCTGTGGGTTATGTCACAAAACTGCATTGACACTTGTAAATATTTCTCTTGACTTAATTTCATAGTTCGAAAATCTTTTGCTTTCTTTATATGGAGTATTTTATTTTCCATCATGGAACTGTCCAGTCACTTGAAGTGATTCTTCCGATTCACCTTTTTTCATGGTAAATGTCTATCATGGAACTTTTCTGTCGTTGTTTTAGATCCAAGATGGGGAAAACGTCTAGCAGCTCGGGACCTCCCCGCAAGGGAGGTTACGTCAGTAAGCATAGTCACAGCATGAATCCCAATCGCAGCGTCGAAAACCTCAAAGGAGTGGCAAATCCTCGCTCCAAGAGCAACATCAATCGTTTGCAGATGTACAGGAACTTTAAAAGCTAAGCGAGCCAAGAATGGTGAAGTGATCTGTGCAGCGCCTTTCCAAGGATGGGTTAATTCAGGAACCAGGGCACGAGTCGAGCCTAATCCAAAGTGGTTCGGCAACTCCCGTGTCATAAGTCAGAATGCCCTTCAAAAAATTTCAAGACGAACTTGGGACTGCCATCAAAGATCCCTACCAAGTTGTCATGAAAGCCTCTAGGTTGCCTGTTACCTTACTCAATGAAAAGGCTAAGAATGCCCGTGTCCACATTCTTGATACTGAGGGTTTTGATAAAGTCTTTGGGCCCAAGAAAAATCGTAAAAGGGTGAACCTTAAAATCCGAGATGTCGCAGCACTCACTGAAACTGCTTCTACTACTCAAGAAAAATATGATGACAGCAAGGATCATGACCTTTTGCGGGATAATGGAGGTGTAAAAGAAGCCACAAGTGAATGGATTTTTGGTGCAGGTACGAGTAAGAGAATTTACAATGAACTGTACAAAGTAATCGACTCATCTGATGTTATCATGCAAGTATTGGATGCGAGGGATCCCATGGGCACCCGTTCACCAGCATTGGAAGCATTCTTAAAGACTGAAAAGAAGCACAAGCATCTCATTTTTATTCTGAACAAGGTGGATCTCATCCCTAACTGGGTAACTCAGCGTTGGGTTGCAATCCTCAGTGCTGAATATCCAACCATCGCCTTTCACGCCTCAATGAATCACCCTTTCGGAAAAGGTGCTTTAATTAATTTACTACGTCAGTTTGGAAAGTTACATGATGACAAGAAGCAAATTAGTGTTGGTTTGATTGGTTATCCAAATGTTGGAAAGAGTTCTGTCATCAACACACTTCGTTCTAAGAAGGTATGCAAGGTTGCCCCTATAGCTGGTGAAACCAAAGTTTGGCAGTATATCACCTTGATGAAGAAGATATTCCTTATTGATTGTCCTGGTGTAGTCAGTGCTGTTGGACAAAGTGACACTGACAAAGTTCTAAAGGGAGTGGTTCGGACTGAATTAGTTGAAAATCCTGAAGACTATATTCCTGCCTTAATGGAAAGAGTCCGCAAAGAATATTTAGTTAAAACATACAAAGTTGATGAGTGGGATTCTCCTCAAGATTTCTTGAAGAAGTTAGCCTTTAAAGGTGGCAAACTACTGAAGAAAGGAGAACCAGACTATACTATCGTTGCTCGCATGGTTTTAAATGACTGGCAGCGTGGCAAGTTACCATTTTATGTCCCTCCTGCAGGATTTGAGAACCCTCTATCAGCAAAGGCTGTTATCGAAACTGCCCCGGCAACAGACAAATTAGTCATCACAGAATCTGCAAATGGTGATGTTCAAGTCTCTGGAGAACTCCAAAAGGACGACCCTAATCCTTTCCAGATTATCCAGGACTTCTCACAAATCAGAGTTCAGCTGGACTACAGCAAGGAAGACAATCCATTCCCCACCAAGGAAGAAAAGGAAGCAGCCATGATGAGAAAGAAACAGAAAATAGAAATGAAAGAAGCCAAGAAGAATAAGAGCAAGTATGTGGCTCGGGACTCAGACTCTGAAAGTGATGTTGAAGATATGGATGAAGATATTCGCAATGACCCTATACCAGAAGAGAAACCACAGCACAAACTCACCAGCAAGATGCGGCGGCGCATTGAGCGTGAACAGAGACGAAAGAAGATTGGAAATAATTTCTATGAAGTTGCTAATGTCAAAAACAGAAGTCATAGAAAATGAGCTGCTCAGTCAATTGTGATACATAATTATTTTCTTGAGTCTATTTTACTTTTTGTCCCCTATCAAAGTTCAACGTTTTGATTCCTGTTAAACATGACACTTATTAAATGCTTAAAAGTGCTCATGTTATTAAATTGTTGGGTGTCAGCAAACAGTGTACATAAAATAATAAAATTTATTAACATACTTCTCTGTGGGTTTATTTTCTAAGGTGCATAGACATCTATATAGTAACAATCTGTTCATAATATAATCAAACTTAATATTATCAGTCAAGCACAATGCAATGAATCACAGTTAATTACAAGTCATATGCCTACTAAAGATTCCAGAAGTTTGATATGAAAGAAGAAGATACATCTTCATTTTCAAGGCAGGAAGTAAGGCAACATTTCCCAACAATGCAGAGGCGTTTCTTAAAGTAACAACTATATTATTATACCTGAGAGTTACCTGATTTGCAATTTATTTGAAACTAATATCACATGTGCAAAATGTACAGTAGTTCAATCCACTTCAAAACCTAAGTACTCTTGGAGACTATATCCAAAGAGACGAAAGTCAATCTCATACACTGAATATATTTTACGAAGGAGATCAACTGTCAAGGAGCCAAAATATTTGCCAAGAGTAGCAGTAGTGTTTGAGGGTCTAGCAAACCGAGGAAAAGCAGAAGGTGACTCTCCTAACTGATGCAATAAGTAGTCTGCATCTTCATAAAGTGTCTCATATTTGCCAATGATGTCATAACGAAGTGCACATGGTGCACAAAGCTGATGAATTGGTTTCCAGTGTTCATTGTATTCACCTCCTGGTCCACTTTCTGTAGTTAAATATGTGACAAATTCCGAGAAGGTAACATCATCTCCATGGAGAAGGGAATGATTGGATGGGTTTTTCCTGTATGCCTTGACTAAATCAAACAGGTGAAAGATACAATGATTAAGCACCAACTTAACTTGAAAATGTGACAATAAATTCAATATCTTGCATCTTACCAATGTGTCTTCCAAAGCGAGTCTGAAAATATTTTGAGCTTGAATATTGCTGTTCCAATTTATTTCGGTAGGCTGAAAGAAGGCGTTCAAATGGATGCCGAACAATTAAAAAAGTGGTGTATGTTCTTAACATATGAGTAGCATCCTCTATAGAAAAATTAGCTAATTTTGGAAAAACTCCTGTTCTATGAACAAAGTCTGCAGGGATGTCCAGAGACCTTGTAACATTTGAGCTTCCGGATAAATACAAGAGAGTGCGTTTCCAATTTGTGCAAGCGACCTGAAACAATATTGAACAAGAGAATATTTAGCCTTGTTCAAATTGTAAATACTGCTTCAAATAAATTAGCTCAGCGTCTGTCTCTTCTTACCTTTGGAACGTAGCAGTACAGGAGCTGATGCTTTTGATCGACTATAATATGCTCCAATACTTCTTTGTTGTCCCAAATGGACTCTGGAGTGTAATGAGACGCATTTAATTGCAAGGCGTTTTGCCTTCTTTTGTAAGCTTGACATTCCCTCTGCAGCCTGTCCTGGCGCTCAATGAAAACACCTCGTTCTAAGAGATCAATTGGCTTAACTGACGACAATTTCTCTTGCATGTAGTCTAGGGAAAGAATTTTTTTGATGAAGACTCAAAATGTAAATATGGTTCTGATACAGAACTTGTACTTTGGCTTACCTGGTTTGTTAACAATGAGCAGCGAAGAACCCTGATTCCTAAGGTAAATGAAGCTCACAGTCAGACATATGAACACCACAGTGAGCAGAGAAATCTTTTCAGGTAATGATGTCATGCTCTTGTTTCACACTAGGGAACCTCACGATAATCATAGAGGTACATCCGGGCCGCATCTTTCACCGACTGCCATTGCCATCACTCGCAGGGTACAGCACCACCACCGCACTCAGACCCACCAAACCACCGCATGTGTATGTAGGTTTCTGGAGCCAACTTGTTGTCTGCTGGAGTTCTTGTTTCACTGAACTTGACCGTGAAGCGTCAAGCGCGCAACATTTCGTAGAGGGCGCGGCGGTTCCGCCTTGCCCTGACCTCTCCTCTAGTTAGACAGACTCAAAATCCTCTCCGCCTCGTTCGGCCACATCCTCCCGTTCTACCTTGATCCTGCCCTCATTTCTCCCTCGGATTCGTCGCCCCAGAGGGGAGGGGAGGGGGGGGGGACCGGGACGTGGAGGTACCTGCCGGGGGGTCCTTCCCTGCCCCTCCCCCACCCCTCTCACCGTCTAGACTTCAAACGAATACACCCTCGCTCGACGAGCTCACTTTTTCTTTCCTGCTGCTTTCTAGGTCAAGGCGCGCTGGAGGCGCCCAGCCGGTGAGGCGTGGATAGACCATGGGACAGCAACATCGGGGAGGGGGGCACCGCGTTGACCGTGTTTGGGTACGCGCCCGATGTGGCAACGACGCGCCCGGTCAGGACCCCGGTACTTTCTAATCAGGCAGCGGGGCGTGCCCAAAGGCCGTGCGTCGCCGTGCGTGGACCGAGTCTCGGTGACCCACCGATAAGAGCGGCGGCGCGAGCGAGGCGACACTGCGTCTGAACGGGTACTCTGCCTGCCTCCGTGGCGACCAGTGGCGACTCGCCCCGACCTGCCGCGCAGCTCGGGCGTAACGGTCACTTCGGGGAGTCTTCGTGTCTTTCCGTCTTGGAGCTCGTCTGCTCGGCTCGTGTTCAGGAAACAGGAATCTTGGGACGGAGGAGGAGAGAGAGAGAGAATAAATTCTGCCAAATGGTTGTCTTATGGGTAGTTGAAATGTTTATTCTCGAAACACATCCGAAGAAAACAACTTTATTTCAGACCAGTTTCTAATGCTTCATTGGCTGTCAAACAGGCTGTCGTTGTATTCTGGAATGCGTAGAGCTTGCGCACAAATGGCATCGTGTGTATTTATTACTCACAAGGTACGCCTATATGAAACGAAAACATCAGCAATTCGTTTGGTACATATATGGTCAAAGTGTGCAGTTCAATGGCTTACAATAAATTATTAAAATCATATCAGCCCCGGCTGTGAAACCGAATGCCTCTTAATCTTAAATTACTCTGTATCCCCGCGGGGGGAATCAGTCATTCGATTAGGTAATATTGCGAGAATTGAAGTAAAGAGGTGTCTAGTCGATTTCACAGCCAAAATATTACCGAAACCCGAATCCTAGTCACTATTTATCACTGAGCACCTAATGAAAAGGTTTTACTTTAGCACGTTCAACGGGGGCCGAGTCTAGTTGGATCGCACTGGACTCCGTGCGGCTGGGCGGGACGATGCGGAAAGGACTCTAAATCGTCAAAGACTCGAAATTTTCAACAATCAAGTTTCGGCCAGAGTGAGAGCAGACGGGAACTCCCGTCCGGGGTGCGTGGCGAGCGCCTGCGAATGAGAGGGTAGGCAGCGCCGCAAGACACGCGGCCGTTGCGGGCTGGCCTGCGCTGCGCGGCGCTCGGCGCTCTGCTTCCGTCGCTGCAGCCGTGTGAGGATCAGAGCGAATTTTAGACACGAGGGGAAATTCAATTTAAACGGCATCATCCCTTTGCACTGGCGGCCCCCACCCCCTCGCGCTTTGAGATCATCTTACAACCTACTACTGCAGCCGGAAGGCTGAAAGCCCCCATTCGCCCCCCATCAACCAATCAGCAATCCAAAGCCGCCCGAGCGCGGCGCTGTGGCTGCCTTCGGTAGCAGCGCCCTTTGTACTCTATAGTTGGCGGCATATTTGCGTGTGCGCACGCTGACGCCTCACATTTCAGTCCCGGGCACGGGTCAAGGCACTGTGAGCCTCAGCAGCCGAGCTGCTGGCACTGCACGCCCACCTCGGTGCAGCGGCACTCCAGGCACGGCCCGGACAGCTCCTGGATGATCTTGCCCACGCGGTACATGCGGCCGTAGATGTTGCAGCCGGCCAGCTTGAGCAGGCCGGACAATCCGGCTGGCAGCCCCGGCGGCGCGGCGGGGGCGGCGGTGGTCGTGGCGACCGGCCTCCGCGTGCTCATGTGGTGCTGCTGCGCGGGGTAGCTGCTGCTGCCGCCAAGGCCGCCGCCCCCGAGGGACGCCAGAGCGTCCTGCAGGAAGCTCGGCCGGAACTTGGTGCCTCCGAACAGCAGCGACGGTCGCATTGTGGCGAGGGGCGCCGGGGTCGTCGTCGTGGACGTCGTCGTGGTGGTGGACGTCGGCGTCCTGGCCGTCACTGTGGATAGTGTGGAGGACATCGACGGTGTGGTGTTCCGCGCTGTGGTGCTGGTCCTCTTCGTCGTGGCGCTCGCTGGCCGAGCGGTCGTCGTAGCGACTTGGTCACTGGCGGCTTGGTGTTGGACGGCTTGGTGGTGGACGGCTTAGCCGTTGACGGCTTGGCCGTGGTGACCGGCTTCGAGCTGGGCTTTGGCTTCGGCGTGGTCGGTGCCTTCTTCGCGGGGGGCGCGGGGGTTCTGGTGGCTGGCGGCTTGGCGTCCTTGTGGGTCGTCCGCACTGACGCTGGCGTCGTTGAGGTGGCGTTGGCTTTCGCGGCCGGCGGTGCCGGCTTCGCGGTGGGCGACTGCTTGGGCGTGCCTGGCGTCGTCGTCGAGGGCTTGCTGGTGGACGAGGAACTGCTAGCGGTCGTCGGCTTGGTGGCAGACGCCGCCGTTGTCGTGGCCGACGCAGTTGTGGTGGTTGGCGTTGTGGTGGTTGACGTTGTAGTGGTTGACGAGGGGTTTGTGGCGGTTGACGTTTTCACAATGGTCGGCTTCGTGGAAGACGACGGTCTCCTCGTGGTCGCGGCCGCCGGCGCCGCAGGCCTCTGAGGCGCGGGCACGGTGGTGGTGTCCGGCTGCATGAAAAGCTCGAGGAACTTGTCGAACGAGAAGGACTCCTCCTCGGCCTCCTCCGGCGGCTTGGGGGCGGCGGGCGGGGCCTCGTGCTCGTTGGTGGAGACGAAGTCGTGGTACTGCACGTCCTCGTCCACCTTGTCTTGGGCCTCGTTCTCCGACTCGTCCTCCGAGCCCCAGAGCGCGTCGAACAGGGACGTCGGCGTGGTGGTCGGCCTGGACAAACGAAACGCATTGTGTTTTATCCAAGTGCATCGGAAAATTATTAAATTCGAACTCACCTCTCTTTCCGAACAGGGGCCCTGGTCGTAGTGACACTGCTGCTCGTCGAGGCCACAGCCGCATCAGTCTTGAGCGTGGAGCCAGAGGCCTGTGTGGTGGTGGCGTTCGCCGAGGCAGGCCTCTGGGTAGTGGCCAGCGGCGTGGCCTTGGCCGTGGTGACCTTGAGGGTCGACGCGGTGGCCTTGACGGTGGTCGACGTGGCCTTGGGAGTTGTCGGCCGGGTCGTCGCCGGGGCCGCGGTGGATGTCGTTGAGGTTGTCACGGCGGTCTTGGCCGTGGAGGCGGCGGGCCTCCTCGTCGTCCAGCCTGGCTTCGCGGTGGTGGTCTTGGTCTTGAGCGCCGGCTTGGTCGTGCTCTTCGTGACCGGTGAGCTGGTGGTCGTAGTGGTCTTCCGTCTCTGTCCCTTCGTGGTGGCGCTGTGAGTTGACGACGCCGTCGATGTGGTCGTTGTCGGAGCGGTGGTCGTACTGGTCGTCGTCGTGGTCGTCGTCGTGGTCGTCTTCGACGGCAGAGGCCGCTTCGTCGACTGGGGCGTGGTGAGGCCAGGGACTAGGTCAGACACGGGTTCGATCCCCGGTGGCGGCTGCTCGGGTATTTTGGAATGCACCCGGTGCGGCTCGTTGTCCGGGCCGCTGTCCGGGACGTCGGCGAAGAGCAGCGGTCTGTCTCGGGTCTCCTCGCCTTCTGTCGGGAGGAATGTGAATCAGGCCCCGGTCGAGAACACTCTGATGCATGTTCAAACCCAGAATGAGTTTCCGGAAGGAGGGCCCTTCGGGACGCGTGGAGGTGCACGTCGAGTTGCCCCTGGCGGCAGGCAACTCATCGCGCAGCCTCCGGGTGGCTCCGACCCGGCAGACCCTCCCTCCACTCACCGCACGTGATGGCGCCGCAGCAGCGCTCCGGGTCCCTGGACGGGCCGCGGCTGCAGCCGGGCGGCACGGCGCCGCACGACGGCTCCTGGCACACCACGCCGCCGTCGAAGCAGAAGCACATGCGGCAGGCCCCCATCCCGGTGAGCAGCTCGCCGTGGCGGTACCGTCGGCCCCCCGACGTGCACGCGGCTGCGGAGAATACAAAAACATCGGTTCAAGAACCCGCGCAACGGCACTCGGTTCAGCGCGCCGTTTCAAATTTGGCGCGCCCTGTCGGCGGCGAAGCGCCGTCGTCAAGGACGATCGTCATTTGTTCTTTCCGTTGTTGTTGTTTGTTGTTGTGGTTTGCTGGTGTCACAGGCGTGTGTTTGTCAACTTTCTTGGAATTCGTCTAGTGGCAGCTTCTTCAATCCTCAGGATTCCATAATTTTGGTGAGTTTGTTGAAAATTTTACTTACTTTTTTGTTAATCTCTGGAGCAGAACTCGTAAACATGCGGTCTCAGAACAACACATAACCTCTTGCGCCGGCTACTCAGTGCGACATACACCTCGTTTTAATAGTGTGGATGTAGCTTTACTTTGGTGGCTTTTTCACATGTTTTAAATGCGGGTCTCGGTGACTTTATGTTAGTGGGACACTTAATCTTCTACTCACCACTTCCTCCATTTCCAAGCAGAGGGTCTGGTGTTACTGCATCAGGAACGAACCGTCCTTATTGTGACTTCAGGCGCTTGAACTTTGACAGTAGTAACCTTTTGTCCAATTCCTTTTTTTGGGGTGTCAGTTTTGTGCTGATAAAATGGCCCATCGATTATTGGTTCTCGTGGAACGAATCCTCCTAGAAGCACAGATCCCTCAGTTACTATTTGAAAAAAAATCGTCTCACACAAGCCAGTATTAACGTACATTTGCCCCCTAAAGTATTACCTTCTGTTTCTGTTGGTGGTGAAAAGAAGTAAAAGTTGTCACTTTTATCCTGAGATTCTTTTGATGAGGCGACATTTGATGATTCAGGCAGAATTTGACCTCCATCCGATGACGCTTTTTCCTCCTGAACTACTGCATCTGCTGCCACGAAAGGGATAATTCTGCAAATAAGACGTTTGCTTTTCTCTCTTAATTTTAATTAGAGTTTCACTTCATTTATTTTTGAATGAATACTAAAAACAGTTGTACATTGAAGCGGTCATTCTTCCGAGTAATAGATTTGTATTTCATACCTCAAATTTGGCAATGATGGAGGTAATGAGGGTTCATTGTAGTCATAGTCATAATCTTGATCCTTCTGCCGAGTCTTATTAATTATCGCCTCTATCACTGGCAATATTTTATTTTTCTCTGGGAAAACTGTATTATTTTTTATCTTCAGTAAATCCAGATTGTCTCCAAGATCAAGTTTAGTATTTAGTGTGATTGCAATATTGTCTGCAATCCCAGTCATCAGTGTGGTAGGACTTTCATCTGGTAATGGTGGCTGTGTTGTTAGTACAACATTTTGCTCAGAACGTTCCATCTCATATTTTACCTTGCCTGTATCTTTGGTTGATATCTCTCGATTACTCCGTGCATCATAGCTGATGGATCGTACTGAATTTTCTCCGTTTGAAGGACGGCCAATGGAACCCTGTGAAGTGTTTTTAAATTTTTGATGAGATTTGAAGATGAGATAAACAATGAGTCTTGATCTGAAAAAAAAAATAATTTTTGGATTACCTTTGTTTTGTGTCCGGAAGCTGCCGTCACCGTTTTCGTGATGCTCACTCTTGACTTGCCTGCAGAAACAGATTGAGGCCCATAAATTCCATTTTCCTCCGCAGTGCCTAAGTTCGGAGACTGTTCATGAACCACGTGACCAATTCAAGGTGATTTCTAGTGGGCTGGTCAGCCCATTTTGAGTGAGAGGGGAAGTTAAATCAAGCTAAACTAGCCAAGCAAAAAAAAAAAAAAAAAAAAAAAAAAAGACCGCTTGATTTATGACCTGGAATCCGTCAGGTGGTCATGAACAGACATGAACTGGTGATACTGACTGCAGTCGTACGACACCGGGCAGCACTTCCCCGGCGCGGTGACGGGCTCGCAGCCGTCCAGGGGCAGGTCGCACTTGAGGGGGGCGCAGCGCACGCGGCCGCGCATGCAGAAGCACGTCTCGCAGCGGCCGCGCGCCACGGACCTGACCTCCGCGCCGTCGCGGTACCGCCGGCCGTCCACCGTGCAGCCGGCGGGGCGGCGCGCCGGCGGCGGCGTGCTGCTGGTGGCGTTACTGGCGTCGCCGGCGCCGCACTGGTAGCTCGTGGGGCAGCACGTGTGGCCGCGGTACTCGGGCGTGCAGCCGGGGGCGGGCAGCACGCACTGCGGACGCACGCAGCGCTGCTGGCCGCGCACGCAGTAGCAGTAGTCGCACAGCGTGGACGACGACAGCGCCGACCCCTCCGCGAACAGCGACCCGTTGAGGTAGCAGCCTGCGGGCACCAGTGTTGTTGCGCTGTCTCTCTCTCGCACCCCGTCCCGTGAGAGTGCGAGAGAGGCACGGCGATGGGGCTGCGTTAGCTCCGAGGGACCGCCGGGAGGGCAGGCAACCCATCGTGCTCGGCGTCGACTCGGTGCCGTCGGGGTGCAGGGCTTACCTTTGTTGGGCGCGTCGGACCGGTAGCGCGTGCTCTGGCCGTGCCTCGCTTCCAGCCCGTTGTCCACGACGCCTGCGGGAGAGAGAGAGCGATGAGGCACAGGAAGTGGCGGCCATGCGTTATGCATGTGACTTACCTATCTCCGGGCAGTGCAGCTCGGGGCAGCAGGCGTGGGCGCGGTGCAGCAGGACGCAGCCCGGCGGCGGCGGGTCCGGCAGCGGCGCGCACACGCGCAGCCGGCACACGGGCGCGCCGCGGCGGCAGCGGCAGCGCAGGCACGGCTCGTCCTTGACGGGCACGGCCTGGCCGGGGCGGTAGCGCGCGCCCTCGAACAGGCAGCCCGTGCCGGCGTACGCGTCCAGCTCGGCCGCCTCGGCCGTCGGCGCGGCGCCCGCCACGCGGCCCGCCAGCAGCACGGCGGCCACGACGGCGACGCTCAGCGCGCCGGCCGGCGTCGCGGCATGGCGCAGCATGGGGCGCCGGAGTGTCCTGCAACAGGCGGGGGCCTTGGCCTTGAGGGGCGCTGGCCGGGCCGAGGCCGGGCCGAGGCCGGTACACTCGCGCTGACCCCGGCCTCGCTCGCGGGTCATCGGATCGCCCAGCCTCGGTCCGCTCGCTCGGCCTTTCTCGAAGTCCTGTCGGAGCAGCAGGGACAGGGTACTCGCGCCGCCGGGGTCGGGCCCTGCCTATTTGCATTCGGGCCTGAAGCATTGTGCTTCCCGTTAGGGCGGACGGACGGACGGACAGGCTGCAGATGACAAACGACGCTTCAAGGCTCTGATCATGGGTCAGGCTCGTCTAGGCTCGTCCTGGCCGCCGGGTCGCCATTCCGCCTGCCATTCCGATAGGACCGCTGTCTCTGTCGCACTCACGGGGCGTCCCGTAGGGGGCGAGAGAGACAGCGGGGCAGGTGGATGTCCCCTCTCGAGATTAACGTCGCCAACTAATGACGGTCCACCTGTCTCGGGCTCCATAGCATGGTGGCTCCCAGGGCGAAATTTCTGTGAGGACTTCCATGAAATGTGTCTGCGCGTCCGTGTGATTGGGTTGATTGACTTGTTCCTAATCCCCCTTTCCAGCGCTGAGCCCCTACCCACTCCACCTCTTCGCTGCAACCCAATCGGACAATTAAACACCGGAGCGGAAGCCGCCAGATTAATCGAGTAATGATGATAATGGTTTAATAAACCGTCCGTCTGGACCGCCAAATTATGGTTTGACGCTCCACAGACAAAATAAACCCTCGGACTTCATTTTTCGCCCATCATTTGCAAAGCGGAAAAAAGGGTTGTAATGCTGTGAGTCGCGAGCGGTTTGTGTTCTACTCGCCGGTGATTCTAGCGAAAAAGGCGTCGAGTTGTTTACCCCTCTTACTTAAACAGACCTTTTTCTTAAAAAACAAAAAAAAAGAGAAAAAAAAAGAAGTTATTTAATTTAATATATTTTTTTAAATTTTGCGCCGTTTGCCGCAGTGAGTCCTGTGAAGCGCATTAATGTGTGTGTGTGTGTGTGGTGCACCGGAAGTGTCCGTGTCCCCGGCATCAGAACATGCGAGGGGTGCTTCTCTTTTTATTCCTCCGTTATGAGAATCGCGGCCTTTATCCGACCTTTTTCCGGGCCTCTCTCTCTCTCTCTCTCTCTCTCTCTCTCTCTCTCTCTCTCTCTCTCTCTCTCTCTCTCTCTCTCTCTCTTTTGTTGTGTTGCGTTATTTGCGATTACCATCTACTGGCTGAAATTATGTTTGAGTCTCATGGGTGCCATCCTCTTTTCTCCAGGGACCGTAATTTTAATAATTTTAATAATGCCATCTTATTGTGTGTGTGTGTGTGTGTGTGTGTGTGTGTGTGCGTGTGTGTGTCTGTCTGTCTGTCTGTCTGTCTGTCTGTCTGTCTGTCTGTCAGTCCATCTAAGAATTTGAGATACCTAGTACTTGGAACCGTAAAACCGACTAAAACGACAGTCCATCTGTGTGAGCAGTTGGCCGTTCTAGGCCGCGTCTGTCGCCCGCCTCACTGCAAATCCACAGCGCGGCCGCCCTGACGCCGCGCTGGCGTGGAGAATCCCGCGGCGTCGGACCGGACTAGCCTCGCGAGCACGAGCCATTGGGCGTTGCGAGAGGGAGAGAGATGGGCGCTGCCGGCTGTACGGACGGCCCCTGCCTGCCCTCGCTCCGTGTTGCCGGCGTTGCCCTCCAGAACCGCACACCGTTCGTCAGCAACAAAGTAAAGCCCTGGACGGGCTGGGCTAGCTGGCTGTCTTGGCCGCCTGGCTGGGGCGGGGCGGGGCGGGGCGGGGCGGGGCGCTGTGGTGGCGTTACAGCCTGCTGGGTCGCGAGGTGCGACGTGGAACGCCTCTCGGAACGCCGCCGCCAGAACGATGACTCCAAGAACCTCGCCGGAATGTAACCAGGCTGTTTGAACGTACGTACACTCTGATTCATCTTGTGCAGCTTGTTCAGTTTTGCTTTTGCAGTGGCCATGTTGGCTGCATTGCGGGCTGCCTTGCCTGTCAATGAAGCCCACATTACCCCGCCTGGTCCAGCCTCCCCCTCCCCCTCCGCCTGGTCTCGTCTCGATGTTGGCAATTGCCTACAATTACCCCATTATCGGTTGGAGATACCGTGAGACAGCCAGCCGCGCTATCCGCCGCGTTGGCCGCCTTGCCCGCCCTGCTCGCCTCGCCGCCGCGCCGCCCGAAAAGCCGCCAATGAGACTGCAGTGAGCGATGGTATCAACCGTAATGGTCGCTGTTTATAAACAGCTTCTGTCCCTTCCTTTCTTTCGTAGAGTCCGACCGGTTTCCTCGTCTTCTAAAGGCGGCCGGCGGCCGGGACCTTTCCATTTAAAATCTATGGGCAGAAACCGCAGCCGCAAGGCGCCTCCTCCATGTCTGTGTGACAGATCAACTTTGTCAACGGCGAGGTTCGCAAAAATTGTTTTAAAAATAATAAATGAATATGCAAATTTTGGAATGATTGTTGCTGAAAACGATGCAGGCTTTAATCGCCTCCCAATTTGTGAAACGGTCGAAATGAGACACGACCGGCGTCATGGAGGAGTGCGCTAGGCTGCCATTACTCGGTCGTCCCCGCGCCACCCCGCGCCACCCCGCCCCCGCCCCGGAGACCTCCACGCACGACAGAGCCACAGGCTGCCATGCCAAGTGGCGGGCATGATGAGCACGGAGGGCGCGCCGCGAGGAGCAAAGACTTCCAGTCATGGTTTTCGGTTGGGCCGAAGTCCAAACGCCCAGCGGCCCGACGGCCAATGCAGTGCGACCGATGGCGAGAAAAATGAGTCCAGTCACGCTGTCCAAATAGGAACGGTCGGGTCGTTACGCTTGCAGCAGTCTGTGGCTTGTGGCGCCTCTGCCGCCGTGCGCCCCGCCCCGCCGCACGTCGCGAATTAGTCGCGGCAATTCCGTCCGATATAGAAGAGACGTGGACTTGCGGTCCAGTTCGCGCCAGTCATAGAAACTGGCAAAAGAAAAGAGGAAGGGGGAAAACGAAGTGTATCCACTGAGGTTGTTATTATCACAAGTAGCTAAATCACCTTAAAAAAAAAAAACCCACAGAAAATACATTTTTTTTTTTGAAAAAAAATAAAAATGCAATTTATTTGGCATTGCATTGTGCACACGCCACGAGACCAACAAAATAATAAGAAAATGCGCTGTAGATGAGAAGCCGCGGCATCGCTTAATAAAGTGGCAGTTGATAAGCGTTTCTGAATAAGTCAGTCACAAAACTGAACATTTTTTTCCCCCATTGTTCTGGGACGTTTCCTGTCGTGCTCTTTGAGCAGCAAATGGCATCCTCTGCGACCCTTCTTTGGGCAGTGCCCTGCAGTGTCACTGGCCCGCTGGGCGGCTCGGCTTGCACTGCAGTGCACCGGCTCAGCAACGGGCCCCGTCGCCGCCGCGTAATTGGGTTAAGTAGTGGAGACGTAACCTCACTGGGATGGGCCGACTCGCACGGTCCGCTTCGTTTGGCGCGTCTGTAAAGCGTGTGAAAACGGGCGAGCGCAGTGGGAAGCGAGGATCGCTTGTTGGCGTTTTTCTTTTATGTCCCGCGGTCGGGCCGGTCCGTAGACGCGTAAACGCGTAACGAAGGGCGCCGCTCCGACGCGCTGCAGTCGAAGCGACGCCGAGTTCGGCCGTTTCGTCCGGAAATGACGCGTTGTCGTGACATTTGACGTTCTTGGCGCAGCGGGGGGAGCTGTGCCAACTTGTCAGTTCTTAGAGCAGTGCCAAGCTCCGGATGCCACAGCAGATCGCTTAGTGTTTTCAAACACAAAGTCAGAGAGAGAGGGAGAGAGAGAGATAGAATACGGGAGGGACTCGGCGTGCTGCGGTCAGGGATGCCAACAAACCGCCGCCAGAGCCATGCACGACCTGGGCGTCGATTCGGTGCATCAAGGGACCTGAGTTTAGCAAAGTGCAATCTTCGGTGCGCAATCAATTTTCGCTGCCATTTGCACTGTCCGCTTCACTTCGGAAAAATAGCCAACGAATAAAGACCCTTTCCATCCTGTCCCAATGCTCACTTTTGTTTATGCTCAGAGGTGCCAGATTGAAAATATCAAGGCACTTCAATGAAACATCTTGATTACGAGTTCAGCGAGTTAATTTTTTGAGTTTCCTGAGGCACACATTCCAAAATTAAGTCCATAAACGATGAAAATTTTTATAGTACCCCTCCTCAAGGGCAATGTGCAATCGTACCTGGACGGCGCCACTCCTCGTCGTAGTGCTCCACTACACGGTCACGCTCGCACTGTCACACACTGTCACACACACACATGCATACACACGCACACACACACACACACGGTCGCGCGCGGTCACTGTCACGGGCGGGCTTTGCGGCGTGCGGGTTGTTGCGGCGTCGAGGCGGTACTGCCGCGCCGGCGGGACCCTACCCTACCGGCGGCCTGCCCGGGCCGTGCCCTGGCGCTGCGGCCTGGCCGGAGTGCCGCCGGCAGCGTCGCTGTGACAAGCAACACGCGCCGCCTGCCTGCCGTGCACACCTACCTTTCCTCAGCTCCTCCTTCAAAAACTTGTAAACGAACTGTTGTACAGACTGACTACAGATGCTGTTGCTATGTTCAACTCCTAGTGTTTACTAAATTTATTCTGGATTTTTGCGTGTTTCAGGTTGTCCCTTGAACGTCGGGTCCATCTTCGCTGCATTTTCCCCCCCATTGTCGAAACGAAGTTGATTTCATCTCCCAATCAAGAGAAAAACAGAAAAAAATCAACGTTCCGGCCTGCTGTAAGAAGATTTCACGATGAATGTCGCGCCTCTTGAAAGTACCAACATTCAGCTAAAGTCTCTACAGTGTGCCTTTAACAATGATAAGTTAAAAAGCGCATTATCTAAACGGAAACCGCATTTCGAGTGCACGTTTTCCGACAAACCTTTTTATCAAAGTTATTATTTGAAAGAGCATATTAAAACCCACACAGGAGAGAGACCCTATGAGTGCAAATCATGCAAAAAATGTTTTTTTACCAGCAGAACCCTCAAGACTCATCTTCGAACTCATACCGGCGAAAAGCCCTATTTGTGCACGGTTTGTGGTCAGAGATTCTCCAGAAGCGATCCTCTCAGAGATCACCTCAGAATCCACATTGGGGTAAAGTCTTTCGAATGCACATTTTGCAAACAGAGATTTATCAGGGCGATGTCTCTCAGACGCCATCTTCGAACCCATTCAGTTAAGAAACCTTACGTGTGCACAGACTGCAGTAGGGCTTTTAGAACAGGATATCAATTAAGAGTTCACTTAAAAATGCACACTGGGGATAAGCCATTCCAATGCTCAGTTGGCAGTAAGGCATTTAGAACAGGAAGTCACCTGCGATGTCACCTTCGAACGCACACTGAGAAGAAGCCCTTTGTTTGCTCAGTTTGCAACAAGGCATTTAGAACAGGAAGTCACCTGCGAAGCCATCTTCGAACGCACACTGGGGAGAAGCCCTTTGTTTGCTCAGTTTGCAACAAGGCATTTTCAAGAGAAAGTGACCTGCGAAGGCATCTTCGAACGCACACTGGGGAGAAGCCCTTTGTTTGCTCAGTTTGCAACAAGGCATTTTCAAGTGAAAGTAACCTGCGAAGCCATCTTCGAACGCACACTAGGGAGAAGCCCTTTGTTTGCTCAGTTTGCAACAAGGCATTTACAACAGGAAGTCACCTGCGATGTCACCTTCGAACGCACACTGAGAAGAAGCCCTATGAGTGCTCAGTTTGCAACAAGGCATTTTCAAGAGAAAGTGACCTGCGAAGGCATCTTCGAACGCACACTGGGGAGAAGCCCTTTGTTTGCTCAGTTTGCAACAAGGCATTTTCAAGTGAAAGTAACCTGCGAGGCCATCTTCGAACGCACACTGGGGAGCAGCCCTTTGTTTGCTCAGTTTGCAACAAGGCATTTTCAATAGAAAGTCTCCTGCGAAGGCACCTTCGAACGCACACTGGGGAGAAGCCCTTTGTTTGCTCAGTTTGCAACAAGGCATTTTCAATAGAAAGTCTCCTGCGAAGGCACCTTCGAACGCACACTGGGGAGAAGCCCTATGAGTGCTCAGTTTGCAACAAGGCATTTAGAACAGTAAGTCACCTGCGAAGCCATCTTCGAACGCACACTGGGGAGAAGCCCTATGAGTGCTCAGTTTGCAACAAGGCATTTAGAACAGTAAGTCACCTGCGAAGCCATCTTCGAACGCACACTGGGGAGAAGCCCTTTGTTTGCTCAGTTTGCAACAAGGCATTTTCAAGTGAAAGTAACCTGCGAAGGCATCTTCGAACGCACACTGGGGAGAAGCCCTTTGTTTGCTCAGTTTGCAACAAGGCATTTTCAAGTGAAAGTAACCTGCGAAGCCATCTTCGAACGCACACTAGGGAGAAGCCCTTTGTTTGCTCAGTTTGCAACAAGGCATTTTCAATAGAAAGTAACCTGCGAAGCCATCTTCGAATGCACACTGGGGAGAAGCCCTATGAGTGCTCAGTTTGCAACAAGGCATTTTCAAGAGGAAGTCTCCTGCGATGGCACCTTCGAACGCACACTGGGGAGAAGCCCTATGAGTGCTCAGTTTGCAACAAGGCATTTTCAAGAGAAAGTGACCTGCGAAGCCATCTTCGAACGCACACTGGGGAGAAGGTCTTTGTTTGCTCAGTTTGCAACAAGGCATTTTCAAGAGGAAGTCTCCTGCGAAGGCATCTTCGAACGCACACTGGGGAGAAGCCCTTTGTTTGCTCAGTTTGCAACAAGGCATTTTTAAGAGGAAGCGACTTGCAAAGGCATCTTCGAACGCACACTGACGCACAATAATGTATTTAACAAAAGGTATTACATGACTCTTTACCTTTACTTTTGAGAATGCTTTGGTTACTGAATGTATGTTTAAGCGTCATCCTTCAAATGTGTAAATACTGCATAAAGTAATTTTGTTTGACACGTATTGTGAATTACACTTGTTTTACTTATTCTTTATGGAATCAGAGATACTTTAAGAATTATTATAAATTATAGAACAATATTGTGTTTTATGATGGTTGGCTCCTTAAGCACTGCCTTATTTTAGAAGCTCGTTTTTAATAAAGCGTATTTATAACGATATTATTTTTACTTCTACTTTTTGTCTCGAATAAACGCATTTCTAATCGTAGTTTTCTCTGTCCTTTCACTGTTCTGTTGCGTTGGAATCTTTTCGACTCGAGCTTCGCCCTTCGATTTTTGGTCTCTTTAGATGTACCTGTGCGGTAAGACACAGTGGCACAGTGCATAGCTTGCCTGAAGTTGTGGCCGGGAGAGGGTTTTCCGCACTACTGCTGCACTTTTCTAGTTGACTCCTCCAGCACTCACTCGGCTTTTCGTAGGGGTGCGAGAGAGACAGAGCGACCAATCCACTGTTCGAAATCGCTCTTCTGATGGGGAACCTAATCTGTTGCAATTACGTTGGGGCCACAGGCGTGGTGGCGCCTCGTCGTGTGGCGCGAGACCGGCTGTGCGCGGTAGCCGCGTCGTGCCCTGCCGAGCCAGCGCGGGTAGAGCTGGTCCCGTTCAGAGAGGAAGCTACCGTTAGGACGTGTGGCCCGGCCACCTAGTCCACATGATGGCGGCACCGTGCTCCTTTAATTTGCAAAGCTTCATTTAGTTTTTTTTTTCTTCTTTTTTTTTTTGTGGGTTTCTGGTGCCAAACGAGACGAGTCGCCCTCCCTCGCCCTGTCCTGTTTCGGTCCGGCATTTCACTGGAGGGCGTTGCACCGCCATGTGGACAAACCTCATTCAAATATGGCGTGGCTGTTTGGCGCCCACATTGTGTCAGTCGTAGGTGCCGTTTCGGCAAAATGCTTTCGAAAGGGAGAGCACGGCAGCGCTAACTGCTTGCACGACGGCCGCTAATTTAAATCCCGGGGAAGCGCGCGCGTTGTGGGTAAACGGCGTGATGACGGGCTTGCCTGAGCGTGGCTGCAAAACTGGCACCGCAAAATATAATTCTAGCACGGTTCTCTGCACTCGGCAGAGGTCCGCTGTGACGCTGTCAACGAAGTTGGGTTTCCAAATTGCAACCGAAAGGACGTTTATTCTTCCTGCGCATTGACAATTTTGTCCAAAATTGGCTGCTTTGACTCTTAGTCGAATCTGCTCAACTAAATGAGAGCAGGGGTGCAGGTTGGACTGAGGTCAAATTGGGCAGATGTGGAGGGATTCGTGGACACGCTGTTGGGCGCGAGTCGACGTACGTGATCTTAAGGAAACCTCCGCACAGAAGTTAGTTGGGTTCGGACACATAAGGTAGCACTGTGATGTGTGAGTCGTGGCTCGGCGTGAGACGGGCTGGGCTTGACTGACTGGGACGTTCACCCCGTAGTTCCCACGCACGCCACGCCGCGCCACCATCGCCGCGAGCAACACGCCACAGAGGCCCTTCGCGGGGCCCGCTGCCCTTCGCGCTCCAGTGCGCCCCCGGGGCCCTCGCAGGCCCCTCTCCCACCCCGTCGGAAGTTTTGGCGGCATAGCCAGTGTCGCGAATGTTGACGCCCAAGGAAAAACTCAAGCTCAATCCAAATGGCTGTCCGTTTTCTTAATTTAAAAAAAATCGATATCGACCTTTCTAACAATGTGAGTCGGCCGATCCTCACGACAATGCTTGTTATCAGCGCCGTGGGTGCCTCATCCTGGTTGACCCACTCCCACACTGGCGCCGCGGGAGACTCGCCCACACAGGAGATGCCCATCTCAAAATTGCGGCAGGCCTCTAGGCTGAACCTGTTCGCTTTTGAGGTCACAATGGGCTGGCCTGCCGCGGGTCGGGGCGCGGACGGGGGCAGGGCTGGGCTCGACAGGGGAAGTGCTCCTGGACGTTTACCGGCTACTTACGAGTGCGCCGAGTGAAACGGACCGCTAAATACACATCGAGGCCCTCCTGTGGTTCCCATGCCGTCGAGCGAGGCGCAGAGCGAAGCGCAGAACGCCGAGTCCGACTAACTCGAAAAATTATTCTATTGCTGCGGGCCGACACACGGGCTCATTACTCCAGTCTCACACGGACGTCCTTTATTGGCGCCTTTTAATGGGAATAATAATAATAATAATAATAATAATAATAATAATAATAATAATAATAATAATAATAATAAGTATTATTATTATTATTATTATTTATAAATGGTACAGAGCAATAATAAGTACGAGTGTCCCAAAAACTTGTTAAAGCTGCTGGAAATATTCTGGTCGTAGTGCGGGCCAATGCCAGGGCCCCGGCGGCGTCAGGAATCGCCCCCCCCCCCCTTTCCCCCTCCTCTGCGCCAAAGTGGCGAGGATGTACCGTAATATTGGGCTCGTGTATATGGCACTGGCCGGCCGGCCGTTCCCACACTCCCACGCAGCCGTTCCCAAAGCGCTCCGCCTTGCTTCGCCGGAATCGGCTTTCCGCGCCGAGTGGTGCGTGCGCCCCGCGGATCGTTTCCGTTTTCAAGCACTGAATAATGGACACTCGTCTTTGGATTATTCGGCGGAGGTCAGGGTATTAGCTCACTTTAACCGTAACGAAGACCTTTTCATAAATGTCGATTTCGTATTGATTTCGATAAGCTCTCTCAGGTCTCCGTCGCAGCGATGGTTGATTGATGTCACGCTCGGAAGGTGTGGATGCAGGCTGGACGCAGCCCCACCGCTCCTGGAGTGAGCAGCCCACCGTGCGCTGGCGTCGAATGGGTGGCCTGCCTCGCAGGCGCACAAGTCATCCTTAGTCTCGCGCCAGGGGCCTTTTTTTTCTCTTTTTTTTTTGCGATGCTCAGGAGTCGAACCCACGAACTCCGCCAAGGGACGCGTCGTCTACTGTCTTCCATTCTTCCAGTTCACGGGGCTAGCACGAACAGGTAACCAGATTTTCGCAAGTAAATTTTGTGCCAAAAAGCACCCATTTACCGGTTTGGATTTGTCGTTTTGACTGGGAAAAATAAATTCGAAAATCAAGGTTTTAAAACTAGTTTTCGCGTTGGCCTGCTGTGGAGTTTGTTTGATGATAATGCAGGACTCTAGGCTAACTTGGCCTAGGGTTTCATTCCGGGGTGTGATCAAGGTGGCCATGGGCCATGGTGACGTGGCAGGGCAGGGGGAGAGCGGGGGTGGGGGGGAAGTCGGACTCTTGCCAAGTCCTCAATACGAGTTCAATCGTCTAACTAGTGGAGAGAAAGTGGTGTGTGTGCGTGTGTGACTGTGTGCGCCTGTTGTGCAATGCGTATCGTTACGTTAGAGACCACTCACTTTGATGTGGTCTGCTTCTTATTGCTCGATATAAAAACAACGGGTGGTGGTGACGAGCACGTGTTTGCGTGTGTGTGTGTGCGCGCGCGCGCGCGGTCCTCATCATCATTCACGCTCCGATTCGTCTCATTGTGTTTTGATTACGGAGGCGCGCGCGCAGGGGTAGTGCGTCAGCGGGTACATGCATCTTCGGAAAGAAGCCCCTTTACAGCTCCGTTTGCATCACCCAGACGCCCCCCCTGAACGGTCGTTGACTATGTCAGCCTGTCGACAGCTGCCGCCACCGATCGAGATCGAGGGAACATCGATTAATCGATATCGGGAGTGCGGCACCTCGTTGGCTGCGAGAGTAATGCGGCGTCGCAGCAATCTTTTTTTTTTTTTTTTTTTTTTTTTTTAAATTCAGTGAAGCTAAGCGGACAGGGATGTGGGCGATCGGCGGCCCAGAAGGGACCGGAGGGGCCAGACCAGGCCAGAGGGGAGCCTTCGGGGTGCATGCAGGCCGGCGGTCACGCCCCGGACAGCCTGGATAGAGAAAGCGGTCGGTCGGAGGCGTTTCTCCCGGTGGACGCGGCCCGGACGCGGCCCGGACGCGGTCCCCGGCCGGGACATGGCCCCCGACACGGGCAATTGACGTCGCCGTCGTCGTCACGACGCAAGCAGCCCCACCGCCGGGGACCCGGGGGGGCTTGCGTCAGAGTTTGCACCTCGCCGATGACAAATGTCGCCCCGCGCGGTGACAGGCCGCCGCCTTGTGGTCACCGGCCAGGTGATGCAAAGGGTCCTTCCTTTCGCCCAATGTGTGTGTGTGTGTGTGTTTGTGTGTGCGTGACAATGCCGAAGAAGTCGGCGTTGCATCAGGCCGTGCACGCTGTCAACCCGCATGAAGACTCGTGCTGCTTTTTCCACTCTTTTTCCGGCCGTCGTGTTGCTCGGTGAAACAAATCCCCAGTGCCATTGCGACGTCGAGACCGGAGGAAGGAATGGCGGGAAAAAGAAATAAAACGACGAATGCTGTTTTTAAATTAATAAAAAAAAATAACAGGATGGGCGATTTAATGTGAAAGACTTTGGCGCGGCACTTATGTACAGATGAGATGTGGAGTGGCGGGCGGAGCTAGTTGCCGACCTGGTCGACCTGCGACTGCAGGTTGGAGATGACTTCGGCGGGGACGTGGTCGCCCAGGATCTTGGTGAGGTCGATGCGCTGGTTGGCGCCGATGTTCTCGTACGCCGCCAGTTCTATGCCCTCCTGCACCTTCTGGATGGTGGCGTCCTTGGGGATGAGGTACGTGTTCTGCGCCTGCCGGATGGCCTCGTTGGTGAAGTAGCTGCCCTCCTTCTGGGGCATGGCGTAGGCGGCGACGGCCAGGGTGGCGAGGATCAAGACAGCCTTCATGGTGGCGAGGATGGTGCTGCGGGCAGAGGGGTTGCTCGCTCAATTATTGTCCATCAGAATCGGCTTTGCAAGCCGCCCGAAACCTTGCAGTTCTGCCAACATGGTCAGGCCGGCCCGGCGTAGGCTTATTTTTAGACCAGTCGAAGGCCCTCACAGTTTGCAAGAACTGACCTCCCGTGAACGTTTCAGTGTCGAATGCCTTGTCGGAACGGTCTCCAACAAAACGGTCGTCCGACCACGAACCGGGTTAAAGCCTCCATACGTGACGACACGAGACATCTTCCTGAGGCGGGTCTGCGCCGCCGCCGCCGAGCTGGACCGGTTCCCATCCAGTTTGTGCAACTGTGTCCCCTCCGCAGTACCTTCTAGATCACACCCGAAAGCGATCGCTCCCCCCTCAGCGGGGTAATCTCGAAAACAACGAAGCCATCGCCCCGCGCCGCCGCGATGCCTGAGTTCCGCCGTCCAATTTTGAAACCGGTATTCTAGACGGACGGTCCATTTTGACGGCGCCTGCTCGGATTCTCGATAGCGCTTCGATAGTGCTTCGATGATCGCGGCCGGCCGGGGTAACAAATCATCCTGTCGGTGTTGCGTAAGAGAAGACCCCCTCCACCTCAAAGCACGCACTTCTCCACCTGGAGGTAGAAAACACTCAGGACGTTGACCTTGACGTCTCGCCTCGAACGTATTCACTTGGCTTTGATGGCGTCGTTTTCACCGGAGAGTCGAAAGCGCTCAGACCGATCGTTTGAATGTGGCATGCGTTAAGAAGGGCTCGCGAATGGTTGCCCGGGTGCTGGACGCGTTCTGGAGCACGCACGGTTGAAGCCTTGTCTTGAGCGTAAGGAACTGGGTAACTCCTTCGCAAATTACGACGCTGACGTTTGCTCAAAATAGTTGGTAAAAGCGGGTAGCTCGACATGCCCTGGCGTCTTGACAGTCTCGACATTCTCGATGTACCGACGTCAGACAGTCTTTTGTTGTCACTTTTTTTTTCGTAACGTTGCATTCGCCTGGTACTACGCGTAGAGCCACTTCGCTTGTTGAACAAAAACAAAAAAATGTACCAACAACATAAAAAGATCAAAACCGGTTTCGCCTGGCCTGTTTGCGTACTTCTATGCTTTTTGCACGGCGAGTCGCCGCGTCCGTCAGGGATGGAGGGCATTTTAACCCTTTTGCTGTTCACACGCGCCCTTTCATCTGTGACACGCACACACACACACACACACCCATTCTCTGACACGCGAGCGCACAGGGACTCACCTTGTCGGTCGGCGAGCTGGTCTGAGACTGGCGTCGCCGCCGCCCCGTCGAGCCTTATGTAGGCCCGCCCCGGCGCCGCTGGCGGACCCGCAGGCCCCCCCCGGGCACCCAGGCCCCCGGGCACCCGGGCCCCGCCGGGCGGTTCGGCAACCCGATCACTGTGTGTGCCGACGGGGCGTAAAAAAAGAGAAAGAATACAGAGGAGAGTAAAGCGAACTTACAACACAAGGCACCAAAGTTGTAAAAAAAAAAAACCACGCATTCACGCATTGACAAAAAATTAAAAGCAAAATTGAAATAAAGTCCTTTTTTTTTTTTTTTTTTTTTGGAGCAGCCGATGTTTATTTGTGGGTTTTCCAGTTTAAAAAAATTATGAAATGCAGAAGTGTTTTTGTTTGACGGCGTAGTTTCTTTGCGAAGATTATGACGTTGGGCGGATGCAGTCGTGGCGACGGTCTGTTTGTCTGTTTGTCGGTCTGCGGAATTGTACATCCACAATGGGAGTCGTGGCGTGGGCGTGCGCTGCGCGGTTCGTGCGCGGTTCGTGCGCGGTTCGTGCGCGGGGCGCTTGGGAGAAACTGAAACTCTCCCCCGCATGGCCTGCCGTTTGAAAAGGGTTTGTGTCGTCGAAGCCGAAGCGTGAGCAATTAACTCGTGTTCCTGCACACTGATTCCGAGAGCGCTCGCTCCGTCTCTCTCGCACTCATGGGTCGCCCCATGCAGATGCGAGAGAGACAGGGCGACCGCTCTCGGAATCAGTGTGGTGTGGGCCTGCGGCGCCTGCGGGGAGCCCTGATGTGCTCACCTCACCACACGGCGGGGCGAGGCGCGGCGCGCCACCCCGGAAGAAAGCGCAGGGCTTTGTCTGTCTCGCACCGACGTGGGACGCTTCATCGGTGCGAGAGAGACGGAGTGATGTGAGGATGGCTGGCCCACTCGGAGCCGAGTCTGTTGTTAAGCGTTTTTGGCGGGGTTTACTTCACGCCACCCCAAAAAAAAGATAGAAAAAAAAAACCGATTAAATTTTTCTTAGATGTTCAGTGTGTCGCATGGTACTTTTCTCATTCAGACAAAAAAGGGCAGAGCAAAGGGACTTGCGTGGGCCTTTTTTTTTGTCCTCCAAGCAGTGCAGCGCAGGGCTACCTCGGCGCGCACTTCATTAACACGCCTTTATGCAAGAGCAGCCACACTGACCCGGCCCACACTGACGGCCGACCCGCGGAGAAAGTCCGGAGGCATCGGGCCGGGATCACTTGCCCCCCCCCCCTCCTCCCCCGCGGTATCGCCAGGTATATCAGTGGCGCTGCACGCGCGGCATCAGCGCCGTCAACTGCAGCCGCCGTCGCTCTGTCTCCCTCGCGCCCCAACGTGAGTGCGAGAGAGACAGAGCGGCCCGCTGCACCGCTCGTATTTTGATAAAGTCGTTAAGGCGCGCCTTTGCGCTTGCGCCTCGGCAGGCTGAGCCTCGGCTGCTGAGCCCCGGTGGCTGAGCCGGGCTGCTAAGTCGGAGGGAAAGCTGGCCGGTAAACGCCGCACGCCGCGATTGTCCGCCGCAGGTCGAACCCGCCGTCTCACTCGCACTCGCGCCGAGCGCCCCGCCCAGCTTGTTATAGAGATTGGACTATCGGGTCCGGTCGCCACACGATGCGACGGCGCGCCCGGCGGACTGGCTACCCTTTCCTGCTCCTGCCTGCTGTCTGCGCGCGGCTCTACCCCGCGCCCGGCGAAAGTCACTCCGCCGCGGGGTATCGCGGTGGGTGTGGGAGCGCCCGCAGCGTAGGCCGCCCCGCCGACCAAGCGCGTCGCGGCGTTGCCTACCCGACGATACGCAGGCGCCAGCGGCCGCCTGGCCCACCGTGCAGCTTGTCCAACTTGGAGCGCGTCGCCACGCCGCTGAGTGTCTGACACGACGCCCTCCGTTGCAGGCTAGCGATGCGCGCCGCCGTGGCCACCATGCTGCACTCCAAGTGCCGCAGCGCGAGCGCCTCGCCGTACACGCGCGCCCCCGGCGTGCTGCGCCTGGGCGTGGCGGACGACGCCGTGGCCTGGAGCAGAGCGTGGCCTGACTACGCGCCGCCGGACTTCACCGACCCCAGCGTGGTGGGCCGGCCCTGGGCCGACCCCGGCCTGGACGCGGAGGGCTTCTCGCCGGCCTGGAACGCGCTGGACGGCGGCGTGGACCGGCGCAGCCACGAGGGCGAGTACGCCGTCGTGGCCGGCCGGCCGCTGAACCCGCGCGGCCGCACGGGACTGGGCGGGCGCGGCGTGCTGGGCCGCTGGGGGCCGAACCACGCCGCCGACCCCATCGTGACGCGCTGGCGGACCACGGACGCCGGCCGGGTGCTGCAGTTCGTGGCCATCAGACGCAGGGACTCGGGGGAGTGGGCGCTGCCCGGCGGCATGGTGGACCCCGGCGAGGCCGTGTCCGCCACCCTGCGCCGCGAGTTCCTGGAGGAGGCGCTCAACGTGCTGCAGGACCCCGCCAAGGAGAAGCTGGTCGGGGACGTGTTCGCGTCCGGCGGCGAGGTGGTGTACCGCGGCTACGTGGACGACCCTAGGAACACGGACCACGCGTGGATGGAGACGGTAGCCTCCCACTTCCACGACGAGCAGGGCGACGGGCTGGCCGCGCTGCCCCTCGAGGCCGGCGACGACGCCGTGGGCGTGCGGTGGACTGACCTCGCCGCCGGCCTGCAGCTGTACGCGAGCCACTCGCAGTTCCTGGAGGCCGTGGCCAACAAGATGGGCGTGCAATGGTAGCGCCACCGACGCACTTAACTTTTTTATACATCGTGTCTCCTTGATGATGTCTGTGGAACGGTTCGCTGTGTAAATAATGGTTGAATGCCGAAACGAAAAAAAATGTCAGAGTAAACTGTAAGAAATATATTTATCCTGTATCGTGCGTCGATACGTTAATAAAGCATTTTATAGAACTGTAATTACAAGCAAACCAATTCAGCCATCCTAACGCAGGGCTGATCTGCGCTTTGTACTTCTTCAATTTTAAATTTAAAAAAAAAGAAGAAAAATGGATCAAACGACAAAGCTGTAGCGTAGCACAATAATTATATCTGTCGACAAAATTGCAATCGATGTATCACTCAACGCACTGCGTCTTGATAAAGCTTCAGAAAAATACATAAAAATATCTTTTGTATAAATTCTCTCCTCATATAACTTACAGATACCTCGTACTTCATCCTTATCCTACAGGAACTTATCTAGTTAAAAAACAACTCGTATTGCATTTACACAACGAACATAGCGCAAAGGTACAGTGAAACTAAGACTAGCATGGTCTTTAATTAAATAGTAACGAGCCACAGGTACTCAAGTCTTGGGAATCGTTTCCCCTTCAATTGAGATTTTACATACAACAAAAATGTTTGATTGTGAGCAACGCGAATTATTTACAATGTTTACACGCAGGATGCACAGCGCAGCTGTCGAAAAATGACTAACATTTGTTTTTCTCCAATGTTACGTCCGTATTGAAAGATACCAAATTCGACGAGTCTTCGTAAATAAATAACCTGGCATGTTTGCAAGATGCCAGATTCCAAAGTGCGGTAAAGGAGGAAGTGCACACGCGGCTGAAGCAAGAGGAGGACAGTTCGCCAAGGACTCTCTTTTTGTTTGACGCCATTTTATGGGCGGCTGCACAGGTGCCATCATGACTCGGCCCGGTGCGCGGCGTGCGGCGGGCTCCCCGGCGACTAGTTGACGGCGACCCCCCCGCCAGGCCGCCGGCGGGGCTGCTTATATTGAGCATGAGGGCGCGGTGGGTCCGGTCACGTGTTGGGTCCGTTTGCGTCACCGGGGCTGAGGAAGGGCAGGTGCTCGTGGAGGGCGTGGAGGTCGATGCCGGGCGGGTACGAGCTGGTGGCCGAGTCCACGGCCTCCTCGTCCTCCTCGGCCGTGGTCGTGGAGGCCGTCGCGGCCGACGCCGTGGTCATGGTGACCGTGGTGTAGTCGGTCGCCGTGGTGGCGGTGCCGGTCGTCTCCTCGGCGGCCTGCTCAGCCGTCGCCCAGGTGTCGGACGTGGTCACCTGGGTGGTGGCCGCTGTGACCCGGGTCGCGTCGGTCGTCGGCGTGGCCGTCGGCTCCACGGAGTAGTCCGTCAGCGTGGTCACGTCCTTGACCTTGGGCTCGGGTAGCCGCTCCTCTGTCAGGCAAGGGTTCCACCGTTAGCACAGGGTCCTTGCGCCCACTCAAAACGACTTAAACTGTTCGTTTTAGCCATATTGACTGTCGGGTACTTTCTTGGTGCATCACTGTCTGCCCGGAGTGCCACTGTACTCACCCGGCGCGGGCGGGCAGTTGTCGTACTTGGGGCAGCAGCTGCCGGGCACGTGTCGCGGCGCGCAGTCGGGCCGCCGGTAGCAGTGCACCCGCGTGCACACCGCCTCGCCGCCCTGGCAGTAGCACGCGCGGCACGGGTCCGGGTCGGCGCTGGCGGGCAGGCGCGCGCCGTTGTGGAACACGGCGCCGGCCACCGTGCAATCTGCGGACAGATTGCTGCCTTCGATCTACGGCCTGGCTTCCGCCAGTTCCGCCAGGCAGGTCTGTCTCTCTCGCACTCTCGGGTCGTGCCGTGCGGGTGCGAGAGAGACAGACCGACAGGACCCACCGCTGAGTCGGTCTGCGGAGGCCCCTACTTCGCCTCGGTTCGGGGCGTTTACTTGACTTGCTGACCGTCTCCACTCCAAGCTGTTTCCAAATTATTATTTTTTTAAATTTAAATGTTGCTTTACACTGTCCATCGGCGGGCGGGGCGAGCGTGGCCGCGGGCACGGCGTGCTCCTCCTTAGCGGCGGCGGCGTTGGCGGCGGCGTTGGCGGCGGCGTTGGCGGCGGCGTTGGCGGCGGCGATGGAGGGTGACGTGAGGGTGGCGGCGGTGGCCGGGACCGAGGTGCCCTCCTCCGACGAGGTGTCCAGGGGTCCTGCGCACAGAGCATGGCGTGATCCCGTTAGCGGGCACGGCCTGCTTGAGGACGCCGGGCGCGCGCCGCCGTCGCGCTTCCTCCTTACGTCTTGCTTCGTGTGCGCTATCCGCGCCATCCCACTGCAATTTGAGCAAATTGTCGGCCTTGGCTTGTGGGCGTTTGTCTCGCTACGTTCTGTGTGCACGGTGTAGGTGTACACGGCGTACACGGCCCGGGCGATGAGGCTTGACGGATCGGCTTGCCACTTTTCGAATTACCGAAGCCAGCCAGCCAGCGAGCATTGCCTCCGCCTGGAAGCCCGCGCGTCTGGAAGCCTCCAGCCTGATTAGGACCCGCCTCGCTCTGTCTCTCTCGTACCCCTAATCTCTCTCTCTCTCTCTCTCTCTCTCTCTCTCTCTCTCTCTCTCTCTCTCTCTCTCTCTCTCTCTCTCTCTCTCTCTCTCTCTCTCTCTCTCTCTCTCTCTCTCTCTCTCCTTTTCGGCGTACCTGGCGAGGCGACCGCGAACAGCAGCAGCAGCGACAGGAGCAAAGGCGATGACATACCGGACGTTAGGGCTGCATTCAACTTACTCTGGAAAAAAAATAAATCAGGCAATCAAGTTTTTGGGAACACAAAAATTAATTTTGGGTAGGTGATTTTTTTTTGGCGTCCGGGTCGGCCAGACTGTAAGGGGAACTATATTGTATGTTTGTATGTTTGTCTGTGTGTCTGTGTGTCTGTCTGCCGCCCAGCGGACGTCACCGCGCCGAAACGCGGCAGGCCTTCTTCCAGTGGCTCCGCCAAGGCGTCCACCCCGCGCCGCATCGACCCGCCGGTGTCCGCACGGCCCTGCGAGTGCGAGAGAGACAGAGCGACGGATCGATGCATGCATAACCTTGTCGTACAGACGTGGCGAGACGGGCTAGCTGTCGGCGCCACTTAGCCATTTAACGTGGGAAGCGAGCCTCGCGCGCCGCCTCGCCTCCCAAACAAGAACCCTCTCGTCACTTCTTAATCACTTTTTTTCCCTCCGGTACAGAGCTCCGCTGCCTCCCTGAGAAAAATCCCAGCGTCTCTTTCCTCTTTTTTTTTTTTTTTTTTTAGGTATTTTTTCCTTGATTACCGAAGAGGCACACTAGGTCCTGCATCTGGGCCGCGTCGCGCCCCGGCCGGGACCCGTCGTCGGGAAGCCCAGAGCGCTGCTCTCGTCTCTCTCGCACTCACGGGGCGGCCCGTAGGGGTGCGACGGAGGCAGCGTGCCGCGGCCTTTTGTTTGGATTGCGTAACTGCGGTCCCTCTCCTCGACCGTTGTTTTTCGCTCGCCCGGGATTCGACACGTTACCGAGTGTTCCTGCTCAGACTCATGTCCGTGACGACGGCGGCGACGGCGGCGCCCGGGAGTGGGAGAGAGAGAGAGAGAGACGCAGCGGGAGGTCAAATTACCGGGGCATTTCGACGTGTTTAGGCGTGAACGGAAAAACCCTTTAAATCGCCGTGCGCTGTTTCGTGGAAGAGGGAGGAACGGCAGCAGTGCAGTGCGAGCAGCCACCTTCCCTCTCCGCACCACTCAACGAAAAAACACACACACACACACACACACACACACACACACACACTCACACTGCTACACAGGTGCAGGCCCGCACGCACGGATGGAGCAGAGACAAGTCCGTCCTTTTCGATTCACACGTCAGGCTACAATGCCGCGTTCTGTTCCGGTCGGCCGCTCGGCGCCGCCAGCGCCAGCGCCAGCTTACACCCACTATCACTAACCGCGCTGGCTGCCTGGCTGGCCGGCCGATGCATCCGCCGCAATGCAGTGCTCTGGTCGCTGTGGCGTGCGCTCTACGGGCGAAAGAGGCCTCGTGCGCCGAAGGTTGTCCAAAAACATTTAGCGCGGAGTTATTAGCTAAAAGTACCCGGGACATACAAGTCCGCGTGATCGGAGTGGCGCTGTCTAATCCACTGCGGCGCTGCACCGGGAGGCAGCACGTCGCCGTCGTCGGCGAGGTGTCACTTCGTCGGGTGTTGACGTCCTCGCGGCACTGCACGACCACACACGGCAGCACCCGGTCGGTGGCGGCTGGCGTCGGCCTGCCAGGACGGCGCTCACCTGTTGCGTCTGCGCCGGGCCGGGCGTCGGGCGTGGGACTGGCAAGCGCCGGCAGCAGGCAAGCGCCACAGCGCCAGCCCGCGCCAGCCCAGCAGCGTCCTCAGCCGCCCCCGCCCCCGCCGCCCCGCCCCCGCCGCCTCTCACTGGAATGTTATAGACCTTGACTGTGGCCGCCAGTCACCCGCCTGGTGTGCCCCTGCTCCCGCCCTGCTCTCGCCCTGGCCGCCGTCAGGGGGCACGCAGCTGGCAGGGCACTGCTTTCGTCTCTCTCTCTCTCTCTCTCTCTCTCTCTCTCTCTCTCTCTCTCTCTCTGTCTCTCTCTCTCTCTCTCTCTCTCTCTCTGTCTCTCTCTCTCTCTCTCTCTCTCTCTCTCTCTCTCTCTCTCTCACACTCGGAATCGCCCTGCAGGCAGGCGCCCCCCCTCCCCCCCCCTCAGGCTGCCAAGCTGCAGCGGCATGATATTCGGATTCCAGAGCCTTCAACGTCAACGAACGGCCAAGGCGGCGGTGCCCGGCGGTGCCCGATGCCCCGCCCGAACCTTCCTTTGCACAACCGTCCGGGGGCCGTCCCTGAGCCCTTGCAGTCCCTTGAGGCCGCCTGCGCACAGTGGGCCAGAAGACCGGCGCAGGCGGCCAAAACTCTAGACGCGTTTAGAGCTTCAGAGTCGCTAAACGGGACTCGAACTGAACGTGGATCGCTCTAATGAACGAGGAATCCATTATTGGCCGGGTCACACGTTCAGTTCGAGTCCCATTTAGCGACGCTGGAGCTCAAAACGCGTCTGGTATTTCGGCTGCCTGCGCCGGTCTTGTGGCCCACGGAGCTGCGGGCCGCGGGGCCGTCCCTAAGGACTGGCGCGGCCCTCGCGACTCGGCGCGTCGGAGAGACTCACCGGCGTCCTTCACGACGCGGGTGTTGGTCGGGGCAGCCGAGGTCCCGATGAAACGCTTATGCATGCGGCGGCGCGGCGGCCCGGGCCAAGAGGCAGGCCGCGCGCGTGGAATGTTAACGTTTGTTTCTTGGTTTCTGCTGTTCTTTCCCCCCTTTTCACTGGAATAGCGAGATGGATGGGTTGAGCCGCACCGAGTGCGTGTGAGTGTGCTGGCGATGCTGGAGGCCCCTGGGCGCCTGCATGCGCCGCTGGAGGCTGCGCTGGAGAAGCCGTGCACAGAGCGCGAAATGTGAGATCTTCGCCTTGCTGTGGCCGGTCCCTTCCAGAGGCTGGGTTAGGCTTCCTGCACGGCCACCGCGTACCTGAACTGCTGGAGGTGGCGTCATGTCAGCCGGGCCAGGAATACCCGCTCAGGTAACGACATCCTGACGCATCGTGCGGTTGTGGCCGGAATCGGTCGGAGAGAGAGAGAGAGAGAGAGAGAGAGAGAGAGAGAGAGAGAGAGAGAGAGAGAGAGAGAGAGAGAGACGGAATCAGTGTCTGCCGGCTGCTGCAGACAGCGATTGGAAAGGGTTGCCCGGCGCGCTGCTGATCGTCGGTGAGTCACTCCTGAGTCAGAGCAGGACCCCGCCCCGCCCCGCCCTGCCCCACCCCGCCCGGTGAATCACACAGACTTTAATGCCGCGATCCGGAACCCAACGAAATGTTTAGAGTGCCCGTAAAGGGCGGCGAGGCGAGCCGGATGACTCAAAGACTCGGGGAATGCCTGACGCGGCGCTGCCAGGAACTAGTCCTCTAGTTCGCCCACCGAGTGCCAAATGGCGCGGTTCGGGGCGAGCGTCGTGTTGTGGGCCCTCGGCAACAGGGTTGCATGCTCGCCGGTCTGGTTCACATGGCGCACTTTCCCCGAGGCCCTCAAGACCGGCAGATTGACGCGCCCTGCGCCGCGCTCCGCCGCGCGCTCCCGGGCTGGTTCACGTTTCCGTGCGAAAATTGCATCCGATCGAATTGTGACTCGTCGCGCTGCCGTGGCGGGGCGGGGCGGGGCGGGTGTCCGCGAGTGACACCGTCGCGCCCCGCCCCGCCCTCACAATGGCTGCTTCCGGCCCCGCCGCGGGTTGCTCCCGAACAGCGCACCGTCGCTCTGTCTCTCTCGCACCGCGCCGCGCCGCGCTGTGAGGGCGAGAGAGACGCAGCAACGACAGCGCCGCTCGGGTCGGCGTGCCAACGCGCGCCCATCGGCCGGTCCACGGTTTTATTCGGAAAGAAAATATCCCGCTTGGTGCGGGTTCGAATCCCCGCGGCGGCCGTCGGAAACTTCCTCTTTTCCGGGCGACCGTTAAGCGCGAGCGAGAGGGCGAGAAGCAAGTGTGCTCGGCGGCCGATTTCATCCTCTTCGCGAACGCCGCGTCAGTCACGGTTTGTTGTTTGTTTGCGTTGGCGGCCGGGGCGTGCCTATCACGATCTGGGATGCGTTTAGCGAGTTTGCCGGGTGATGCGCGCTTCGTGATTGGTTAATCACTGGGTCACCCGCCGTCACGCTCGGAGCCGCTCGGACTCGCTCGGAGGGCACCGCAATGTACAGTGCGCCGGGGTCAGCTTCGCGTGAGCGGAGATAGAAGGGTGATCGAGGTGACCCGTGTTCGAACCAGGATCAAAATAGCCCCTCGCCCCCGTGGAAACGGAAGGGCGGAAAGCGTTAAATACTGACAGACAGTTCTCTCCTCAAATAGAATCCATGTCTCCAAACAGAATCTAAATCGCAAGCCAAGACGGCGAAAAAAAAAACCGAAAAAAAAATGCGACTGGTGTTCTTGAAGCCCCAGACTTACGTAAAACTGTTTCTGTGCTCCTGCCGTCAGAGTGCTCCAGGAAGGCGTCGACGATGCCATGGCGATGCCCTCCGCCAAGCGGAAGGCGGACCACCTCGGAGGCGGAAACAGCAAAAATGTCGCGGGAAGGACGCGACTAGAGTCGGCACAGCTGTCGTCCCAGGGCAGGCCGCCGGCCCCGCTGGCCCCGCTGGCCCCGCTGGCCCCGCTGGCCCCGCTGGCGTGGAAGAAATTCTCCGGCGAGGGGCTGGACGTGGACTACTGCCGCCTGCTGGCCGGCGCGCAGGCCGACCGCGCGCTGGCCGAGCTGGAGCAGTCCGTGGATTACTACACCGGGGAGCTGGCCAAGGTCTTCGTCTTCGGCAAGTGGCACCAGATCCCGCGCCAGCAGGTTGGTCGATGCCGATGACGTCAGGCGCCCGGAGGCAGCCCGGCCCGTCGAACTCGAGTGTCGTGCGGGTTGGCCTACCCTCGAGTCCGCAGGCGCTTCCCCGCCATTGAAAGTGCGCGGTCGATTTGGCGCCAAATGGACGGCTCGCGTCCTTCCGACCGCTCGATTCTGACTTGCAGTCCGTTCCAGAGTTCGTTCGGGGACCCCGGCCTGAGCTACAAGTTCTCTGGGCGTACCGTCCCCGCCAGGCCCTGGCCGCCGTCCGTGCTCGCCCTGCGCGCCGCCGTCGAGAAGGCCGCCGGCACGGACTTCAACTTCGTGCTCATCAACAGGTGCGTGTCCTTGCCGCGTCGTGTTCGGCGCGCACAGTGGGCCAGGCTACTGACGGCACGGCACTGCGCAGGTACCGGTCCGGGGCGGACCACATGGGCGAGCACCAGGACGCGGAGCCCGAGCTGGACCCCGCCGCGCCCATCGCCTCGCTGTCGCTGGGGCAGCCGCGCGACTTCGTCCTCAAGCACCGCGACGCCAGGAAGCCGCGGCCCCACAAGCGGGACATCGCGCCAGGTGCGCCTAAAATTAATCATTTAATATAACACTACAATTTTTTTTATTTTATTTTTAAATCCAGGTAAAATGGGCACTGTACCGTTTTGCAAAATAACTTTGTATATGTGTGCAGTGAAAATCCAGCTGGAGCACGGCTCACTGCTGCTCATGAACCCGCCCACGAACCAGGTCTGGTACCACTCCGTGCCGCCGCGCAAGACCAGCCACGGCGTCCGCGTCAACCTCACCTTCAGACGCATGCTGAAGACCTAGCGCGCTCCACTGCCTCCAGGCCCGCCCCAGTATTTATTTCCGTTTGTATGACTCATTATTGATGTCAAATCAATTGATAGCCAAAGCATGTACTTTTTTTTTTGGTTACTTTAAGTGTCTGTGAACCTTGTTTGTCTAATAAAATCACGAAAAAACTGAACAGTGTCGTACGCTCGTCGAAATTCGAAGTTGTCTCCTTTTCGCTGTGTGGGTCACACCGCGAGGGGTATCTCCTCGGCAGAGGGGACGGGTGCCGCGGCGCAGTCGAGGAGTATCGCCAGAGACCCGCGTGAGTTGGGATGCCAACGGTCGCGGCGCTCGGCTCGCTCGGCAGCGCCGCGGAGGCAGGCAACCCACCGCACACATCGGAACATGGAGGCCCCTGGGACCTTCTGGTGGGCATCGGTGCGCACAGCTGTGACTGCAGTCCTGCCGCCTGGGAGGTAGGCCGCACCCCCGCCAACGCACAGCTCTGCTCGACGGGACTGCCTACGCTGCAGGCGCCCTGGCCCGCCGTCGCTACTCCGCGACGCGCGGGGTAGCGCCCCGCCGGCGATACTTCGTCTCGGCGTCCCAGTGAGTCCTGGAAGCGGTGGCGAACGTGATCCGCAAGCACCCACTATGGGCTGGCGACGTGGAGGAGGCGGCGGCGGCGGCACGATTCCCGTGGACCCGACAATTTACCAATAAAATTCGTTTACACATTTTTTTCGAGCCCCGACAGGTCTTAGAAAGTCTAGTGATGGCGTGGACGGCATGCTCTAGGCTCCGAGGAAAATGCTGTATTTCCTCTTCTTCATTCACACACTCGTGAGTCCGGCACTGGTCTCTCTCCCTCTCTCTCTCTCTTCGGACTCTAACGAGACCCGGCGGACGCTGCAGCAGAGAATGGCCCGTAACGGGATAAGCTAGAAATACGGGCGAGAAGTGTCACGGTGGGTCTGTGGCCGGGCTGTGGCCTCCTCCCCGGCCGCCCCGGCCGCCCCGCTCGCCCGATGATGTAAGACTGGGCGCCCCGATGAGGATGTCCGGAGTCGATCATTAAGAGGGTCCACTCAGGGCGACGACGACGCGGCTCACCGAAGACCCCCTTCCACGGCCTTACGAACGCCAAAGGTTATTCCAAAAAATCGACTACCTCCTTGGCTTTCTCCCGGGAACGCCTCAAATGGGGCGGCGGCGGTATTACCCGCTCGGAAAAATGGGCGTATTATAGCACCGGTTTGTGTTATTACGCTAAGCAGCTGGACGTGCCCGTCGCGGACTAGGCGCACGAATTCGGGGAGTTCTTATCGTCACCCAGACGAGCTTTCACTGCAGCAGGACGACTTTCCATTATCTGAATTTCCTCTGCATCATCTGCGCCGCAAGCGATGTGTACCTTGTGAAAAAAAAATCCACGACCACACCGCGTCTCACTGAGAGCAATAGGGTACTTCGGAGAAGAGCTGGACCGGAAGTTAAGAAGAAATCAAGAAGAACAAAGTATGCGAAATTTGTGAGAATGAGCGTCTGCGTCGCCGTTCTGCCACTTCCGCAGAGCTATATTCTCATACAAGTTCGGCTTTTGTTCTTGATTTCTTCTCAACTTCCGTCCCAGCGTTTCTCCGAAGTACCCTATTTAGATAATAGAGGCGGGACCACACGACTCGATTGGGCAGGCGAGTCTACAGTGAAGAAAAACCCCTTCTGCCTCATCTGGTGGCACTAAATGGGCTCGCCGAGCGGGGCGAGAACCAGGACTCGTCCAGATGCACTTTTAATGCGCCTCGTCGCTTCGGATTCCTCGTCCGTCTCATCGGCAGGGGAAACCAGGGACCCTGGGCGTGGTGCGAACTCGCCCAAGTCATGCAAGACGGAGCGCAGCGCGCCGGGGCGCCGGCCGGCCGGGGCGTCGGACGGAGTTCGCCGCGGAGGTCGTTCAACCCACTAGGTCAAGGCCGGCTGCGGGCCCTTTTTTTTCCCACCCGCGGAGCTTGCCCGCCCTGGAATTCTTCATCTCCAATGTTCCAGAGGCTTTTTGAACCTTGGCACGGCTCTCTGAATCCTAGAGGTCCAGTCCTAGGGCATTCCCGTCCAATTTCTTCGGAAAATGTTTGAGGTTAGTGTGTGGAGGTGTGCAAATAAAGCGACACAAAATCTAATCGAATGTAATTTTATTAATTTATGGTTGTTGAGCATAAAAACAAAGTATACTGCGTCGTAATATCACAGAGTACACAGGGGGCTCCGCGGCCGTTCAGTCTGTGGGCCGGGCCCGGCGGCCCAGCGCCACGTAGTTGAGGCCGGCGGAGCTGCATTCATGTGCTCCCCCACAACGAGCGCTTTGACTCCGACGACTGCGGAACTGCCGCCAGGGAGGCCAAACACCCAATCAAAGGTTGGAACAGACGCGCATGCTAGGACTACCAGGGCACAAAAAACACTTTCGGCTGTGGGAAGAGAATCTTTCAGAAGTACAAATGGATTTATAATGGCCTATTCAGGTATTTGGCCTCCGCGGCGCAGTTCTCATAATTACACACAAAACATGGCAGCATTGCTTGCCCTTGAATCAACTCGACTGCACAAGAAGGAACAACCACCTCGGCGAGTCCATTTCTGGAGGAGTGTTTCGGCTGGACGCTTGCTGGGACAATGGGCGGTTAATAAGTTATCTAGCGAATCAACCTGGTGGAGGCAATGCAGGTGAGTCGTTCTGAAGGGAGCAAGCAGGCACATCATGGTTTAACGTTAAATACGAAGCACCGAGAACATACCACTAAATCATTACCAAACTAAATTTACAAAAATATCACGGACCTCTAAAGATACACAAACGTCATAACAAATAGATTCCACAGCTACAATCTGACGCTACAACAAATTTAAATTACATTTGATAACACTATTCACAATATCTTTTTCTATAAAACATATCTACACATCTACTCGACTCACACCACTACGTCGCGTGTAAAAGGCAAGTAAAAACTAAAACAACAAATATCTACAGAAAACAGACTATCCATTCAAAAGCAGGCGAGTGACAAGAATAGGACCTCAACACTAATACAAAAATAGTTTTATACATCGTGCAGGTTTCGATCAAGGGTCGCCTACGAGGGCTGCTTGAACTGGATCTCGGAAATCTATTTTCTACACAGATCCTTGGCCAAACTCAGATACTCCTGTCGCAGTATCGTCGCGGGTGTTTAGGAAATAGTTTTCCGAGATCCGAATATCTAGTTCAAGACCCTCTGAATCAATCCGTGTCGTTGCCGTCGACCAGCTGCGGTCGTCCGGCCGCCCCTTGCTCAACGAGTGACCCGCGGCGTTGCGCGCCTTGTTTCGAGAGCTGACCAGAAATGACAGTCTGGATTATCGAGGCATGCCGACGCTGCGACTGTGGGAACGGAGCGTCGGTCTCGTCGGAACCGTCCATGGTGCGCCGATTTCGACCACCACTTTCGGGACCAATCTTGTCTTCATTGCGCCCCAACTCGACCATTACAGTCGGCTCCACATGGTTTTGGGGCGGTGACTACGCCAAAACGCAAACAAAAATATTTTTTTTTAAAAAAAAGTTTTAGATTATTTGTACAAAATATTCACAAGACTCTTTTCACTTTCGATAAAAATTTAAACTCGTTTCTACAGCGTTAGCGTACAGATAATTACTGTTAAAAGACTACTTATCACATATCAAACAAATACATTCTAAAATATGGCCTGTTTATCGTGGACTTATGAAAGAAAATGTGTTTCTAGTATTTTCTTTTATAAAGCCTAAGAAATAGGAAACGCACAGACCCTTCAACATCATGAGCGTGCAAGGTAAAAGGCCAAGGCATAAACAAACAAGCTAAAATTCACAATAACTATTTATCAGACATTGTCAAGTTATGTGTAAAAAAAAAGCCTCAAAGAAAAAAACAAAACAACCGATAGAGCTCGTAAGTACAACATTATTGTGACACCCTTCGCTTTCCAGTCTGACCTTAAATCAAAAAGAACACCAAAAAAGTTAAAATAAAATTTCTAAAAAAGAATAAAAACAATTTGCAGACCATAAATCGGTTTTCATCCAAATTTCGACACGTGTTGTCCGGTATGCACGACACGAAGCACGCTGCTGCGTGCGGCAGAGCCAGTCACGGCGTGACACGGCGTGACGTGACGTCGCGTGACATCGCGTGCGCCAGACTCTCATCCTCGTCCCAAGGTCGTGAGACACGGAGCGCGACGCAGCGTGTCCTCCACACTTGACGACGGCAAATTTCAAATCTGGCGCCGAAATTGGGGCAGCAGTGGCGGCGTGCTTCGCGTCGGACTGACCGGCGGGCTATGGCAGTCAGGACACACGACCAGGCGGACCGCGATTTGACTTTGAGCATTTGGCGCGTCTCGATCCCATTTCACCGAGATTCAGACTACATGAGGACACTTAAACAGTCACGTTTATCACTTTAACACTCGCGCGTTCTCTCTTTCACACACACACACACGCATACACACACATATACACACTAACTTACATTCACGGGCGAAGCGCATGCGCCTCACACTTACATTTTAAAAAACGAGTCTTTTAAAACCGGCGCGGACAGAAATAAGTCAGTGACGTCCGCGCCCGCCCTGCAATTCGTTAAAAACCTATTTTTCCGTCGTCCCGCCCCCGGTCAGGCCCGGGGCGGGCCGTCGGGCAGGGGCTATGAAATCTCGTTGGAGGCGGGCGCGGCCCCCGCCACGGCCGACGGCGGCGCCGGCGGCCGGTCAGGCTGGTCCGCGGCGTCCGCGGGCGGCGCGGCGGGGCCGGACGCCTGCACGTGCCCGAAGAAGCCCAGCGTCCGCAGCGTGTCCGTGGTCCGCGCGATGAGCTGCTCCTTGTAGCGCCAGATGGTCGTGTCCGCCACGCTGTTCTGCCGGTACTCCACGCACGTCTTCTTGAGCGTGCGCACGCAGTCGGCGCGGTAGTGCTGCAGCTGCGCGTCCGCCGTCTCCACCGGGTAGCTGGTGCAGCCCGAGCCCAGGCACGACAGCGGGAAGTGGTTGTGCAGCGTGAGCGCGCGCTCCGGGTTGTGGAAGCACTTGACGTACTGGTTGGGCTTCGTGAAGTTCTTGCTGCGGTACACGTGCTGCAGCATGTGCATGTAGCGCGGGATGTCCTTGTACCAGCCGTGCGCGTGGATCAGGTCGTCCAGGAAGTACACGTTGCGCACGTTGTACGAGGCGCGCGTCTCGTTCTTGACGGCCAGCGCCTTGGGCAGCACCTGGTCCATCAGCTCGCGCCAGCCGCGCGCCCGCAGCGGCATGATGACCTCGTCGATGTCCAGCAGCGCGATGTACTCGTACGTGTACAGGTTCTTGTACAGGCAGTCGTTGTACGGGATCAGCTCGTTCTGCCGCTTGTGGTTCACCTTCTTGACGAGGTACATGTGCTGGAAGCCCGGGATGTTGGGCTGGCCGCCGGGCAGCGTGAGCGGCGTCACCGACGCGCGGCCCTGCTGCTCGTAGTGGCGCAGCACCTTGCTGATGTTGGGGTGCACCTGCGCGGAGGGCAGTATTAGCACGAGTACACACACTGTAAGCTCAACAAGGTCACGCAAGGCACTCACCTGCAGCTCGTAGAAGAAGACCTTCTCGGCGCCCAGGATGCCCAGCAGCTCGATCCACTCGACGAGGCGCACCGACAGGTCCTCGTGCAGGAAGTCCAGGCCCTTGACGCACACGGCGAAGCCCTTCTTCTTGGCGGGCCGGTCGTACAGCACGCGCAGGTGGTTGGTGGCCGTGTCGCAGGGCTTCTCCACCATGGACACGGACACGGGCACCTTGGCGTGGTGCGTCTTGGGGATCTGGCAGGCGATCAGGTAGGGCTGGTAGATGCCCTGCTTGTAGTTGCCCCACTTCTTGTACCAGATGTACTTGTACTCCATGGTCTTGACCAGCACGGGCTCCTTCTGGCCGTCGAACCAGAACTGGCAGTACGTCTTGACGGTGGGCTCGATGCGGTTGATCATGCCCAGGATGCGCACGGCGGGGCCGATGCGGCTGTAGCGGCGCACGTCGTAGTACGCGCCGTAGAGCTGGAAGGTGCCGTTGGTCGTGTGCATCGTCTGCCAGTACACGTTGTTGAACTCCAGCTCGAAGATGGACGGCATCTTGGCGCAGCTCTCGTTCTTGTAGAACATGGGCCTGTTCTTGTTCTTGAGCCAGAAGTCGACGGGCACGCGCGGCAGGGTGCGGGCCACCTCGGCCTCTGCCTCGGCCTGCGTGCGGTTGCTGCCGTTCTTGTCCACGAAGGGCTCGGCCACCAGCAGCGACTCGAGGGGCGGCGTGGTGGACGACGAGCTGGCCGCCGCCGCGTTCTCCGTGTGCGGCGTGCTCGCAACGGCCTTCATCAGCAGCAGCCGGCTCCGGGGGTCGCTGGTGTGCGTGTCCACGCGGCCCTCGCGCAGCTGCAGCACGGCCAGCACCAGCAGCCCCCACACCAGCAGCACCGCCAGGCAGCGGCGCACCAGGCGGCCCATCCTGCAACACACAAGCACGCCGTCACAGAGGGCTACAAGACGCGTTTTGAGCTCCTGAGTCGCTAAATGGGACTCGGATCAGACACAATACGGAGCCAAGGGCCTAACCTAGCCCGTTTGAGCCGAATACCGACAAACGTTTGACACGCCGCCGACCTCAAGTGCAAGTGCGAGCCCGTTTTAAATTACGGGAGAGGAATACCAAATCGTCAGTGTGTGTGTGAATTCATAGTGTTGGTCTTCTCATAAGAAAAGCGAGAGGAGAGTGAGTGAAGGCGTGTGTGTGTGTGCGTGCGTGCGGTTGAGGGGAAAAAAATGAACGCGCTACGCGGAAACTCCCATTGGAGACTTGAACGCAGGTGAAGGACCCCGCACTCACACACGCACACCCATCGGAGAGTCGCAACCCATCCTCTCTGGTGACGGCGGGAGCGCAAGGACCTGCAAGGACCTGCAAGGACCAACCCGTTTCAGCGCGTAACGGTGCAACTGCACCCAAAACGACGACAGCGCGAGCAAAACCAAAAGGCGGTGCAGGCCCACTCACTGTGGCGCTTCTGCCGGCCCGCAGCGCGCCACGCGGCGGATTAGGCAACTTCCCACCGCCAAGCGCACAGAGCTCCTCTATCGTTCGGCCGGATCTCGTTCACGAGCTGCAAATTGCGTATCGCGGCACGCATGCGCCCGCGGAGGGGAAGGGGCTAGGGCCGTGCCTCGGGTAGCGTCACCAAGACGACGACTTGGACCATCGCTGATAACGAGACAGCGCAACGAAAACCGGCGTGGGGCCATGCCGTAACGCGACTAGGCCCTCTCACTTGGGGTTGGACCCTGGAGCCATGCCGTAACGCGACTAGGCCCTCTCACTTGGGGTTTGGCCGCTGGTGACGCGGTCGCTTCCCCTTTCCCTTGGAAAAGAACCAAGATAACGACCAGTGCACTGTGTGTACACACCGAGCCGGATTAGACAATGCAATCCGTCTCCGGCCAGTTCCTCTAGAACGGAAACCAGTTTCAGTCATCAGTGTCGTCAATGGAGCTCTCACAAATCGAGTAGGCGCCCAAAAGACGCCGTCGGCCACAGCCACGCCCGCGGCACGCGCTTCAGAACACGCCGAGAGCGCGCGCGCGCACACACGTGCCCAACTCATTAATGCCGCGTCGCACACTCGGACACCGAGCCGACAGATGATAAAGGGAAGGCCATTCCACAATGGGGGAGTACGCGCGCACGCACACAGATGCATACGTACACACAGACAGGCCTGGAGCAGGCCGCGCGGCTGCGGGCGAGTGCCTTGCCCAACGGCTTGGCGTTTGCTCGCTGCCGCGCTCTCGGTGTCATCCCAGTAGCAACACACACACACACAGACACACACACGGTGACAGAAAAGGCGAAAAAATCCAAGGCTCCTCGCTAGCAACGAGTTTGTCGGATGACGTGTTGGCTGACGCACCACACTTGCGCGGCGCTGGTGCAAGCAGCCTACCCCGCAGCCTCTAGGTTAGCCCCATTCGACTGTATCTTCGGTTCCCGTCCGCCGGACTGCGTCCGTGTCACCGTGCGGGTCGCCCCGCGCGCATACAGTCAATTCAGAGTAACGTCGAGGATGACAGCGGCTGCCGGACCGGGACGAGCAGCGCCTGCATTAAAAGCAGGGCGGGGCAGCGGAGCGCAAATGCCATCAAGCCGTCCGCCCGCCGGCCGCCCGCCGCAGCCTGATGAGTCGAGTCGGACCCTCCCCCCTCCCCCAGGCCAGTCTTCCTGGTTGACATTTCAGCCAACGGGTCGCCAGCGGTCGGCGGACAGCACGGCGGCGGCACAGGTACGGCGGGGCGGGGCTGCCTGCGGTCGGCCCCAAATCAAATAGACGACGCGAGCGCCGCGCCAGCCGCGCCCGCAGCGGCGCCTGCCGGAGGCGGCGAGAAGTACAACCCATTGTGCGATGGATGGCATGGGATTGACGACGCCGCCGCGTTCGTCTCGTTTTGTCCGGCAAAAAGGCACCTTGAGTGCCCGTTCGAAACCTTGCCAAGCACGTTGAGAAAGATTGAAACTGTTTAGTTTGTTGCACGAAGAATTTAATTCGTGAGCTTAAAATACACTTTGCAATCGCGTGAAGCCTAAACGCAATTCTTCTGCACGTTCTTCGTAACAAATTATCAGGATGCGATGGCGTGTTGAGTGCGTTCGTTCCTCTTCCTTGGAGTGACGTACGCGTTGTACACACCTTCATCCTTCGAGGAGCTCGTCTTGTTGTGCCGGCCAAAACATTAGGGTCAGGCTCTCGCTGAAAATCACGCAAGCTTGCTCCACGACCGGGGCCTGACGAGGGAGTCTGCCGGATGCTATATGCCATGAGGACGCCTTGAGATGCCATGCGGGATGAGAGGGTCACTTTCTCTCTGCCGGGCGCCGCGATGGACCGGCCAGGCCTGCCGCTCAGTGTGGGCGCATCGGTGACGGCGTAACACACACACACACACACACACACACACACAGTCTCCTTCTCTCTTGTAATGCATCCCGATACAACAGGATCAGGCCCACACGACCCCCCTCGCACGGCCGCGTGGCGCCGAGGACAAGAGTGACGTAAAAGATACAAATCACCCGAACGCCGCGACATTTCGCTTGCGTTAGAAATAAGACAAAGTTCTTGGTTCGCGCATTTCAGTCGTTTTAGGTTAGGTGCCACTCGACGTAAAGTCGAGCAAACTGGAGCCCAAAGCCCAGCTTTCGCGGCCTCGATGCGGACAAATCGCTAATCGCAAGGATCGAGCACCGCGCCGCGCACGCCCAGGTGAGCAAGCCAAGAAAACGAAAGTGTTCGCATACATCAGAACGTGGGCTGCTCCAGATCAGGGCCAGATAGGCACCTGGCGCCGCAAAAACCAATGCACCTCTCAAAGTACACACAGCCAGCCACTCATCCGACGGGGGGTCCATTTCCGCGTCAGTGAAGCAGGTCCCCTCGCTGTCGTTACTCAGATTGTTTCCATTCGCCCAAGGAAATTACTCCCACAAGGCTGCTTTTCAACTCAAAAATAAACATTCGACTGCAAGTTGTTAGTTACCTTTCCAAAGGGGAAATTCGAAAGCTCACCCGGCCCTCGCTGCACGATCGCCCTCTTGAATATGCAGTGGGCAACGACTGCGGTCTGGCTGTGTATACTTCTTCAATTTCAAATCGGGCGGTTGTTCCCGCCATGACAAACGCGCGGCCGTATATCGCACGCAGCTCGTTACGTTTCAAATCGGAGATCAGCATGGCTCGGCTTGCAGGGCGGCGGTTCCGTTCCTACAGACGGCAAGCAACGGTTGCACAACCGGCTACCCACCGCCTGCAGGTGACTTGTCATAATCTAGGCTTCCAGTGCACGGCAGCGAACTGGCCCGGCTGCGTGTGTAATCCACAAGTGCACTCCGAGTCTGATCTGGTTGGAGTGTGCTTGCCGACTGCCACACGCCACTTAGCAGGTGTGCTGCGAGTATAGCAACAGATGGCGACGGAACGGTACCCTCCGCCAACTCGATCTTTGTAGCAAAATATCAAGTGCCATTTCGCTGGCAGCATGAGTGAGATCCAGTCTGTCACCCAAATCAAAACATCCTAGTTTTCTGCACTTGCTTGCGAACAGCTCAGTAGCCCACGGCCAGTTTTTCCTTCCACTAGAGGAACAGCATCGTGTGGCGCTGGGCAAACATAAGCTTCCCAGTGTGCGGGCAGACGGGCTTCGCTAGCAGCGACTCGAGCGGCTCGCCTCGCGGAACAGAACCGCGTTACTTCGCCAGCTTCGCCCCGCGGCCACCCAGTTACCGGAGTCTCCGCGGCAGCGGTGGCGGCGGTGTCGACGTCAGAAACGGCTGCGAATATATTGGAAGGCCGCGAGGAAGGCCGCGACCGGGAGGGGAGGGGGGAGTCCCAGGGGAACCGGTTCTTCCTGCCGGCCCAGGGTGCCTGGCTGGGGCGGCCTGGAGCGGCCTGGAGCAGCTAGGACGTGCATGCACGGGGCCCGACAAATAGAATACCATGGCGAGAAACGCATCCCAGCCACCCTAGCCTCCGGCGGGATGTCCGTCAAAGTCGCCGTTGTTCCCGACAGAGTAGGGCCGCGACGAGAACAGATGATGCTTCGCGGCATGCGGGCCCTAGCGGCCCTAGCGGGCCCTAGCGGCGGCGTGGCGTGCCCGTACCTGCGGCCGGCCCAGCCACGCAGGCGAGCCCTTCGGCTCCTGCAACTCGCACGCAGGCGCATTCCGTCAGTACTCGTCTCGGCCGGGAACAAGGCCTGGAACTAACCTGGAAGAACAAGCGGCCCAGTGTCGTTAGCTGTGCGTTCAAGTCTCCAGGGATTCTTTCTTCATAACACGCGGATGGCAGTCATTGAACGCTCAGACAAACATCATAGGATAGGACGCTTCCTCGGTCCGTCCACTAGAAGCCGTTTCGCGAGCGGGCCAGCTTGCCACTGCTCAGTATGCCAGCTTGCCACTGCTCAGGAGGCCGCCAGATACGAGCGCGGCTGGCCGGAACTGTTGCGATAAGCAGCGCAGGCGTAGGGCGGGTGGTTCTGGCGGCAAGGAAATGGCTCCAAGTAGCGGCTGCAGTGCGTCGTCGGAGACAGAAGCGGGCCTCAAATTGACACGTTGACTGCGAAGCGGCTCCACGGCTCCGCGCTATCGAGTCCCTCTCACCACCATCATCATTGTCGAGGCATCCAGCATGCAACGCAGTGCGAAAAAAAAACCCTAGAAACCTAATCCTAAGCCAGCGATTTCATATTGAACAGACCGGTTCTGGGGTCTAAAGCCCAGTTTCTCACCGACTGGAAACGCGGCCGTTGAAGGTGAAACTGTTTGGCCCTCATTTCGAGAAGCTTGCGCCACTTGAAATTCAGCCGCCGTGCCGGCGTGGTGGGCTGCCTGCACTTTTGGCGCCAGTGACAGTTGGCCCGAGAACCTGGCAAAGCAATTGCGGCCAACACGAGAGCCTCGGGATGGCGCGACAGTCGGGTGCGAGGTGGCGTGCACGCATTAAACGCGGAAGGATAATTTACATTTATCAAAAGAGGAAAATTAACTTGAAATAATCCAAATTTTCTTGAAAGAAGGATGATTTTAATCACCGAGAAGCCTTGATGCATGAAAATTTTAAGTTCCGAGCCTTTTTTTTCTGAGTTTGCTTTCTATCTAGAGTGTGGCGCGCCAAGGAGCGCAGCAGCACACCCCGAAAACAACAGGAGACAATTGAGGCTAATTTCAGATAGGCATCTCGCATTCCGGTCTAGCTTGCCGTTCCCATGATCGACAATACGAAGACCGCGGCCCGTTCCCACACACACCGGCACACCAAATTCGCCGCCCGGTTCGCGGAGAAGCTTCCTTTCCTGGCTCGCGAGAATATAAGGAGCTCGTCATACATGGAGTGCGCCACGTGGAGGAGCTTCCGGTCAGCAAGGCAAGCCGTCAAGGCTGCAGTTCCTCATCGCAGAGCCAAGAGTATCGCAGCGCCGGCAAGGCTCGCTGATTGATCGCCAGAGTCGCTGTATGGCGCCGACATAACGCCCGAGCCACGCATTTCGGCGCCGCGATGACCGAGTGTTGCCCAACGCACTGTCACGATCCTCAGATGAGGTCGGGAAGGTATCATTGCGATACTCTCGGAAAGATCAGTAGTGTATGTGCTTCTACTGAGGAAAACTGGATGGGACCAGGGTGTGTAGTGGCCTGCTGGAACACCGAAACCAACACACACCAACAGAATAGAGAAAGCCAAGATTTGAGTAAATTGAGTAAACTGATGAACTCATTCCGCCAATATTCTAGTCGAGAAGAGGCCTGCGGGCGTGCAGGCGGAATGTCGACAGGACAAGCGTCCGCCTGCTGCTTGAGGACACAGTGACGCCAACTGCTCGCTCATCGACGTGTTAGCGCGCATTTTGAAACTGCCGGCAGCCTCTTAGCACCGAGGTGCAGACCGCATGGACCCCCGCGGAAAGAACTGCTAAACCAACTCCCGAGGCGGAGCCCAGGTGGTGCCATGGCGAAGCCAAGAAGCGCACATGCTGTCGAGTTCACCAAACGAGAAGGTATCCCTCTCCACAATCCTGCAAGCACTTGGCACATGAGGACCACATACAGGGAGTCGTTGCAAGACAAGAGCCGCGACCAGGAGGGCGACACTCGAACTCGTGTACAAACACAACAGATCTGCTTTCTCCGTTAATTGCCGCCTTTTTTCCAGCCTGCGCGCATCGCAGCACGTTGTCTACACTCACACACACACCTCAATGAAAGGGTGCAATTATTGCTCCAGGCCGCTCCACCCCGCGCACGCGCGCCGCCTGTTTGCGTGATGGAAAACGTGACACTATTTTGCAGCTGCACGCGGCCTAGACACAGCGGTTGTGGTGATGCCTTCCAACCCCCCACTCTTCATTCAATCCACTTTGGTTTCAGAGAGGAAAGGGGGGGGGGGGTCGGAGAACAACAGACTGAAATAAATAAATAAAATAATGAAAATTGATCAAAAGTACTTCAGACTGCTTTTTCTTTTTCAAACTCCATACGAAGATTTTTTGTCCAAACATTGATGATGACACTACAGTCCAATGCCAGTAAGCTTAGTCCTCTTCTTTTCCATCAGTGTATCCCAGTTCGGCACGCGCCCCAATCGACGCGCATAATTGATGCTCGGGAGCGACTCGTTGGCTCTAACCTACACATTCCGTCGGTCGATTCGCCGAGGTCTGTAGCGCAATCCGTCGGCACCCGGCCGGGAGGCTAGAGCACAGCCCGATCGGGGGAGCCGAGCGCGGCCGAGCCGAGCGACAGCATTCGGCTAAGTGGATCATGTCGAAAGGGGCGTCGCGCGGAGTCATTACAGTGACAGTCGGGACAAAACGTCTCCATTCTGTGCGTGGTGGGTGGCAGGTCATGCACGACTCGAGATTTAATTTGTTTTTGCAAGCTGCTGGCAGCTGCTTCTGCCGACAGGCATTCAAGTCACTATCAGCCCATATCGCGGCAAGTCACTGGGACAAGCCAGCTTTGTTCTAGTTTCCTTTCCTGCGCTCTTCCTACTCAGCTTTGGAGGAGAAGCTCGTCACGGTCTTCCTTTTCCTTTTCTTGCCGACGCCCATCCCGTCTGCGCTGCTTCTGTTAAGTTTTATCCGCAAAACAAACGTAAAAAAAGTGCTCCAGAACTAGTTTGTGGTTCTAGAAGGCGTCGGAAGTTATTTGAAAAAGGCGTAGACGGGCAATTACGTGGGCCGCGCAGGCGGAGGTTGCTTTGTTGGCGATGCAGTCGCTGGCAGACTGAATCCAAGAGTAATTTTCGGAAAAAAAACGAAAACATCAAAACCGCTGGAAATTTTCCAGGACTGACAAACACTGCATCGAACTGAAACCCACACGGTTCCACCTCAGCGCGTGGCGCGAATTTTCAAACGCGTTAGCGAGGGCGTGGCTGGCTGGCTGGCTGGCTGGCTGGCCGGCTGGCCAACTCGCGGCTGCTGGCGACCGGCCCGGCCCGCGCAGACCCAGCCAGAGGCCGACCCACATAAGACCTAACGGGGAGCAGGAGGCCGGCAAGCAAGGCGTCCAAGGAAAAGTGGAGTCCATAATGAATGAGATCGCGTAAGTCCGGCGGCCGAGGACGCCACAAGGGCGCACGACCAGCGACGAACCTGGGTTCAACTCCCGCCGCCGACACATTTTTTTTTTCTGGCACGTCAGTCAGGGGTTCGCAATTTCATCAAATCTGTCACTAAACAATGATCGCGCCGATATGAAGGCAGTATGAAAACAAGTCGATTGGTTGGAGGATGCTCTGAGAGTGCGATCAGAGAAGCGCCACTGCAAAACCGAGCAGCTTCGCCGACGGTTAGTCATGATTACGAAACGGCCTTCAAGGTCACCCACCAGGTCTGATGAAGCAATTCGGCGAGGAGCTTCCAAGCGCCGTGCCCCGCGCTTTCCGAGTCCAACCCCCGCTCGCCTGTCATCGCCGTCCTCCCCTCCACCGGCACCGACCTTCGACCCTGAGGAGCGGACTGTGGGACTCTGAGTGATACTGGACACTAAGGTCAACGGCGGCGTGCTGCGGTGCGGCCAGCTGGGGCCCCGCCCCGCCCCGCCCCGCCCCGCCCCGCCCCGCCCCGCCCCGCCCCGCCCCGCCCCGCAAAGCCTCACGGCCGAGTTCAAGCCGACGGGCCGCGCGACGCGTGCAGTCGAACCCACACCACCACACCACCAACCAGCACACTTCACTACATTTGTTGGAAAAAAAAGGAGGAAAAAAAAAAACACTGGCAAGCAAAGAAACGAATCGAAATGACGGTCGGCTGGTCCGAGGGAGAAAGTGTTGGTGGTGCTGCACGCCACGCGTTACCTCAAAATTCTAATTGACGCGCCTAGGCCGGATTAGCCAGCGGCGCACGCTCACGGCAAAACAGCTGCCAACTCTAGGGAAATAAAAAATAATTTTAAATTAAACAAAAAAAAACAACAACTACTGTTACTTGTTAGCGGGGCGCGGGGTGGGCCGGCCCGCGCGACAGCCCGACAGGACAGTCTCCAGAGCTCCAGCACAGACATATTGCGATGAGTCGCCGAAAAAAAGCAAGCCGCGCGGCGTCAATTCGTCCCTTCCGGCCGGTCCCTGCCGCCCCACGAGTGCGAGAGAGACGGAGCGACGCGAGGCACGCACTGCACGCCAGTGCACACAGCCCTCCCAATTAAATAACTAAATGTGGAACGGCAATTAGGCGGCCGTGCCAAATAACCTTTCTGCCGCCTTGGCTGCCGGCACGCCCCGCCCCATCCCGCCCCGCCAGTTCCGCGTGCGGAAGCATTCCAAGTGAAAGGAGCCTTGGCATTTAGAGGTTGGTTCCGCAGGGTGACGCCAGGCGCTGCATACGGCTGCGAAAGGGAAAGGACCTCCTCAAGGACCCGCGCCCTTTTTCGCGACCCCCGGGGCGAGCCGAAGCCGCCCGAAGTAGACCCGAAGCGGAGCGGAGCCAACCGATCCAAATTGCGGCGCACTTAACGCATTTCCCACTTTCGCACGACGCAGATGGCCGCCACCCAGAGGGGAGCAAACCCGGAGCCATCTTGGTCTGTAAATTTTCGACAGTTTCTCTCTGAAGACGCGGAAGACGCCGTCGATCAGAGGGCCCGGGTGACCTTTCCGAGCCGCCCTGGCCAAAAGCTCGCCCTCTTCTCCCTCGGTTGCCACGAGATCTACGACGCTGACGTCACAGACCCGCCCGGAGCCCAGCGTAACACTCACAGGTGTCTCACTTCTTCCTTCACATTCCCCATGCATGCAACGCATGGCTACCGAGAAGCCGGCCCAAAAAAAATATGCAAGAAACGACGCAGGAAATGAAGTGGCCGGCACTACCAGTGCCAAAGCGGGCCCCCGCGGGGACTCCTGTCTCTCTCGCACCCGCACGGCCGGCAGCGCGCGAGCGAGACGGGGCGACGGACGACACAGATCGGCCTGCAGCGCGCGGAACAAGTCTGGCGACGCACTTGTGCTGCAACGCCGCACTGCCAGCCCCGTCTGCCCGGCGGGCTGCCTGCTCGGTCTGCTCGGCCTGCTATGCCTTCCGGTTCGATCGCCGAGGATCACTGCGTTACGCCGCGCGGCCGGGGCGTGGCGCGGAAGCCTCCTTCTATTCCCCAAACCAGCGAGCAGTCATAAGGGAAGCAATCAGCTTTTAGGGTGGAGTTACGGCCGACGCGAGCCGCTCCGTTTCGCGCGCCGGACTCCTCCGGGTGCGAGAGAGACAGAGCGACTGTCCAGAATGAGGCTGCCGGGCCGATCGCTCTCAGCACGCCACCTTCCCACGCGGCGTTCTGGAGGAAGCGCGGGCGGGACGGCCGAGCTGGCAGCCCGCGGAGGGAGCAGGGCCGAGCCAAAAATACCGGACGCGTTTTGAGCTCCAGAGTCGCTTAGTGGGACCTCGACCCGAACGTGTGACCCCACCAATGGATTGCTCTTTCCAGTCACGTATGAAAAAAAAAAAGAAAGAAAAAAAAACAACTTAATTCTTTTTCTAGCTGGTCACTTCACGGTGTACGGGCCGGCCAGGACAGCCACCTGGCCAGCAGCCGGAAACGAAGGTAATGCAAAGAAGGCCCAGCAATGCAGCGGGGCGCCGCCGAGAGGGGGGAGGAGGGGGAATCGCAGATCGAACCGTTCCGGTTTCACTCAGGAGAGACCACAGCTCCTCGGCACACAGACTGGCCAGCCCACTCGAACACATCGGTCGTCACTGTGGCCATTTTTCTATTTTTCGGACAGCGTCGCATAGCCAAAGACGCGCGAGACGCGGACGCAAAGACGGCCTATCGGCGTGAGCATCGGACGCGGCAGGACTCCCACCGTTTGCCGACAGAAATGAAATTAGTCGCGGGGAACTTTTCTCTCTTCCCTCGGTGGCACGGCGGTGTAGACCAGGGGGCCCCCGCACAGCGTGAGATACAGGTTTTGGCGGACACCCGACAATGCCAGTGCCGCCTTTCGCTCCCCTCCCCCGCTCTCTTCTCTCTCTGTCTCTCTCTGTCTGTCTGTCTGTCTGTCTGTCTCTCTCTCTCTCTCTCTCTCTCTCTCTCTCTCTCTCTCTCTCTCTCTCTCTCTCTCTCTCTCTCTCTCTCTCTCTCATCTGTTCAGTCATTTCATCAAGCCTCCCAGTGCAGCCACGCGGAATGGGAGCAGCGAGTGAGTAAGTGCACCCAGATGCGGCACTTGAAATGCACCACAAGCCTGCACTGCAAGCCTGCACTGCAGTCTTCCGAGAAAGGCGAACAGCACCCACTCTTCGCACTTTTACACTGACCACGTGTGTGTGTGTGTGTGTGTGTGTGTGTGTGCGTGTGTGAGAGTAGGTGAGTGTGTGTGTGTGTTCCATCTTTTCCAGACTGGCGGTCTTGCTGCAGTCTTTACCGCCCCCCAGGTGGAGGGGGGAAGAGAGAGAGAGAGAGAGAGAGAGAGAGAGAGAGAGAGAGAGAGAGAGAGAGAGAGAGAGAGAGAGAGAGAGAGAGAGAGAGAGAGAGAGAGTCGTCCGACTCGCCCAGGATGACGGCGTGTGCACGACCACTGTTATTCCACTTACGATGCAGACCGCACTTTCAGTGCAATACAAATTTTATCGCTCTTTTCTGTGATAATTATTGCAAAAAGGTGCGATGATCTGCTGTATCGCAGAATTTTGCTATGATCATTGCAAAAAACTGTAATGATTGCAGATTTTGTGTTGCCATCATCGCATTTTTGTGCAATAATTCCTTTTATCATTGCAGAAATGTGCGATGATCATTGCAAATTTTTGTGATACAAAAGTCATCGCATCTGGAGAGCGATGATTCGAGGGAATCACATTTTGGCTATCATCGCACGTTTTTGTGTTGAAAGTATCGCAACTTGGATAACAGTGACGCGGTGAAATCGTCCAAACGCAAACAGAAGCGCCGCGCCACACCTGTGGAAGCTGCCAACACATGCCGAAACATCCCGAATGTCCGATTCACAGAAAAATCCCATGATGTGTGCGGTGTGTGTCTGGCTACGTCAAGGAGTGTCTGGCTTCGCCTGTGCGCATCGTGTCTGGTCTCGTCCGTGTGTGTGTGTGTGTGTGTGTGTGTGTGTGCGTGTGTGCGTGCGCGAGACACCTGTCAGTTGATCCGTTCGTTCCCCCGACCTGGGCTACCAATACGCCCTACAGCGTGGCACGGCCCGTCTCCCCAATATTAAGCCCGAAACAAGAACTCAGACGGAGAGAGAGAAAGAAAAAGACGGAGAGAGAGAGAAAGCCTTTCTGCGGCCGTCCGGCGATCCGGCAGGACAGCAGCGCCGCTTGGCTTGTCCGCTTCGGTGGCGCGGGCTCGCGGGCACCGCGGCGGCGGCGCAGCTAGATCGGGGTTCCGTTGCGCTGACCCGGCCGGCCAGACTCCGCTGGAAAGGCGAACATCAGCTGGACCCGGCCGCAGTCGTTCCAGGGAACGACCGGCCCTGCAGTCGTTCCAGGGGTATCGCCGTGCCAAACAACAGGTAACAAGCCCCCAACTAACTGCCGAGCCGCGCCGCCCCGCTCGTCCCGGCGGCCACGCCACTGGGATCAGATTGACGTATTGCAGGTCCGTTGTCGTGAGAGCCCTCCCCGACCGATACCAACCGAACCGCAGGACAATGGCGCCGCAGTACCAACACACCGGCCCGAAAGACGGCCGAGATGGCTTTCCGCCCCGAATTGGATCGAGACTTGCATTGTGTAGGCGGCAGCGCGGTTGGTACACGATTCCACGAGTTTCTAATACCCCATCGCCCAGGAAGTGTTGGTTGGTTAGACCCACAGTGTACGTTCGAAGACGAATTTCTGACGTTTGGTCCTGTTTTAATGGCAGAGCAGAATTAAAGAGTGGCTCGGGTAGCCCGCTGAGCGCTGGCAGCAGTGAGCCGCCGACACAAAAATAAATAAGTGAAGGTTCAAACCGCGTTGCCTGGCGTGTGGCGTCGTTAAACAGCTCCTCCCGTCGGCCGAACAGCAAGACGCCAATTACCTGAAACGCAAAACAAGTTTCATTATTCCAAGCTGCACCCCAACTACACACGCCAACACCAAGGCAGAGATGCTATCCGTAAGTCCCACCGGTTGAACACGCCTCAAGGTCACAGCCAACTATTTTCATACCACTGACAAGCGGCCAAACAATTCATTTCCAACTCGGCGTCACGGCTCCAGGATTCCGGATCCGCGTTCGAGGACGAGAACTTTGGGCCCGCGAGGCCGGAGGGGTTGAAAAAAAAAAAGGGTCAAAAAGGGCGTACCTGTCAGAGAGAATGGCGGCTCTTGGGCGGGGCCGACCTACAAAGTGACACATTGCGTTCAGCGATCACAATGGGCCTCGTGTAGCGTGTCCGATCCGCGCTGGACCAATGGACTTGGGCCCACGCCCCCGTCCAGCCGAAACCAACAAAGGCGCGGCCGGGCAGGGAGGGACTTTGGCGACAGGCCACGGCGCGGCGGCGGCGGCCAACCGAACCGACTAACCTGACCAGCGTCGCTTTTCAGACGCCGAATCGGAGTGCAACTCGTTAATCAGCGTTTAGCGCGCATCACAAAGGGCAAGGCAACGAGCCTGATGGGCTTCTGCCTCGTTGCGCCGACTCGCCCCGCCACTGTCACAGAGTCGTGCGCAGCGCCAAATCCGCTCGGCCCATCCAACCACTGCACAGTGGGCAACAAGACCGTTGAGGAGGCCACAATACTAGACGCGTTTTGAGCTCCAGGGTCGCTTCGATTCACATTCGATTATTCGAGTTCTATTTAGCGACTCTGGAGCTCAAAACGCGTCTAGAATTTTGGCCGCCTCAACGGTCCTCTGACCCACTGTGCACTGTTCTGTTTCTGCCTGGCGGCTGGATGGAGCTCTCGGTGAAGGGGCGTCTGGGTGCGTGGGACAAAGAGAGAAAGAGAAAATAATAAAAAAAACTGAATGGGGGGAGACGGAGGCGACTTTGGTCCCTAACCACGCCTGAGCGTTAGCAACAATAACGCGCATGAATCGGCCGCAATCAGAGTGGCGCAATCATGCAATCCGTGCACATCGGACCCCCCCCCCCTCCCCGGGCAAACCGTTTGGCCGCGGGCCGGCGGCGGCCTTGGTGCTCACCCACACCCACCTACACAGACTGTCCCAGGACTGACTGCACACTGCTCCAGTTAGCCAACGCCCCTTCGCGGAATCCGATCGCGGCCCCGAAGCAGCGCAGCAGCCAGCAATGACGCCAGTTTATTTATTTATTTATTTTAAATTTTTCAAATGAGCGAAGAATATTCCTGATACAAACGTCTCCGTGACCGAGATACACACTAACGCAAGAAGAGCACAACAAAGACAAAACGCCCTTGCAGCACGTGCGCCACCGGCACCTTGCGGTCAAGTCGCGACATGGTGAACTGAGTGAGGAGGGGAAGGGGGGAGGGGGAGGGGGAGGGGGGAGTGACGGATGTTCAAGAGCCCAGTCCCGTCGCCACCTTTACGAGCAGCATGACTTTCGCCCTGCTCTTTCCAAACCGTGTTGCCATCAGGGAACCGGCTAGGTACGGCCGTACGGCCACGTTTTGCACTGGCATTCCCCCAACACACGAACACACACACACACACACACACACACACACACACACACACACACACACACACACACAGTGTGACAACAAAATTTTAAGAGTGTGCCCGGCATGGGCGAACGCTTGATTGGCTCGCTTGTCGTCGAAACTCCAAAGAGAGACCCGCGATTCGTCTTCTTGTCGTCCCTTTCATCCACTATGCATCTCTCTCGCACTCGCGGGCAGCGGTGTTGGTAAAATGGCGGCAGTGAGGCCCACCGCGTGTGATAACGACACCGTTTTATCGGAGTGAAAGGACGGACCGCGGTGAGGCACTAAAGGTGAGGCTAGCCTCGCCACGCCGTCCGAGCCTAGCAGTGGCCAAGATGCTTCAGCAAGTCCTTTCCACTGAGATTTTTTTTTTTTAACAGAACCCCGTTTGTAACACAAGAACAAGCAACAGAACCGCGGACGATGTATGATTGTTTTTTTTTTTTTGTTTTTTTTGTGGAGAGTACAGGTTGGCCGTCAGGCCCTTCCAGCAGTTCCAGCGGCGACAAAACCGACATTCCAGGCGTTCAACTAACAGCGGTGCAGTCGCACTGGAGAAACACGCTGGCCGTCGGGGACGCTCGCTGGAATGCGTCCAGAAAATCCGCAGCGCGTCAGGATCGCCAGGACTTTCTCCAGCATTCGACACATTTTGTTCTTCTTTCGCTTCACCTTCCCACTGTTCTTCGCCTCACGAGACGATCTGCCGAGAACGCAACGCCATTTCAGCTTCGTAGCGTTCAGTATTTTTTTTTTCCGACCCCCACCAGCGCGGGGCGGCGGGCCAGGGGTGGGCCACCGTGGGCCAGGCGGGTCGAGGTTCAACAGTCGGATGCAGCGCTGCAAGTCACGCGACGCGGAAGTGACCCTGGCTGCACAGTCAATCTGCCGTTTGAGAGGCTGCCGGGAGGACACCGAACACCGCCGAAGCGAATCGCACTGAGTCGTCACATTTCCAGCTTCGCTTTAATGTCTTTAAGTCACTCAATTTAAAAAAAATCAAAAAAAAAAATCATAACAACTCAGTTGACGCCTTCTTGTTTTCACATTAAAAACAGTGACGTATCACAAAAAACATTACCAGGTTTTTTTTTGTGTTTAGAGGCTTGTTTTGTAAGAGAAATTATTTTCAAATTCATCAAAATTCCAAATCCTATCTTACAATTCTATTTTAATTTAAATTCGTTTTTCCTTTTTTTTGTGTCCAAGAGGCAGTTTTGCATTTGAATTAAATTAATTTCAAAGCCTTTCTCTCGCTTGCGACCAAGTCTTTTTTATCCCTCCTCTTTTCCGGTGTGCGCGGCCGGTCACTGGGTCGCTGCTGGTCGCGTCCGCCCATCGTAATGAAAGACATCAATAAAGCGACATGCGGCTGTAAACTAGAACCGACACACGGCATCAGTGCCCTTTGCACACCCCATGGGCCAGAAAGGAAAAAATTGCGAAAATAAAAAAAAAAAGAACCTGTTTGGAATTAAACGACGGACCGGCGTATGGTACGTATTTCTTTGCAGACAGGCACTACCAAAAAGGAAGTCACATCATCGATTCAAACCATGACACTTGGTAGTGGAGTCAAGCTGCCGTTCTCCATCGAATCCCAACATGACTTATGAAGATGTGAAAAATATTTCAAGTCGTCGATTTGACCTTTTTTTTTTTCTCTCTAGTGTGGCACCGCGAGCTCTACAAATAGGCAGTGTACGTCGAGGCGACGATAGATGGCGATGGACTGGCGTAGAATGGCACTGGTCCGTTCCGTTATGAGATGATTGCCTCCCCGCGCGACGCCGCGACGCCGCGTGCGAGTGCCACACATTCGCTCCAGTGTCGCACGGCCCGTCCGCCCCAACACCACATGTTGCAAACAATTTGTTTTTGAGAAAATATTTCTCCGCTGTTTACCATCAACATTTCGCAGCAGTCATGCAGACTCTTCTTTCTGTCAAAAACTGCAGAGACTCTGTGTTATGCCACATGCATGCCGCCAGACCTTTGCGTTTCGCCAGCACAGCCCCAATTCCGTCACCGCGTCGCCCTTACAGTGTGGCCCCTCCCTTTCTTCCGTTTTCTCTTCCTGCACTGCGGCGCACTGCAACACACTACCCGGCAAACGCGCACAAACCGGGTCAGAAACGGAAACAGAACAGACTCGATCCACGCGCGTCGCCATCTCCATACAGCCGTGCTCTGCAATTTCGCAAACTAGTGTGCAGTCGGAATGCCAGGCAGGCAGGAGGGCCGCAAGCGGATATACGAGCCGAGCCCAACTCCGCTACATTCACAATTTCTACCGTTTGAGGCGCGCGGTGCGTGTAGTTCGAAAGTGCAGCGCAGCGTTCGACTGTCGCAGCAGCGCCCGCAGACTGAGTCTCTCTCTCTCTCTCTCTCTCTCTCTCTCTCTCTCTCTCTCTCTCTCTCTCTCTCTCTCTCTCTCTCTCTCTCTCTCTCTCTCTCTCTCTCTCTCTCTCTCTCTCTCCTACTAACGGGGCGTCGCGGCGGGTGCGAGAGAGAGACACCGTTTCGACGTGTGAGGTGAGCCATCGGACTTCCCCACTCTGGAGCTTCCCCGCGTGGTCCGGTCCGCGTCCTTGGGGGGCCAAAGACTTGCTGTGCCGGCGAGCTGATCGAGCTGCTGGGCTGAGTCACTGGCCGCCGGGCCGCCGCGCCGGGCCGGGCCGCCAGCACAGACACATCAGTCCGTCCTTCTCGCACCCCCTCGGCCCACGGGTGCGAGAGAGACAGAGTGTTGGGACGCTGAGCTAGGCGCTGCGCTGCGACGATGGCGCGGTATCGGCGCGCCGGACGGCCGAAGGTTCCGTTACAGTGCAGCGCCACAACAGCGCGGCCAGCCGGCCAGCCACACGGGGTCCAGGGAAGCCCATGCAGCGTCCGGCCGGCCGGCCCTACGCACAAGCCAGTCGCTCGCTGCCCAGCCCACATCTCATTCCTTGTTGGAATACATACATAACAAAACCAGGCACACCGTGAAAAAAAAAATATTTTTATTATTTTGTAACGCGCACCGCTGTTGGTCCAGCTCACACTCAGCCGCGGACAACAGCGACTCGTGTGGCGCGCTGCGAGGATTGGCATGCCTCGCCTTGGAGCCTGCGTCCGCCTGGGTCAGGGTCCTTGCACGCGTTGCACTCTGCCACGCCTCTCACTCGCACCCCTGCAGCCCCGCAGCGCGGCCAATACGATGGCCAATGCAACTAGGCTGGTGAAAGGTGGCACGTCTAATCTCCGAGGTTTCCCCGCCGCGCCTTTCCCTGCGCCCCGGCTCGCTGTCTCTCTCGCACCCCTACGGACCGCCCCACGAGTGCGAGAGAGACAGGGCGACGCAGCGGTGGACCAGCACCACAAACACGCCCTCTGATATGGACCAATAACAACACAGATAAGTCCGGGCACCTCCGCGCCCTGGTGGTCTGCAGTAGTCTGATGCCGTGCTTTCGTCTTTCTCTCTCTCTCTCTCTCTCTTTCTCTCTCTCTCTGTCCGGAGTCATCCTCCGCGCAGCATCACTGTAACGGCCTAGCGGTCCGTCCCGAACCCAACAACCAAACTGATAGACCGTCCCGTCTGTCCCACCGTGCTGAGGCGCGGCAGTGCGGCGGCGCCGCTTCAGCGTTATTAAAGCTTTTCAAATCCAGTTTGACAACGTTCCGGGCGGGGCGGGGCGGGGCGGGGCGGGGCGGGGCGGGGCGGGGCGGGGCGGGTTGAGCCGGCCCATCCGCGCCAAAGCCGCAGCACACGTTTCGATTTCTTTATCGAGACACACCGCGCCGCGTGGATCGGATCGGACCAGCCGACAAAACCGACTGAATTTCTACCCGCCCCTTGCGACGAAGAAAAAAAAAAAAAAGCCCAACGTAACGATTTTACACATTACAGTACACCGAAATCCAGCCAGAGGTCAAACTCGTACTGCGTGCCTGCCTGCGAGTACCACCAAGGCGAATGCCAGTGCCGGTGCACTAAGTGCTGTTTTAGCTTCTCCGAGTGCAGCTCAAGTTGGTACACCTTAATGACCGGCCGTGGCCCTCGCAGCGAGACTCTGCCTGCAGGACTCGGCGTCCCGCCCGCCGCGCCGCGCCGCCGGGACAAAACGTTACAAGTAATGGCCATCTCAGGTCCGCCAATGCCATGCCGTGACAGGAAGCGCGCACCCCGCCCCGAGGACCACTCCCCAGCCAACTAACTAAAAACACATACTGCTTGTCGTTGGCCGTGACAGCCGTGCATATACGTCAGCCAACCAGCCAGCCCAAGCCTCGCTGGGCATCAACGCATCCACACACACACACACACACAGTGTGTCATCGGCTGCATTTTCACTTTCCGCCGCGTGCGGGTTACACAACCAAAACGGCTGAAAATCCGGCACAACGTCAGCGGAGCAGCAGGAGCTGGAAAGTGGCGGGCCTTGACGAACGGGGCGGGGCGGGGCGGGGCGGGGCGGGGCGGGGCGGGGCGGGGCGGGGCGGGGCGGGCGGGCGGGGCGGGGCGGGGCGGGGCGGGGCGCTCCAGCCTGCTGCATTGCGCCCAACTGATCTTCATACCCGTCCCGGCGCTGTCACCTTCGCCGTGACGTCATCGCGACGTCGACCGGCCGGGGCGACAACACGCTCCAGGGCCGAGACGGCGGCGCGCGCCTCGCCGAGGACCGACTTCCGGAGGACTTCCTGGAGGACCCCGGCGACCCCGGCAACCTCTCAATGAGCGCGGCGCGTCGGCACGCACGGGGCCCGCAGAACCCAAGGGGCCGTGGCCGTGACCCCCCCGGGAGGAGCCCCTCCAGCGCACAGCGATACGCTGGCAACACTTGCGCCCCCCGCGGGCCGCGACGTGGCCTGCATGAGTCTGCACCGCGCCGGCACGCGCGCCAGTGCCGCCACCAGTCGCCACGCCGACGAGCGTTATTTGAATCCCAAACCGGGCGCCGGACGGCCGGACCGGCGGCCGCCCAGGGCTGCCAGCTTTGCAGAAGTGTGTCACGGCGAGCCGGCGGCGGCGGCCCGACGCCGAGCCTAGAGGCGGCCGGAGCACCTGCCCGCCGAACTCGCCGCTGCTGCCCCGCCCTGCGCCGCGCGCCGTCCAACTTCCGGGGGGGTCATCCGTCCAGCTTCGATGCGTCCAACGGGCGTGGCAGCGAGCGGAACAGCAGCAGCAGCGCCGCGGCGAGGCGGCGGACGGATTCGTCGCACAACAGCCCCCTGCTCGACGCCCGCTTCAAATTAGAACAGACTTGGTGACGCGCTGCAGCCGTGCCGTCACGGTGGGCCACGTGGGGCTCACATGCAGCGGGGAGGCGAATCAAGCGTCACTTCCCTCCAGCGCGGCGCCATTGTGAGCGCATCGCCCTGCCAACCTTGGCAGTGACAACAACCGTCACGCTTCTGACCCCCCTCCTCCCCCTCCTCAAGGGGAATAACGGAACGATACAGTTCCGCTGCACCACAGCAACAGATTGGCTCGCTAAACCCTTTCCGCGCACACCGTCCGCGACCCGTGACGAGCCGTGACGAACGCGGGTCGCGCCAGTCACGTGACGAGTCACGTCTGCAGCCCCAGACCCCGCTGCTGCCTCGTGGAACTCGGCGATGCAGTTGGCAAAATAATTGGCCTCGCTCCGTGTTGATCGCTCGCGGGGCCTCCATTGAGACGTAAGCCAGGCTTACTCCTTTCGGGAAAAGTCGATGCACAAACAAACGACACGAAAACAACTCGTTAGTTCGGTCAGCCGAATTTTCCGTTCCGTGTCTGTGGTCCTCGTGTCCGCTTCGACACACTTCGGCTTCCGGGCGCGGCAACACGCTATGGCGCAAAGTGTCAAACGACACACGATAATCAAAACAACGCGCAAAAAACTAGAGTGGCGACGGGGACTTCAACAACAAAAAGAGGCAAAACAACAAAAACAACGCGAGGTGGAGAGAGGGAAATTGCGGCCCCCTTACCCACTTGGAGGCCCGGCCCATGATTACGGATCATCCCGACAGCGTACATACAGATTCCGAACACTTCGCTCTGTCTCTGTCGCACTCGTGGAGGCGTCCCGTAGGGGTGCGAGAGAGACAGAGAGACACTGTTCGGAGTCAGACTCGCAGCATAGAATCGGGTAGAGGAAGGAGCACACGGAGTGGCAATGGAAAGGGGGGCCGGGCCAGGTCGCTCTGTCTCTGTCACGCTCGCGGGGCGTGGCGCAGCGGTGCGAGAGAGAGAGAGAGAGAGAGAGAGAGAGAGAGAGAGAGAGAGAGAGAGAGAGAGAGAGAGACGGACTACAGGTGGGAACGGTCGTCCCGGCCACCCAACGCCCTCCCTGACCACCTCAAGCGGGCCGTCTCCGATTGTCTCTCCGCAGTCCGGGGTCCAGGATTCTGACCGCCGCCACCGGTCCTCTGGCCCACTGCGTTGAGCCTGGCCGCGGTGGGAAGCGGGACCGTCCGTTACACGCGTAATCCCCCCGCGGCCGCCCCTCGGGCCGCCCTTCCCACACACTCATACCACTTACAGTGCGCGGCCCGGATCATGCGTACGCCACAATGTGGCACACAGGCCGGCAGTCTTCCCTCTCGCTGCGCTCCGTCTCTCTCGCGCCGCGGCACGCCCCGCGAGTGCGAGAGGGACGCCGGCGCCTCGCTCATCAGCACGGCAGAGTCACCTTGACTCATCCGAATACTGGCCGCGCGCGCGTTTGTTTTTTTTTTTTTTTTTTTTTTTTTTGCAGGGACTGTCGAGTACACTCGAGAACGCGCCCGACTTTGGCGGTGTAGGGCAGTCAAAGGCCACGCGCGCGAGCAGCTGAGCGCCGCCAAGCACCGCGTGCACCGCGACGAAGGCGGACTGTCAGAGGGCCTCTCAGTATGCGCGCCTCGCGCCGGCGCCCCGCCCCGCCCCGCCCCGCCCAGGCGCCCCGCCTCGCGAAGACACAAAGCGCGGATTACCCATTCCCAATCCCGAAGCAGTTGCCGTTTAAGCACGCTTAAGACCACCGCCGGGCGCCGGGCGTTGTCGTTGGCAGGCAGCCCGCCGCGTTCGGTTCGGCGGCGCTGGCCAACTACAAGTACGTACAACGCGTTGCGCAAGTGCACGGCCAGCTGTTCGTGTTTCCGAGTCATGAGCGGCTAATGAATAGCACGGCGCCAACCGGCTGGATTACCACCTGCAGACTGACGGTCGCTTTCGTCGCTCTGTCTCTCTCGCACCTGTAGGGACCGCCCCATGAGTGCTAGACAGACAGAGCGCGGCGGCCTGTTGGATGACCAAGTCTACGCGAAACGGCGAGCGAGGCCAAAGTCCGAGTGGACATGGCACTCCTGCCGACGGACGGACAGTCGCTTGAAAAACAAACGGATTAACTTTCCGTGCCACTCGGCCCACACCGTAATGCAGGGCTGCCACTCGTGCGAAGCACTTCCATGTTCCGAGGGCGCGGCGCGGCCGGGTCTCTTGACCGACTGCGCATGGTCGAGACACCAGTGGTACACTCTGTCGCGAAACCGAAGACAGGAGTGCACACTCCGTGGTAAAGCCGAAGGCAGGCAATCCTTCCCGTCCGTGCCTGCAGTGCCTGCCCGGGGCGGGCGTTGACCCCGCGGGCGTGGAGGTGCAGCCGATGCAGCAGTCTGTCTCTCTCGCACTCACGGGGCGCTCCGCGCAGGTGCGAGAGAGAGAGAGAGAGGCTCTGTCTGCAGGCGATGCAGCGCGTCCCAGCTCACTCTGTCGCTCAACGGAAGGCGGTGGAGAGGAGGACGAAGAGAGAGGGAGAGAGAAGGGGAGAGAGGAGAGGGGGAAAGGGGGGAGAGGCGCGGCGCGCAGCAGCAGAGCACACCGCACGTGTGAGTAAAGAGAGGCACACACTTCGGCGGCGCAATCAAGCCCGACCGAATATCTCAGCCCAAGAATCATTGGGCGTGGGTACGAATCAACATGTTGCACTTGCGATAAACGATCGGTGTGCCTCGTCCTGCCGATGGGCATGCACGGCGCGGCCTCGCAGCCTCACGTCCCGGCAATGAAATGAATAGGACGCCGTTCCCTTCCCAATCGCCCGCCGCCCTGCGGGATTTAGTACGGTCAAAGGAGCTATTTCGGGTGGGTCGCTCTGTCTCTCTCGCACTAGCGGGGGGATGGCACTGCAGGTGCATCCTGCTGCGATGCCGAAGTACCACTACCTCGCGCAAAAATGTGGACGCCTTGCGGAAAACCAGTGGACGAGTTGGTCTGATAGATTCCCCGTTCAAAGAGCTGTCCGTCTTCCCCACCGTGCGGTCGATTCGAATCCATTGGAGGGCTGCGGGGCTCAAAGCGTGTCTGCTACACTTGTTACGTCCGCCTCGCTCCGTCCCTGTCCCACTGGCGGGGGTGCGAGGGAGACAGCGCCGTTTGCGGCCGGATGGCACTCCACACCGCGCGGCCGCGGCCACCCCGCCGGCCCGGCCCGTCTTCTGCCGGAATCCAAACCGCGCGCTGTGGCCACGCTACGCTAGGCCAGGCGGCCCGCGGTCTCTGTCTCTCTCGCACTCATGGCGCGCGCCGAGAGAGACGGAGCGACCACTCTTCGGAATCCGTCTGCAGCCAAACCACCACTCACAGCCGCGAGGGAAGGTCGGGTAAAAAAAAAAAACACCACTTGCCCCGCTTTTTCGCGCTTTTCCCAGCTTTCCGTGTTTGCATCGCCCATTTTTGATTGGGTTGTGCGCCGCGGCCGCATCATGCAGTGCTCCACACGGGATGCTTGTTGGCGCATCCCGCGCTCGCTCGCTCGCTCGCTCCGCATTGTTGGCCCACTCCCTCCCCCGGATGTGGCCCAAGGCGCACGATGCTGGCCGGCCCACTGCGCGGCCAGGCTCGCGCGATGCATCCGCGGCGTCGGCTAAGGTCAAGGACGGCAGAGGCGGCTGCCGCAGAAGTAAGACGATACTTAGTTCAACGGCCGTGCTACTCGCACAACCGGCGAGGCGTTCTCTCATAGCGCGCGGCGAGCGGCCCCGCGTGCCACAGACTGCAGCAGAGTTCCCACGGAAAAGGAAAAGTCTGCTCCGGGGCCGAAATACGTAGAGAGCAGGGAGCACACTAACGAGTGCAGAAATCAGTTCGGAGTTCATTTGATAGCCGAACGAAACGTCGACCAGCGCCGTCGTTTTATCCAACCATTCGTTTTCCTTTCCAGGCGACATTGTCGATGCTTTTCTTCCCGCGGCAGGGTTGCGCCCCTTTCCCACTGGGGTGGCGTTATCGGCGGCCGAGCAATCAGGCTGCTGGACCGAAGCACGGCCACTGTTTGCCTCGACTTATCGCGGCTGGCTTGGGCCGAGCCGAGCGTGAAACGGCCGCGTCCCTTGTCTCGCACCGCTCAGCCCCCTAAGGAGCCTAAGGGGCAACGCCGGGCAACGCGGCGTGGGCGGAATTTTCCTCATCTTCGCCTACACTGTCGAGTTGTTGAGAAAGGCTAGCGCCCAGTTGGTGACATCGACGAGTCTGGCGGCAGCTTGGCGGCGGCGGGCCCATCCCCATCAGCGCAGTCGTCGCTCTGTCTCTCTCGCTCGCGAGGGGCGTCCCGTGGGGGTGTGAGAGAGAAGCCTCCCTCCGGCGAGGGCGCCCCGCCCCGCCCCGCCCCGCCCCGCCCGCACGCGGCGCCTGAGGCTTCTGCCCCGCCTCTGGATCGTAAAGCCCTCAGGGGGGAGGGCACTTCACTAAAAATAGAAAAACCTCGTCGTGCCCACCTGTCTTGTGGAGGAAGCCGGTCAGCGACTCTGGCGCGGTGTATCCTCTGAGTATCCTGTATCCACTGTGCCACTGACACTTGGCTCACTCACTGCCGCACTGGCGATGCTGGCGGTGCGGACCGCGGTGCGCGGCGCACGTCACCACGCCGACACCTGTGTTGACTCGGCCGGCACTCGCAACTCATCCCCATGACACCGCCGATGCACACACACACACACGCGCGGGCTCAGGAGCATTCACGCACACACCTCACACACACACACACACGCAGCCGGTCTGGCTGATGTCCGGTTTCCACAAGGGGTTTCGCCGGACGACACGACGGCGGCTCGCGGGACAGACGGGGCTGGCGGCCAGACACGGCGACACTTCGCGCAGCACGCGCCACGCGGCAGCACGCGGCGGCAGGGACGACCTCTCGGCTCAGCAGCCAAGCTGCGAATGCTGGCTGGCGGCTCGGTCGCCGGCTCAGCCGCCGGTGCGACCAGCAGCCGGCCGCCCAGACCGAGCTGGCGGCAGCCGGCCGCCCCGCAGCCCCCACCACCCCCCGCCGGCCCCTGCTGCCAGCAGCACGGTGCCCCCGCCCCCCCTCCCCAACCCCCGCCGGTGTGTTTGGCTGCCCGGCTGCATTCTCCACCCCCCTCTCCCCTCCTCCGGTTACCCTTCTTCTCCTTCAAACCGAACGCACCGACGAACCTCTCCAGCGCGGCCGAGGCAGGGCAGGGCAGGCCGGCGGCGTCCAGCCTGTCGGACAGCTTGACGTTCTTTCTTGCAGGACCATTTAGGACCCGTTCGTCCACCTCCCCGGTGCTGGCGCAGTGCTGGCGCGGCGCTGGCCGACCCGGTGGACTTGATCGGCTTGAACCGATTCGCGCGCATACAGCAGCGCGGAACGTGGCGGCAGTGTTCATTTCGGGGATCACTGACCGGACGCTGGGTTCAAATCCTACCGTCTGCCCGCTTTATGGATTCGGAAACCCGATCGGATTCGCCGAATCCAGAGGGAGTGAGACAGAGGCCGAGCCATCTGCACCAGGCCCTCGAGTGTACCTGGTTCAACTCCCAACATTTATTATTTTTCACTGCCTCCCCCAGTTGCTTCAAAACTACAGCCATGAGCAGTGACCGTCATGAGCCGTGGTGGCTGGAGGCGTAGACGCGTCGGTTTCCCGGTATGAGGGTCGGCGGATCAATCCTTTATTCTTCGAACCTTTTTTCTCTGACCGCTGCTCGTTGTCGCGTCAAGAACCCGCTTCAATCGGCGTCAGACATGAGCCGTGGTAGCTGAGAGCGTTAAGGCGTCCGACCCCGACCAGAAGGTCCGGGGATCGAATCCCCTACTTTCCTTTCATTTTTCAACTGGCTTCCTCCCACTGCGACTCAAACCCGTCGTCCGACACTCGGCAGACGTGCAAGTCAGGGTGGTGTAGTGGTCTAGGCTCAATCCAGGCCATTACACCCGGGTGTCTAAAAAGCAGTCCGCTTCGGCGGATTGGCCTCGGCACTGGTTCGATCCCCGATCGAGCCAGCCACTCGAAATTGGTCGCGAGTGGGTCCATTCCGATTCGTCGGATGGAGTTGATAAGTCCTTTGAAGCTGGCCCACTGACTGCATGTTCGGGTCTGGGAGCGCCGGACAGCGGGTGTACCATTTGGGTACCGACCAGCCTGCGCAAACAAAAGCTCCCAAAACTACTCTCTCTTTCTTTCTTTCTCTGTCTCTCTATCGTCTCTGCCTTACTCTACTCTGCCCATGTTGGGCCGTGTCGGCGGCTCGGGTCCTACTGGGTCCCCCGGCGTACGATATCGAAGTCGCTGGATCGGATTAACCCCAGTTACCTGATAGCACCGGTTCCCATCCCGAACACCGAAGTAAAGCAGGAGGCCTCCCCACTCAGACTGGGGAGGGGGTGTAGAGTTCCATTTTTATAAAATTATTTTTCAGCGCCTTTTTCCCCTGGCCGGTGGGTGCACGCGTCGCGGCAGGCCGACTCGGACAAGGCGGTTTCGCAATCTAAAACACATCATCGCCCTCCGAGAGTTCGACTCGAGCACCCGCACGCGCACTTGCTGTGTGCTGCGCACTTAGAGCTCGCGAGCGCGGCGGTGCCTCACCGATCGTCACTCTGCTGGTCGCGCTCGACCTACTCTTTACGTGACCTGTATTTATTCGCAGACTGTTCTTACGACTCTCGTTTTTAACGGCGCGGCGGAGAGACTGCTCTCAGAACGGGGAATCCATTGGTGAGGCCACACGTTTCGGTTCGAGTCCTGCTCAGCGACTCTGGAGCTCACAACGCGTCTAGAGTTTTGCCCGCCCGCGGCGCCGGTCGTCCGTCCCACTGTGCGACGTGCGGTTCGGCCCTTCGTCGGCGGTTCGGCTTGGCACGAGCGACCACCGGAACCGGAACGACGAGTCGCGTCAACGTGGGAGCGCCGCGCCCGTCTCTCTAGGGGTGCGAGCGGGACGGAGAGACCACTGAGATGAAAGTTTTGGCGGGAAATGAAGCGAAGACTTTGAACGCGTTCCAGTTGCGTGGCACCGCAGCGACGCAACGCGACGCAACGACCGTGGCAGCGGCACCGCAAGGCCTCCCCCTGACCGACGCCACCGCGGCCCTGGGAACAATAATATTTTGACCGGCGCCAATTTTGCGCGCCACAACGCCAAACTTAAGGGGTTTCTTTACAAAAAAAAATTGTCAAAGTTTAAAAACTTTTTTTAAAAAATATTATTATTATTATTATTATTATTATTATTATTATTATTATTATTATTATTATTATTATTATTATTATTATTATTATTATTATTATTATTATTATTATTATTATTATTATTATTATTATTATTACTTTAATAATTCGTGGTGTCACACGCTTGGTTTTGAGTCCTCTTCAACGACTCTGGAGCCGGTCGCGTGGTCCACTGTGTACACGTCCGCATGGCTAAGGTGGCGTTAACGGGGGAATGCCCACCAACTCGTCGGGTGGAATGCTCCGCCCACACTCCCGCGCCGCGCGTTGCACGTGACGGAGCGCACATGATCGCCGCCTGACTCCAGATTAGAGCAAACGCTGCTTTCGTTCCAGAGTTCCAGCGGAGAGAAAACAACGCGAGCTCTCGATCGGAACCCCCACACTGGAAGCGAGTTGCACTCGAACTAGCTGCGAGACGGGGTCCGAGGGTGACGCAATGCGGATGGAGACTCTATGACCGTCTCAGGGACATTTTCACTGTCGTCAAAACGGTTGCCAGCCTACATTAAAGGCAGAAATTTTTCCCCACTTTGCTCCTTTTTTGGCCTTTGCGTGCTGAAATCGGCTGAATCTGTGCACCACACTGTCCGGCGGGTCGGGTGGGGCTCCTCTCCAGACGGTGTGACTTGCCTTGCTTCGCGGTTCGAGGAATCGGTCTGTCTCTCTCGCACCCACGGGGCGTGCCGTAGGGGCGCGAGAGAGACGGAGCGATGAAGCAGGTCAGCCTCGCGATGCTTTCGCGCGGCCACGCAACTTTCTTGAGGACATGTAACGCGCCAGGCGCCGGGGGAAGGGACTCTAGGGCGAGATTCGATCGGGACGCCCTTATCAAGAGCGTCGTCCTGCCGTCCGGCGGCAAGGACACTGTAAGGACGACGACGGACAAAGGAGAAAACCCGGAGAAAACGGCTGCCCGGCCGGCCGGACCGCGTTATTCTTTTGCCACTGATTTGGAACATGAAATGCAGCCGTCCATTTCGTTTTTATGAACGAGCGGGTGAAAATTCTCACGGCGAACATTCATTAGCATCCCCATAGCATCCGACGCACGGCTCGCCCCAGCTCATAATATTTAGCGTCGAATTTCAGCCAATATTAAACAATTCCCTCGTTTCTTAATTTTTTTAAAAAATTTATTTTTTAATAATAAGATGACATGCCTTCTATGTCATCTTCTCACCGCGCAGTGCGGCTTTTTGCAACACAAATTCATTCCCCCCGTCCCTTATTCCGACAAATAATTGGTCGCACGTGAATCCGTTATAATTGCGAAATGGATTTTCACTGCGAATGGGGAATGCGACGATTATTATTGCCGTTAATTGAAGCCGACTTTCTACCATGTGGCATGTGAGCTAGGGCTGCCTGGTTATGTTGAGCACACAGGGTTTAGCCGGCGCGCCACTTCGACGTTGCTGCTCGAATTATTTTCCATCTCTTTCTCTCGCGTGTAATTGGCGCGGCCATCGGTGCTGCATCGCTGGTGGCGAACGAGGAGCACCACATGGAGCAGCTAGTCGCTTTCCGTCGGCGGGGCGGGGCGGGGCGGGGCGGGGCGGGGCGGGGCGGGGCGGTTCGCGCTGCGCTGCCTGCAGCGACGAGCAAGGTAAGACAAGACCCGTTCCAGTTTGTGTCGGCCCGATCCTATCTGTAACACTTTCATTTTTGCCTCAAATACGGTCGTTTCTGGGGCGGCTGTTGCACGCAGGCAATAAAAGTCGCCTGGTTATAACACGGACGTGCATGGCTTCTTTTTATTTCGGAAATGTCATATCGCATTTCTTTTATTAGGTTTCTCTGATTTTAAAAAATAAATTAAAATAAAATTCATTTTGAAAAATTGTTTGATGAAAAGGGAAAGCCTGTGTCTGCAGTTTTTTTTGGTGTGTTCAATGTTCGGCTCTTGGCGGTCATGATTTTGAAGTGTCTGCGCCGTGCTCTTCCGCGCCGTGTCCGCGAGGGCTGCACCACTAACTCAAAGCCGCCGTGCCGCCGCTCAACAGTGCTCTGTCCCTCTCGCACCCCAACGGGACGTCCCATGAGTGCGAGAGAGACAGAGTGACAATGTTCGGGATCATAGAGGCTTGCGCAATGCGAGGAGTGTATCTCACGTTCATCGAACCGGCTGCCCAGCGCGCGGCCTTCTCCCTTTCATACAATTTGAAACCTCAGCCAGCACCATGTCGAGCGCCACCAAGTCCAGCACCAAGTCCAACAACGCGTCCTTCCCTTTCGCCGGCAGACCATTCCCGTCGACATCCAAATTTATGGACGTTCCTCGCGAAAGTAAGAGAGCGAGCTAGACCTCGCTCGCCAGCCTCTTTCCTCGCTCGCGTTACACTACACTGTAGGCGGGCAGGGCGCCGCGAGTGTTTGAACCCACGACCCGCGGGTTCAGCGTGACACGCGAGCCGGAAGCAGGAGCCGTGGTGCTCGACACCCCGAGGCTTGATATACGATGACACGGGAGAAGCGAGGGCGGTTGGTGCCGTCAGAACGAGACCCTGTTCCTGGTTGCTTGCTCGTCACATTCCAGTTTCGGAAATCATTTTGAGTTATGGACTAAGTCGCTGATAAAGTTTGTCTCGAGGGGTCTCGATAAGATTTTCAAAAATCTATCCGTGTCGGAATGGAAAATTTAAATTTCGATACACGACGAAATTTTTAGCGTGGAACAGAGCGACCGTATTTCCACAGCGGTCAACCCTCTGGTGACGGGAACGGGGAATGGGGGCTAAACGGGTCCGTGATACGGCCTCGCTGTCAGAGGCTGACACTCTAGAGTCCTGCACTCTAACACTCCCCAGCCAATAGCGGGGCAGTGTGTGAAAGGCGCCCTTCAGGTCCCTTCTCTCGCTCCGGATGGACAGAAAAGGATGGCGGAGGGCATCCAGCAAGCTGCAGAGTCGCTAAATGTGACCCCCACCAATGGATTCCTCGTTTGGAGAGCAATCCATTGATGGGGTTGGAGTCACATGTTCGATTCGAGTCCCATTTAGCAACTCTGGAGCTCAAAACGCGTCAAGAATTTCGACCGCCTGAACGGTTTTCTGACCCACTGTGGCCTGCTGCAAGCCCTAAGCCCTGCACGAAGGTGACAAAGAAAGGCTTGACTGCAGTCACGACGCGGCTAACTTGACCTACCTCAGGGCAATTACGCTTCTCTTATTCGCAGCCAGACCGTCGTGATGGCGGCGGTGGTCCCTTTTAAAAAGGCACAGCCTTTGAAACAAACTTGCCAAAGGCAGCGTGTGAAAATGAAGGGTAAGAGGATGGCCTCGTTCCGAAGTGTGTGAAATGATTCCTAAGTGAAATTATGTCAAAGTTTGTGAAATTATTTCGAAGTCAAACAGTTTCGCTCTCTCTTGGTTCTAGAGGTTTTGCCCACCCACAGAGACGTGTCGTCTGACAACCTCCCTTCTTCTTTCCTAGATAGATGCCGTGCAGGTAGTGAAAGAGATTCGTGGGTTAGCCAACAGCATTTAGCTAAATTTTACAGCGTGTTGTTGTTTTTTAAACGTTTAAACGCAGGTCAGCCGAGCCGTGTGCATAGATTTTTTCCGCCCAACTTAATTGTTCCGTATAAAAGTCGCCTCACTTCGGTTCACTTTGGCGCGCGCCACAATAGGGCGGTAAAATCGTAATTGTGTCGTAAATACTTTTATTCCACGCGTGCCGCCTCAAACTATTGTCTGGTGTGAAGGGGCCTTACAAGGCAGGGCACTTTGATAGAAAGGTTTCTAGGGCGGCGGTGTGTTGCAAATACCAAATGCTGCAGCGGACAAGAAAACACACACGAGCGTCGTGCGCGGCGGAGTTTGCCCGCGCGGTTTGACCTGCCGCGGATGCGTAAGCGGTTGGGATTCCGTCTTCTTGGTTCTTGTTTACTGTTGTTGAGGGGCGCCCCGCCGTCACCGGGTTGAGATCACCGCCTTGTTCGTTGTGTTGGTACCCATGCCTGCGTGCCCGTGGAGGCCAAGGACAGCGAGGATGAGACACACAGGTCAGCAAACGCGGCCTTCGTCGGGGAGACGGAAAAAAATATTGTTTGGTCAAGTTCGACGCAGGGCGGCGTGTCACTCGTTCTTGCAAGCGGGCACGCGCCTGCACCAGTCTCTCTCTCTCTCTCTCTCTCTCTCTCTCTCTCTCTCTCTCTCTCTCTCTCTCTCTCTCTCTCTCTCTCTCTCTCTCTCTCTGCCTCATGACCAAGCGCAGCGCGAGGCGAATGGCGCGAAGGTCGACTCACACGCGGACGGCAGGCAGCCTTCTCTCTCGCACTCGTGGGGCGCCCCGTGCGAGCGAGACAGGGAGTGAGTGAGGTGAGCGCCTTGCCTGGCGCCTGGGCGCGTGCCACCGCACGGCGCGAGGAAGGCACCGCGTCGGCGGTCTGCTGGTCGCCACCAGCCTACAAGTCTCCGGTATTTAATAAAACATGCGATTTGGAGGCCGCCGCCGCCGCCGGCAGACTCGAACGCAAGCGGCAGTGTCAGCAGTGTCTGGCAGCACGAAGCTCCAGCATTTCCGCGGAAGAGGATGTTCCACACCCCAAATCTCTCTCGAAAATAAGGGCCATTTTGAATACACCACGTCTGGTCGGTTGATTCATATCTTGATTTATGAAAGGATGAATTTTAATTTCGCAGAGCGTTGCAAACACACCCTGCTTGGGGCCCAGTCCCCAGGAATGCGAATAGTCCCTTGAAGGCGGTGCGCTCTGGCGGCTCGCGCGGTCACCACAGTGGGCCGCGGCCGTTGCACAGCCTGGAGATGAATCAATGATCACCCCAACGTGTGAATCCCAATGTCCTTCCTCGCCGCCGTCTGCTTGGCCAAGGGCACTGCCGGTGTGCCTGATGCATGCCAAGTCCGCGCGTCCCAGCGTACACGAAAAAAAAAAACACCTGTTGAGGTGATTGACTATGTCTCATAGGCTAAATGAAATTCGATAGCTGCAATCGAAAATCCGGTACCCACGCAGAATTTACTGTGTGCTGCTGTCTTTTCTCAACACGTGATAAAATAAACTCATGAGTTCTGCAGTCCCAGTCGATCCCTTTCTAATTCTTTTGACAGTTGACTATTCCAGTGACACTGGTCATGGACTCTTCCATCCTGCACCGTGTCTGCCGGGCGTCATTTCGTCACGCTGAGTGACACACTTCGTGACGTCGCCGTGGTCACGGAGTGTGACGACGGTTATTCCATCGATTCGTTGATTGCCGTGTTTTGTGGCGCGCACAAGGTTTACGACGAGGAGCTTCTGCCTTGGACCCTGATAAAGCGAGTGGCCTTGGCAGAGCAGCAGCCTCGCGAGCACAGCGCGCTTTTTGTTGTCTTTGCCGCCTCACGCTAGGAAGGAACCAAATTCGACCGTCTGCATTTGAGCTTCATTCTGCCACTTTAAAAAAAAAAAAAAAAAAAAAAAAAAATAGGACTCAACTAAAACCTTAAATAGTGTACACCATCGAAAGATCCGCCGGAAAAGTTTCGTTGCCACACACACACACACACACACACACACACACACACACACTCACTGGTGGCGCGCTGGTCATGGTGGTCGCGCCCGTTGCGCATCTCGGAAGAGGCGGACATGATGTCGCGTGTACATCAGCATTATGCCTGCCTGCCGGCCGATGCCGAACAGGGCCTCCTGTCTCTCTCGCACTCGTGGGCCGTCGTGTGCGAGAGAGACAGAGCGACGAAAGCGATGCTCAGGGACGACATACTGCATAAATCATCGAGTCCCGTACATGCATGACGAGCACGGCAGCATAACGACTCTGTGTGTGTGTGAGTGTGTGGCAGGCAAACCGATGCCTTTTACTTTCCCGCGGAGCCTTCCTTGCAGTCGGATGGCTCATTAAGCAGCCCGCCCGGTGACACTTGCGTTCTGTTCGCTGCGCGGATCGCATCGATGACGTCACCGCCTGGTTATGACCAGGTTATGACAAGGGTGCGGAGCTGAGACACCTCTTCTCGCTTTCGCCCGGCTTTCCGCGGATCGTCCGCCGAAACGAGCTCGTGAAAACGCCTGGCCCACTGTGCCCTGCCTCACGCGCGCCGTCCGACATGCAACGTCCCGTAGGCGGCGCCCGAGAAGGCGCCCTAAATTATGAATCATTTTTTTAAATTATTATTTTTTTAAGTTTTCTTTTTAAATCTAAAGTTACGGATTATAAATGGCCAGTGGTCATCGTAACTTTGCAAAGCTCTTTTCAACAACGCTCGAATCTTTTTTTAAAGAAATTCCAAGTTGGTAAGGTGGCATCACACTCTGTGTGGGCCCACAGCGCGCGGCCGGCCCCCGTTGTCATGGAAACCGCCGACCGGATTAATTGCGTGTCGTTTCGCCCCTGATTGAGCTATCAGGGCTTTCCTGCGGGTCCTTCGGGGGACCGCGGCCGGTTCAAAAGACGCAACGAAACGGAAGTCCGGTCATGCCTTGATCGCGTTGGGCGCCGCTCCACTCGTTCCAGCGGCCGGGCTGTCGGTCGGCCTGGACACGGTTTGCACACCGGAAGCTCCAGTCCCGCTCAAATTCCCTGAAACGCGGTGCGCATTATTGCTGCTGATTGCTGCTCAGCGTTTTGCTGTTTGTTTGTTTTAGCCAGGATTCCGTCCCGTTTTCCTCTTTTCCTGCCGCCCGTCAACGTCGGAGCGCCAACAACGCACTGACAGCGGAAGAAGGATCGGCAGGAATCGCGGTCGGGCTGTCACAAAAACCGGAAACGGCGCTGGTCGCTGGTCACGTGTCGCCCTGTGACGTTGCATGTCTTGGTGGCGCTGCGAGGACCGGTACGGCACGGCAAGGGGCTGACTGGCTTGCTTGGCGGGCTCTCGCGTGCCGAGCCGAGCCGAGCGGAGACGAGCCGAGCGAGACACGCCGAGTCGAGCCGAGCCGAGCGGAGACGAGCCGAGCGAGACACGCCGAGTCGAGCCGAGCCGAGCGGAGACGAGCCGAGCGAGACACGCCGAGTCGAGCCGAGCCGAGCGGAGACGAGCCGAGCGAGACACGCCGAGTCGAGCCGAGCCGAGCGGAGACGAGCCGAGCGAGACACGCCGAGTCGAGCCGAGCCGAGCGGAGACGAGCCGAGCGAGACACGCCGAGTCGAGCCGAGCCGAGCGGAGACGAGCCGAGCGAGACACGCCGAGTCGAGCCGAGCCGAGCGGAGACGAGCCGAGCGAGACACGCCGAGTCGAGCCGAGCCGAGCGGAGACGAGCCGAGCGAGACACGCCGAGTCGAGCCGAGCCGAGCGGAGACGAGCCGAGCGAGACACGCCGAGTCGAGCCGAGCCGAGCGGAGACGAGCCGAGCGAGACGCGCCGAGCCGAGCTCTGCCGAGCCACTCCTCCACTCCACACGTATTTGGGTGTAGTATGAGTTCCGACACCTCCCCCGGCTCCGCTCTGCTCCGCTCCCGGCCCGGCGTCAGGGAAGTGTTGTGCAAACGCTAAATTGAGTCGTGGACTCCGAATTGCAAGCCCCGCCAATTAGAAGCTGTTTTGGGAAGCGCTTGCCCGGACTCGCGGCAGGGCGGCAGTGTGGCGTTGCGTCGTCTTCGGCTCTGCGGTGGGGGAATTTGGCTATGGCATTGGAGGAGGCCTAGGTCGGGCGGTGCCCGCGGAAATGACCCCCCCCCTCCCCCCAAACCACTAATAAGCGCCGGCTTTTGGTCGTTGCCCCTCGCCGCGGTTGAGGCAACCGCTAACCAGCGGCATTGCAGTGCATGGCCAATTATTTGGATTGGGTGGCAAGCGGTACGAAGCCTCGCTCAGGGTGTCGGTGGCGGCGGCGCCACGCCCATCCCGCCCGACGATCGGAGCGGCCGGGTCATTTCACTCATCGCGCAGCAGTCCGAAGATGAGAAAAAATAATTTTAAGAAATAAAACTAAAACTTCACGACGCGGAGGGACACTTCTTGCGCGCACTTAGTCCAGCACGACTCGGTTGACACGAGCGTTCGCAGCGCGGACGGCCCCACAGTGGGCCAGAAGACCGGAGCAGGCGGCCAAAACTCAAAACGCGTCTAGAGTTTTGAGCCGGTCTTCTGGCCCACTGTGGGTCAGGACTGCACTTAAAACCCTGGCCTGCCACTGCGGGATCAAATCCAGCGAGTTGCCTGGCTGTGGGCGGCGAGACTAGATGCTCCACTCCGTGACTTGCGCCACGAGGGGGCTGAGGGCCCCGGGCCCCGCCCCAGGACCCGCCCCAGGACCCGCCCCGAGCACAAGGCTGGCGGGCAGGCGTGGCAGTGGCAGCGCAGAGACAAAAGATTATCGTGCCGCGTCCCCATTTTTCTCCTCGTTTTTAGTCCCTCCGCGCCGAGCTGGTTGTGGTTTGGCTCAAGAGCTCGTGTTCTAGTCACAATTTTCAGGAATGTTTCACTGTGAGACGCGCGGATTTTTGCTCTGGCTGCACTCGCAAGTCCGATCACTCCCGGCGGCCGTTTTATTTCTCTATCGAAAGCCGTCGTTAACGGGCTGCGGTCGGCTCGCTGCTCGCGGCCGGTACAGTCCGCACTGGAAGTCTCCTCGCGAGGACGCGGCGAGTCATATCGGCTGTCCGAACCGCGCCGTGTCGAACCCATGGTCGAACCGCTCCGATTGCAGCATCACTGCATCCCTACATCCTCTTTGTTCTCCGTCATCATTTGATACGCGGCGCTCGCATTCGATTGGGAGGTCCTCACATTCAATTGGGAGGTCCTCACGTTCGATTGGGAGGTACTCACTGTTTCATATTTCCTGTACACGAAAGTAGTAAGTAATTGCCCACACCTCGCAAAAAAAAACAAAAAAAAACAAAAAAAAACGAAAACGCAAGGTGATGGCGACGCCGACTACACCAGACACACTCGGTGGAATAAAAAGGAAGTACTTGTCGAGCGAAATTGTGTAATGGCGCTACTGCTCCGCGGCCTTGGCGGCCTTGGCGGTACCCGCGGTCAGAGGATGACGTCACGGCGGGAAGCGTCGCTGGCATCGCTGCACTGAAAATCAAAGAGCTGTTGTCACGCTCTTCAGCGAAAAACGCAGACCGGCCCAGAGAACGTCGCACTTCTTCCTTTGTTGACGTTAAAGCGATGCAGTGAGTGACTATGTATCACTATCCTAGAGCCGCTGCGACGGCTTTTAATTGAGAGTGTACAGCGGCGCCGTGGCCTGGAGTCCGGATGACATCACCCCAAAGGAAGCAGAGAGCCGCCCCGATGTGTTCCGTCATGACGCTCAATGGAAGACACGGCTCTCAAGAGGCGAGGCAGATGGTCCGGGTGGACGATCATGGCCTCCGTGACCTCGCCGCCGGGCCCAGCCTGCAGCCTGCGGCTCCAAAGAGCCATTTGGTACTCGCTTCCTCACTGAATAATGAAGGGTAGTGACAGCAGCATGTTTCCCGCCCGCCCGAAAACCAATCCATTTTCATCCCGCCCGGTACATTCCGGCCGAAAAACAAAAATTTCCTGGAGGTGGCGGCGAGCGCCCGAAAGCAGGCCGGCCCGCCGAGCACCAGGGGGCCCCGAGAGGCCCTGCGGATCGTCGGCGGATCGGTTTTGCTTTCCAAGAGGCTCGGCGGGTCGCCGGCGCATCGGTTTTGCTTTCCAAGGGGCTCGGCGGATCGTCGGCGGATCGATTTGCTTTCCAAGAGGCTCGGCGGGTCGTCGGCGGATATGTTTTGCTTTCCAAGAGGCTCGGCGGATCGTCGGCGGATCGGTTTTGCTTTCCAAGAGGCTCGGCGGATCGTCGGCGGATCGGTTTTGCTTTCCAAGAGGCTCGGCGGATCGTCGGCGGATCGGTTTTGCTTTCCAACAGGCCCTGCGGATCGTCGGCGGATCGGTTTTGCTTTCCAAGAGGCTCCGCGGATCGTCGGCGGATCGGTTTTGCTTTCCAAGGGGCTCGGCGGATCGTCGGCGGATCGGTTTTGCTTTCCAAGGGGCTCCGCGGATCGTCGGCGGATCGGTTTTGCATTCCAAGAGGCTCTGCGGATCGTCGGCGGATCGGTTTTGCTTTCCAAGAGGCTCGGCGGGTCGCCGGCGCATCGGTTTTGCTTTCCAAGAGGCTCGGCGGATCGTCGGCGCATCGGTTTTGCTTTCCAAGAGGCTCGGCGGATCGTCGGCGGATCGGTTTTGCTTTCCAAGAGGCTCGGCGGATCGTCGGCGCATCGGTTTTGCTTTCCAAGAGGCTCGGCGGATCGTCGGCGCATCGGTTTTGCATTCCAAGAGGCTCGGCGGATCGTCGGCGGATCGGTTTTGCTTTCCAAGAGGCTCGGCGGATCGCCGGCGGATCGGTTTTGCTTTCCAAGAGGCTCGGCGGGTCGCCGGCGCATCGGTTTTGCTTTCCAAGAGGCTCGGCGGATCGTCGGCGGATCGGTTTTGCTTTCCAAGAGGCTCGGCGGATCGTCGGCGGATCGGTTTTGCTTTCCAAGAGGCTCGGCGGATCGTCGGCGCATCGGTTTTGCTTTCCAACAGGCCCTGCGGATCGTCGGCGGATCGGTTTTGCTTTCCAAGAGGCTCGGCGGATCGTCGGCGGATCGGTTTTGCTTTCCAAGGGGCTCGGCGGATCGTCGGCGGATCGGTTTTGCTTTCCAAGGGGCTCCGCGGATCGTCGGCGGATCGGTTTTGCTTTCCAAGAGGCTCCGCGGATCGTCGGCGGATCGGTTTTTCTTTCCAAGGGGCCCCGCGGATCGTTGGCGGATCGGTTTTTCTTTCCAAGAGGCCCCGCGGATCGTCGGCGGATTGGGAAGGCCCGGTGAAGTCTGCGTGGGCTGTCTGTCCACCCGCCCTGTGTTCTTTTTTCACGCAGCCTTGGCCAGGGCTCCGTGGAGACTGCGTGAGAGGTGGGCGGCCCTTCTTTCTCTCTCTCCTTCTTACTCCTCTCTTTCGTTTCTTTTTCTCTTCCTGCACTGTCTTTCTGCGTTTTGACAGCAAGGCAGACAACACCCTCGAGGAATCGGAACAGCAGTTGATACATCGTTTGCCAGAAACACGCCCCCAATTCGCTTTCCGCTGACGAGGGCCTTCAGCTCTGTCGGTATGAAAAATCGCTGCCCAGGAAGGTGACGACATGACGACAGCTTTGGCGCGCAATTTGCGTGCCGGCATTGTCAGCCCGCCAAACAAGCTTCCGCCAAGGTGGCGAACTGTCAAAGCGACCGCTATGACGCGCACCCAGCGACCCGCGAAGTACGCCCCTCGCTACGCCCCGGGCAGCTCGTTGGGACCGCGGCCCGCGCGCCACAGAATGGGCCTTGTCGAATCTCGGACAGCCAGGCAGGATATTACACTATCCTGGTTACCGCATTTTAGGGCCCTCCAACGGAGCGATGCCTGTAATAACACCTATCGTGCTGCTGGCCATCAAACTTATGGGATTTCAAACTGTTTCTCCCTCGCGGGAACAAAGGGGTTTGTGATGTTATTTTTATTTTTGTGGGTCGGAGTAGCCTATTAATTTTTCTTCAAAACTTATTTTTATGAATATTTTGTGACGCAGAGAGAGAGAGAGAGAGAGAGAGAGAGAGAGAGAGAGAGAGAGAGAGAGAGAGAGAGAGAGGGAGAGAGAGAGAGAGAGAGAGAGAGAGAGAGAGAGAGAGAGAGAGAGAGAGAGAGAGAGAGAGAGAGAGACGTTGGGGCGTTGGTCGTGAGGGGGCACACGACGAGGAACGGGAATTGAAGCAGTACGCGGTGGCGAAATGGAGCCCTGGATGGCGGCGGCGGGGACGAGCTGGGACGAGTCAGGGGCGAGCAGCAGAGAGCTGCCTCCGAACGCCGCCCCGTCGCTCTGTCTCTCTCGCACCCGACGGGCCGTCCCATGGGCGCGACAGAGACAGAGCGACCCACATCGGCTGCAGCCTGCAGAGGCTTGTCGCCGCCGCCATGAAGCTCATTAGACGTTGGCCAAATTAATTTGCGTCATGCCTGAGCCATGGCGACGCCGCGAAGGCACGGCTGTGCGTGACGAACGGTGTCTCAACGCATGCGCTTCTTGAACGGCCAGAGTCGTGGGTTCGAAACCCAGCTGCCTCAATGGGAGGCCCTTTTTGTTGTGGTCTTTTTTAGCAGATGATACATTTATGTTCACAGCTATACGCAAAAATTGAAAAAAGAAATTATAATTATAAATGTATCAGAATGCTTGTACTCTCGTGCGGGGAGCAAGCGGCTGGATGGCTAGACTAGAAGATTATATGGGCGAAGGGCGCTCGGCCGCGCCCGCGCCGCGCCGCGCCGCGCCCGCGCCGCGCCCCGCACCCAGAGTCCTATAGCTGGCAGACAGCCTCGCCCGTGCCCGCGCCCGCGCCCCCGCCGCTATCCTAGTCTTATTTGGTATCATTTTTCTCGTCGGAACGTGAGGATGCGGAATTCGGCATCCGTTCAACTATTTTGCTGATACCCGCAAAAGTTCGCATTGGTACTAGGGCGGAACGGATGCGCGGCGTCTGGTTACAAGTGGCGCGGAGTGCTGCGCTGCGCTGCGCCGCGCTGCTCTTGTTTGTTTATGTTGGAGTCGACTGACGAAGCTCGGCTGCTTATCGTGACCGGACGGCTGAGTGTCAAGTGCTGCGGCGATCCCGCGCTAGTACAGAGAACAACTTTTACGGGTATTGAGTATTTATGTGATTGGCCATCATATTGTGCATCCTCGCGTTGAAACAAAGAGAATGATACCCAACACAAGTGGTATTAGGCATATCATTGTGGACACACATGCGCAGACATGAATACATCAGGCCAAATTAGAAAATTAAAAATAATTTGTTTTCCTTAATTAAATGATGAACAAACATACATTGAAATAAACATTAGTATCATCTGCTTTCACGTTAGCGTTAGCGTTAACGTTTTTTTTTCCAGTGCAACGCGGCCTGCGGGGCGGGCGGCCGAAACGCGGGCTTTAAACAGGCAGAAAGACCTCGTCCCGCCAAATCGGGATGGGGATGTGTGCTGCTGCAGGGGAATGACAGGAAGCTGCGCGTTTTTTCATAAATTTTTTTCGGAGGAAATAACGCTTCTGCCCCAAATCGCTGTGACCTCGCCGTCTGGACGCACGCTCCCTGTCCATCCAGCGGCATCACCAGCGCGGGACGGAGAGTGAAATCTGCAGTTGGGAGCGCGGGGCTACGCGGGGCTTCCGCGGGGCTTCCGCGGGGCTTCCGCGGGGCTTCCGCGGGGCTTCCGCGGGGCTTCCGCGGGGCTTCCGCGGGGCTTCCGCGGGGCTTCCGCGGGGCTTCCGCGGGGCTTCCGCGGGGCTTCCGCGGGGCTTCCGCGGTGCTTCCGCGGTGCTTACGCGGGGCTTACGCGGGGCTTCCGCGGGGCTTACGCGGGGCTGCTACGCGGGGCTACGCGGGGCTACGCGGGGCTGCTACGCGGGGCTACGCGGGGCTACGCGGGGCTTACGCGGGGCTTACGCGGGGCTGCTACGCGGGGCTACGCGGGGCTACGCGGGGCTGCTACGCGGGGCTACGCGGGGCTACGCGGGGCTACGCGGGGCTTACGCGGGGCTTACGCGGGGCTACGCGGGGCTACGCGGGGCTACGCGGGGCTTACGCGGGGCTTACGCGGGGCTGCTACGCGGGGCTACGCGGGGCTTCCGCGGGGCTTCCGCGGGGCTTCCGCGGGGCTTCCGCGGGGCTTCCGCGGGGCTTCCGCGGTGCTTCCGCGGTGCTTACGCGGGGCTTACGCGGGGCTTCCGCGGGGCTTCCGCGGGGCTTACGCGGGGCTTACGCGGGGCTTACGCGGGGCTGCTACGCGGGGCTACGCGGGGCTACGCGGGGCTACGCGGGGCTTACGCGGGGCTTACGCGGGGCTACGCGGGGCTACGCGGGGCTACGCGGGGCTACGCGGGGCTACGCAGGCTACGCAGGCTACGCGGGCACGTGTTTTGTGGGGCTGCGGCTCTCGATGGAGCGATGCCGCGTGCCGTTTTGGAGGCGGCGGTGGGCGGGGACGCCGGGCAGGGCACCACCAACAGGGGCGCGTGTGGCAACGGCGGCGCCTCTCCGCGCCTCAGTCCTCAGCCTCGGTGGTCGCCTTCCCTAAATGAGGGAAGGCCTAACCTAACCTAAATGAGGCACCCCAAATGAAGCGCAGTGCGCGCTTTGCTTTGGCTTGGCTGCGTCGCGGACGCCGGCGGCGTCTGTCTCGTTGCGTCGCCCCGCATTGCGGTGGCTCTGCTCGCTCTGGTTCCGAACTTGGTCTCTCTTACTCTCGCACTCACGGGGCGCCCCGAGTGGCATCACTCTGCGGGGACTCCCTCTGACAAGAGGGGCCGCTCCTTCGCAAGCGCCGTCTGGGAGTGGCTGACAGGGGCTACACTTTCCTCTTAGACTGTACCAAAAACTGTACTTGAATAGTTAATTTATTTTTTTATTTTTTTTTGGCTTACAGATTTTACTTGGTTATTACTGTTTTGGTATGTTGCTGTTGTGTCTTAAGAAAGAATCAAGCACTTCATTAATTTTAACGTTTTCAGCAGTTCTTTCATGCCTGAAACAGCTGAGGTCCAATGCTTCAAACTCACGGTCCAGTATTAGCTCCGCCATGCCCCTGCCAACTGCAGGAGCATACAAAAACTCTGCAAAAGAACAAACAGCACATTAGTCAGCACGACATATCATTGGCATTCCCTACTAAAAACCTGCACACTCACCATCATTGCCAAAACCTCCAGTTTGAAGGACATTATAGAATCCTAGAACTGGGCCGACAAATAAATTATTATCCCATGTGCAAACATCAACCAGCCCATGGTCGAATGAGGTCAACTGGAAAACAGTAAGACAAATAAAAATAATAGTTATATTAAATGTGAGAATATTTTATCCTTTCCTCTTGGATTACATACTTTGGCATCTTTGAAACTTGGCACTCTCTGAATGAGACGGGGAAGAATGTTTTCAGAAAAGTAAGTATTCATTGAGTCCATTGAGTAGTTTTTGGGGACTTCCTTGGATGGAGATTGCTCTTCCCATACAGTATAGCTGTTGACAATATCCGCTTTTCTGCCAATTCAAAAGAGCAAACCCCATTAGGCCTACATTAATGAGTAAGGCACTCATTAAAATTACAGATACTTTACCTGAAGCGGAATCCACCTGATTCCATAATCATTGGCATTTCAATGCCAGGTCCATTGGGACAAACAAAGTTGAAAGCAAACCTCTCCCTGAAACACACATTTCACATTATTACAAATGAAAGAAAGCTTAGTTTTGATAATATTATACTGGGACACAAAATAAAATTAACTTTCAAGTGAACTTACTCTGCCTCAATGGGAACATTCATACTAACTTGTGCAATATTTATTTTATGTAACAAATCTTGGATAGATACCCCTGCAGCTAGGATTAAATATCCAAAAGTAAGTCGAGACAGTTCGCCAGTTTTAGATTGTATCTGGAAAAAAATATTACAATATCACCACAAATAATTATTTTAAAATCACAAGGATGTTTTCATGAAAAACAATCAAACCAACAATGGACCATTTCCCTTGAAAAGCTTCCCTCCCCTATTCCTCTCTAGTGAAATAATCCAAGTATGTGTTTGTTTACTAACCACTACACGTCTAGGAGCATAATATCGGGCTTGCTGTTCATAGCCAGTGAGAAGGTCTGTTTGGTCTATAAATTGAAACCCAACAAGTTTTCCTTCAATAAAATTGACACCCACTTGTTTGGCCCGAGCTCTCATAGCGGACACAGCTTTCAACTTATTGCATCTAAAAATGAAACAGGCAATTAAAGTTCAATTCTTTTCTTAAAATATAGATCAGTCCGGCACTGAATGGAAGAAATAACTTACATTCCCTCTCTATTCAAGCCCAGGCATCCTACGGCCACACCGTCCATATTCATCCAGGGGAACCTTTCTTTTAATAATGATGGTGTGAGCAACTGATGTCTCCAGTCCAATTCTCTGCGGAAAGATTCAGAAAGATATGAATAAGACAAATGCAGACTATTTATGCGACACAATACTTTGCTATGCCTACCTGTACATTTCAGCACGATCCTCCAACTCTGCGGCACCCTCCGCAGAGGCGAGGCAAAGAGAGCTGTTAGGCTGGAAATCTATAGACATTTGAGGTAAGTCTGGATTCTGATGCTTACACAATTTACGATAATACTCTGCAGCATAAAGAGCCATTTCAACATTTGGCTTTAAATTGACTTGTTGGTACAAGTCATTACGCCCAACTCGAAGCGATGTTGATAAATACTGAAACAACATTTGACGAAACACTGAAGAAGACTTAATCAACACCACAAAGATCTTTTACTTCAAAGCTTACCGGAGAGTCCATTTCAACAACGGAAATATTAAGTCCAGGACCACACCGCTCCGAAAGATGGTGTGCAATAGAACTCCCAACAACACCACCGCCAATTATCACAATGTCAGACTCAACTGGGGTGGGTGGTGGTGGTCTCCCCTGGATCCTGGCCTTCGCCACATCAAAGTCGAACTTTAAGGCTTTGCCTGTTCGCACGAAAGGATTTTCTTCATTATCATATGGGAAACTTATCAATGTAGACTTAACAGATATCTCAGGGTATGGAAATTTCTCCTTTGATGCGCAGCCATTTTCACCATCGTGGCCAGGCAGACTGATATCATCATTGACTTTGTCATTGTCTCTATATGTTGAAGAACTTTTTGAAAAACAGCGACGGACAATACTCTGGAATGCCGAGCTCTTGTGGCAAAGGTCAGGTAAAACACGCAGCATCCTGCAAAAGTGAAAACGTAAACATTTAGTTAACCTCAGCGTAGCAGCCGACAGAGTTCAGCTAGCAAATAAAGCATCGTGAAAACACAACACCACTCACATTATGGGCCTATAAGAATTAAGGGTATATCCTAAACTCAAAGGAATCACGTTCGATTCAAAACAAACAGTATTAGCAGCACATGAACAAAATGTTGGGGTTTTAACCGACTTCTGCTGCCCAACGATCTTGTGGTGGTGTGTGGTGATGCTCGAACATATACATCGATACATCGATTTATCGATATAAATCATCTCTCTCTCTAGCAACATCGATGTATTGACAAATATCGATACAGTCGTGACTACATCGAGACTGTGTAGCAGAAGAAACGTCGCTGAACTCGTGCATTTACAACATGATCTAAGGGAAAAAATAAATCAACCCCTAATACGCCTCAGACTGAGCTGTTAAGAGTGAATATTTGCTCGGGGACATTTTCCCATCGACTTCTAATTGAGTCATTCGCCATCAATGAAATGAGGTTAGGGAACTCCACTGAGGTGGAACTTGGCAAGGAAACTGCATTCAGTCATAACAGTGAACACTGTCGCTCCAGTCCAAGTACCTCAGTGAACGAATTCTACGAGAGCGATGCTCTGTAGACGTGTGCGACATGGATTTGAAAGCTATTTAACATGTTTATTGTCGATCGCACGACTCCACGCTGAGTTGCCGCGATTTCCGAATCCGAAAGCCATTTGGCTGATCCAGCGACTGCGCTGACCCCCTTCGTGTCGATACCCCGCGCTACAGATCGGGGAGTATCGCCTTCAAATCAAATGTATTTAACACGACGATGACATTGTTTCCGAATTCCTCCTTTCGCGCTGATTTGCACATCGCGTTGGGAGAAGCGTGGTAAATACGCCGCGCCTCGGGGCAGTCTTAATGGAGAGACTCCCTGCGTTGGCTGGTCGGCGCGGGACTACCCCGCGCGCTCAGAGACTCCACGCCGGGGAGTGTAGAGCTTGGCGAGAACAGCCACGCCGAGCGCACCCGACCAATGGCCGGCGCCCATTTCTTCTTGAGTTCCTCTCGCTCCGCCTCCCCCTCCGCCTCCCCCTCCGCCTCCCCCTCCGCCTCCCCCTCCCCCGCGTCAACCGGACGGCCGACTGGAATGGGTAGTCGCCCTGCCGCGGCCGTGCTAGCTGCCCGACCGAGCCGAGCCGAGAGGTCCGGCAGATGAGCTGTAGTGCGCTGTACGAAAGATAGATTGCCGTTTGACAAGTAGCCTGCGCTAGCGCTGCCATGGTCGCGAGTGCTGCCGGCCTTGGCTGTCTGACAAGTGCGTGATAGACCGCGAGTGACGATGTACGCCAAGGGGAAAGGGTCCACTGTGCCCTCGGACGCTCAGGCGCGAGAGAAGTGAGTATTTCTCGAGCTGGAGGCACTCCGTGCCGAGTGTTTTGTTTGGGTTCTGCAGTCATCCCGCGGAAAGCCAAGACCGTTCCGCGAGTTTCTGGTGTCGTGGAAGTGTCGGCGTCGTGGCCGGCGGCTCCACTGGAAGCGGAAGGACGGGCGAGTGCCTCGAATCTCGCGGCAGAAACGCACGACGCCGATGTGGGGTCTACCGGCTTGGAGGGACGCCTGGGATGCGGACGACGTACTTGGATACCTAACCTCAAAGTGGCCCCCGTCCAGAGTGATCAGTAATCGCGGCTGAGACCACGGCAGTGACATCAGGAAGGGATCCGTGGAGAAGGGAGTCCTCAGGGTATTGTTAAAGGAACGGTTTGAATCTGCCATCAGCTGCTGAGGTTATGCTGTCCCAATGAAACTGCCGTTCACCGAGCGCTGTGTGTCAATGTCATTTGTTTCTGTTTCCCTGTGAGGTTATTTGGTTATTTGCTTGCCTCGTTTATAACCTGATTTGAAACAATTATTGTGTGACTGTTGTTTGGTTAGACTAGTCAAAACAATGTCACATACATGGATGTCGCTGTGGCTTGTTACATGTTTCGACGTACCGAAGTTACATCAGTTCCGAAAGATTGTTAAATTATGTGTTAAGCATTCTGTTGACATGTTTTCTCTATTACTATACTGCGTAAAGATAGCTAAGTAAACCATACTATATTTTATTTTAAATGTTATATGCACAGATATCTTAGCTTTGGTCTTAATTTCAAAATATTCGGTTTTTTCTAATGTCTAGATTATCCACTTTGAAAATGTATGCAATTACAATTTGCTTTTGATTTAAGTTTTATCTGAAGGTGTAGATTTTTAAAACCAACATGCAGTAATGTCTGATACTGTTCTTCAGAGGTGATGCAGGTGTTAGGTCCAGAATTTTCTCTCCCCCCTGCCACCTAGAATATCTTATCACTTTCGTTTCCATTTTGATGAATGAATGGTAAGACTGTAGGGGGCCAGGCGCAGGCCGTGAGTTGGTAAACAGAGATCAGCTGTTGGAGCTGACTGTCGCGAATCCGCGCGACACGCAGCGCATGTGTGTGTCTGCATGTTGTCGGTGTCAGCCTGCCGAGCCGGCCGGCTTCCCCGCGGGTGCCTTTACGTCACTGAGCAGCTGCTGCCGCCCTTATCTCATGTCATTCGCGGTTCCATCGCGCCGCCATGCAGGAGGGCGCGCTTTTTGGTCTAGGTCCCCTCCCCTCCTCCTCCCCGTGTGTGCTTCCCAGAGTCCTGCAGTCCCGTAATATAGTCCTTAGAGTCATATTAGTCCCATAGGACTCTACGGACCATGGACGTTGTACTTCTCATCCACGCCTTCAACGTGTCTAACGCTCTTTATTTTTCTTGTTGCAGATTAGCTTTATACGTCTACGAGTATTTATTACACGTAGGGGCACAAAAGGCTGCACAGACCTTCTTATCAGAGGTGAGTGTCTTCCACGGCGCGTTTCGTCTTGGCAAGCGCGAGACTGGGGCGCCGAGGGTGACTGGCCGGGCGACCGGAGTGTCCGGCCGCGATGCCGCGGTCGCAACAAGTACCGCGGCGTTTAATCTCGGCGCGCCAGCCTCCGCCTCCCGACCGGCTGTGTGACGCCTTACGTACAGTGGCCGCGGAGAGTAGCCTAGGCCCGCAACGCCCGCGCAGCCTCATGCCGAACGGTCGCCCTGTCTCTCTCGCACCCCTGCGGCTCCTGCGGCCCGCGCCGCGAGTGCGGCGGAGGCGGCGGACCGCCCCTGTTGGCAATCGGCGTGCATGACCGCCAGGACCTGAGGAGGAAATTCATCGGCGATGCACGGTCCAGAGAGCGGCGGGACGGCTGAGTGGAGCAGAGCGGGGAGCGGGCCGCCGGGCCGGCCGCGGTGGTGCCAAGTCGCGGCGCGGCCGGCACCCCCCTCCCCTCCCCCCCCCCCGTCGCCGCCCCCGCAGCCGCCGAGCACCGGCTTCAGGCTGCTTCAGGCCATCCCAGGATCCCAGCACTGAGTGACAGAGGGGTGGCGCGGGGGCGGGGCAGGGGCGCCCGCTGACCCGGGCCGGGCCCTAGACGGTGAAGGCTGGCGAAGGCGGGCCGCAGAGAGGGAGGCTCGAATCGGGACACATTGACGTGGTGCGGGCTGAGGTGCTGTGCACTCCGCGAGGTGGCCGACGACGGCCTCGAGGTTGGCGGCCTGCTTGCTCTCCATCCCCATCGCCTCCTCTTTGCCGTGCGTTCGCGCTGGCCGGCCGTCCGCCGCGCCGGTGGTGGCGGGGAGTCGATGCGGTGGTGCTCCGCGACGCTCCGACCCCCCCCCCCCACTCCCGCGCCTTCCTTGTGCACTCTTCTAAACAAGCCGGCACACGGCGTCGCTCGGCTTGCCTGGCTTGCCTGGCTTGCCTGGCACTGGATGCCGCCTCGGCAGCTTCGGCAGGGCCGCGGCGGCGTTGTCAAGTCGCACCGCATTTTCTCGTCCTCTTTCTCCCCCCTCCCCTCCCTCCCTCCTCCCCCGCCTCCCACCGATTGCGTGGAGCAAGCGTGAAACCTATCCCATCGCAGGTTCGACGGTTGTGGGACGCCTTCGATGCCGGCCGCTGGTCCGCGTTGTAGCCCCCCCCCCTCCCCCTGGGGGGGTCTCAAGTCTCGGTTTCTGGTGGAAACGCCGCCCTGAGGTCGCAAGCTATGGAGAGCGATTCCGCTCTGTCTCTCTCGCACTCATGGGGAAGTCCCTTGAGGTGCGAGAGAGACAAGGACGAAGGCGGCAGCGTGTCTCTGTTGTTCAGAGTCACGCCAGGCCCTGCGCAGCCCTGCGCCCTGAGCCGCACCTTGGAGTGGCGTGGCCGACGACAGACAGGCAGACCGATTCCGAGAGTCAGTCAATTTCGTCACTCTGTCGCGCACTCTCAGGTGCGAGAGAGACTGTCTGGGGCCGTACTTGCTCCTCGCCGTCTGCTTTGGTGTCACTTTCTTGACGTCCGCCTCCGCCCGCCCGTTCGGTTCTTGCTCGCCGGCCTCCAGAAACCTGTTTGTCTTCCAGTGTTTATTTTTGTACTAGTTTCTCTTTGTCTGACCTCTGTGCGCCTCGCTTCTCTGTCTCTCTCTCTTCTTTTTCTGGCGCGCTTGCGCCCTTCGCGTGGCGTGGGGCACACCGTGAGGCACACTGTGTGGCGAGTGTCGATGGCCGCCTCGTCTCTCTCGCACCCCACGCGTGCGAGTGGGACGTGGCGAGGGACAGGCCTGCTGGGGGGCAGCGTGCGCCGTGAGGCGCTCGAGATCCCGAAAGGGACCCACGAAAGGGGTGGCGGAGGCGGGAGTCGAACCCGCGCCCCGGCAGTAGCCCCGGCCGCGCTGACGTGAGTCTCTTCCTTCAAGTTTGGCGCGCCCGGCCCGCGACTTGGGCTGGCCGCGCCGCGCTCGCGGTGCTGCTGGTGGCGGGGCGCGGCGGGGCGCGGCGGGCTGGGGGGGGGGTGGTAGACTTGCCCGCCACCCCGCCCCGCCCCTCCGGCCAGCCGGCGTGGCGTGGCGCGGCGCGGCGTGGCGGTGCAGAGCGGGACGGTGGGGGTATTGATTTTTGCGGGCGTTAGTCGCGCTGAGCCTCGCTGGGCGTGGCGTGCATGGCGTACGCCGCACGGGACGGACACAAGGCAAGGGCTGGGTACTCGAACCCCCCCTGCCTGGCCCCTCTGTCCTGGAGCCTCGCCGCCCTTCCCCCTGCTCACGCCCCCCCCCCTTCCCCTTCTCTCAAGCCCCGTGTTATCTCGTGCGACTGCAGCGCTGACACATCACGCGCGCGATGGCTTCATTGATTATCGCATTTCTCCCGAGTGCCGCCCTTTGGTCGGGCCCTTTGGCTGTGAAGCATGTCGCGCCGGCCGGCCGGTCGGTGTCGTCCACCAGGCAGGCAGGCAGGCAGGCAGCCAGCAGCCAGCCCCCTACCGGCGCACCCCCGCCTCAGCCGCCCGGAGCGGCGCGCCCCGCCTCACCCCTGGCCCGGAGCGCTGGCCGCCCTACCCTCGCCGCACGCAGCGCTTCCCTGGCCGAGGCATTGCGGTCCCTTCGCGCGCTCTTTCGGCTCCGGTGCCGTGGTGAGCCTTTCTAAGCCGTTTTTTCCAACCTGTCGTAGTTTTTCGGTTAAACCCTTTGTTGTAAAAACCTCACGGTCCTTTGGCGATTCCTCGGTGAAGGCGACGTGTGCGCGGCGGCGTGGTCGGTGACTGCGGTGGGCTTCGCTTGGCGCCGCTCGCCGCCGCTCGCCGCGGTCAAACATTGATGCGGCGCATGCATGCACGTTGCCGATGGCGGCCGTCGGCGCGGTCCGAGGCGCGTGTGGATTGGCTGTCGATGTGACTGGATGAAACATTGAAAGCCATCAGCGCGTTGTGGCGCGCTTAGCTGTGTGTTGGTGTCCGTGTGGGGGCGGCGCACGCGGCCGTTTAGGAAAGCCAACCGCTTCCCATAAGAAATGGAAAGTTGCGATGAAAATTTGATGCGGAGGGTTGTGCTTTGTGGGCTGCGTGACGCGCCGCACGCGTCACTCGTCGCCGTGACGCACGCTGTCGTGCGCGCCGCCGACGTCATGTCGTGTTGTTTTGAATTTTGCAATTTGTGTCGCGTCCGTGTGTGCGGCTCGGTCGTTTTGTATGTCCCCACGTGTCTGAAAATACCGACGGTCGCGCCGCGTCTTTTCCCCGTACTATCGAGTCTGCCGATCCACTCGCGCACCTGTCCGATGGCGTTGGTTCGTGTTGCCACGTGCACGGTGTGCCTCTGTCGCCCTCATGGGGCGTTCCATAGGGGTGCGAGAGAGACAGTAAGGCCCCGTGGCCGTCCTCAGCAGTGCAGTTCGCGTTGACGGGCCTAAGAAAGCCAGCCCTGCCGCCTGTTTGTTGTTGTTGTTGTTGTTGTATCTGTCTAACGCTCGTGTTTCTCCTTGTGTGTTGCAGATAAGATGGGAGAAAAATATCACATTAGGGGAACCTCCTGGATTTCTACACTCATGGTGGTGGTGAGTATCCCGGCCGGCCGTCGCTTTGTCGGACGCGGTGGTCCTGTCCCTCGCGCACCCGTGGAGCCTGCCGGCCTGCCGCAAGGGTGCGCGAGACGAAGCAGTGCCGCGCTTTCACCGCGCTCTCTGCAATCTGATGGCTATCTGTCGGCCGCCCTGGGCAGGCAGGCGGGCAGGCAGGCCGCGAGCCTCTTTTCCGCGCCGCTGCCGCGACTGGTGGTTGAACCCGCGCCGGCTGCGTGACACTGCCAGCCGCACTTTTTGCTGCTTTCTTCTACGGGGCACTACCCGGCACCATAGTAAAGGGGTGGGGGTATTTTCGCGCTCGCTGCGCCGAGCCTGCAGGCTGAATCCGAGCATGACTGCTCTCGTCATTCTGTCTCTCTCGCACCCATGGGGCGACCCGTGAGGGTGCGAGAGAGACGGTTGCGAAAGTAGCAGGCACTCAGCCTGCAGGCTGCGCCTTGCAATCCCTCTGCGCGCCGCCGTGCCGCCGCGGCCTTGGGGTTTTATGACAATCGCAAGGGCATTGGCTGCGTTGCTGCGTTGACTGCATTGCGGCTCCACCTGTACGGCCGGCCTGCACCCAGTCGCCATTGGGAGGGGGCCTCCTGCAGTGGGCCGTACTGGCTGTCCGCCCGGAGGGGGGCCCCTTGAGGCCTTGGGGCCCAGGGCTTCGACTGCAGGTGGCCGTCACACGGTCGAGCGGGTCGAGCCTGTGGTCTTTGGTCTCGCGAAGCGTTGGACACGGTCCGGCGGGGTGCTCTAGAAGCGCGGTGCGGTGTAGCCAAGGCGCACATTGGGCAGACGCTGAATGGGACTCGAACCAAACGCGTGACCCCACCAATGGATTCCTCGTTCGCAGGGCAATCCATTGATGTTGTCGCGTTCGGTTCAAGTCCCATTAGCGACTCTGGAGCTCAAAACGAGTCTATAGTTTTGGCCGCCAGCGCCGGTCTTCCGGCCCACTGTGGGACGTAGTAGCCAAGGCGCAACGGACCGGTTGGCTGCGCGAGCTGCGCGCGGTGTGGGTGCTGCTAGAGGCCTAGTTGCTGGACCGCGTCGCGGGCATGGCGGCCAGCGGAGTGAAATCGAAGGACAGGCTGTGCGCTGGTACAGGCGGCGGGGCGGAGCGGGGCGGGGCGGCCGGGGCCGTACAGCACTCCGGGCGGACGCTCTCCAGGTGAAGACCCCCGGCGCGCCGTGTTGCCGCGGTGCCAACTCGCCGAGGTGTCCCCCGCCCCGCCATGGCCCCGCCATGGCCCCGCCGCGCTCCCGTCCTGGGCCGCGCGCTCTCCGTCACGCCACGCCCCTAACTGTCTGCCTGCTCGGTCCGTCCCGCGGCCAGGCAGGCGCTCTGTCGCGGCCCGGCTGCGTTCCGTTGTTCGTGCGGGTCACGGTGTGGGTCAATGTCATGGGAGGAGGTGTTTGTCCGTTTCCGGGACGAGTCGGCCAGCCGGCCGGTCCGAACGGTACCGCGGCCTCCTCCGAGTGTAACCCGCACTTATTGTGCCCAAGTCGCCGGGCTGCCGCCGCCGCGCCCTGAGAGCGTCTCGGAGAGTCTGTGCCGATATCCAGGCCGGGACTACGAGTCGAGCGCGCGCCGAGCCGAGCCGGGCCGGGCGCAGTGTGGCGGGGCGGAGCCGAGCCGGGGCGGCGCATTGCTGCAGGGCGTTGCTCTCGCGCCGCGGCGTGGTCTGGCGGAGCGGCACGGGCAGGTACACCTGTCTCTCTCGCACCCGCGCCCTACGAGTGAGCACCGCGACGGAAGCAGCGCCGCATGTGCGTTTCGGCGGGGTGATTCTAGACTCCAGACGCTGGTTTTGTCCCCTTGACACGGGGAAGTGCCGTACCTTTGCCACTCAGCCGCGACCGAGCGCGACGCGGCGCCGTGGCGCTAGGGCGTTGTGACCTAGAACGAGGCGACGCGTTGGAGGACGTGGCCCGCTCGGCCGACACCGCTGGCGGTGCACCCGGAGTACAGTACGGTGCCTGCCCCGCCGTTCGTTGCTCGGGTTGCTGCCCTCGCCGTCGCGGAGGGCCGAAGGGCCGATCCGCGTTGCCACACAAGCAGGCGGAAAATCAATTTGTGTCGGAAGGGTTGCTGGCAACCTCAGCCGGTGTGCGCTTTGCTTTAAGGTGCCTGGCGGGCTGGCGGCCCACTGGCGGCCCACTCGTGTGGCGACACTCGCCGCGGCCCGGCTTTGGGTATGTCCGCGAGTGCGGGTGTCGCGTGCAGTACTCGGAGGAACGGAAGCACTTTGCGCGCACTTGATGCGCGTGTCCGCGAGCGTGCACTGCTTGCTGCAGGCCGCTGGCGTGCTTCTTGACACGCGCCAGGGACAGCCACGTCGTCGTCCTCGTCGTTCCCCTTCGCTCTCCTTCTCCATTTGTTTCCCTTCCTTTGCCCCTCACTCGTGTTTTGCTGTTTGCCCGCTTCGCGCGGCCGCCGCCGCGGTCCCCTCACTGATCGACCTGCCCCTCCCCTTCTCTTCTCTCCTCGGCTTCCCTTTTCAGCTCCGTTCGCGTCGGCAGGTTGGTTGCCGGCGAGGTGCCGCCGCCGCCTTGATGGAGAGCTGCCTGTCTCTGCGCAGCCATGTCGGCCGCCACCCTCGACCTGTGAGGCCCTTGTCTCCGTTGACCGGGCAGGCCCAGGCCAGGCCGGCCGCTCGAACCCGCGACCTCTGACCTCGCGCCTTCCTTGTCGTGGCGCGGGGTGTCGCCGGTGACGCCACAAGGCGCGTTGCCGACGTGTAGCGCGATGCACCCGAAGTCGCCGAGCGGACGCGCGAGCTGCCCGGTGCGAACGCACTCGATGCCCCCCCCCCTCCCCTCCCCCTGCCGGTCCGTCCGGCGGGGGTCCGGCAATGGCTTGCTGCTGCCATGGCAACCGTGGCCGGATAGCGCCCCCTCCGGCCCCTCCCCCCCCCTCCCCCTTTCCCTCTGGACGCGCACTCTTTCTCGGCGCGGTGTAAGGTGGCGCACCTCTGCACCTTACGCACCTCTGCCGTCCCTTGCGCTGTTCACTGGACGTCTGGTTCGAGTTGCCGTCTCGATCCGAGAGGACACGTCGGGCGTCTATGCGATCATGTGTGGCCGAGGCAACAAGAGCAATAGCCTCCGCCCGCCGCTCTGGCGGTAGGCAACCCGCCCGCATCCCCGCAAGAGGGTTGCCTACCCGGCCGGCGTCTGGCCGATTGATGCAGGACCACGGGCTGTCCCAGCGTGGCGTCTCTGTAGTCTACATCGGTCTGTCGGTGAATGGACGTGTGTCTGCGGCGGACTCGCGGCTCTGCTGTGAATGGGATGGGTTTCGGCGATGGACTGCCCTGACCTGGTCCAACCGCCAGGCGACACGGCGGTGCACGGCGGCCAGGCTGGACTGGACCGGTCCCGCCGGTCCCTGCCTCGCTGCGCGCCCCGGAAGACAAGACGCTCTGTGGGGTTGGTGATCCGTCCCCGCCCCGTCCACCGGCCGGTGGCCCTCCCCTCGTACCCCGGTCCTCCCGCCGTGACGTCATCCACTGCGTCATTCCTGCTCCCCGCTGCCGTTTCCGAGCGGTGCGGGTTCGAATCCCCGTGGCGGCAGCCCGTTTTGCGTTGTGCGGTCGGGCGCGCGGTCGTATGTCAACAGCCAGCAGGGCGAGCAGAGACGCACGGGGAGCCCAGCCGCTGCTGTCGTCGCGCGCTCTCTCTCTCTCTTTCTCTCTCTCTCTCTCTTTCGGACTGAAGGGGTGCGAGGGAGAGCCTCGGATCAGCCTGCAGGCTGGCGAGGAGTGTCAATCGATGGGCTGCGTGCGAGGCGCGCCGCTGGGCCCTCCGCGGACGCAGCACGTTGTTGCTCTGCGCGGCAAGCGCGAGGCCCTGCGCGAGGCTAGCGTCTCTGGCGGCAAGGATGAACCAGGACGAACGGAACGGGCCTTCCCCGCGCAACCCAAGTGGATCGTGGGGTGTCCTCCAGTGGTGACAATTTTCTTCTCTTTGTTCCAGTGTCTTTTGGGATTTATACTGCGCCGCGCCCGAGAGGAGAGACACTTGTGAACATTCGAGTGAAGCCAAAGCATTTCACGATTATGTGAGTGTTTCCTACACCGCCTACTTGCTGTGATGTGGCTCCTCTTTTACTGCCTTTTGACCCTGTTGTGTTTCTGTTATTTGTGTTGCAGGGTTTTGTTAATTCTGGCTATGGAGTTAATGGCATTGCACATGTAAGTGGGAATTCATTGAATTTGATTTCGTGTTCTGGTTGATGCAGCAAACTGAGCTGGCTTTAACTGTGGTTTCAGAATGCACCTGCACCAAGTCCACTCGGTCAGATGCCTCCCAATGACGGCATGCCAGGAGGACCAATGCCACCCGGATTCTTTCCGGTGAGTTGAATGGTTATTTAATCAACTTTCTCGTCGCTGGATTTTGAACTTTTTCAGCTGTAACTAGGGAAGACTCTTTATGCCGCCCTTATTAACACTAACTTTTTCCAGTGACTGCCTCCTGATCTGATCTGCTAAGATTGTTTAATCCTCATTTTAAGCCGTCCATTAATAACAAGAAGGGCCCTTTATTTTCAGTATTGCTGATTGATAAACTATCATCATGCTTCATCATCAGTGTACAGTGTTGGAAGAGATGCAGCTCTACCCTACTATCATATTTTATTCCAGTTGAATGGACCGCTGTTGCTGACTTTGTGAATGAACTGCGCATGTTGCATCATGTTGCCTTTCCGCCCCTCCTCCAATTTTATTTTTTACTTTTTAAAATCATGTTTGCATGTTTACTGGGACTGGAATATTTTTTAACGAGTTATTTTGTATGGATCAATAGGTCAACATTTGATTCACATTATAGCCACGAGTAAATAATCCATTGACTTGGCACTTTTAGTCCAATAATTTTATTCTCTTTGCAAATGAGAATAATAATGATTTTTTTATGAACCTGCAGACAACCCAGTTTTTATGGAACATGAATTTGTTATTTTTTAAATCGTCTTTTGCCAGCCAGTATTACCCTATACGTTGGTGTATCTGTGTGTGTGCGTGTATGGAATACAGCCTCAAAAGCTTGTCTCTTGTCCATGTGCTTACGGATTTCTGCACTGTTTGTGTTTATGTCAGTTAGTTGTAAATGCCTGTCTGCAACCCTCCTCACAGCATTTACCTTTAAATTTTAAGGGCATTTCTAAAACAATTTAATAGAAGACAAACTGAGCTGTTCTAGCACTGAATTCTCATTTCTTCATCACTTGAAAAAATTTTCATCATATCCGGTGCACTATATATATTATCTGTTGTGGCTTCCCTGCTTCAGTTCACTCATGTTGCCCACTGTGTGAGCTGTTTCAATAAGATGAAGAGTATATCCAGTTATCAACTGGCACCTCTGGACTCAAAAAAAAACTGTCCACCTCTTCATCTCAAAAGTAATGTTAAAATTGTTCTTGTTTCATTTTTACAGCTCATTAATATCAAGACAATGCTGTGTTTAAGCTATTAAGCTTCATGTTTTGCAATCGGCATTTTATTAAAATTATTTCTGGATCAAGGTCTTGTGATGCTTAATTATAGCACTGAGGAAACAGACCAATCAAGTCTCATGACGTAGACAGGACTCCCTTTTCGTTTTGTGTCAGCCCTCTGGACATTCCCTGGCTGTAAAGTAGTAGATATGTTTTATTCTGTTCTCCTTTGATAGCCCTCTGTTTAGACGGTGATAATTTGGTGAAGGAGGTGCCAGATATAGATGCTTAGTGTGTGTTAGCCCCCCAGACGAGCTCCCTATGTGATGTGTTTCTTGCATGCCATATGTTTCATCAGTCTCTCAAGACTATTTCCACTTCCTGCATGATTTGTTTCTACCAGTTCTAACCTCATGTTTATTTGAAATATCTCACTTCTTTACTTTCTGATTAACAAGCCTCAATTAACCATTCCGGAAAGTGACTTTGAATCTGCATCCCTTTTTGTTCAAAAGAAAACCAGAAACCTTTCAGAAATTTTCTTATATAATGTTTGTCCTATCTAAACCCATAATCTGGAATTTTAAGCTTGGCTCCCAAATTAGTCACTCTCTCACTTTTTTTTCCTCATCTCAATTTCTGGAATGTTGGTTGAGTTTGTTCTGCCTCAGCATCAGTTTATGTGGCGTTGCGTTTTTGGGTGGCTAGCAATGGTCGAGTGTGGTGTTTTACAGAACTCGGCTATGAGGCCGTCTCCCCCCACACATCCGTCATCTCAGCCCTCACCTCAACACCCCCAGCCCCCTCCACCCCACAGCCAGATGATGTCAAGTCAGGTGAGTTCTGCCACTTCCACTCGCCAAGCATGAGCTCTAGTAACATCAGTTTGAGTTCGTTCTTCAGTATTTACTGCAACTTCATTGACGAGACTCTTTTGTTGTTTGGTTGTGGACTATGAATCATGTGAGGAACCTGCTATGAATGAACCATTGAGGCAAGCACTTCATCCTCCATTTCAAGCAAACATCTTTTTCATATCCTCTCTTGGTCCTGGAGTGAAGTTGTAGTAGAAATATACTTGGAATAGTTTATGAGCTCATTCTTGTCAGTCCAAACTCATACTATGAATGGTGCTTTTGTGATCAACATGCTTGCTTTCTGCTTTTCATCTTGCATGTTGTGTGCTTCTTTCTGTGTCTGTGTTTACCAAAGTTGTGCTCTTGCATGTTTTGTCCTTTGCTTTCTGTTTGGTCCTTCAAGTTTCCCAGTTCTCATAATCTGTGTGACCTGAAGTGTTATACTGAAATGAACTTGATGTCAGTCATACTTGTGAGAGAATAAAAATGCTCACCTATTGTAAGAATATGCCCCACCTATCTTGCCGAGTGGTGGAGGAGAGGAGCAGTTTTGATCCCTCACAAAAATATTTTCAGGTTGCAATATTGTTGGCCATGAAGTGACACTGATAACATAATGTGGATACTGCGTGATGAGATTTGACTTGTGTAACTGGGATGTTCCTTTGTGTTAATATGTAGCATTGTGCTTTTTGTACTACATACGAATTTGCAGCATAGAATACTTCGTGTGCAGTGGAGTCTATGTAGTCAATGTTGAAGTTCTTTGGTTGATACTTTCAGAAGTCTGTTGGACTCCAATGCATGCTAACAACAACTGCACAAGCAAGATTATGTAGACCTATCACAGGCTTCACTCCAAAATGCACCCTGAAAAGGAATGAGCAAATACTAAGCTGTTATTGCCTTTGTAACCAAGAGCCTGAAGAAGGTCAGATTCAGTCAGATATTATCAAACTGAAGCCTTTGGTGTGCTGTAGAGAAGTGTATCATTTGCCATTTATTCATGTAGATTTTGTCTTGAAATATTGTACATTATGTTTTATTAATTTAGGCAATGAAGCAACACACTTTTGTCAACGTGGGGCTTTCAGACTACTATACCAGACTTCCATTTATGAGGTCTCAAATAGTCTTTATTATTTTGAAAGTTTAGATATGAATGTTCATCTTCCATGCATTATGTTGTTTCTAGGCTTATTTATGTGGCTATGGTTTTAAGGTGTTTAATTACAATTTTATTTAGGGAGACTTATGCAGCTACACAGTGACTTTGGCTATCAGAACCAACTATACGACTGCTAGTCTCATGAATCAACATTAATTTTTCCTTTATAGATTAGGGCAGGAACTCCACACCTCATGTTCTCTGTCTGGCTGAAGCCTTGAAGCCTTATCCTCAGTTGTTAGTGGGTTGTACACATCAATGATAGACACGGCGGTGATTCAGGTTCTGTTGAGAATGAGCATGGTGGCATTTTGTCCTATTTATACATGCAATGCTATTTGTGAAATTATATTGGAAGAAAATCTTTTAGGCAATTGTAGGACAAGTATATTGTTTCTGGGTCCACTAAGATCTCTTAGGCTAGTTGTACAGACTAATGAGTCTTCATAGGATAGGGCAAAATCTATTCGACCATATTATACCTTCACCATAAACCAAAAATTTCAAGGTGATTCTGCTCGAATTCTTCCTTCTCTTCACTTTGTTTACCTGCACAAGTACATCATGTCCTTTTCCAGGACGGGCAAGGTGTCTACACTGGTGGCGGGATGCAATTATTCAACTGTTTTACTGATAATTGTTCCCTCATGTCCTTAAAATGAATGGAAAGAACTGCAAAAAAAATCTGTCAGCTATTTCTTTACATGATTGGAGAACCTCTCCTTCTTTTCACTTTCCTTTTATCAATATCATGTCATTAACAAAGCTACAACTAAATTCCATGACTATGCACTCAGTCAGTACTGTGTTTATTGCAGTGTTTTAAATCTTTTCTTTAAAATATTCATACACAAATTTTGTTTAAAATTGAAAACCTTTTTAAAAATTATTTTTGTTCAATATTGAGCTGATTATAATGCAAATCATTAGAAAATAGAAGGTTATGGACTGTCAAATATCTTGTCATTGTTGCAAATACTTAAAAATGATTTAACTGACTGGATGGGGGTGTCATTGTTTGTAGGGTCACTAAACTTCATCAGAATAATCTGCAATTAGGTTTTAAAAATACATACACAACCTGACTAACATGCCTTTGCTCCTCTATTATTTGTTTCAGCAGTTTATGGGACCGAGGTATCCAGGTCCAAGAGGTCCAGGGGGAGTTCGGATGCCAAATATGGGTAGTGAATTCAATGGGGTAAGAGAAGAAGTTAGATTATTTGGCGTATCAGTTCTGTTGCATTTTTGTGTAACGTTTTCACCTTTTCCCTCTGCTATTGCAGCCTCCGGGTCAACCAATGATGCCTAACAGTATGGACCCAACACGGCAAGGTAAGTTTTCCCTTTGCATCTCATGTGCATGAAAAGCCAATGGGTGAATGGGATTTCTTGACATTTGCTGGCACAATCCAGGCAGTAAACTTTATACTGAGAGGAATATGAAATTTACCAGAGAGTGTTTTTTTTTCCTGGATTTGCCAGCAGTGTCAAGGTACTGCATGGTATTTTATGGTGGGACTTATTAAAAAAAAAAAAAAAAAATTAATACCATCATATAAAGTCATCCTTTTACTTTTGGGCTGCACCACATCTTCAGCCGCCATTGGTCATTTCTTGGTCATTAAATCTACATCCGGACTTCAATTGTTCACTCATTTTAGTATTCCATCATGTCGTATATTTGGAAAGGCGGATTTTAAATTTACTATGAAATATAATGCTATTTCTTGAACAGCTTGCCCTAGTTGTTTAATAACATGTGTTATTTTCAGTCTTGCTTTCTTCAATTTTAGTCCTTTTTTTTACTGATTTGTGACTTAATAGACCCCTTTACAGGTGTTGCACCAATTTCGTTCTAATAGTATGACCCATCAAAAGGCAATTTTGGTGTGTGTTTCAACAACTATAAGACACCTCCTTTAAACTTAAACTTTTGTAAAGTGGGGTTATAGAAGGACCCTCAATCAGCTGTTGGCAAGCATTTGTCTCCGAACAAGTGCAAGTGGCCACAAATTTGTCATTCATGTATGTAAGGGGCATGATGGAGTTCCCTCTGAAACAAGCACTGTTCTATTTGAATGGTTTGAAATGTCCCCTCTGAACTTATGACAATTGAATTCGACCCTCTCTCTTTTTCCTCTTTCACAAAAAATTGACACCTCATCTTTCCTCACATATTTTACCATGAGTTAAGCATCAAGAATACGTCCATGGGAAAACATGAATGCATGATTTGTGGCTGTTCTGCCCCTTTCTCTACCTTTCGTCACACTGTTACGTGCAGTGAATTGTCATTGACATAGCTCTGTTTCTGTCTTCTCAGGTGAGGGCGGAGAGTATGTAGGTTGGCAAGGTAGGCAGTCAACTTATTTCTCATGCCCATGCTCGCTCTTTGTCTGCCTTATTTGCTGTCTATTCCCCCACATTGCATCAGTCTGCCTGCCTGCCGACATGCCTGCCGTCTCCTGTCATACCATAACATTTTTCCTTATCATAATTCATTCTTAAACCTTGGCACTTATCTTCATTGATCAAATGTGGTGCACTTAAATCAGCCGATGTATTTAGCGGAATGTTTCCCTCGTGTATTTTTGGGTTTGCCAAATTTTTATTGGAGCTCAAGAAACTTTCAGCTCCCAAAGTTTCTATTGCCTGCTCCTTTTGCAACATTCTAAGCTAACACTAAGCTTCATGGATGTTGTTGGAATGTTTCTCACAAAGTTCATGTGCATGATGTTCATTTCAAACGTTGTGGCTTATTTTAGTATAATTCATAAACTTGGTCCTAGTGGTTAAACCTTTGATACATTATTGAATTTTACTCTACCAAATATGGATTTTTCCTTGTAAAGTAGGTGGAAGGAAGAAGCTCATTCTGCCTGAGTATTCTTTCTTTCGTTCTATTCAGAAGATTCTCTAGATTTCTCTCTCAATTTGTCAGTCTCGTTCTTTGTGGTTCAATATTCTGAAGTTTTCTTTATTTATGTAATTTTTATTATTTTATTTTGTATGTGCACCCTCTCTGTCTCTGGCTTTCTTGAGGCATTGCACAAATGTTGATGCTATGATCCTAGTTCCTGTTGCTTTATTCACAAAATTGCTGGATATCTGAGAATATGTTGTTGTTTTCTTCTTGTTGTTGCTCTTGTGGGCACCTTTTAATCTGTTACCTTGCTGCTTGCAGGACCCCCAGGAATGAATCCTATGAATCCCCGAATGAACCCTCCCCGTGGCCCCGCCATGGGCCCCATGGGCCCTGGCTCGTACGGCCCCGGGATGCGGGGGCCTCCCCCGAACAGTAGCCTGGGTCCCGGCGGGCCGGGCGGCCCAGGCGGTCCGGGGGGGCCCGGCGGCCCGGGAATGCCCCCCGGAATGGCAATGGGGGGTGGACCGGGAGGAAGACCGCAGTGGCAGCCTAACACGTCAACGGTAAGCTGCTGAATTAGCGCCTTTTTTTTATCGTGTTGTCATGCCGTGCGTTATTCTTACTTCTTTTATTTGATTCTAGCCTATGAACTACTCATCATCATCTCCTGGTAACTATGGGGTAAGTTTCAAATTTGGCGTTTAGCGATCAAATTTGGGTTTTGGCGAACGATAGCTAATTTGACTTGACTCTCTCTTTGTCAGGGCCCACCTGGATCTTCGGGACCGCCAGGCCCAGGAACACCTATCATGCCTAGCCCGCAGGGTGAGTACATAGGATCTCCTCGAGGCCTTCATAACAAACTGAATCCAAAATTAATTTGTGCCTCCGAACTTTCACAAACTTTCATTGTGCTTTGTTAGGATGTATGTTATTTCTTAAGAGCTGACTCCATGCCAGGTGCATTGAGTTGATTTGATTATAGTTTGTGCTGTGGGGTCATTTATGCCATTGATCTCCTAGCTTCTATCCCAGTGTAAATATTTTTCTTGGCATTAAATTCAGGTTGGATCCTGAAAATTTACAATTTTAAAAATTGTGTGCCATTTGAAAATGAAGATCATCTATTTGCTTAACGCTTCTGGTGATGAGTTGATCAAAACTGCCAACAGCTTTAAATGCTTTGTGAATTTGCTGTTTTGATCCATACTTGAAGAACTTGATGCTTTGTAGTTTACTCACAAATGCATGCTGACTGCTTGTTGCTTTACATGTATTTGTGACTAATTCACTTTGTTGAAGCTCACATTTGGCATATTTGTAAAATTAATTCAAAATAATTTTTTCTAATGATGAACCAGTTTGACCCATTGCTAGGCCTCTTGTTAGTGAAGTCACTGTAAGGGCCTCCAAAATTATGTTTATTGTAGCAATGAATAAAGTGATGTCAATTTATCAAATTTAGTTCTTGCCATTTCAATGACATTGTTTTGTTGTTTAACCATAAACACTTAACACGTATCTTATTGCTGTTTATGAGTTACTCTCTTGCTTGGCGATGCCCTTCTAAATTGTGTAGAGTTGATAAATTGGCAGCACTTCACTGGCACTGTTCTTGCCAGTGAAAATGTGCACCACTGACTGTTGGTTTCTTTCTAGGTTCTGTGGGTCCTTATTCCCCCGCTAGTCATCGAATGCCCACTCCAAGTCCTGTTGCAAGACAAGGTGATTGTTCTCTCTTATACCAGCACAATTAAATCGAGTTACCAGTCAAATCTGTAGATCTGTAAGAAATGTTGTGCTGATCTAAAGGATAAAAGAAGTTGGGGAAATAGCAGCTAGTGTGGAAGTTCATACCTTGTTGTCAAACTTATTTGAAAGTTATGAATGATTTGGATTTAGTATTTTCCTAGGTTTTGATAGGGGTGCTATCTACCTGATTTCAGGAGAAATTTTTTGGGCGCTGGTACAATACATAAATATATCTTAACATTTTTTTTCAAAATGAGAACTTTTTACAAAAATGAGTTGTCTTAGCTGTATATAAAAAACTATAACCATGTAGGACTGCTTCTTTTTGAATGCTGTTCTCGTTGTCTGTCTCTAGTGTTTGACACTGGAATACCGATTGCATGCTGTCATATACTACCCCACCTCTTATTCATGTTGCTATTCATGTTATTGGTGCTTTTTATGGTGGAGGTAAAGAATATTGAAGTCAAGTAACTTGTACATAAAATATATTTCTTGCAAGCATAAGATGATGACGTCTTTCTCTCATGTAATGCAATTTTTGGAAGATGCCTCTTTTCCTAAGCATTTGTCTTATAATTATTTTACTCGTCAGCAGCTGCTATTTCTTCTCTTCAACTTAATTTGTTTTTACATTTAATGCTGAATTTTAATCTCTCTGCTTGATATGGCTGGGGCATGGGTCAATAGCCACTTGTGCCCCTCTTTTTCTAAATGATTGTTACTTTTTCTAACATACACCACCAACTTTCAGTAAGGAATAAAGACTGAGACACGATTTTCTGTTTTAGACTCTTCAAATTCAGGGGGTGAGAATATGTACACAATGATGAAACCTGTACCTGGTGGAAACATGCCTGGAGTAAGTATACCTATCGCTAATTGATCAGCAACTCTTGTGTCGTCCTGTCATGTAACCCTTGCTCCTTGTTTGTCTCAGGACTTCCCTATGGGAGGTGGTCCTGAAGGAGGCCCCATGGGCCCCATGGGACCTGTCATGAACGGGGACGGGCTCGACGGTATGAAGAACTCCCCTGCCAACGGCGGCCCCGGGACCCCCAGGGAAGACAGCGGCAGTGGGATGGGTGACTACAATCTTGGGGGCTTTGGAGGCCCGGGCGAAAATGTGAGTATGGGAGGCGGGGGATACTTCGCGGACACGTAGATTGGCAGGGGCGTAGCTTGTCCCTGCTGTCAGTCTGCCAGTCCCTGCACCAGCGACACTAGCTCCTCTCTTGGCTTGTCGTGGTGCGTTGCTGGCTGGAAGATGTATGGGTTTGAATCCTGATGCTCAATTGTCTTGTGAGGAAAGTTAGCGTTTTAATATTGTCTAGGACAGTATGTTTGTTGCTCTCTAGTTGTCTTCAAATCCTCATTCAACATCTTAGGTTGAGAACTGGAAAATGTGTTTGTGGCTCAAGCTCCATTTGACTCAATTGGCCCAGAAATTGGCTTGTTTTCCTTTATCTGGAACTATTATTTTCAGGGCTGTTAGTTTACTAGATTTGTGAAAATATTGTGAATAGCTTGTTATAAAATCAACGTAGAAAGCGGCTCCTATGCTAATGACTTTTTTTATAGAGCTCAGCTTCTCTGAGGAGCATAAAAGCAAGCTTGTGGAACTCGTTTGCTCAATTTTTATTAAATTAGTTAATGGAATTTTAATCAGAGTTGCGACTTCTGGAAAATTTTACTTGACATTTGATTAAGTTCCTAATAACTAACTCTTACATCACTTTTCAATTTTAAAGTGATTTGTGGGTTGTGAAGCTTGTGCTCAAGCAAAGATTTATGCTTAATTTAACTTAAAAGCAAATGAAAATTAACGTTTTGAAACATTTACTACCCACTGTTTTAGTATTCTGTAATCGCTACCATTCGATATCTCTTTTTTGAGTTGTTTACTTTTTATTGTTTATGAAACAAGTAATTCAGAGTCGCTGCTGGATAAGATGTGAAGTCCGTATTTGCTTATCAATTTAGCTAGAAAACACCTGAATCAGTTCAATTTAATGAATTAAGTTTCATAATTCACTCAACTGTGATTTTAGATTAGCACCTCTGTCAAGACATTAGATTGTGAATTGCCATAAATCCGTTTCATTTTGTTTTTAGTACAGCGAATTTTTAGCATCTATTGACGTTACAACCTTATTCTTTTCACCATCTTAAAACCCTCCTGAATCCTAATTATGTTAATTTATGGTGCTCTATTTCACAATGTGATGAACAAGATACTTAATTCTGTAATTATTGCTGACAGTTGCTAGTCAGGAGACAAATCGAGCCTTGAAGCTGTCGGCATGTGATGCCAACTAAAGCCACTTACACTAAGCCTTTTTTGTTTTATTGTACTTGTTATTCTTAGGTGCTTTTTACAGTTTCCAGTGCTTTCATGTTTGGTTCGCTTTTTGTATATATGTAAATACGATCATGTCTACTTAACTATCGAATTTTTTTTTTATCTTAATCTTTGCTCTTTTTGTTTATTTTTACACTAAATGGTTGTGAATGTAAGGTTGTTGAAGGGTTCCAGTAACCTTTTACTTTGTGGTTAGTGAATTTTAATTTGTAGCTGATTTCTCTTAATTATTTGACCAATAGTATTTGTTGTACTCAGTCTTAAGACTAGGCAAAGCCTACTTTTTCACGCTGTGATGGATTAGTTTTGATCTGAGATTACCTAGCTACTTGCATGATTTCCATATTTGAAGTACTCATGACGAAAATAGCCAATCCCCCTAAATTGCCCTTTATTAGATTCATTTTTGTTCTTTCCTCTCCATCCGTCTGTGGTTCAGATCTGAATTGTTTTAGGTTTTATGTTAGATAGCCCAAGGCTTGCCATAAAGAATACAAGTATTTTCCATCAAACCAATTCTATTTTAGAGTTCTAGTTGCAATTTGCAGTCAATGGATTAGTCAGATCCCTTGTCTGTTAAAGATACGTATTTCCACAGTGGACAGCTGTTGAACGTGTGCTTTGTTTTGTTTTTTTGATGGGTATAGTAGTATTATCATGAATACCATTCTCAAATCTGCATGGTACAGATTCTGTTAAATATTTATCAGTAAGGTTGAAATTATTGGGTTGTGATAAACTCTGGGTTTTCCAGAGTCTGATTACAGGGTAATACATAAGATGAGGAAAGTTTTTCTTTTTACGTCTAAAGCTTATAGCACTCTTACTTTACCTATTATATAGAGGGCCTGTTGTCTGTGGGTCCCCCACCCTCTTTCAATTTATGGAAATGTTTGAAAGCACATTATTTTGTCAGCTTCACATAATCTTCCTCTCTGCATGTGATTTGTGGAACAATCTCACTTAAGATCTTATTTCATTTCTTTTGATCTTTTGGGCTGTAAAGTTATCCACATTTTTGTTGTTGGTGGTAGTCCACTTCACCGATAAACTTGGTTTAAATATAAAATTTCATGTTGTTTGCATGATTTTTTAGCCTTGTTCCAAATATGTTCAGTAAATAGGGCCATCTGTCTAACATACCCTCATTTTTTCTTAAATTTTTTTAATCATTTCATTAAGATTTTACTATGTGGCAGACCTTTTTGACTGAACATATTCTTGTGTGAGAATTCCAATGCCTCACACTGCATGATCAGTTATTCTTTGTTTTGCTGCAGCCTTGTTTACACAGGAGTTCTTTATTAGTTGAATGTCGTTAGATTGCTTTGAAGTAACTTAATCCACCTTCATTTCTGATATGTAGTGTTTGCAGTATTTTTGATGCAACTAGATCTGCAGCAAGGCAAGGTATGGCTCCGATTTTGTAAAGGGCAGAAATCAATTTGGTTATGTAGCCTTATCCTCCCAACTTCTCAGCTTAATAGTCACCTATTTCTTTGCAGCTTTCTTATTACTCTTTTTTCTGTATTTATTGTACATTAATCAAGCTCCAACGCCTTTAGTAAACAGGGCAGTCACAGCACGAATTCCTGATAATACATACAGGACTATTTTGTCTGTTGTTTTCAAAGACAATTTTTTTTTTGTTTGTGCTGCTCTGTTTACATTACTGGCTTGAGTCTTGTCCATAGCTTTTCATGCACACTTGTTGAAAGCAGCTTTCTATAGACTCTTTTTGCTTCAGTGCACCATAAAATAGATAATTTTGTACAATGAATTCTTATTTGACATGCAACCAAACAAGCTCATCTATCTGAAATCCGATTTAAATTTCTTCTCAAGATCAAAATTATTAATCAAAGCACATTTGTACAAGGTGCAAGTGTCGTGAACAAAGTTTGATTTTTATTTTAGTTAACATCACCATCTGAGATGTCTGCTTTTAGTATCTTTTTCTCCGTCATTAATTTTTTGGGATCTATCGGAATGATGATAAATGTTGGATATTTTGTTTCTTCGCTTGATGGTGGTGTGTGTGGGGACATGAGTGACATGTGCTGGGGAGTTGGGAGGTTATTGGCAGCCAGACAATGTATCTTGTAAGAAACTGTTGTCATAAAATGAGCCTCAGTAAGGATTATTTATTTCTAATGTAAAGACGAATTGTTGCCTTGGGAATAAGTGTAAATTTCTTTTTGTAATTAAAGATATTTTTGAAAGCATAATACCAGTTGTGTGTGTGCCTTCATAGAGCGGGCGGAAACCCTCCCTACTGCCCTCAACACATATTTAACATGTCCACCACGCTCACATTCAGGAAAGGTGTGTTGCATGATATCAAAATTCCAGGATCTTTATTTTGTTTGCTTTAGATTCTTATTAGACTATCTGTAGTTGCATTTTAATCTCTGTAAACTGAATCAGTTTCATGTAAGCCAGCTCTTGTTGCTAGAAAGTGCTCAAATTTTGGTAATTTGACTTCAAATACTTGAAATGTACAACAAGGTAATTTCTCATTTCAGGATCAAACTGAATCAGCAGCCATTCTGAAAATTAAGGAAAGTATGCAGGAAGAAGCCAAGAGGTTTGAGAAAGACTCGGATTATCCAGACCATTTCATGCAATAACACCCAGTTCCACTTCTGTGAGGACTGACTAGGCGGTCACGCTGCCCTGGCCTGCCTTACTCTCCCCTACCTACCCATTCCCCCGCCTCGCTCCCTGCCTCCATTACCACCCATTTTGATTCCTGTGAAATCAGATTGCAGTGTCTCTTTGCATCTCAAGTTTATCCCAATTTACTTAACTGAAAACTGAGTTTAGAACAGGTTTCATTCATTATGTTCCTTCTTCCTTTAGCAGCTAGTCAGCAAAATTAATTATCTGTGGGAGGCCTGAGAGCCAATTAAATACTTTGGACATTCATTGATACTTAACCCTTTTCTTTTTAATTGTGTCAATGGTCTGAGCCTCTCTCTCTCTCTTTCTCTCTCTCACTCTCTCTAAACCACAGGTTTTATGCTTGTTTTATTTATGTTCCTATAATTATCAGACTTGCAATCTGATTCTTATTTGTATTTTTGGATGTGTGATAGCGATGAGGTAAAAGATTATGAAGCATAATTATGCTGGTATGAGTGAGTGAATGAGTGATTGTGGACGCGCACGGGCGTGTGAGTATGTTTGTGACTGTGAGAGTGCGAGTGTGAGTGTTTGTGTGGATAAATGGTAGTGAAAGGTGCCAGTGCTATTGAAAGCAGCAAATGTGATTTTCCTGGCATGTGTGAATATCAGAATAATTTTTTTGAAGTCCGACATCCTGCATCCTCTTATGAAACATCACTTTTATGCCCACCAAGAATCACACTATATGGCAGGACTTTCCCTGTTACTGAATGGAAAGAATCATAACTTTGTGTTGTTATTTATAAATTTTAGTTCAACTGTTCATTTTACTTTTAAAAATTGTTTTTATTTTCCAGTTTTTAAAAGATTATAGAAGTACAGTAACTGCAATCTGAGTCAGTTTATCGATATTTACTACATGACTTGCTCTGTGGAAAGCTGTAGTTAATTTATGTTATGTTATTTTGTAGTTTGCAAATTACTTTTATGCCTGTAGCAATGAAAGCTACATGATCATGTCACTGCCCTCTTTATTTTCTCCTTTTTATTCTTTTATTTCTCTCTCACTATCTCTCTTCCCGTGCAAGTGAACCTCTTAAGTACAAATCCAAGATAGGTATGGTGTGAACTTAATGTTGCCAAAGGTAAAGCTCTTGGGCTTAAACAGCATCAGTTAATATTAAGGCTGGTCCTATTCTGAGCATGATCTCTCTGCAACATATCTGTAATTTAATGAATTGAGCACTTGTGCTGGAAATCACATGTGCTTCTTTTCATTCTTAAGGACCAATTGATTGTCCTACCACATTTAACATGTGTTATTGAAATTTAACTATCATAATTACACGTCTATTATTAGCAATGTAGAGTTTTGTTGTTACAGAAGCAATATGGTTTTTAATGTATTGTTGCTTTTTTGTTACTTTTTTGTTGCCATTTGCCCATGAACATGTGGGCTAAGTGAAGCTGGGCAGCTGAAAAAAATATTTCAAGGGTAATAGAGGTTCTCTTGTGTGACTGCTTATAGTGTGTGAGATTGTGTGTGAGTGAATGCGTGTGCGCATGGGTGTGTGTGGGTGTGTATCTGTCCCTAAGCAGAGATGCCTCATTACTTGTAATAATTAACTCATGCCTCATTATGTGGGCGTGGTCTTTAGAGATATAATTTGGCCAAAGCTGCTTAGGAAAATTGTAAATATTAAGTGGTAAGATTGAGTTACCATTATGAAAGAAAATGTGGTATTTTAAGGCAATATGGGATGCATTCACTCACGCACACACTGTGTTTTTGTGACATGTGTTTGAATTACTATGGGACATCTCTTCAGTGATGATGCAAACACTACACAGTAGACGATACAACTTTTATCAGTTTTTATTTTTTATTCATTTTGCAACTGCTTGCCTTAATGTGCTTGAATAATTTTGCGTTGTTGTTCATGCTCCTAGACCTCAAATCAGAGACAAACATGTCATGGCTCAACATATTATTCAATAAATTGAGAATCTTGCAGCCCAAAACAGCGCCAGTTCATAGTTGTTTGACATCACAGTAAGATTATGTCTCTCTTCCTCCTTTTCCATGCACTTACCCCACTGTACATACCTAAATGTTGACAGACCACAGTTAAGATAAACATTCACATAAACGTCACAGTAGCCAAATTACCTTTTGAATTACTATTGAAATAACTGTAACTAAAGTAATATTATAAGTTGTAAATATTTTAAAACTTATAAATGACCTTTTCACTTGTTGATGAATGAAACAAATTACCTACATGTGTATAAAGAATTGGCAAGAATCAGTATTTAAGATATGGATGCATGAAGGGCCTTCCTTGCTGGGCTCGTAGACTGTGGCAAGTAGATAATAAGCAATCGAGACGTCTCTTTCTACCAACTTAAGAGTTGTTTAATCTGTAATTGAAATGCAAATGTGATGACATATTCCTCATGTTCGTTGACAAAGTTTGTGTTGTTAACTGTTTCATTTTTCTTTTTTTAACTAGTAAAATTTTGGCTAGTAAAAGTTTGGTGGTTTATGTGGATTTAACTTTTTAGAATTGAAACCGGTCATTGTGATAAAACTGTAAATTTTTTCTGAATTCTTTTTCTCAGAACTAAATTTATACTGCTACTCTTCAGCCTGGGTATTTTTGCTGCATAAACAGCACAGACCAGTTTAGTGAAAAGTAAATCCAGTTGTCTGTGTGTAGCTTCTTAGTTGTCAGTTAAACTATTCCCTCAAAGTACGTAATTTTTACATCTGTGGAAATTGTTTGCTCGAGAGTCTCTGAGCAAATTGAAACAGCAGAGACCCTAATGCACATTTCTTGCCTCCTTCAACATTCGTTCCGTTCTACTAAGGATGACTGTAACCCTTTGAAAAATACACCTGATTCTGCTTGTTTTTCTGCCACTTTCACCTGTGAAACAAGCTTGAGGTGGTTGGTAGTAATGTAGACATCAATTCAATAAGTCAATTTTTGAAATGGTATTGGGTTTTTCTTTATCCTCTAACTAAATGGCAGTCAAAATGTTGATTCTTGGTGTTATTTTATATTTTATCTGAGGGTGGTGATCTTATTTAGATTCATGGTAGTTCCACGATACTTTCACCTTATCATGAAATTATTGTGCAATACATGGCTGTCTTATGGTATGGTTCACTTCCTCTTAAGTGATGTTTGTGTTTTGTTTTTTTTTTAAACTACAGCACCATTTTGGTAGTGAATCAAAAACTAGTGTGATCCAAATCCTACAGATCTATGAGATTTAAAATTTGCCAAATTTAGTTTAAAGCAAACTAATATTGAGGGGCTTTTGCACATTTTCAGTATTATTGACAAATATCAGTGATATGACATGTATCATTCATCGCATAGGAATTGTATCCTTTACAAATGTTCCTTTCTGCAATGACTGTGTAATTAGTACTTTTTCAAGTTTTGTCAAACAAAGACCTGTCGGGAAAACGACTTTCCTCAAGTTTCTAAAACTTCTCTATCTAATTTGGGTCAGAACCCGAGGTTGAGAAAGTACTTTCTATGTAGTTTTTGAAGGCCAACCAAGCGGTTAATTAAGAGAAAAATGATGTGGCCAAAGAATATGCTGTAGTTGTATTTTGTTCTGTAAAATGTTATTCCATACACTTTTCTATGAAGTTCACTGAAGAAAGGCTAGGTTCTCATGACAGTAAAGGCTGTTTTTGTTTTTAATTTTTTAAAGATATCTAATTTTGAAGACAATTGTGAACTAGACTCCTTTTCTTTATATTATTTTTTGTTGTTGTTGAAACGGATTTCACCTAGAAATTTGTGACGAATTGTGAAACGTTCCAATGAAATAAATTATTAATCTATTTCAGCATCTCTTGCCGATATGTTGGTGAAGTTGACTTATAGATATGGTAGGATACGTTGTATAAAGTAGACTCATGGAGAATATTCTATTATTGTAATGATTATTATTGATTATTATGGTCATTATTATTATTATTATTATTATTATTATCATTGTGATTACGTGTGGCATTTTTAAATAAATGAAAGGAGAAAACTTGAGCTAATTTGTCTTGATTTACACCCTTATTTACTGATCTTGTGATACTCATCTTTTAGAGAAGCCCCTGCATGGATCATCAAACACATGAGACCCTTGAGCCATCTCACGGGTTGTTTCTGAGATATTGAATTAAGTTAAAAGACGTCAGATGGTAGAGCTGTCTCTTTATTTTGAATGCTACATAAATTTTAAGAATTCAGTACTCTTATGTGCACCTTAATTGGTAAAATATCAACTAAAATGTACAACTCCTACAATAATGAATAGTAAGTGTTCACTAGTAGATGTGTGTTCTGTACATAGCAATCAACAAGCACAAACATTTGAAAAACCGGTATGAAGCTGGTGGGTAGCTAAATAAGACCATTTTGTAGAAGAAGTAATTTTGAATATTTAAGATTCAAATCTAATCTTAATGTCACTCAATTACGTGTCATGACTAGCTTCATCTTATCTAATTTCAAAAGTATTGGAAATACCAGTGACCTTTCACTTGAGTGCTCCTTAAAAACAAAAACAGATCATTATCAAAAAGCCATATGTATGGCAAAGAATAAAATAAATAGAACACATTCTCTTACTCAAGATCACGTCCCCTTACTCACAAACACGCACACAAATAGAAACATGCAGCCGCACACACACATGCACACACACACACATTTACCTACCACTCATACACATAAAAAATAGACAAATTGTCTTTTTATGGAAAACAGGAAAGAAGTCTCTTGGGAATTTAACCGGGAAAAACGACCAAATTTTAAAGCATCATGGATCGCAGGCAAAGAAATGAAACCTCCAGCGGCAAGGGAAAATACATTTTGAGGAAATATAATTTCTCTTTCTTGAAAAAGAAAAATCCTCAGCTCAGTTTTTTTTATTGAAGTCTGAAAAATTTAGCCTTGCAACCTTGGACTCTTAGATAAGGGAAGTACCTGACCAGCAGCAAGAAGACCGAGGGAAGAATTATTCTTTCAATGCCGCTTTACAAGCTTACTTTGCACCCAATCGGTACCCAATCTCATATTGGTTAGTCATGCTCATTTATGGTCAAACAAAACGGAGAGTCACTTTAGTATCATGTGCTGCTGAGTTGATGTGAACTGAGCGTCGAAAAGGATGGGTTGGGCGGCAGTCTGTCGTAGACATTCCTGAACAAGACCTCTGGAACCTGGAACAGACGAATGGTCCTATGATGCTCGCTTTCGCTCCGGCAGCTCTACGCAACAGCAGTCGGACTCGAACCGACTCACCCCGACTTGGACTGGCGCGAAGTGCGGGCTCGGCTCTCCCGCCTTGCTCCACTGTTTCTTCCGCACGCGGTAGAAGAAGACGAAGCCGACGCAGAGGACGGCGTTGAGCAGCATGAGCGAAGTCGTGGCCGCGATGAGGGAGGACTGCGAGGCGCAGTCGGCGCTCTCCACCGGACCTGCAGGCAGCCAGGCACCCTTGTCGTTGTCTGTCTCTCAAAGAGGGGTAAGCGGTCGCGGCTACTCACTGGCGTTGACGTCCGCGCCCTGCGTCTGCACCACGCTGGCCGGCCGGCTGCCGTCCGCCAGCACGGGCACGGACTTGGCCTTGGGCGGGGCGGGCTTGGGCATCGAGTCCTCGCCGACGACGAGCTGCAACCACCGTCACGTCAGCCGTGCCCGTCTTCGGGACGCTATTTGAAAACACTTCCGGTTCCTTACCCGCAGCTGCAGCGGAAGCTCACTGGGCAGGTCGGCTTCCGGCTTGGCCGTCGTGGTGGTCGTGGTGCTGGTCGTCGAGCTGCTGGTCGGGGCGGCCGTCGTCGGCGACGTTGTCGACGTCGAGGTCGTGCTGGGGGTCGACGAGCTTGACGGCGGCCAGGACGACTCCATAGTCGACGCCTCTGCCGTTGCTGTCGTGGTCGACGGCGTGGAGGGCCTCGGCGCACTGGTGGTGGTGGTGGTCGTCGTCGTGGAGGTGCTGGAGGTCTGGTTCGCCAGCGCGAGGGCGTGCACCATGGCGTTGCCGCCCTCCATCGCGGCCTCCAGCACCGCCACGTCGTCGTGAGCCTCGGTGTCGTTGGCGGAGCGACGCCGGCGCCTCCCGAACGAGTGCACGCCGTTGTAGCAGCGGATCTGCGGGGAATCACAGAGCGCGACGAGTGTAGAGGCAGCGCTCACCAATGTCAAAATGATTTTCGTGTTCAACTGGCCACCTACCGGCTCGCAGATGTCCTGGCAGAACTGGACCGTGGCGACGAAGTTGACGGTGGCGGTGGAGGGGAAGCGGAAGGCCTTGAAGTCGGCGGACAGGTCCCTGGCGCCGCGCTCCACCTGCAGCGCGGGGAAGATGATGGGGTCGCGGGGGCAGCCCACGTTGTCGATGAGGGTGAGCAGCTCGCCGTTGTCCGTGCGCGCCTCCAGGTTGCGCGCGAAGATGCCGAACGCGCTGGTGGGGTCGATCTCGACGCGCAGCTGCAGCTCCTCGCCCAGCCCCACGACGGCGGCCTCCTGGCCCGCCCGGGTCACGATGCGCATGCGCACGTTGGGGGTCGGCGCGGTGTTGGTCACGATGTTGGCGCCGGACGGCCGGAACGGCACGCTATGCAGGACAACCAATGGTCAGACGACTCGACCGGGCTCTCGCGGCTGCACACTGGGCTGGTTCCTTACGTGACGGAGATGCCGCCGCCCTCCTGGTCCCGCGTGCCCGACGGCGCGTACGACACCGTCTGGTCGCTGGCGTCGAAGGAGCACTCCACGCGCACGGTCTTGTCCGTCTCCTGCATGATGACCGGGTTCTGCTGGATCACCACGTGGTTCACGTACCGGCCGCGGCCCTGGCGGAGGGAGCGAAAGGTTATTGTTGTTCTTGCGGGCGCGTCGTCGTTGCACAGTGGGCCAGAAGACTGGGACTCGACAGGAGCTGAGAACGCGTGTAGAGTTCTGGCCCACTGTGCGTGGTGCTCACCTGTTGCACGGTGCCGCACTGCGTGCCCATGGGGATGCGCAGCACCAGCTGGGCCTGGCCGCTGCCCATCTCGAAGCAGGCCTGCGGGTTGCCCGTGGCGTACACGCGGCCCTCGAACGGCGCGCCGAACAGGAACGTGATGAGCATGTCGGACTGCGTGCAGTCCACCCGCACTGTGGGAAACCATCGCAGAGCATCACCACACCGGGTCATTCAGCGGGGCGTTTGTGGTGCAGTCTGCTGCTTTGAGCAGGCGGTTCGCTTCGTGCTCAAGCGGATTTACAGAAAGCGTCGAGTGTGTTTTGAACTCACCTCGACGGTGGTGGTCTTCGTCAAGGCCACGTCGACGTGCTGCTCTACAGTGGGCAGTGCCGCACTGTGGCGCTCTCTGACTACGAGGCTCTACTGCCCATGCACGGAGCCTGCCCTACTTTCTACGATGCAAAAGCGTTGTCTCTCTCTCTCATGCTTCTACATTATTCTACAAGCGTGTTGGTCTACCACCGTATACTTAAAGAAATACATCTAATACTACTGAAAAGGACATGCATGTAGGGCCTAAGGGACTCGTTTTTCTCGCGTCTGCATTTAAATTCACGTGACTAAAAAACGAATCTCACCAAAACGCTTCTTCCGAAGGACGCAATAGGACCGCGTTTTTTTTGTCGATTCTTTCAAAATTGGAACAATTTTATTGTTGTCATTTTAACTTTTTCTTTTACTGTTTGCTGTATCGCATTATTGGCAAAAAAAAATATTAAAAAAAATCTAAATTGTGTCGTGTAGTGTGTGGAGGGAAAATGAGGATGCACACAGGTGACCGTATCCATAGTCGTGACTACCAGCAAAACTCATCCTGGTTAGCACTATTTTCCAAAAATTTTTTTTAAAAAAAATGCAACTTTTTATGCAAGTTTTTGGTATTTAGTGTGACTGTTTCGGAGGTTGAACAACAAGTTGAACAGGACGAGGCGGGACGAGTGACGCGACGACTATGCACGGTAATGCGGCCTGCATTGCGACTCAAGACGGAGCGAAGCGGTTTGGCGCGACTCGGTCACGACTATGAACACGGCAACGCACGGCGACCCGCGGCCCCGCCCCACAGGGGCCCCCCAGTGGGCCCCCCAGTGGGCCCCCCAGTGGGCCCCCCACTGCCCTGCCGTTGCCGCGCCACTGTGAAGAGCGAGTCGACATTCTCATCGAGTCTGACATCGCGCGGGGACGCAGAGCCGCGAGTCGCCCGGAAGCAGACACGAGACGAGGCAGCCGTCGTACAAAAATATCGCTACTTTATTTCTGGCAAAACGGTACAAAATGGTGCGCGGTGTGCGGCGGCCGGCTCAGCCCCAGGGCCAGCCCCACTGCCAGTACCAGTGGCCGCCCCTGGGCGGGGGCTGCGCCGAGGGCTGCGCCGAGGACTGAACCGCCAGGCCGTTGTGGTAGTACGAGGTGGGGGAGGGGGACGCGGACGGGTGGTGGGGGTAAAACGCACCGTTGCTGCAGGAGCCCCTCTCGCTGTAGTAGAAGTCGCGGTCCAGCATGAGGGCGGCGCGGTCCGCCGCGAACGTGTCGTCCGAGGACAGGAAGCAGTCCCTGGAGGAGGAGGGGCGTCAGAGCCGCGCCGAGCGCCTCAGCTGGGTAGGCAACCAGAAGGCACGCGTGCCGTTGCGTTGCCTACCGACCAGGCGCTCAGACCGGCCACCGTCGGCGACCTGACCTACCTCCTCACGGCGTGGAAGTTGAAGGACCGGCACTGGAACTCGCGCTCCTGGTCGCACAGCCTCTTGCACTCGTTGACGTCGAAGGTGCGCGCCACGTAGCGGTCCGTGTAGGGCAGGAAGCGACCGGGGGAGTCGGAGTACTCGCAGTTGGGTGGCTCTGCGAGAGAGAGAGAGTGAGAGTGAGAGAGAGAGAGAGAGAGAGAGAGAGAGAGAGAGAGAGAGAGAGAGAGAGAGAGAGAGAGAGAGAGAGAGAGAGAGAGAGAGAGAGAGAGAGAGAGAGAGAGGCGGTACTCACGGGGCGCGCACTCGTTCTCCATGTAGTCCACGTCGGGCGTGGCCCTGCGGAAGGTGTGGGGCTGCGTGCGCCTCGTCTCCGGGCTCAGCTTGCAGAGCTGGTCACGCGCGTAGTAGGTGGCGGACCTGCGGCAGCGGGGCGTTAGTCACCGCGTCCACGAAAAGAAAGTACTTAGGACGGGGAGAGCCGCACCTGCACACCACCCTCGTCGACCTGAGGCACTCGTCCTGGCACTGCCGCCTGCTGAAGATGTTCCTCACTTCGATGGAGTTGGAGCCCACCAGCTCGTAGCTGGGGACGCGGTTGAACACCCACGCCTTGGGGCACGGCCGCTCTGCAACCCATACGGACGCGCATGTTGAGAGCGGAACGGCAGGAGTCGTCTCGCTCTCTGACATTGTCGACCTACCCTGCAGGCAGATCTTCTGGAAGTAGGCGAGGTCCGGCGCGGCGGCCAGCGGCGCGGCCTCGGCGTCGGAGGAGCGGTCCAGGGAGTAGCAGCGCTGCCGGCCGCCGCGGACGTTCTCCAGGCTGACGGCGAGGCAGCGCTCCCGCTGCTGCGCGCACTCCACCAGACACTCGCCGGAGATGCCGATGTCGCCACGGGTTCGAATCGCGTCCCTGCAAGTTTTTTTTTTTTTTTTTGTTTTTTTTTTAGGGGTTCCGACAGGAGCCCCTATTGCATTTGACCGAAATTTCTTTTTTTTATTCCACCGTCGTGACTTACGACATGTCAGTGACATGTTCGTGACATGTCACAACGATATTATCGTTGACCTCAACGATACTATCGTTGACCTCAACGATACTATCGTTGACCTCAACGATACTATCGTTGGCCGCAACGATACTTCCTGGTCATGACATACATGTCAGTCATACATAAAAACATGTCAGTCACATGTTCGTTACATGTCCGTCACATGTTTATGACATGTTCGTCACATGTTTATGACATGTTCGTCTTACTTTACAGGTACCTTCGAAAGTACCGACGGTACTTGACGTACCCACGGGTACCACGGACTCCATGCGCTGCAAACCGCTGTACAGCGGCGCATCCAACAAAAGAACTTGGAGGGAAAAAAAGAAGAAAAAATTGGGGCCCTTCTCCCACCTCCCCACACAGTAGGGAGGACCGCCTGCAACTTCGGTGGATCGGGGGAACCGGTGCATTCCAGGCGGCGACCCCAGGGGTTCTCATCTGATGTGGGCCGGGTGAAGGGCGGGGGTTGAGAGCCTTTGGTTTTCGCGGGGTGGTCAGTGGTACCCACAGTGGTACCCCCGCTGTCCGGCGCTCTCTACCGAACATGCAGTGTGAAGGGCCAGCTTCAAAGGACTTATCAACTCCAAACCGACGAATCAGAATGGACCCACTCGCGACCAATTACGAGTGGCTGGAACGACCGGGGATCGAACCAGTGCCGAGGCCAATCCGCCGAAGCGGACTGCTTTTTAGACACCCAAGCATAGTGGACGACAAATGATCCAGACCACTACGCTAACACGACTGCACGTCTGCCGAGTGTCGGACGACGGGTTTGAGTCGCATTGGGATGAGGGAGGCAGTCGTAAAATGTATTGAAATGTTGGGATTCGATCCCCGGACCTCACTGTTCAAGTCCGACGCCTTAGCGATCTCAGCCACCACGGCTCATGGTAGATGCGGCGTCAGCCGGGCTCTAGACGCGGCAGGGATGGAGCCGCAGTGAGCGGGTCATTCGAAAAATGTTGAGAAAAAGTGGGACTCGATCCGTCGACCCCGGTACCGGGAACCGACGCCTATACCACCTGTACCACCTAGTACCGCGGTAGTTTACGTTACTTTCCTGCCCATGCCTGGTTGGCAATAAAAAACTACTTTCGCAACTATTTTTTAAATTAGCGGAACACCACGCAATGCATGAGCATTGGAATTTTTTCAATTGTGATTTTTTTTATTTTTTTTTTTGTTTTGTCTGTTGATGAACTTTTGGCGTGCCCTTTACCTCCTAGCCGGTGTGTAGGTGGCGCCGGCCACCTTCTCGTAGGACAGCGTGCCCCTGCAGGGGTACGGGTTGAGGATGGGGTCCGGCGCGCCGGGCTTGGGGGAGTAGGCGCTGACGGCGTTGCCGACGCTGCCGCCCGGCCCCGTGGAGAAGCCCGTGCCGGTGCCGAAGCCCGTGCCGAAGCCGCCGCCGGTGGACGTGCCGGTCGGGAAGTTGCCCGGGAAGTTGCGGTCGGGCGCGGGCGGGAAGGGCGACGGCGACGAGAAGGCGCCCGGTGGGTAGGCCCCCGCGTACGCGCCGCCGCCGCCCGCCGGGTACACCCCCGTCGGGTAGGGCGTCACCGCGCCCGCTGCAACCGGAAACTCTCACTCTCAGACTCGTACTGAATTTTTGTTTTATAACGTAATGACGTTTGTGCACGTTCATGAGCTTATTAACATTTTTATTTGTAACAAGTGACATTATTATCAACTTTGTCTTGACAAAGCTTCTCAACGAAAACCTATTAATGTGCAAAAACGTCAATGATTGCTAATAAAATGTCTATCGAAGGAAGAGAGTGCTCATCAGCGCGGAGCGGGCGACACGCCGCCGAGCCTTGGAGACACACTCACCGTGCCTGCCGGGCAGCAGCGGGAAGGTCGGGTAGCCGCCGGGCCTCGGGTAGAAGGCCCCCGCCGTGGGTGGGATGGGCGATGAGCTCGGCCCGATGGTGGGCCCGATGGTGGGCCCGAAGGTGGGTCCGATGGTGGGCCCCAGCAGGCCGCCCGGACCGCCGATCCCCGGGCCCGTCGGGTTCAGCATGGGCGGCCCCGTGCACTCGCGCTCCGCGTACAGCGCGCCGCTCTGCGCCTGGTAGGCCGTGCTGTCCATGGAGGAGCCCAGGCTGCCGCTGAGCAGGCACTGGTGGGAGTGGAGGCCCGTCTGCGGCAGAGCGTCCAAGTGAGAAGGAGGAACCGCCGCGCCGCGCCACCACGCGTACGGCCGCTTACCGTGCTGAGGAAGGTGTACGAGCGGCAGAGGAACTCCCGCTCCACGTCGCAGGCGTGCTGGCAGCTCGAGTCGCTGAAGGTGGACAGGGCCTTGTCGGTGTACACGAGCTGGCGGTCGCGCTGCTGGTTGCGGTACACGCAGCGCTCCAGGGCTGCAAAGCAGAAGGCCGTCAGTCGGTCCGTGCGTCCGCGTCACCCGTGTTTACAGAAAGCTTTGCCACGCACGTGCCGCGAGGGAGGCGCACTGGTTCTCCAGGTAGTCGGCCTCGGCGGAGGGCAGGAAGGCGTGCGGCTGCGTGTGGCGGTCCTCGGTGCTCAGGCGGCACTCCTGGCGACGGTAGTTGTACGTGGCGGAGCGGCACAGGAAGGAGCGCTCATCGGCGCAACGGTCCTCGCACTCGGTCTTGGTGAGGCCGGGGATCATGACGCGGTCGTAGCCGCGCAGCTCCAGGTTCACGTGGCGCTCGAAGGTCCAGGCCAGGCCGCAGCCGCCGCCGCGCAGGCAGATGGCCTCGAAGTAGGCGACGCCGGGCACGGGCCGCAGGTCGACGCGCTGCCGCGTGGCGCTGGGCTCGCCCTCCAGGGCCGTGCACTCGGAGCGCGCGTAGTCCAGGTTGAAGGCGCCGCAGCGCGGGTCGGAGCGGCACAGCTGCGCGCACTGCACGGCCACGCCGGGCGCCGTGTCGCGCTCCAGGTTGTAGGCGCGCCCGGCCGACAGCTCGTAGCCCGCCACCTTCTCGAACTCCGGACGGCCGCCCCCGGGACACCGGCCGCCTGCAACGCCGCAACGCCCAGGATCAGTCGCGGCGTTCCCTGCGTCACTGGTATAGTTCATTCCGCGGCCTCACGCCGGTATGGCGACAAGCGCTGACTGCCATGCTGTACCACTACGTACTACCAACTATGTTACATATGAAGCAATATACGAAAGCGCAAGTTCTGCATTATTGGTCTGCTGCGGCACAGCTCTAAAGTACTTCTACTCGTGAACAGGGCTGTGCAACTTGACGGCGGCCACGATTCCTGTGAGCCATAAATCGTAAACGGTGAAAGAGGTACGAGTGTTTGCTACCCAAGCTCCACAGAACGAGAAAATTAATTGACTAAACTACGTTATGTTAATGTGCACCAAATGCGAAATAGGGCCCTTCGACGTGGACCGTCGTCAAGCTTCGTTCCCGGGTTGTTTCTACGTGAGCGACCAGACGGCATGCGGTCCGTTAGCCGAACAGCTAGCGGTGTGGGCTCTGATGTGGCAGGTTCCGGGTTCAAGTCCCGAAACCATTTTTTTTTTTAAGTACGCATGCCCGAACTACGGCTACAAGGCTACCCTCGGTGCGTTTGCAGTGGGCATGCCGGAAGGAGAATGTTGAGTCTTACTGGCGACGCCGACGAGCTCGGGCTGCCCCGCCCTGCTGAAGATTGTACCTGAGGGGTCGAGGGGCCGGCCGGGCAGCGGCCCCAGGCCCCCGAAGCCGGGCCCTACGAGGCCCCCGGGGCCGGGGATCGGGATCCCGCCCGGGCCCGTGTGGTGGCAGTTCCGCTCCAGGTAGTTGGTGCCGGGCCGGCTCATCAAGGCCTCGGCGCCGGCCGAGGCTGCAACACAGGGAGTCAACACCCACGCCGACAAAAACAAAAAATACTCATCAGCCTGACGGTGAATGACTCACGTCGGTCGTCGCCGCTGATGAAGCACTGGGAGCCGCTGGGGTAGTACGAGTAGGAGCGGCAGATGAAGTCGGTGTACGAGTAGCAGCGGCGCTCGCAGTCGCGCTCGTCCGCCACCAGGGGCAGCACCAGGTCCAGGTAGCGCGGGTACGAGTTGGCCACGGACTCGAAGGTGCACCGCGGCTCGGCTGCGCACACCAAAGGGGGTTCAAAGCGAGCCCGGAACGCCGGGGGACGACACTGCGAAGGCGTACTCACGCGGCAGGCACTGGTTCTCCAGGTACTCGACGTGCGCGGGCGCGTCCACGTACTCCGAGGGCCTTGTGCGCCGGTCCTCGGCGCTGAGGCGGCACTCGGCCGTCTGCGCGTCGTACTCGGCGGAGCGGCAGTCGAAGCGGCGCTCCGCCAGGCACGCCTCCAGGCAGTCGCGCCGCGTCTGCACCAGGGGCAGCTTCACGTCGTCCAGGCCGCGCAGCTCCTTGCCGGGCCGCCGCTCGAACGCCCAGGCGCGGCCCACGCAGCCGCGGACGTTGCCGCGAAGGCAGATCTTCTCGAAGTACGTCTGGCCCTCGCGCGGCGACAGCTCCGACCCGCGGCCCTGCGTGTTGCGGTCCAGCTTGAAGCACTTCATGGCGGCGTAGTCCAGCGAGAAGGCCGGGCAGTCCGAGCCCGCCTCCAGGCAGCGCGCGCCGCACTCCAGTGTCACGCCCGGCGACGAGGCCATGGCCAGCCCCACCTGCTGGGCGGACCGCAGGAAGTGGCCCGTCACCTTCTCGAACGTGAACAGGCCGTCGTCGCACTGGCCTAAAAGAAAGAAAAAAAAAAAGGAATGAGCGTTTGAACCGGGAACAGCGGGGAGTTGAACCTCGGCCAGCAACTCACTGATGCTGCACTGCTTCTCGGCGTAGACGGCGCCGCGCTTGATGGCGAGCGGCGCGTTGCTGAGCGAGATGGAGTCGTCGCCGCTGAGGTAGCAGCGCTTCTCGTCCGCCGCGTACGTGAAGGCCCTGCAGGAGAAGCCGCGCGCCTGGTCGCACAGCGCCTCGCACTCCGACTGGCTGGCCGCGAACTGCAGCTCGTCCATGGACACCACCGAGAAGCCCGGCCGCACGTTGTAGCGGCAGTCCGGCAGCGCTGCCGATCATTTAAAAAGAGTCAGTGTCATGAAGAAAAAAAAAAAAAAAAAAAAAAAAAAAAGTCCGAATAAATCGAGGGGGAAGCAACTCAAAATTTTTGTGTACGTTTTACAAAATTTCTTGAAATTTTTCTAATTTTCAGAAATTTGTTAAATTTTTTTTAAATTGTAATTTTTTTAAAAGTTGCCAAAATTAAAGATTTTTTAAAAAATTTCAGCCGCTACGCAGGCTGATCGGTTATTTAAAATTTGGTAAAAATAATAAATAAAAAATGGAACCCTACGACCCTCTCCCTCCCGCAATGGGGTTCGAGCCGCCTGCTTAACTTCGGTGTTCGGATGGGAACCGGTGTATCCAGGCTTTAACTGCTACCGCATAGTTCAGCTTCTGTAGGACCGCGATTGCCTTCCACACATGAAGGACCGCCGATGAAGGCAGCCGGCGATCGTAGGGTTGAAGAGAGAGGACAGAGAGACAGAGAGTTAAAGAGAGAGACAGAGAGTAGTTTTGGGAGCTTTTGTTTTCGCAGGCTGGTCGGTACCCAAATGGTACACCCGCTGTCCGGCGCTCCCAGACCCGAACATGCAGTCAGTGGGCCAGCTTCAAAGGACTTATCAACTCCATCCGACGAATCGGAATGGACCCACTCGCGACCAATCTCGAGTGGCTGACTCGATCGGGGATCGAACCAGTGCCGAGGCCAATCCGCCGAAGCGGACTGCTTTTTAGACACCCGGGTGTAATGGCCTGGATTGAGCCTAGACCACTACACCACCCTGACTTGCACGTCTGCCGAGTGTTGGACGACGGGTTTGAGTCGCAGTGGGAGGAATCCACTCGAAAAATGAAAGATATTTTCGGGATTCGACCCCCGGACCTTACGGTCGGGGATCGACGCCTCTACGCCCTCAGCCACCACGGCTCATATGTGACGCCGATCAAAGCGGGCCCTTGAAGTGACAATGAGCAGCGGTCAGAGAAAAAAGTTGTGAAGTAATAAGATTTGAACCGCCGATCGTCACACCGGGAACGACGCGTCGACACATCCAGCCACCACGGCACATGATGGTGACAGCGCATTGCTGTGGCTTTGAAGCACACTGGGGAGGGCAGTAAATTCGTAATTTTTTTCATAAAATCTTCAAAATTTTTGACAAATTTTATAAGAATTTTTTAAATTGTTCTATAATTTTTTTTTAATTTTTCAATAATTTTTTTTATATTTTTCAATGAAATTTTTCAAATTTTTTGACATTTAAATTTTTGGTGTACATGTATTTGGCCAGTTGTTTCCCCCTCGGAATAAATTGAACATTTATCTTCGCAGTCCGGCACTCACATCGCACGCACTGGTTCTCCAGGTAGTCCACCGCGCTGCCCGGCTGCCTGCGGAAGGCGCTCGGCTGGCTGCGCCGGTCCTCCCTGCTCAGCCGGCAGATGTTCTGGCCCTCGTCGAACTCGGCGGACCTACAGGTGAAGGCCGTCTCGAAGAGGCACAGCTTCTCGCACTCGGTCTTGGTCTGCACGTTGTGCTCCTCGCGGTCGTCGAAGCCGTCCAGGAACGCGCCCACCACGCGCTCGAACGCCCACAGACGGTCGCCGCACATGGCGTTCAGGTTGGACACTGCGGCGGGGCAAGGGAGAGCGGTGAGTATCGTCAAGTTTGGTGGGCTCCGTCAGACGGAAGGCGGACGAAGAGACAGACCTCCTCGGAGACAGATCTTCTCAAAGTAGTTGCTGCCCAGGGCGTCGTGGAGGCTGGACCGGTGGCCGCTCGAGTCGGCGCTGTAGGACTGGCATCTAGAGGCTTCGTAATCTAAAGACAAAGAATTTACAAAAAAAAAAAAAAAGATTACTGAAGTTAACTCTTTTAATGAGAAATATTTTGTAAAATGCGGGTGAGCAGCGGGCCGGTACTCACCGACCGTGAAGCCGGCGCACGTCGGCGTCTGCCGGCAGATGGCGGTGCAGTCGCGGGTGATGCCCGTGCCGGGCTGCGTGAGGATGCCCTGCGAGGCGCCGAACAGGAACTTGACCCCAGTCGTCTTTTCGTACGTCTCCGTGCCGCCGAAGCATTGTCCTGTCCAGGCACGCCGTCAGACACTCGGAACGCACACCAACACACAGTGGGCCAGAAGACCGGCGGCGGCGGTCAAAGTCCCGGACGCGTTGTGAGCTCCAGAGTCGCTCTCCAAACGAGGAATCCAGTGGTGGGGTCACACGTTCGGTTCGAGCCCCGTTTAGTGAGTCTGGAGCTCAAAACGCGTCTCGAGTTTTGGCCGCCTGCGCCGGTCTTCTGGTCCACTGTGCAACACACACGCCGTCAAGTCACAGTCACTCACCCTGAACGAGGGACGCCATTAAAATAGAATGTAAAAAGTGTAGAACTAGCACGTGCCAACAATGGCTCCATATCTGAAACACGAGACAGAGTATGATCAGAGTGCGAACTCGACGGCGTTTCGTGGAAACGAGCGCGCGAGGCAGGATGCTCGGAATCGATGGCCTTCCGTTGGCACCCACAAAAGGGTTATTTGCAGGACGGGTAATAGGCGAGGCTTATTGGCAGACAGACTCGACTTTCACCCGCATGTCCGAGTGGAGGGGCATTCGCAAACGCACCTCGTTAAAAAAGTGTCCCAGTGGGGAGAAAACAATAAAACAGAACACTAACAAGCTCGAACAGGATGAAAATAAAACTTGGAAGCAGATGCGAAAAAAAGGACACAAGGCAGCTTAATGGTGGTGTGGTGGTGGTCGGGCGGACAGCCCAGCGAGTCCCGTTAGTGTCCCAGCACAGCTCGTCGGTGTGGCTGGCTGGCGTGCGTACGTGAGAGAGATGGACGGAGAGGGGGGCCTTTCGCTATGGTCCAATTTACACGCGGTCGTCGGGACAGGTCGTGCTCCACCACACTGTACCTAACGGCGCCTTACCCTTTGGTATAGTGCGTCGCCTGAGGGAGACCTCACCCCACCCCACCCCGCCCCACCCCGCCACGCCCCAGCGCACCGCGAGCCCCTCCCCCTTATCGCAAAACATCTCTGCACATTTCCATTTTTGAAAGGGGGGCTGCTGAGTGCTGCAGCCGCCGACAGCGGTCCACCACGTCTCCAACTACAAACTCGAAACAGCGAAAAAAAAAACCTTTACAAAAAAACACAGAAAGAGGCAACGAAATATGTTGGTCACGCGAGGATGACAGTAAAAGAGGACAGAAAACAGAATAGAACGCGCAGGACAGCGACAAAACGAGATGGAACCTTGCCGGTTATGATTGTGTGTTTGCCAGAGAGGTGGAGAGGAAAAGAGACAAAGCGAGATAGAGATGGAACGCGCGGGACAGAGAGCCAGAGAGAGAATCCCGCGGGGAGCAATGACCACGTTTCATGCAGCGCCTCCATGGCGCTATCCGCGCGGCCGTCACCGAACATGACGCACAAGTTTTTGCCAGTTCCACCACTCGCCGGCAGCCGACCGCCGAGTGGCCCCGTGCCCCTGGAGGGCCCCACGCCCCACGGGGCCCCGGCCGGCACCGCGCCACCGCCTCGGCCACCGCCTCGGCCACCGCCTCGGCCACCGCCCGCGGAGCGCGCCATAGCCTGCCTCAAGACGCTGACGTCGGGCGCGTGGCCTACTCTCTCGACGACAGGCGCTCCGACGCGAAGGAAGAACCACGTCGCCTCCTTCAGCGCCGAAGACAGGGTTTGAAACAGAGACAGAGCAGAAATCCACCAGGCCGCTGTCGTCTTTCTCTCCCGCCGTGTCTTCCCCGCCTGTTGGTCTCTCTCACACTCGCACTCTCTCCCGGTGGTCCCCGGCTTTGGCGTGACCCCGTTGTGGTCCGTATCGCTCAAATTGAATCGCGTGGAATGCGCGTCTGTCCCCGGCGCGTGGCGTGGCGTAGCGCGGCCCAGCTTTCACCGTCCGCCTATCAGCGTATCGTCACCAACGCGCCAGCCAGCCGGCCAGCCGGCCAGCCAGCCAGCCACCCAGCCACCCAGCCAGCTAGCTGTCGCCAACTTAGCGCGGCTGCAGAAAGCACTCCCGTGTCGCCCTTGTTGCAGAGAGAGGGAGAGAGGGGGGAGGGGGCATAGGATCCCGCAGGAAAGGCTGTCCAGGATCAAGGCCGTCCGTCCGGCGAGACTCGTCGGGGACATCCTACATCCTGGACGTCCTGGGCACTGGCGCGCTCGCTGCCGCGCATTTGCATGAGCTTTATGCGTGCAGCCCGTGCAGCCCCAAGGTCTGACGCAGTCTGGCCGGCGGGCTGCCCTTTCTCGCGCGGAACCAACGTGACGAGCGTGGGAAGGGTGTACACTAGCTCGTGAGTGTTTCAACAATGGAGTATGCACAACTTATTCAAAGCAGACTAGTTTTCCCAGTGTACACGCGCGCATCCGCACACCCTGTATGCCTGTATGAATGCCTGGAATCGCTTCCGCGTGCCCGCGCTCCGCAGATTGATTCCGCGCACGGTCGCTCTGTCTCCGTCGCACTCCCCGCGGTCCGGTGGCACGCCGCGGCACGCCCCGTGGGAGCGAGAGAGACGCCGTGTGTGCCGCTCGTTGGGCGGACGTATTGACACAGCCGCGCCGCGCCCTCCACGTGTCCACTGTAGTGCCTCGGCCGTTCGCCGCTCAATGACCTTTGCCCGCGTGTGCGTCTTGTTCACACGTCAAAAAAACACTTGTGTTCAAAATTATTTATTTCAAAAAAAAAAATAATAATAATTTATTTTTTTTAATTTTAAGCGTTGACCTGCGTTAATTTTACCCGACATCTATGTAGACACGATGCGCAATTTTGGGGCTTTTCAAAGATATTTTGATTTTTTTTTAAAAAAATTTTTTGCCGTGCTGCCAAACGCACTAACGCACGTCCGTGCCGTATGCTAATTCAATGTCAATTGGCGGTCCGCGTTCTGACGGGTGATGAGAGCGGGCAGCGCGGGCCAGGGTCGGCCGGGTTGCGCACGAGGCCGCGCGCACCAGGGCCCAGAGCAGGGCCCAGACCAGGGCCCAGACCAGGGCCCAGACCAGGGCCCCTGCCAGGGGGGCTGCCGGACGGACCACGACGCGGACCCCGGGGGAACAGTTTCGAATTTCGTATCCCAACCGACCTGGATTCGAACCACCTACCCCTGGCTGGGTCCGATTCTGGGCAATAAATCCCATAAGCAAAAAAAAAAAAAAAATCAAAAAAAAATAAAATCGGTCGATCGACCTGTTGACATTAACCCATCGTGATTGATCTTCCACAGCGAAAAAAAAGTTTCTTTCCCTTTCGTTAGACAACACTTAAAATGACTGATCTGTAAAATTTGAATTTTGATTCCCGGGGATCCCGAACCACGAGAAACGAGAGTCGCGATTTGCGGACAGCCCCACTTTGCCGAATGTTGGAGCTCACTCCGTCATCGCCCCTCGTTCCTGGGCCTGCCTGGGCCTGCCGCCGCATCCCGGTGATCGCCACGGTGCGATACCGGGCCGCGGGGGGAGGGGAGGGGGAGGAGGGGAGGGGGAGGAGGGGAGGGGGAAGGCCCGCGTCCAGCAGCTCAGCACGCAGGGCCAGCAGCCAGCGGCGCACCGGAGCCGCGGGTGCGACGACCCTGACGGGCTGTCCAACAATCGCACAACTTCCGGGGCCTACAATCCATTTCCGGCGCGGCCGGAGCGCGCTAGGGGAGCGGGTGCTGCAGCAGCGCCTCCAGCGGCGCCTCCAGGAACCCGCAAGGCCTTGCCGCCCTCGGAGCCGGACAGCCGAGCTGGCAGCACTCCGATTGGCCGAGGACTCTGCGCGACCACCGTCACTTGGTCGATGGTCGTCCACACGCTCCGCGTCTCTCTGTCTCTCTCGACAGTGTGATCACCACCGCGCACGGGGTCACGTAGCCAAGTGCGTTCTCACACTGGAGATGATTTTCAACAAGTTGTGAAAGTCGCTGCGCGTCAGTTTGTTGGCAGGGTAGGACCGCTCCTGAAACATAGCGGCACTCTGACACGACGTGTCGACGCGCACCGACACTGGAAAAGGGGGAGGGGGGCCACGATGACCCATTCAGGCAGAAAGTAGACGCATCATGATGACCAACTCGGGAGGGGGGGGCAGCAATCCAACTCTCCGGCAAGTACTTCTCAGGTAAAACACGGGTTTGAACAGAGAAAAACAGGGGGAAAAAGGAATTAAAATGTTGAGAGTTGAACCTCGGATTCGGAGGGTCTGGTGCAGGGCCCGCAGCGCTGTTGGGTCAAGAACCCACCTCGCTCGGCACTGCTCATGTGTCAACATGACTGAGAGCGTTGAGGCGTCGAACTCCTAGACTGGGGAGACGCGGGTTCGATTCCCAGTTCGGTCGTCATTTTCAATTGGCTGGCCCGGGGAATCGAACGCCAAATTTTGTGTCGACGGGCGCTTCCTTCGCGGTGGTGACTTCACTTACTCATACGTCTCGGCGACCAACTGCCGTCCAACAAGGACCCAGCCGCGACCCCTAATTATTTTTCCAACTAAACGCGGAGCGCGGACTGGCGTCCCACTGCACCGGGTCTTGCAGGTCTAGATGTAGGACACCGACCGCACCCAGGCCGCCCAGGACCGCCACCCTGCCGGCCACAGCCCTTGGCGGCCCTCTCCATTGCCGCGCATCCTGCATGCGTCCTGCTGCAGCCAAAGTAGCAGAAGGGCTAAACGCCGGAAGCTGGCAGTGTGGCGTTGACAGCTCCGCGCACGCCCGCAGTGCAGTGCGAGTCGATGACAGCCCTTGGGGAAGAATGGGAAGAATTGGAAGAATGCGCCGGAAAGGGTTATTCGGGTCGCCATGCGCTGCCGTTCCCGCGGGAACCGAAAAATGGGAACACGGGCGGGGCGGGGCGGGGCGGGGCGGGGCGGGGCGGGGCGGGGCGGGGCGGGGCACTGTCACATTATGGACCACAATGCTGGGGAATGCGGCCTGGCTCTGTCAGCCCATGGGCGTGCCGGTGCGTGTGGCTCATTCATTTGTTTGATTCGTGGGGAGAACGCGTTCTTTTCAGGCAGTCCGGGCGCGTTTGGGTCTTTGGAACTTTGAAATCAATCAGTCGTTGCCGAGGTGCACTTTCCTTTCTCAGTGCAGTAATTGGGAAGTAAGTGAATTTCAAGAGAGCTTCCACGACGGAGCCCAGACTAAGCACTCTTCCGTCGAAACAAATTACTCTAAAACTATTTTTTTTTTTTTCGGAATTTTCAGTTCAAGTTAACGACCAAACTATACTGCAAAACCGAAACAGAGCAACCACCCAGTACCATAAAAGAAGAATCAGTGGAACCAAACACCGCGAGGGAGCGGCAGTGGTTGGACTTCCCCGGCTCTGCGCGCGTTGAGGTCTCCACGGCACACGCACGCGCGCGCGCACACACACACACACACTTACACAACACACACACACACACACACACACACTAACCTTTAAGTGCTTCTTCATATCCGCAAGTGATCTGTCCTTTCACTAGTTGCAGAAGTAGTCCACATGCACACCGCGGGGGAAGGCACTGTGTCGCGTCACACTCACTTCTCTCTCTCTCCTTCTCTCTCGCACTCACACGCGCGCGCGCACTGGGGGGCCGGACATGGGGCCGGACGGCGCGGTACACTGGTCCACACCGCTCGCGGTGCTCGCTCACGGGGTAGTGGACCCGGCCGACCAGCGCTCTGCAACGCCAGGCAACGCCAGGCAACGCGCGCCGCGGCCACCGGAAGCTCGGACGGGAAGTGAGAGAGAGAGAGAGAGAGAGAGAGAGAGAGAGAGAGAGAGAGAGAGAGAGAGAGAGAGAGGGGGGCAGTGGAGCGGCCAGACGAGGCGCTAATACATATTTGGGGCCCCGCGTGGAATCCATACCTGTTATAACGCATCGTTGCAACCCCCCCCCCCCCTCTCCTCTCCCCGTGTGACAGGACGGCACGCCATTGCGCTGAGGTGCCTGTGGAACGTTACAGTGCGGATGTGTAGATTCGGGGGAATGCAATTGATAAAATCGTAAAAAGACACGCCGTGTTTCACTTTCATATTTATTCATTAATTAATCATACTCAATCGATTAGGTTACTAACTTACATCCGAATCAAGCAGATCTTTGTTCAACGTACATCAGCAGAGCAGCCCCACCTCGTCTAAAAAAAAGTGAACCCTAACTATATTTGCTATTGGCTCGACATTCAGTCACAAAACCCTCGTCCAAGTTCGCGGAGCGCGCGGTTAAAAAAAATACTTCCACAAATCACCGTTACGTTTATAATGGATGAACGAAGCACTCTGATTGATCTGAGCTAATCAGGGCTCGCCCTGACCGCTTGCTCTTTGGCAGTTGGATCGGAGGGACACCTGAATACTTGCACCGTCGAGCCGTCTACAACATTAGACTTATTCCAATAAATTAGCTATCCCTTCAAAGGAAGGAATCGTCATAGTAATGACTTCTGTCGGTGACATCCAACAAGACGGCAACCAACAAACAGACGCCGCACGCTCTTCGTTCCACAGCGGAGCGCGATGCCCCGTGGAGTGTGTGGCATTTTAAATTCTATTTTCACTCAGAACGTAGCGGCATTGGCAGTGAGTTTAGTACTGAATCACATTGTCGATGAAAATCTTACAGCCACACGTTAGAACACATGTCATGCCGGTTTGGAAAGAAAAGGTAACAAAGAAAAGCGGATGCCTAACAGCTTCATCGCTGCGATACGCCCCAAAGGCTTTGACGCCGATCAAACAGTTTTTTTTTTCTTGTTTTTTTTTTCTTAAGAGAAAATCTCATGAACAGTGTTGCTCAACTACAAGAAGGTGGACCAGTAGGCGACGTTGAGGATGAAGAAGGCGAAGGGGAAGAAGAACCGCGAGGCCTTGTCGATGTACAGCGCCGTCTCGCGGCCGTTGCAGCAAGTGTCGTACTGCGGCACGGTGGGCACGGACTGCGCGCGGAGAGGGCTGCGCGCGCCCGGCTCAAGCTCCTGGAGACAGATCCCGGTTCAACTCCCGCCAAAGCATCTTTTTTTTTTTTTTTTTTTTTTTTGCATTTTTAAATTTTTTTTTGTTTTTAAATTTTTTAATTTTTAATTTTATTTAATTTTTTTCAATTTTTATTTTTTTTATTAAATTAAAATTTACTTGCTGGCCGCTGACTTACCTTCATGTCTTCCACCGCGGCCTGGATGTCGTCCTCCGAGTAGCCCTTCATGACCTTGGTGGCGACCGGGCCCATGTAGTTGTTGACGACGGCGAACTCCATGAGCGAGAGGAAGACGAACACGGAGCACGACGACATCCACACGTCGATGGCCTTGACGTACGACACGGGGGGCAGGGACTGCTGCGACTGAGTGTTCTGCGTCGCTGCAAGCAAAGTGGCGGTTGGCTCGTCTTTTCTGTTGCGTTACGTCATTCCTGGACGCTGCTTCCTCACCGAGCGTGAGCAGCGAGGTGACGCCCAGGGTGACTCGCGCGGGGATGGCCTCCGGCTTGATCCAGAAGGAGATCCAGGACATGATGACGATGAGGGCCGAGGGGATGTACGAGTGGAACAGGTGGTAGCCGAGGCGCCGCCGCAGGTTGAAGACGACCGCCAGGCAGGTGAAGTTGCCTGTCGAGCAGGACGACGGTCACAAAGCCACACATTGCGTCAGTGAGTCAGGGAGCCTGGAAACTTAAACGCGTGACCAGGTTGAACGGCGTTTACTCGTCGATGATTTAAAAACGTTCTAAATTTTTTTTTATTTTTTTTTAAAGAAAAAAAAAAACAGGCAAAGGTTTAAAACTTCTAACGACTTTTCACGGGACAAGCGGCCAACACACAAACACCCGACTGCAGCCGCGCCAGGCGGCGCGCCACCCCTCGCTGGCCCACTGTGCGGCACGCTGCCCCAGCCCAAATTACGCAACGTTGCCTTCAAGTTTAATCAGCAACAGGTGTGATGGACAGCGGTGCGGGTCGACGACCTCGCCTTGCCGGCCATCGCGCCAGCGGTTGTCAAGAGAGCCAGGCGGAAGGCATATCGCCATATAATAGTCGCCACGCCACACCAGCGCACGCCAAAGTCGGGGCTGCGTCCGCGCGGTGGCGTTGCCAGCGTCCACGCGCCGTGTCGGCCTGCCAGCCTGCTTCCGGGGCTGCGTTCGAACTGGTGCACGCCTGGACCTGGACGCCGCGGTCCGCTCCAGCGGCGCCAGCGCGCTAGCGGCGGCGGTCCAGCGAGGTACAGTTATGTTGTCACGCAATATGCCGGGCCTAGCCGGGCCGGGTGGCGGCACTCGCTTCACGTGTTGCCGGGGGCTGGCAGCCCGATGGACGCCACCAGCAAGAGCCAATGGGGTGCAGACATCCGTTTAAAAAATAAATTAATTAAAGTGTTTTTTTACAGTCTTGATATGCACGCGCTTTGTTGCGTTGTGTTTTACCAATTTTTTTTTTTAAAGTAAAAAGTCTTTTTTTTTCTGCTAAAAGTTATTTCACGTCCCGAAGAAGAAAAGAAGTGCCGCGGCGAGGTTTCGCTGGCGAATCTTTGTCATGGCTCGGCTGCAGGTGCAGGCAGGTGCGTCACGCCGCGGCCGCACGGCGCGTTGCTCGCCTCCAACTCGCCCTCTCGCTCCCTCTCGGCCCGGAGCGGCGCCATGGCGGCGCGCGCGACGGAGACGGAGGGTCGGCGTTGCCGGACGCGGCTGACGCGGCGCGCCACGCGGACCGTGACTCCCCCTTCCCTTCCGGTGGCGCCTCACCCCTTGGCTGCCGCGCCATGGAGCCGGCTGCGTGTGGACGCCGGCGGCGTGGCGCGGCTGTGACGAGGACGGCCTGCCTGCGGACGCTGCCTCGCGGCGGCCACGTTGTGGGAACGTTCGCACGTCCGGGGGGCCGCACTCCCCTCCCACCCAGCGGCCCAACGGGAGACCAGACAGCCCCCTACTACCAGGTAGGGTACTCTCTCTCTCTCTCTCTCTCTCTCTCTCTCTCTCTCTCTCTCTCTCTCTCTCTCTCTCTCTCTCTCTCTCTCTCTCTCTCTCTCTCTCTCTCTCTCTCTCTCTCTCTCTCTCTCTCTCTCTCACCCGCGCGGGTGTTGCCTCGCGGCGCTACCTGGCGGCCGCGGCGCGAACCAACCACGCTCCGCGTAAGTAGGCCACCGCGCTGGGGCGCACACAGGCGGAGGGCATATGCGTTTTGTTTTTGTGCTTTTTTTGCTAACCCACATTTTTCTGATGTGACTGCGACAGGAGTGGCTGACTCACCGGTGGAGTACTCTATGGTGCAGTCCGCGGTGTAGTTGTTGGAGATGTCCAGCTGCGGCAGCTCGATCTCGGGGTTCACCACCAGCGGGTCCGTCATGTTCCAGATGAACACCAGGTCGTGCACCGTGTGGGATACTGGCGGGCAAGTGGGAAATTCAGATGGACGGAAAGAAAATGGCATCGATCGAACCAGTCGTCACTGTTTATTGGTCGTACTCACAACTTTCTATTGACATTGAGCATATTTGAGTGTCGTGAGGGTAAGACTCGAACTTCATAGCGCACGACAGCACCAGTGTGAGCCTGAAAAACATTATTTGTTTCGATTCTTTTTTCTTGCGTCTGCTAAAAATGATTTTTGGGCAGATGTTAACGAGAGCAGCTTACTTGGACATGTAGAGCAGCGTCTTGTCATGGTAGAGCCAGAGGTAGTGGTTGGGGATGCTCATCTCGTGGAAGGTGACCTTCTTGGCGTTCTTGAAGAAGCAGTCCGGCCTCCAGATGTCGTGCAGCCACTCCACGTCCAGGATGCGATACTCCTCGCTCATGTTCTCTGGCAGTCTGAGGCGCGGGTCGCGCCAGGACTGCGCCAGGAAGATGTCCGCCACGTAGGTCTGCAAGCAGGTGAGGTTTGCACCGAGGAGCAAGTCACGGTCGCCGCACAGTGGGCCAGGAGAGTGTCAAGGAGGCGGCCGCCAAGTTGAGGGTAGGCAGCGCGTGGGCCTTGCGTCTCACCATGGACTCCTCGTTGATGGAGTCGAGCGACAGCACGGTGACGTGGAAGTACACTATGGTGGGCTGCCCCGCCAGCTTCGGCGCCCGGTTCTTGTCGTAGTTCTTGGGGTTGATGGGCAGGATGTCGCGGAGCGAGAGGGCCGTCTCCGGCGCCATGGTGGGCATCAAGTCTTCCTCCCTGGGTCACAGGACAGGGGGGGTTCGAGTCGCGGTATTTCCAGCAGGCTCATGTTTAGGTTCGAGTCTCACGTGATGGGAGGGTTGTGCAGCTCGAAGAAGTGGTTCCGGCTGCGGTCTCTGTCGCACAACCGGCTGACCAGCTGCTCCAACTGCTTGTGCACGGACATCTGCAGGCGCTGCCCCGGCGGCGCATGCATCGCCACCTGCAGGCCAAGCAGGCCGTCAGAGACTTGAATGCGCGCCGCGTGTCGCTCAGTCGGCCAGGTGGGCTCACCTCGTGGGACTGCACCTCGCCGTCCAGGGCGGGCGGCCCGATGGGGTCCGGGGGCTCCAGGCCCGGCGGCTCGGGCAGCACGGCGTCGACCAGGTCCAGCCCCATGTCGGCGGCCACGTTCTCGGGCGCGGTGGCCAGCCAGCGCGAGTCGTACTGCTCGAGCGGCAGCGACGCGGCCGGCGCCATCCCCGCGGCCTCGGCCGCCTCGCGCTCGCGGGCCGCGCTGTCCTCGCTGAGCCACTGCAGGACGGGCAGCAGGGACTCGAGGCGCGCGCACCGCACCCCCATGGCGTGGCAGCGGCGCAGCAGCGGGCCCAGCGCGCTGTGCGACGTGTGGCTGTGGTGGCCGTGCACCGGCGCGTGCGGCGGCGCGAACACCTGCAAGCACGCCAGCACGTGCAGCACGTCGAGCGGACCCGGCATCGGTACAGCGAGTCCGCGTGAGTCCGCGCGCCTCGCCGGCCGAGCCGTAAGTGGCGGCGGCGTCTCGAGGCGCACGCCGCGGTGTGGCTTCGTAATTACAATTGATTGCCCGAAGCCCCCAATGAAGCAAGCGGAAAGGCAGAGCCACTCCACCTGGACCACGCAGGACCGATACGACTCACGGTGGCCGAGAGCGTAGAGGCGTCGAACACTGAGTCCGGGTGGCCTGGGTTCGACAATCATTGCAAGCGTCATTTTATAATTTTTTTTTTTTTTTAAAGTGCGCGCTGAGGCGCCGTGTCACAGTCAAGGGTCTGGGGTTCAAATACCGCCAGTTACGATTTAAGCCACTTTCTTTTTTCACTCGTGCCTTTTTAAATTTGCGTAAATTTGAGAAGTCTCCGCAGAGTGGGCCCGAAGACTGGCCCGTTACTGTACCGTGACGTTGGCCATGCGGTCGGCGATCATGTCCAGCACGGCGATGTCCGCGGCCCAGTCGTGCGCGGCGTGCACCACGACGATGGCGTCGTGCGGCGGGTCGCGGGGCAGCGCGGATCGCAGCCGGGCGGCGCCCTCCACCGTCTCGGTGGTGGCGCAGCGGCGCAGGCGGTCCCGCTGCAGGCCGCCCTGGGGGCCGCCGAAGAGCAGCAGCGCGCGGTGCACGGGCAGGGGCTCGTGGGGGTGCGGCCGGGACAGCGGCTGGTAGCGCCGCGCGGTCTGCGAGGGACGCCGGCGGCGGCCTTGCTGGCCCGGCCCCGCCGCGGGCGCCACCGCGGGCCGGCACGCGGCCCTGCGAGGGGCCGAAGGCACTGTTAGACTTGGAGGTGTGAGTCTGGCTGGGATTGAAGCTCCGCAGACAGAGAGAGAGAGAGAGAGAGAGAGAGAGAGAGAGAGAGAGAGAGAGAGAGAGAGAGAGAGAGAGAGAGAGAGAGAGAGAGAGAGAGAGAGAGAGAGAGAGAGAGAGAGAGAGAGAGAGAGAGAGAGAGAGAGAGAGAGAGAGAGAGAGAGAGAGACAGACAGACAGACAGACAGACAGACAGAGACAGAGACAGAGAGAACGGAATCGCTTGACTGGCCGGTCCAGGCCGCCGTGCCGATCGCACAGGGCAATGGGTCGAGCGGCGGCGGGCAGGGCTAAAGCCCTTAGGGCCAGGCCGCGGAGGTGTCGGTGCGAGTCGACCACCCCACCGGCCCTAAGGGCTCTGGCCCTGTCCTGGGGACGGGCCGGCCCTAGGTCGATGGGTGCCACGGATTACCCCCTCCTTCTGTGGAGGGTGTGAAGGGTGTGAAGGGGCCTTCCGGCACGGCAGGGCACGGCACGGCTTCGCGTACGTGGAACACAACTTGGTGCCACATCGGACCGATGCGTGTCGGCCAGGGTGCTGCCAAGTAAACAGGTTAGCTTGGACCCCCTAGGCCAGCGGTTCCCAACCTTATTGGGCTCGCGACCCAAAAATGGCTGCCAACCATTTGCGCGGCCCCACAGCCAAACATTGGCGCCTAAGTAGGGCACGCCACTCTGCTTCGAGAGTCCGCCTTCCCTCTATCGTCCTGCAGGCATCGTGGCTTGACCGGGCTTGGCGTCCCCCCCCCCTCCAACCCCTCCCCCGGTGCCGACGCGACGGCGCGGTGGGGTGGCTGGCTGGGCTGGGCCGGCTGGGCCGGCTGGGGTCCCCAGCATCATTTTATGCACAGTGTACGGAAGCCCAGTAAGGGCAGCCACATCAGAACCCTCAAATCGATAGCTGTTTGCTTTTTCTTTTCTTCTTATGCTTCTCTTTCCTTGTTTCTCGGTGAGGGAGGACAACAAAACCACGCGCGCCGTGTGAAAGGCGTCGAAGCTAGCCTGGCGGCGCGGCGGCCTCCGGTCCGGGGTTCGACCCCCGGCGGCGGCGACTCACTTTTTGTGCATTTTGTCCCCGCCGTGTCCCAGCGTGGGCTCCGTGATGCAGGGGAGGCCGTCACGGTCGCGGTCCTCTTCGAGGAGGCCCCCATCCAGAGGGTCAGGAAAGGACTGCTGCTCCGCGTGTCTGTGGTCCTTGGCGTAGCTGCTGCTGTCGAGGCTCGCTCTGCGGACGACAGCGGTTCTCAGGTTCGAATACCAACATCGGCCTTCCCCCCTCCAACTTACTGTGAGGAGCTGACGGTTGCCGGCCAAAGCATTGCGGCAATGAGGACGACCAGCGGCAGCACTGCCTTTCTCATGGCCGGCGGCTGCAACAAGGAACAAGGTGGCAACCCATGAAACGGGGCTGCAACCCTTCAAACGTAGTGGCAACCATAGAAAGGGGAGACCACATTCGAAACGGGGTGGCGACCTCTGAACGAACGGTGGTGGCAACCTCTGAAACGGGCCGGCAATCTTGGGCAGTAAACTTAGGAACGCTTCCGACCCCTCAAACTGGGATGGATAATCATGAGTAACTAAGGCGGAAAGAGTCGACTAAAACTCACCCATACAGCAAAGTCCCCCCTCCCTCCCCTCCGAGCGTCGGTGCGTCTACGCTCAAGTAGGCACATTCACATATATTTTCCCATTACACAATTTGTTTTGTCAATTTTTATTTTTATTTTTTCGCCAGTTGTTGCCCCACCACTCCATGCAGTTGACGCTGAAGGACACGCTCCACGCCGTCGAAGCGCGTCGCGACCGACGCACTGACGGCCACGACACTGGCGCCGGGGAGAGGGAGGGGGCGGGGTGTCCTTGACGCGCTGGCAGCGTGATTGCCAGTCCCAACTAATCGCCCTGCCATGCCATTAGCGACGATGAGCCGGAACTGAACGGAGAGTCAACAAGGAGACTCTCGGAGCTCCAAGTGATTTCGTTAACGCATTAGAAGGTCCCGATGGTGAGGGGCAGCCCCGGTGTGCACAGTTAGTGAAAAGCCTTACGGGCGAAAATACCATATGCCTCCTAAAACTAATGTAAAATTCCAGGGTTATCCAACACGACAGCTTTCCACTGACCGGATACGAGCGCGGGCGGGGTGGTCCAGACGCATCGTCGGCCGGACCCGGGCGACGGGGGCGCGGCGGGCGCCGTCCGTGCGCTGGTCACCTCGTCGGGTCGCCTCGTGGGCTGGGTAGCTTCACTGCAGCGCTGGCCCTGGAGGCGTTCCTGGAGGCGTCCCTGGAGGTGTCCCTGGAGGCGTCCCTGGAGGCGTCCCTGGAGGTGTCCCTGGAGGCGTCCCTGGAGGCGCGGGGGCGCGCGGTCGGCCACGCATCGGCGGCGCCGGGGCGGCGGCGGTCTCTCCGCCAAGGGCCCAGTGCCGCTGTGCGTTGGTGCCGACGGCTGGCGGTGGCCGCGGTGGCTGGGGACGGCCCATCCGCCCCCATCTAGTGGCACGGCCCTGCCCCCCGGGGCGCTCCGACGGGCCCCACAGGCCCGCCCCCCGCGCGCCTCCCGGCCGCCGTCGCCGCCATGCTCCTCGCTATCGATCCCGCACCAGCTGCCGCGTGGCTCCCGGTGGCCCGCGAGGACGGAGGGACGGCGTCGAGGGTCGCCGCCGACGTGGACGTGCGCGGCTGATGCTGTTCACTGACGGCGTCCTCTGGTTCCGTCCGCAGACTGACTGGGGCTGCGCGGGCTGCGCGGGCTGCGCGGGCTGCGCCGGCTCGGGGATGGGCGGGCCGAGCCTGGCTGCGTCCGAGGGGAGTAAGGGCCGCCGGGTGCTGGCCGTGGAGCACCACGCCGTCGGCCTCGTACTGCCCGGTGTGCACGGCGCGTACAGCGTGGCCGGCCGCCCCTGCTCGAGTGTGCTGTTTCCGAACGCGCCACCGGGGGCACTACAGGGGCCACCCCTGCACACTAATGGAATCACTACCTAATCACCCCCAGGTCGGCTCAGGCTGTGCACCTCCCCTCGCCCGCCGCGCCGCCCTGTGCGACTAGGAGAGAGGAGGGGCTGGCGACAAAGGGGACTGCAGGCCGCTGCAGGCCCCGGGGGAGGGGAGGGGTGGAAGAGGAGCGCGAGGGGAAGGCGCAAAATGAGAGGTCGAGTTTGGACCTGGAGGGACAGCCCTCTGTCGACACCGCGCCCGCCAGCGTTGATGTGCGCTCAAAATAACCCCCTGCTTCTAGGATTTTTTTTTTTCACTCAAGTCGGTGGGCAGTGGGACTCCCGTTCCCATTACAGCAAAGAATTACGTTCATTGACGAATCAAAGCATTCGCTTTCCTTGTTTTGTACTACGATTTCTGCCTGGTCTGTGCACTGCAAGCAATTAATAATGTGCTTTTGAAAATGTTGTTGCCACGGTGTCTTTGACTTTGTTAGTGTAAAATTTGTGAAAAAGAGGAAAGGTTGCTCCAAAATAAAACTAAGATTAATTATTCTGATAACTTTTTACTAAGAGCTGTAAATTATAAAAAAATATGAAACATAACACTCAGATGTACTTATGATGAAAAGGTAGAAGAATCTTGGGAAAAGATAAACAGTGACTGCAATGTTACAACATCTAGCATGTCCTTCACACTAGCAAGGATACAAATTTAATTGCACATTGTAATAAAGTTAATTATGTGAACCGATGAAATGCAATTTTTCAACGAGTACCAACATTACCATGGGTATTAGTTTACATCCTTTACAAGATACATTAGCAGACTATCTTGGAGAGTGCCATGTTAAGTCAACCCTACAAAGCAATCTCAAAAAAAGAAAAAAATACAATAGAAAGTTTTGAGCCAAGGAATTGATGTTTTTGTTAGTGGTTGTTGATGAAATTAAATTGGAAAAGGAAACCTGCAGACATGTGACTGAACATTTGTTTCTGAGTTACAGTACAGGAATAGACATTTTTCTTTAAAAAAAGAAGGTGGGGGGGATCAGTATATACACAAGATACAGGTTACTAGGTGTTGTAATTGATGTTTTTATTTTTAAAGTGAAATATTGTTTTTGGTGGAAACCGTCTGAATTGACATGGGATACAAGGGATATTACCAGTGATCAGCTTGACAATGAGTTTGTTAAATCACCATGAACTTCCCCTGAGCTAGTAAATTGTAATGGAAATGCACGAATGCAGTACAAAAGAGCTGAGAGACAATACCCAATTTCACAGAAGACAATCATTCCACAAAACTACATCACATCGCTTCATATGTTTGGCTTAAAACAGCACTAAGAATCACACTTGCACTAACATTGAATCCCCTGTTGGGACCCAATGGCAATGCAGAACAAATGCATATTAGGCAATTTATAAATGAAATCGTAGTTGCCCACAGGCAAAAATACGAGAGTAGGATTATGAAGAATTTATCACGTGCATACTTCTTCTGTAGCAAAGAACACAGACCCTCTGTGACAATGACTATTAAACATGAATAATGTGAGTACAAAATACAATACAAATCAACAGATCTTCAACATAAAAATTCTCCTAAGAATTAAATGTACAGTTTTATCCAGACCAAGGTCTACCTTACCATAGCATGATGCTTTCTGGATATATAGTACCAACAACCTGAGCAGTCGCTAATACACTTGTTAAATGATTCCTAGCACCATGCCCACTGCAACTAATTTTGCTTCTCAAATATTATTTGAAAAAGAAACTAATGTTGCACCAATCACCAAATGGAGCATTTAAGACATTTTTAGAAATAAGTAAAAAAGAGGCATAGAGCAGAGTAATTATTAGAGGCATGGCAACATACATGGCGAGTTATTAAAAGAACAACCAAACATCCACCAACTTGCACCCTCCGTCCATATCCATGGCGTCTAATACTAAACATGAGACTGATTCATGCTACATATTAAGCATACAAGACCTAGAACAATTTCTTATTGCAATATGAAAATTTCGTACACAAAATGCTATGTCTATGTTAGAATTTGTTCTTAGTTATTAAGGTACGTACATTTTGTACTCATATGAAATACAGTGTTATACTAAGAGGCCTATATTATTGTCCCTTACCTATTGTTGAGTGTAGAGGCGTGAATTTCATTTAACAGAAAGATGCCCACTCCAAGATAAATTTAAATATTCATAATCATTCTTCCTTTTCAGTTTACACAGTGGTAAACTACTGACAAGGACATAAGGTTAAGATGAGGATGCGTGCTTGATATCAATTTTTGTCTAAGCTCAGAGTCCATGTTGAAACAGGAAGCAAATTAAAAACAAAACAAAAGTAGAACATAAATATATGAAAGAAATGGAAAAAAATGAAACAATATGCTGGCAATACCAATTATGACAATAATTGAAAATATGACAATGACTAGAAGCTATTTCTGAGACACATTGCAAATCATGCAATGATAACCCACAGACACCACAATAAATAGATATATATTTTTAAATGTTCTGAAAGCGAAGTATCTGCCAATAAGCAGATAACCTTAGAGTAGAATTCAGCGGATGACGTGCAGGCATTAATAACTCTCTAATTAGAGATGTATGTCAATAAATCATAATACACATAAATAATGAAAGAGAGTACTGCTTGGCAATGTCTCTTTCAACAATAATAATAAATAATAAGTAATGCAGATCCATTAATGAATCCTTGCAAAATGGTTTGCAATATTTCAAGACATTGACTAAAAATAACAGGAACAAAGGGGGTTACGATGTAACCGCAATACTGCACTGATCTGACATTTACTATAACACTGTTTATCAACTGCATTTTTAACTCATAAAAGTTACAACTAAGATATTATCATTCAGACCTTTAAGTACGTACACCTGAATACCAGGGTGAGCGATTGCACATGCCAGATCCTAGAGCAAGAGAAGGGAAAATACTGATCATTTGCTTCCAAATAGCAACTTAGTGATGGAACTAAAACAATATCCAAGTTGATAAGTTAGTTCATGGCATAGCTTTACATTTAATCACACTAATTCAAAATTTCAGACCACTGCAAAAATGGGAAAAAACAGGAAAAAAAAAAATTAAAAAAAAATTGAGTCCTATTAATTAACATTTTGGTCTTCAGAGTTTGTTTTTAAATCAGTGGCAGTATTCCTTTTGGTCAATAACTTGTTTCAAATACTAGATTTTGTTTTTTCCGCAAGAGGGATGGTACCAGTCACGAGTCTTTGTCCTTAATAATCACTGCTTGTTCATAACATAAAAAAGGAGTTTCATACAAATAATGTCAAAAAGTACAAAGCCTTGACACATTCCATTGAAAAGAAGCACTTCTAATTCTCATTATGCTTGCCCCAGAAACACTACTTTAATTACTTGTCAAGGCAAAACTGCCAACTAGTTACATTTCATTTTAAATAAGAAGCTAATCAGACTATTTCAATTCAGTGGCAAAACCTGCTGAGTCTTTCATTAAAAGGAGTCAAGTGATGATACAAACTTACTGTATGTTGCAAAATAAATACTATTTAACATTAGGTCAAGTACAAAAGACACTTCAGAGACATGAATGAAATTCCCAAATATCCATTCAAAAGTTGTCTCTAAAAAATTCCACTGAAAAATTTGATGGCACAAAGCAAATATTTGATGAACACTAGCACAAATAATGCATGAACGCAGATGAAAAGAAAGCTTAAGACTCACACCTGTCTTAAGTGACCAACCACTTAAGAAACACAATGAGAAAGAAAACATCAATAATTTAAAATATCACTAATGTCTAAGGGTAGATGGCAATAAATATTGACACACTTTGTGAATTTAGAAGACAACTACTGCAAACCCCAACACTTTGCCATACATGGTGTCAAGATGACTTTTTAAAGAGATAAAAAAAAATAAAAAGTAGAAATCAAATGAACAAACAAACAATCAAACGATGAAGCAAACTTGAAAACTTCTTGACAAAGGGAGAGGCAAAGTTAAAACAAAAACAGGGCAATCAACAGTGGAACAAATTTCCACCTCACCCAGGTTGTTTTTCTCAAGCTGTACATTTCAATCTTTGGATGCTTATGATCACTAAGCACAAAACTACACCATGAGTTAAGTAGGGGAAACTAATGCACTTGATTAGCTATCATAGCTAGATGACCCATGATCACCGTGAGCAGGACTGGGTGGGGTACTCGGATTGCTACTGTTATTTGAAGCAATGGAGTGACGAGGACTACCACCACTTGCTGAAGCCTCCTGCAGAGCCAGAACGGTATGAAACAGAGAGCAACAAAGTAGGATATTGGAGAAAAACAAACAAAGAAAAGCAGATACATACCCGCATGATGTCATGCAAAGAGGATACACTGGAATGGCTTGGGTGTGAGAGAGAAGACATTGATGCCATTGGCTCTCCACTGTTGCCTGCACCATCCATTGGTGCAGAATCAGGAGAGCGAGGCAAAGATGGTGGAGTCACAGATGGACGAGGTGGAGCCATGCCCCGTCTGGAAGACATATTTGATCCTGAAAGTAAGCAAACCATTAATGAACAGTATTCATAAGTCGTCTCAGAACTTCGAAGAAGTTGGTAGATGACTACACATAAATAGTTGAAATGCACATCTCACTTACCGTTGTGTCCTGTGTAAGTTGGTGGGGGGGTGCGCTGCATGTTTCCTGACAAGCGGCGCTGCTCTTGATGAGGGGGCGGATGAGGGGCATGCCGTGGAGGTGTAGCAGACATTTTTGATGAACTTGATGCTCCGCTATGAAAACCCTGGAACAAGTAAATTCACCGTCATTTATAAATATAGCTTCTTGCTTAGAAATAATTCAAAGTCAAAAGATAGATGGTGTTACCCTTTGGTCAGCTGTTTCAAGAGTAGTTGGAAGATCTAGCAGTCGTTGTATTTGAATTCCGTCACCAGGACCCATATGACTTATGTGATTGAAATTAGTTGGAGCAGATATCATTTTAGACCGACGGTCTGGAGCTCGCGCCGTGCGGTGTCCTTCCCTCATGGAGAACCTGCGTCGAGGTCGAGGAACCACCCTGCCTGATGCGTCAACTCCAGTGACGTTGATTTGCTCTCTTTGATGGACATTGCAAATGTAGATAATATGTGGCATGTCGTTGATCACACACATACTAAGTGAACCAGACGAATTGAGCGGTCGAGCTCGTTTCACATTCACTGTTTGAACCCACTCTCCTGAGGCAGCATTGAATACGTCAATGTGAGTTTCAGTATAGACCAGCAAGTGCCCATCACAATAGCTGACAAATAGAGGAATAGCAGGATACATGATCTCGCGATCACGCGACTTGCGACCTTGAGCATCAACATAAAGACCCAAAGTCTGGAACACAAGAAGGAATTCCCCTCGAGACAACTCCACACATCGCATTGCATCAACAGCACTGTACGCCAGGAATCCTAACAGCTGATTGTCAGGATGGACTAAAGAAATAGCATGATGATCTCCAGCAATACTGTAAACACTGAATCCAGACTGATAACCAATGCAAAGTCGGCCTTCACTCATAATGTTCAGAGACTGAGCTGTAGTTGGAAGCATGACCTCTCTCAAACGTTTGTGACGGGTTTTTGTTCTGGTTATTTCATAAATTATTACTTGAGAAGAATTCTGAAATGGGAAAACTCAGATGAGAATGGTTTAGGGGCTTGTTGAAAATAATATAGGTGTGATGAAACCTCTGCAACATACCTGTCTTTTGATTGCCACACACAAGCAGTAAGAAAGTTGGGGAGTCCGCGACATCACACCAGTGGCAAACGTCAAACAACCCTTGGTTTCTGCGACTTTTATCCATTCTACATCATCTCCATCCAAAGCACGCACAGGAATGAGGCGAACATGACGCTGCTTCCCAGACAACACCACCAGAAGTTGCTCTTCTGGTACATATTCCAACTGATAGACTTTCTTTCCTTCTCCAACACGAGCCATTTCTGTGACAAGAAAGAATAAAAAATTAAGAAAACCACACTACCTTCTTTTTTATTTCAAAATAACCAAACCAACTTACCATTACGATCCAAATCCAAGCAGAACAACCCCTCTTCTGTTCCTATGACTAGACGATCTGGGTCAATAATTGCACCCGACATAGCATTTTTAATGAAGGCAAGAGTGTTATCCAGCAATTCTTTTGCTCGGAATATCTGCAAACATATAATTGGAACAAAAATTATATCTATGCAAGACAGCATTAAAAATTAACTGTGACCAAACACAAAACTTACAGTGGTGTTTGGTAGATTGTTGCGTTTTAGAATGCGATGCAGCTCACTTAATGCAACAACCCACTTGGTCTTTTCACTCTCTGTATCAGCTAACATTAAAGTATGGTTCTTTAACCATGGTGGATCCATCAAGGATGTGGTAATCTTTTCAAACAAAGCAAAGAAAACAATAATAATTAGAACATCATAAAAGCATCATCAAAGCACCACATTTTATTCAAAATCCTTACCCTGAATATGCATGGTATATCTTTTTTTGTAGCATGTATGACATCAGATTCACGAACTGAGCTTACAGCGAAATCTTCATCCCTCATGTCTAACACTTGTGATACATAAACTGATGGTAGAGCATTTCGGTCAGGTGATATATCATACAAAAACAACTTGAAGTCACACACAACCACAAATTGTCTGATCCAACCCTTTTTAACTCCACCTGTCTTTGGAACTTTGACATAGCCCTCATAAGCTGTTCCAATGCCTCTTGTTGGGTCGATTCCCAAAGGTCTCTTAGCTAAAAGAAAATTTAAAAAATTTTAAAATAAATTATTTGAAATAAAAGAAGCTAAAATAAATATAAACCACACACTTACGTACGCAAGTAATGCAACTTACTTTGATCAGGAGGTACAGGACAGACAGCTGGAACTTTGTCACAACAGGACATGTGACAAGCAAAGCCACAAACTTCACAGACAACACCCTGTCTTGTCAAGCCCACCATGAGTGATGTGCAGTGATTACATTTTGTTGGTGAGCTAAATGTACGCACAAGAAATTGGTGTGACTTGGGTTTCATAGCTGTTATGTTCATGTGGTGAGGAATAAGATGTGGTGGAAGCTTGCCTCCACTGTGGTGGCCCATACTGAGATTCAAATCTAGCCCTAATGGAGAGCCAGGATCCTGCAACAGAACCACAGTTAATTAAGTGCATTTGCACAAGATTTAAATTCTTCAACTTTGCACTAAAGCACATAGTTTTATGATCTCTTTTGTCTTAAGGGCAGGAATAGAAGAAAGCCAAGCTGAAAATACTTGTCTTCAAAGGGGAAGCCAGGAAATCTTAACATTACTATACACACCTTTATGTTGATACTGTACAAGAAAGGACAACCAGAGCTACTATCACTTATATGACGCATCATTATTTCTAACTTTTTCATTGATGCTATGATAATAAGCAGGACAGTAATGAACCAGGGGTACTTCTAAAACTAACACTAGTTTGGAAATATGAATCAAATGAAGCACCCAACACAGCTGGAACTGTTTCTAACTTTTGTTTTCTTGACATACTTTTGCCCATGTCTCAAGACCTTATCTTATCAGCACTTGCAGGCATACCTGGGATGCATCCTCACAGAATGTGTGCAATGACCACATCTTGAAAACTCAAGCCAAAAATCATACAAACCAAAGTTTGAAAATTTATCTTAGATTAGGAAGATTAATGGAAAAATAAAACACTATTTCAGAAACAGGGGATACATTGAAGCCAGTTTGGGAAGGGAACAACTGAATAAGCAAGCAAATCATGCTCCAGCTCAATATTTTGAAAAGGCCCTTTATTTCAAAATATCTGTGCAGACACATATAGGTATATGTATGTGTATGTGTACAGGTTGAACATGCTCAAATAGATAGACTTTGAAGGAACAGAGACATACTCTACATATGACAATGGTAACTTCTCAACTCATGCACTCATGCCTCACAAAAGCTCACATGCAACCCAAGCCCATAATACACTAATGAACCACAGACACAAGAGTGACTAGCAAAGGACCACACAAATCTAAATTTTGAACCTACTTAAAACTAAATACAACTAATTTTTGGCAGGTAACTGTAGCTTTACAGTGGAAGAATTGACTAGCAATGACTACAACAATCCCACTCAGGATATCAATAAAACTTATCACACAACATGACAATCTGAACCCATATGAATCAGGCATTTGCAATGTTCCTATGAGCAATAAAATTAAAATATGAGTAGTTTTCATATGTGGATTCAATTTGTGCTTTGAACTTACGGTAGTTAGTTACGGTAAATGAGAAATGAAATTGAAACAGGTACAATAAGAATAGTTTGAGCACATAGACTAGAAATTGTATACAATTTCAGTCAAACCAGAGATTTATGCGGCAAAACATTTACACAGTCTGGATATGGTTCCTTACATTTTGAACCGAGTGGTTTCCAAAACTCATGCAAAAAGGAAAAGAAACAGAAAGAAAGTGTCTAACCAAGCCATAAAAATAGACACAAAGTAACATGGGTACTACAAAAATGTGAAACAGCAGAAGTCCAAAATAATTGTGCAATTTTGGTGTGCATAGGAGAGGAAACATAAAATTTTTGTGAAGATGTACTACAATGATACAGTAATAGCTAGTTAGAAAGTATTTCTTCGGGTACTTACTATGCTTAGCTCTGAAAGGTTGGACTTGCTACTTGAGACTGACGGAGCTCGATTATCCTCAATGTCACCCTCTTCGCTTTCAACAGATCCCCCATGTCTCACAGATGATTCTTTCAAAAAATGGTCCAAATAGGACATCTGTGATGAGGGTCTTTCCAAGACTGAAAAAGAAAAAAAATAAACTGTACACAACAGAAAAACAAAGAAAATTATAGATATTACAACATAGGAAATAATGTCTGTAATAGAGCCATCTTTTTGGGAAAAGAAAGCCATTCTCAATCAGAGTAAGGATTTCAAAGGTCACACAAGCACAATACGGACTAGAGGAACTAAAAATGATCAAACACACAGAAACCAACACACTTATAACAGGGAGTGGAAATGACTTCTTATTGCCATTGCTCTGCTGTCAGAAAATGTTAGGTGAGATAAAATAACAAAGACACGCAATGCCTGTTTCTAAACTTATTGGATGTACACCTAACATATGTTCAATGACACTGTATCTGTGTGAAAGACACAATTGAAACTGCCAATTATAGTAAGGTAAAGCACATCAACTAGAAGCTTTAAATCGTTAGAAACCCGCACTGACTTCTAAATCTTGTTTAGTAAGGAAGTTCTGAGCAACAGATACAACTTTGGAAATGGGACCATTGTAAAACAGGGTTAAGAAACAGCTTAATAAAGTTGAAATTCACGCATAATTTACAAAGAGCGAAATGATTGCTTAAATTCCTTGAAAGCGGTCAAAACGTTTCATTTGGCATTCCTGACAAACTCAAGAAAAAAAATGCATAAAACAGAGGTTTCAAAGCGAGCAGAGCAAGAGCAGGAATCAGTCACATCAGGCTAACAGCTAATGGGCCGGCCTAGTTTGGGTATCATTGTAAAAATAAAAAGGGTCACATGGAAATGCAAATTCATGATGCAGGACCATGTCCTAATTTTGTCTTCTGCTGTCAGTAATGAAACTTGTTTTAAGTCAATATACTGACAAGGATAGAAATTACATATTGTTTCTCTATACTTGATATCAATCAGACATAAAATTATTACATCACATGAAGGAAAGTCACAGCAGAAAAATGGGAGCAACCTGCATATCACAGCTAGTATACTTTACTTTCAGGGTGTAAGTATGTTCATGTAAACCATTCAAAATTCAATCACTCAATTATGTGACTCAGAGCATTGTTGCCCCTCCATTCATTCACCAAACACAAGCTATTCAAAATCAATTTTTTTCCAAATACAAAAAAGTACAAAGATTGCACATGACAGGTATTAGCCTATTAGCCTAGGAAATGCGAGCAGGTATTTGAGGCAGCGGGCATCGGACATTGGGCAGCGTACATTACCAGAAACCCTGGCGATGCAGAATGGAGTAAGAGGGGACATGGACCCCAACAGTCACAAATACATTCGCATGAGGAGCAAGATAATGCCCCAAATGCAGGTAGTCACACCGATAAACAGAGGAACTTTGTCTACACAGACACAATGGAAAAAAGAGAAAAAAAAAGAGAATGTCACCACAACCTATTATGACCCTTAGCCCATGCCATGTGAGACATCTACTGAAGGCCTGACAAATTCAAAGAGAGGCATGTCAAATTTATACAAATATAAACTGCAGCTAGCAGGTAAGAGGATGAAAACATGTATAAGACAAAAATTAGGACAGACAAGTATGAAAACTAAAAGTTTTGGATAGTAAAAATTGCATGGAAAATAAATCTGACCAAAGGAAAATAAAGATCGGGATGTACAGCGTGGGGCCTCCATAAATTTCATAGATGGCATATCGGTCTACCAATGTGACATTATGAGGCAAAAACAACCCAAGGTTTCTTGAATTTTCAATCAAAAGTTTCAAATGAAAACCAATGGGGTCCAAATTGAAACAAAGTAGACAATAAAAATTACCTGGCAAAATCTTACACATACTCAATGTCCATTAAAAAGCAAGCAATGGAGAATTCTACATGATACTAACTTCCTCAAACTGGATTAAAATCAAGGAAAATGATATTGGTTGGTGACATGATGAATGATAGAATGGCTTAATACTGATCAAATGAATGAGAGTAGTGTCACATTACCAACTTCAAACTAAGCTAACAACTGTGCCACCTCTTGTTCTCATTACAGAATAAAATAATGACTAGCAGCTTATATTTGCATAAATATGGTTCGCTAAAATAGTTCACAAAAAGATAAAAAAATAAAAGAACGGAAAATGGGAGAAAGAAATTCTTAGTTAGCGAAATACAATAACCAGCAAAAAGGCCTCCAACTGGTGAAAGTATTGAGCTTGCACAAGATAAATCATGCTTCACTATTAAACATGGATTTCAATTCTCTGACAAAGTTTACAAGACAATCATAAATGAGCCAGCAGAGGTGTCAATGGAAGGAAGAGAGATGAATATAGATCAAAAACTGATGGTTTTGAGAGAAAATATGGAAAAAGAAAATGCTAGAGGAACAAAAACAGAAAGAAAGATGGCGGCATAAGAAACATGTAACTATGTTGAAAGCTAATATTCATACAAGTCTTTCAATAAAGAAGAAAGCAGGAAATAAAAGATTGTACAAGATAATTAACTTAAAAATGGGGAAAATACAGGTTGGAAAAATGAAGTTATGAATAGATTCACCATGGTTTCCACTTCTAAGAAATGGTGAGTGAGCAGCTGCAATCAAAACGCAATATTATCAGAAAAATATGACAAGCTTTGAAGAACTTGCATCAATTTTTCCATATTAAATTTCCGAAGTGTCATATGGACTCTGGTTTTCTTTCTCTCTCCCCTTCTCAACCACCACAAACATGCAATGATGGCTGTATCATGGCACATAATTTTACCTAGATTCACCGAAACTCGTTGAGCTATTTAAATGTTTTCCTCGACCATTAACATACTTCTCAACTTTGAGAATGATGAACTATACTAGGAATTGCTTTAATGAGCTAAAGATGATACTTTGACTTACATCCTTCTCCAGAGTCCAAACGTGATTGCAGTTCTTTCACCTGAGATTCTTTTCGCTTGACGTCATGCGAAAGGTTGTCTAACCTTTGACGAACATCTCGTAATTCCCTGTAAATAGAGCAAGACACCACATTTAGAAAACCCTAAAAAATTATTAACATATTCTCTGAAGAGAATAAAGATGCACTCATACTTTTGAGCTGCTATTAATTCGGAACGTGTTTTGCTAAGTTCTTCGCTGATGGCTTGCTTTGCCTGAATTTCGGACTGTAAACTACTTTGAAGATTGAGAAGCTCCATTTTATCCAGCTTCTGGCTGCGCCTATTTCTCCAGTTCTTATCCTGATACAATAGAAAGATGAACTTATTATTTGACATGAGTCAACATAAATAAATTTAATAGCTTTGCTTGCAATGACTTACAGCTGCAGGAGTGTTACCAACACCAGAATGTTTCAAGTACTCAAGCTCTTCTGTCATTTTGGTGGCTAAGGCCTGTAAATAACCTCTTGCATCCTTTTCATCACTGACCCTACACAAGAAAAAGAGTACAAACTTTATGACACACTGATTTCTGAAATGCAATTACCGACAAAAAAGGCACAAAAATTCACAATACCATTGGATGATTTCTGTTATTTGGGCTTCCCATTGTGCTATTGCATCCTTTTTAGTGCGCAAATCTTCATAGTCATTTTCAAGTTGTCTTCGTTCAGCTTGCATACGTGCCAAAGCGTCTCGGGCCTAGAAAATAAAAGGAACAACATAATTCTCCAAGTCTGAAAGCACCATATGCGCTCAACCTACCAAGTTCTTACCGATTCCATTTCAATCATAAGTTTCTTATTTTCATCAAGTAGCATTGCCTTATCCCTATCATGCCTTCTACTTAGCTCCGCAACAGCTTCTTCACTATCTGCTACACTTTCAAGGCGAATAGAATCTAACCGTTCCTTGAACACAGCCACCTGTGATAGTTCAATTAATTTAATAACAAATACAATACTGATCTAAAATTGGATTACTCATAGAAAATAAACATAAGTAAAATAAAATGTATGCTTTCAAAAACTAGAGTTAAAAAAAATAAAATGAAAAAGAAAAGAAATTTTATCTCGTTAAACTAAAGTCTAATGTTGGAAAAATTGTGCTATTGATTCCATGTATACTCCTACATTTGGATCAACAGTGTAGTTGGCTGTCACAAGAAATCGAATTTCGACAATAAAAATGAAAACAATTACCTCTCTCTCAAGAGCTTCCCGCGTGTTTTCAGATTCTTGTAATTGATCTCGTAGACTGCACATTTCCATATTATAACGAGCCTGCTGCTGGTTCATATCTTCATTGTATTGAACTTCAATTTTCTCAACTTCAGCTTTAAGTCTAGAAAATGAAAAAGGTTCAGATCACAACAAGGAGTCACCATGAAATGAGAAGCAATAATGAGGGAGGCAACAGTGAACTGGAAGGCCTGTCGCTGGTAGCGATCCAGGCATCCGAATTGCAGTTGCCATCCTCATTGGGGATCCGAGATAATTGACTGTGTACCTTGCAATTTCTTGACTTGCATGAACAGCGGCAGAACTGCTAGTACTGTCGGCACGTGATCTCATGCGCTGTTCAGTTTCAGCTTCAACCTGTCGACAGTACTCCTCACTTCTCTCCCTCAGCTTACGCTCTTTTGTAGCCTCAGCAATGGCTTCATCTACTCTAGCTTCCAGTTCTCTACGAAGTTTTTCTGCTTTTCTAATGTCATTTCTCAAAGCATCCACCTTTGACATGACAACCTCAAGTTCTTCCTCCTTGTCCCGTACCTGCCTTGAAAGCTTTTGTTTCTGTTGTCGAAGCTCGGACAACCTTAAGTTGATAAAAATAAAGACTATTTATTACACTGCATCAAGACATGACTAAGAAGACAGTAATAAAATTAATGCTTACTTGTCAGACACTTCAGTGTATTCATCCATGGCCAGTTTTCTTTGAGTGAGAGCTTCTTTCAATTCTTTTTCTTGACTTTTAATTTTTTCATGGACATCAGCCTTATCCTGCAAAACCATAAAATATTACAACCTCAGTCAAAGCTGACCACCCATAAAAACATTAGCAAGGACAAAAAATAAAGAGATACCTTCAGCGCCTCATCTCTGTCTTGCTGGAGCATTCGGACCATTTTCTCCAATTCTCGTACTCTAGAGCTTGATTCTCCTTCCATAGAAAGAATTTTAAGGTCTGGTCCCTGGTTCTGAAGCTGTTCAAGTACCTTTAATTGATTTTCAAGCTCTGTAAAATATTAAAATATGTTAATCAAATCATATCAAGATATAAGATACAGTCTGTTCAAGGACAAGATTAATTACCACAATTTCGTTTGGTGAGTGTGTTTATTTCGTCTTGGAGGCGTCGAGTACCATTTGCAGTTTCTGTTGTAGGAGATAACCTCTTAGTTTCTTCATTAGATGACAGATCATTAGGGTAGTGAACCAAATTATTTTCCTTGGCATCTAGAAAAAAAAAAGAAAACTTTATAAAAAGCTCAACAGAAAGCATGACTTAAAAAAAAATGGTTGGATAAAAAAGAAACATTACCAAGCAGGTTCCTTTTAAGAGTTTGGTTTTCCTCTTCTAACTGTTTGATGCGTCGAGTTATCACAGTTGTATTGCTGGGAACACTACCCAAGTCAGAGATACAACTGAAAACATGAAACCAAAAATTAACAGTCATTCTAAACTAGACCATCAGCATGCATCGAGGCAATAAGTTACCTTCCTGACGTGAATGTGAACCCAACAAAAGGCAAATGGAGAGCCGAAAATGCAGGATTTGATGCTGTGGGAGGGACAGCATCAGAGCTTCGAGTATCTGCTTCGTCCACATCGAAGTTTGATGTGTCAGTGGGACTACTGACTTCTGGGATGTAAGGCGCTGTTGTGTCTCGTAGATTCAACCAATCCACCCCAACAAACCAAGCATGGTTCTGAATGAAAAAAAAAAAAAAAAATTGCGATGGGATATAGCACATCCTTACAAGGTTACTAGGTAAATGATGTATACTTACTTTGAAATCATCAATTCCATTTTGTCCCAGCCTTAACTCTGAACTACAAATCAGTCTCTTCATAAGATCTTTGGCTTCAGCCGATACTTCATATCCAACATCACAAGGAAAATCAAAACAGTTCTGGTTTTCGATGAAAACAATCAATTAATAAGAAGAAACATGATTAATTCTGTAAACATCTTAGGTAAGTCAACTAACCTTGTGGTTCATAATTTTCCCATATGTTTCTACAAGGGATTCTGCGTAAAAAGGTGTTTCTCCGTATAACATTTCATACATGCAGACTCCTAGGGACCACCAGTCACACTCTGGCCCATACCTTCCTTGACCATCTTCCATTGCCTTTGTAAAAAAGCAAAATGACAACAATCAATGACATCTCTTGATTTCCTAGTTCATGAGATAAAGAAAGTGTAAGGAAACATACCCGTAAGATTTCAGGAGAAATGTAGTCAGGTGTACCGACAGCAACATTGCTTTGAACTGTTCCATCTGGGGACAGCTTTAAACAGGATCCGAAGTCAGCAAGCCTGATATGTCCATTGGCACACAGCAGAACGTTGTCAGGTTTAATATCTCGATGCACATAGCGCAAATCATGGATAGAACCAATGGCTAAAATCATTTCAGCTATGTAAAATCTGGCCATATCTTCTGGAAGTCTGTCTTCAAATTTACTTAAGAGTGTCAATAAATCTCCTCCACAATAATAGTCCATCACCAAATACTAAAAGGAAAAGATGACAGTTATTAACATTAGCCTTGCACACAACAGAAAAGAAACAAAATTAGTTCCTGAATTATGTGATGAAAGTCTTACCAGATTACTCTCATCTTGGAAGGCATAATGTAAATTGGTAATCCAACGTCGGTCTCCATACACTAACACATCTCGTTCTTCTTGAAAACATGCAGTTTCAGCTCTCTTCAACATTTCCCATTTGTTCAGTATCTTCATGGCATAAACTTTGTCACTACCTTTCAATTTGACTACACACACTTCACCAAAGGCTCCTCTGCCAATTACTTTAACAATCTCAAAATCTTCTCGGGACAAACGTAAGGATTTTATATTGCTTGCAATTGGTTTAACTACGGAATCAAAACAAAAATGGAGGATCAATTTACAGCAAAAGTTTAGAGAGATTATCGATCAATGAAGTCAACGTCTAAAATCACGGCTTGCAAGGAAATAAACTGGAAACTTACCAAATTCTATAAATTCTGAAACAGTCTTCTCCCTCCGTAAAGAGGAATTGCAACACTCATCATATAATACCAGTAAGATGTCCAACAGTGTCTCAATACTGAAGCACTGTCCCTGACCCTGAATCGGTCCTCCCAAAAATAGGGACTCCAATTGACGTAAACGCCTATCCCCTGTTAAGATATTGATGAAAACAATTTAAAATATTAGGAAATATATATCATATGACTATCACAAAAATAATAGAAATGTGGAGCGAACTTGCCTGTGCTGCCATCTCCACCAGGATCCTGGAGAGTGGACAGTTTTAAGGCCGTCTCCGACATGGGGACGGTTCTAAAACACTACCACATCCCAATTTTCTCACCACTGGTGAGCATTCTTTCCACCCATTGAGATTCCTGGAGTCATTGCTGCAATTGAGAGACAACTTTCAGAACTGGGCAGGCAAATGGAGATACAATAATTATGGTGCCCTGGCCAATATCAGATCTAAAAACATGCAATGCTGACAGTGTATGTGGTACAAGATATTTTCCAAGATAATGTCTGAATGGAAGCTGCCAAAATAACACACCTACTGAAAGAAATTTAACATACTTCTAGTTTAGCAAATTATGAACTGAATGTACAGTTGAGTTTATCCTGACAGCAAAATTCGGCGACAAAGAACCCACAAAAGAGATGATCTCTAGCAACATTGAGAAAGTTATGGGTACTGGTTAAAAGGTCAATGCTACCCATTTTACAAAATTGACCCCAAATCAATGCAAGCTTTGAAACATTCTGTCTTCCAAGGAACCACAAAGATGTGTTGATGGCACAAAGATGTATAGGCACCCTACGACAGATATTTGACAAGGGGGAAGCCAGGAAGTTCTTAAAAAGATTAAATGTTGAACAGAAAATTTAACCTCAGCGAACTTCCGAGGATCATTCATAGCAACAGTCTCCTTAATAGTAGATATATGTGTTAACAAGGTTATAGAGCAATAACAGGAGGTGCGTACCGAGAGGTCTTTGTTTTCAAATCGCATTTATCTTGTTTACTTTCGTTTCCATTCTCACAAACGTTCGCCGATTATCTGACCCCTGAATCACTTCACAATATGGCTGCCACACCTATCTGGCATTCACTGTTCCTGCTGCTGTAGCGGTTGTAGCGCAGTCGCGTTGCAGCAGTAGCTGCATAGTACGCATCCTATACGCATGCGGTGTTGCCAGATTTCCGCCATTGTAGGGTGGTAGTTGGGAGGGAACGACAAAGTGACAAGGGTTTGGTGGGTTTTGGTTTTCGTTGTCCGGTTACTTCCTCGTCACTGGTTCAGCACCGGCTGTTGGTCCTTGCACCCATCTTGACAAGCTGCAAGGGTAAACTATAGGCGTTGGGGCCATTCGCGTCAAATCAAGGCTTGCTTTCCAGAAACAGTAGTTTGTCTGTACGTTTCAGTTTCAGAAGACTTCCGGACCAGCAATGTCTGGAGTCCAATCACATTTGCGTGGTTGAACCGTTCGCCTGCCGGGATTGCCCACCTATCGTTTGCAGGGAGGGGGAAAGGGGAAGGGGCGTAGGCAAGGGGGAGGAGGGAAAGGGTTTTGGCGTGTGCCACTGCTCCCTCGATCAAGGGCCCCCCACTTCAAAATTCCTGGGTTTATCTTAGTTCAAAAAGAGGAAACTTAAAAAATTCAAGCATGTGACATTTGATCAGATAGCCTGGATTAGGTTCATTCGGAAAGTAACGTGGACCCGGCCATTCATAAATGAATTTAGTGAACTGGTACCGTACCTTGTTGGGCGGTTTGGCAACACTGTACTTTTAGGCGTTGGAAACCTCCGACCGAAGCACAACAATTTTTGTGTTTATGCTAGTGAATTTGTGCCAAAATCGTTCATGTGCGCGCCGCTCCTCGCATAGTTGGGAGGTAGTTTTGGCCTGGACTTTGTGGCCTTGTGACTGCCGGTGAAGCTCCATTTCTGCTACATGAAAGGATAATCTTCCACGGCGGCTGTCTACAGACGAAGTGGTCGTTTCACTCAAGATGGTTGATGCATATATCAGCTCCATTTAAATCTTCTGTCTCTTGGTTCGAACGAAAGCCGACGGGAAAGTTGATCAACGACCCAGCATTGCAGGTACGCAACCCAGGCCTGCAGCACCTCAAGCCTTATCGTTTGTGTTCACTCGCATTATGTTTTAGGCTAGGGTGCAGGCAATTATCCAGAATTTATTGTTTTCCATTCCTCTATTTGAGGCCTAGAAGTGGCATTTTACTGTTCTGAATCTAGTTTATTAACACACTCTTATTTGAAACATAAACACTAATCCCTCTTTAACTTTTTTTTTTTTTTTTAAACCCAAAACTTTGAGTTCACTGTTTTTAGTTTTTTAGCACAATGATTTTTTATAAATTTATTGAAGAGCTGTCTATTTTATTTGTGATTAATGAGCATACATGTGTTTTCTGATGAATCTGTTATATTTCTTTCTGTTCAAATACTTCTCAAATTATGTCACCTAACCTCAGATTCTTTCAAAGAACTTAGATCTAACTTTTGAATTTTCTTTTGGTTTCAGGCTTTGCTCTTGACAAACATGAGTGTCAGGTGACATGAAGATTTGTGAATTTGAAATGATTGATTCACACCACAGATGGCTGCACCAAGGAACCAAGTATTACGGCTCCATGTCGAGTCGCAGAAGTCTTTCGAGTTGATATTTCAATTTATTAACTTGCTGTGGCTGTCCTAATGGAATGGTTCTTGGAAAGGGGAAGGCGGTATCTCCGCTTTTAAGCATGGCTGAACCCGTCAAAAAGCGACTAAGAGTGGCAGGCAAAGATGAAGCGGAGGAAGAGGAATCGGCATCGCACGACCTTATGGAATTTCAACAAAATCTCCTGAATCAATGTCTATGCTGTATGTCTGAAAGTAGTCTGCGGCGACCATTTAGAGACAAACCATCTGATACATCTTGGACTCGAGACCGTATTCTTCAATTTGTTGGTTCAATTCAATTACTCTGTGAAATAGCAATGAAGCAAACGTCTCGAGGGTTTGTATGTGCAAGAATTGGGGATGTGGTTGAAGCCTTGACTAGGAATGAGCATGGTTTGATTGACAGGCTTGTAGAGCTTTCATCTCATTCTGACCGGTTTGTTTGTTTTGCTGCAAGCCGTGCATTATCAGGATTCCTGTTAGTGTCCAAATCAAATGTTGATCCATACTGGCTTCAGAATCTTGCAGAAAATGCTTTGTCAACCACACAGCCACGACAGATGTGTTTCTCTTTAGATGTGATAAGGAGAATTGTTGAATACAAAGAAAATGATGGACACGTTCTTGAAGAAAGGGGCGGTGCAGAAGACAAACCCCCGGATTCCTGCAATGTATTGATGACAGATCCTGAAGCTGATTGTAGTCAGGTCAAAAGTGTATGTGTTAAAGTTTTGGAGGCAAAATGGCCAGCCCTTGTCACTAAATTTGATTCTCTTGTGTCCACCTATACTTCTGAACATGAAGCAACTGTGGTGACTTTTCTAGAGCTGTGGGAAGCTCTTATATCTGTGAAAGCGAATCTCTCTGTGGCCGACACCAAGCCATTTTATGCTCATTTGGATAATGTTGTGACACTACTAGCTCCAAGTGTTCCCCCTGTAGTTTGGAAATCAATTTTAAATCTTCTCAACGAGGTCCTGTGTTATGGGAGCACCCTCGCATTACAGGATGTGCTGGCAGAAGAGCCTTGTGCGCTGGCGCATCTTGTGGTGCGAGGGGTGAAAGATTCGCGCCTGCTGGACGGGCTGCCGTATCGTGGAGGATCAGGCCGCTTTGGTGGAGGTGTCGGTGATGGAGACAAACCACTACTGAAGAAGATGGTGCTTCTTGTTTTGAAAGCTGTAGCTGTGACAGTGAAAGAAACTCGGTGTGATTCTAGTGACAGTTCACTGAGCTCCGACGCTGATGAAGCTGATGCTGACATGGCCCTCATTGAAAGAAGCATTCGTGAAGTCCTCCGAAAATTGGATCAATGCGTTAAGGCCTTAGTGCCCTTCCATCCAGAAACTCCTGTAGCTCAGTGGGTGGTGCAATTATTTGCTGACCAGGATGATGCCCTCATTGAAAGTATGGTAAGTTGTCTAGTAAGCTTGAGACTCTTTACAAATGATTCATAGTTTGGTGTTGATCATTGTTCTAAATTTCTTTCTTTCTGTTCTAGGTTTGTTGCCTGGACACTGCAGTTGGTTTGGTTTACAGGGATTCAGTGGCGCAAACTGACACAACATTAAGACGTGTTTTAAGTCCTGCTGCCACTTTTATTCAGTTTGTTCGTGCTGTCTCCCATGAACCAGACGTCCTTCTTGATTTATTAGTCTCCAATGAGACTTGTTTCCTTCTATATTTACTTCGAACTTTGAAATTTGTTCGTAGAAATTGGGAAGAATTTATTCATGAATGTGGAGGAGAACTGGATGATGTTATGACTGTCCTAATCAGGCTTCGACTAGCAATAGATCGCCTTGTCTCTAAGGACCTGTTTCCCTATAACATTGGTCCTGTGCTAAGATTACTTGAAAAGTGTGAAAACATGTATGAGGGTAATACTCAGTAGGTTAAATAATTTACTTCATGTGGTGGATTAGTTTGTGTTCAGTTCCAGTGGAAGTTTGGGACATTTTCATTCACTCAAGAAGTTTAATATGAACTTTTTAGATGCCTTTCATTCCTTTTAAACTATGGATAAATAGTGAACTGATGTCGTTACTGATTTTTTCTATTTCCTATATATTTGAAATTTTCTGTACTGTGATCAAGTAATCCTGTATACATTTACATTAGAACCTATTATTTAGGATAGGTGCCACTTTGTTTCTCATGCTATTTTCTGTTATATGAATGCTTAGAAGATGTGCCTTCTACAGAGCCAGTTAAAGTCTGTTTGTAATGTAGGACCAAGCACAAATGTATGTCTACTGCTCAAAATTTGGTGCCTAAGTTCGTGTTTTTGAAACCAATGCTATTCTTAAGAGAATATATTAAAAATTCAACTTGGTATTTGTTCCTGTTATCAAGGGATGAATGGTGTTTTAGTAGAATCAGTTAGGTCATTTTTACTGAAATCTCTAACATATCAGCCTATTTTCTAACTCAGATTTTGGTCCCTTTCTATTCTGTTTTGTCTATTAATTAGACATTGGGTTCATTTCATCATTGATTCATTTGTTCTATCAGATGAACATGAGCCCAGTTGCTTTAAGTGCTTCCATACTGTTGAAATTTTATTTTTATAATAACGCTCAACCAAGTATACCCTTTTGTTAATGATTAAATAAATTGTTAGTACCTTTAATATTTTCCATTAGGTTTTATTAGATTTAATTAATGATGGAATTATTTTGTTTTGAAAGGGTTAGTTACTCTTTTACATCCTACACAATTCCACTGTATAGAAATATTTATGTGTGAGAAAGTTATATTTTTTGTAATGAGATTGTAGGCAAGTTATTTATGTTTTGTACATTTTAGAGAGTAGGTCAAATATTTATGAGATGTTGTGCAGGTTTATCTGCAGTTATTGCAGTACGTCTGCACTTTAATCATATGTGCATTGTGTACCAGTTACCCCATTGCCTCACAAGTATCAAGTGAGAATAAAACTTCTTCAGAAAAGATTTGGAACCAGTTGACTTTGATATGCACATGCCATCAATGACATCCCGACCCTCCACTTGATCATACTGCCAGCATTTAAAAAGTCCGCTGGACAGGCCGTGCGAGACTAGGCAGGTGACATCTGCGCATGAGACATTTATCTTTCAGAAAATAGACCTAGGACCCCAATAAAGTCTGCTTAAGTCAAAGATAATCCTTAATTTTTATTTTCATAAAATTTTAGAAAGTATTTTTGCCATTTTTACTGAGGAAACTTATCTTGAAAGTCACAAGTGGTCCAATTTTGGGGATCTACTTCTCATACGCTGGAACTAGTCTCTCTTCAAATGAACCGCAATACTAATATTCTTCCCCCGCTGCATGCCCCCTTCAAGGCCCCCCCCCTCCCTTCTCCCACCACTCCTGCATTGCCTGTCCTTTGCTCTCTGATTCATAGAGTTTTCTCAGAGACATCTACATCATAAAGGAGCCATGGATGAAGTGCTCGACGAAGTTGTGCCCACTGAAGATTTGAAGGTAATCAATTCGCTCAGAGTGTTTATGGTTTAATGCCCTGTTATATTTTCAATTGACACATATTACGATTCGATTGGCTCACTCAGGTTAGAGTATGCATCACCTGGTGCAAGCTGGATTCTATGATAACATTATATAAATTGTTGATACATTGCTTGTACGAGGCATTCAGTTTGTATTGAAACAGTTTCCGTGACCACTCCATTTGTTATTAGCTCTGGTCTATGTTTTTATTTTAGACACGATGATGTCATTGTCATGTTGTCATGTACTGTATTAAAACGCTTTAGATGTTTGTACAAATTCTCAAGGCAATTTTGTCAAAATTCGATGACAAGAATTCTCACAACTTGATGTTCCTCCAAAATACTGTTGGCTCTAATTTCCTTTCAATTTCTTGTCGTTTCAGAAGTACGAAAAAGTTTACCATGATCAGCTGAACAGTGGAAATATTACCCAAAAGGCCCAATTCGAGTATGCCTGGTGCCTTGTGCGTAGCAAGTACTCAGGTGACATTCGGAAAGGCCTCATTCTTCTAGAAGAGTTATTTCATACGGACAAAGAGGAGAGTAAACGGGACTATTTATACTATCTTGCAATTGGAAGTGCAAGGATAAAGGTGTGTACAAAAGTTAAACTCTAGGTTGTAGGCTCTGAATATGTATATGTGCAAATTTGGCCTAGTATTTACTCAGTGTTCAGCTTTCACAAGGTTTAAGTTGTCTTTAATTTTTATTCCAGGAATACAACAAAGCATTGCAATATGTTAGAGGATTTCTTCAGATTGAACCTGGCAACCACCAAGTTCATGATTTAGAGGTTGTCATCAAAAGGCGTATGGAAAAAGGTTTGTTTACTTACAGACAGTCACAATCTGTCGATGTAGTTCATAGCAATGAAAGGTATTCATAAAAACTTTTATCACTGTTTCAGAGGGACTTGTTGGAGTGGCATTAACAGGTGGAATTGTTTTGGGCATTGCTGGAGTTGTTGGCCTTGCCATTGCACTAGCAAAGAAGAAATAAATTCTGTCATCAATGAAGATAATTTATACCATCAAATTTTACATGTTTCAATGATGTGTTTCCTTTTTAATGTAAGCTTTTTTTTTTGTTATGATTAATTTTAGGGGAAATTTCTTTGTTGGACATATATCTAAATTTTTTGTTGATAATCTTCTAACAGGTTCTGTTGACAATCCTGAATGGGGGAAAAAAATCATGTTGACTCTTCAGAGAGAAAAAAGTTGTATTTTTTTTATTTTCTGTGCTTTTATAGAACCAGGATTAGAAATTTTATGCCATTCATTAGGTTGTTCTTTGTACAGTTAATCATGAACATTACACGTTTAAAAAAAAAAAAAAAAAAAGAATTTGTCTATAAAAGGGGTAGGGGAGGAGGGCTTCTCTGCACAGGCTTAAAATTGAAGTATGCTCACTCTTTGTCTTTATCAGCAAAAGTTCAAAATATTATCAAATTTTGTGATAAGTTCCTTTTTTTGTGTTGTGTTGAGATTCTAGCACTGATAGTAATAAGGTTTCTGGTTAAATTTCAGTGTCAGTTACAGCTGGTAGGAATCTTATTGTTACGAATCATTCTGGGCTGCTATTCTCTGATAAAACAACACCTTGCCCCTCCCCAACCAATTTGTACCCGTTTTTTCTCTTTGTGGTATGAAGTGAGTTGTAAAGTATTATGAGATGATAAAGTCCTAGTCTTGCTGTATCATTACATTGCCTATTCGGCCAGGTTACTGTAGATTGCGAGAGATCTGCTATTAATCTGAGAAGGATATGTATATTAATTAATGTCTAATATTATTTTAACCATATGTTGGGCTCAGAAATTGGCAATAGGGAGAGGTCTGATGTGATTAAACTATTAAAGGCATGCATTTAGTGGTTTGGCATGCCTACTCTTATGGAAATTTATTGAAATTGTATTTGTGCATAAGAGCAAAGAACCATTCCTTTAGTGTTTGATTGACTAGAGTACATGGTAATTCATGTGATTATTCTTGCTGAACCAAGTTACTTTGAATATATCAGTTTCAAAGGATGAGCAATTTGTACATATTACTGTTTCTATTGGTATGTACAGTATTTTATAATTTGGGGTACAGCACCACTTTTTCAGTGGTTTGCCGAGGCATTGCTCTTGCTCTAGTAGTATTAGTTGCTAAGTCTGAAGGAAATATGAACCATTATACCAGCTATTTACTCATAGGCTTAAAGCTGACCACGACTGCAGTATTTTAAGTACTAACATTTATACTTCTGGCTTGGATCTCTGTGGTAAACCAACAGTCTTGTTTCACCATAAATTCAGTTAGAACGCTTTCGTTCTAACTTTTCTTATTTTTAGCTTTTTGGGGTCATTTGGTGTATTGTTGTCTTTTACTGCACTTGCTTCATTGTTCAACCCCTCTCTCCTATTCCTGTTTTCCTTGCACCTATATCAGAGTGAAACTCAATCTCTCCCTAATGTTTCATCTTGTTTTATTGCTTTTGCTTGCTTCTACTGTGAAGATCTCTTTATTCAGCTCATGTTTTGATCAATGTGATGATAGAGTGTGTTGGCTCCACAAACTGCCTATGAAGCAGTGGAGATAGAATCCCTTTCCAGAAAGAATTATTTAATTTTGGGTTTGTTTAAAAAAAAAAACAAACAAGTTGATAGACTGAGATCATATGTAACATTAAGTGACCACTTGGGAAGTTGTTGAAATTGAAACCTCTCATCGGTTTGCTCGAGCTTGCCTCACATAGAACATCACGCCAAAGATTTGTTATGATGAGGTCATCCAAGTGTCTTCAATAAACATACTTTTATAAAAGAGCCTGTTTTCTTGTTCAAAGACAATGTCCCTGTACTTATCATCAAGACGTTGAAACAAAACTCACACTTTGAAAATTTGAATAATGCCGCGTCTGTGGCTACACTTCCGGCCGCTACTTCCGGTCACATCTCTCTCCACCAAATCGAATCGAACATGGTTTTCACGGGGTGGAATTTCAACGGGATGGGACGATGTTTGAGTGTTTGTCAACAGGTACCCAATGTCAAGAGTCAGAATTCGGAGTGCGCACAGTACTCATATTTCCATGTACGATCAAATGCTCGATAGCTGTGATCTTTATTCAGAAATTGCAAGACTCACAACGCTAGTTTCCGTGCCGTCCCCGCCTTCCTGCTGACCCCTAACCTCGCAACTGTGTTGTTGTTTTGACAATTTTTGGATGGACTCGAGAGACGTCGAGAAACTCAAGTAGTTTCTCTAGCATCACCTTCGATTTGGACACGTAACCCCTCACTAGATGTGTTACGATGGTTCAGGGCACCACGGAAAGATTTAATCAGGTGAAGACCATTTGATTTCCCTAACGTTACTATTTCGACAGTTATTTCTCAGATTTTTAACCCCCTTTTCACACAAAGGGCGTTAAACAATACCGAGGGATGACATTGTTTTGACTGCTGTTTGTTCATATTAAATCAGGCTGGTGTGATTTATTTATAATTTATGAGCCTGTGTCATGCACCTGTCAATTTTTTACAATTAATGTATTTCCTTTCTCCTGTCCAGATGGCTGAACGACCTGGTAATATTACAGGAGATGATGAAGTTTGTAGTCCATCTCTGAGTTCAGGTGTTGGAAGCGATGCAGGAAATTGTGGGCAGATGTTTACGTTCAAGTCTGAAGAGTCGTCAACCTTGGATGAGGATGAGGATGAAAACAAAGATGATGACGAAGGCAATAGTGGTGATGGGTGGCTTGCTTGCTTGCTGTGTGGAAAACCAAATGACGACCTACCCAATCCTGTAACTCGATCCCATGGAAGAAACCACAAGGATGAGCCATATCTCTGCGCGTCTTGTAGCCAACGATTTGAGCTTATCCAGAATACTGCTGCCGGAGAGTCCATGGTACGTTTAGTTCCAGGAGACACCTTTCAATAATGTGAAAGACTAGATGTGTTCTTTGCATTACTAAATGAATTAATCGAAGTAACTCTTAAATTATTTTCCCAGGCAAATGGCCATGCGGAAGACGGTGCGTCCAACATCAGAGCCATCGTCAAACTGGAGGAAACAGAGGAGGAGCTCAAGGTGCTGGGCCTGGCGCCGCGGCTCAGGACCGCGACCAGGGCGGCGTGCAAGGCAGCGTCGCGGCCCTGCGGCACCTCGCTGGACCCGCTGGAGTGCGCAGAGTGCAACGTGACGTTCGAGGACGCCGCCTCGCTGGAGCGCCACGCCATGACCCACATGGCGGAGCACGCGGACCGCGGCGACCACGGGGACCACGAGGACGGCGAGCGGGAGGAGCGGCCCTTGCCGTTCAAGTGCGAGGTCTGCACGCGCGGCTTCAGCCGCAAGGACAAGCTCAAGCTGCACCTCATGATCCACAGCGGCGACAAGCCGCTCAAGTGCGACGCGTGCGGGAAGGCCTTCCTGCGCCGCGACCACCTCAAGAACCACATGCGCACGCACACGCGGCCGGCCGCCGCGCCCAAGGCCAAGCTCGCCAAGCAGAAGGCGGCGGAGGCGGTGGACCGCGCGGCGGACGCCGCCAAGGACAGCGGCCAGCAGAGCCAGGCGGAGCGCCCCTTCGGCTGTGATGTGTGCCACAAGATGTTCTCCCGGAAGGACAACCTGGCCTCGCACATGCGCACCCACACGGGCGAGAAGCCGTTCGCCTGCCAGCTCTGCGACAAGCACTTCGCGGAGCGGTGCGCGCTCAAGCGGCACATGGTGGTGCACACCCAGGAGAAGCTGTACCTGTGCGGCGTGTGCGGCCGCTCGTTCGCGCGCAAGGGCCACCTCACCGAGCACATCTGGCTGCACGACGAGGTGAAGCCCTTCGCCTGCAGCGTGTGCGGCAAGTCCTTCGCGCGCGACCGGAAGCTCAAGAGCCACATGATGACGCACAGCGGCGAGCGGCCCTTCAAGTGTGACGTGTGCGACCGCGCGTTCGCACGCAAGGACAACCTGCGCAGCCACCAGTCGCTGCACTTCGGCGTCAAGGCCGCCCCCCGGGCCGCCCGGCCGAGCAGGCAGTCCCGCAACCAGGCCGAGGACCAGGACGACGGCGTCAGCGCCCCCGGCGTGGACGTCGGCATGCAGGACGTTGCCATGCAGAGCGCCGCCCTGCAGGACGTCGCCATGCAGGACGCCGCCATGCAGGACATTGCCATGCAGAGGGCCGCCATGCAGGACGCCGCCCTGCAGGACGCCGCCATGCAGGACGCGGTGATGCAGGGCCTGGCCGTGCCCCAGCAGCTCCTGGAGCACCAGCTCATGGCCCCCATGGACGTCGGCCTCGTCGGCCACAGCATGGCCATGGCGCCGGGCAGCGTGGGGATGGCGGCGTCCGGCGGTGTGCTGGGCATGGCTGGGATGGCGATGGTGCCTTCCTAACTTGGTTTGCGCTCCCCCTTCCGATGGAAGTGGTACTCCCTCAGTGCCGGTCTCTCCTAGGCTGCACGCGGAATGGCTCGAACCCTGGACTTAACGTGCTGCCAGAGTACCTGGAATCTTGAATTTTTTTCTAGTTTGGTGCTCTCCGGCTCTGGTTTAATTGTGATGTTTGATTTTATGTTTTTCGTTATCGTTGTTGTTTTTATAAAAGGTTTATGTACCGTTGCTAAGTGTCACAACGTAATTATGCTCCAATGCCTGACTGGAATGGATCCTGGTTCAAGTTTGTTGCCTTCATTCCTCTTGTGGGGTGGGGTGTTGAACCTTACGTAGTGTCAGACGCCATAATTACTGTGATGCATAGAGACATTGTTGGCTATGGTGTTGGTGTGAAGAAATCCAGTGCATGTCAGTGTTTGCTTTGTGGAGGAAAGGCAGACACACTTAAAGTCATATCATTCTATAATTATAGTTTTTGAAAGGATAAATTGTTTTCTTATTAGTTTTCTTTTTCTATGTCTCTGTTCCTCAAATACGTTTTCAAAAGACAATGAAGACGTTTTGTGTTAAGATACAATGTTTAAAGGTCAGTTACCCTGATTGTTTTCATTAAACATCCTATAATTGTGATGTTTAGTTCTTTGTTGATTCAATGGGCAATAACTTTTTGTTTCATATATTTTATGTTTGGTTGCAAGATTTGTTAAGGCACAATTGCGTTGTGAAATTTATTTTGTATTGAGTATGTTCCTTATCGAGTTAAAAATGTGTTACTACTGGAATTCCTGAATTGTAGATCTCTATTTCAGAGCAAGGCCTTTCACAAGCCATTTTCTCTGCTCAGTCCTGAATACTACTTCCTTGTTTCCTAGTATTAGGCCCTGGGACCTAATTTTGAGGCGAGTTAATGCTCCAGCATTTCTTTGCCATAGTCATATAAAACATGTGATCTTCTCTCAACGTTTTATTGTTCTTAACCTATCCCTCTCCCTATTCGTTCATGACCAGTCCACGGCACGGCCATGGCCTCAGTAAGAAGGAGACGACCCTACGTGACGGGGTGCTCGTTGTCCATGGTGTAGCAGAGCGCGCCCTCCGAGTCGCCGCCCCTCTCCTCGTCCAGGAAGGCCTGCAGGTCCAGCCGGGGCGGCGGGGACTGGACGCGGCAGGCCAGCCAGGGCAGCCAATCGAACCACGAGTTCTCGCAGAGGTCGATGCGGCGCGCACTCTGGAAACCGTATGGAAACGCAACACTACACTTTGCCTGGGGCGCACGCAACGCCCAGTGGGCCAGAGGCCCGGCACAGGCGGTCGGAACTCGAGACGCGTTTTGAGCTTCAGAGTCGCTAACCAGGACCAGGACTCGAACCGAACGTGTGACCCCACCAATGGATTCCTCAGCGGGGTCCGTACCTGCAGCAGGCTGTAGGCCCGGGCGTCCGTGGCGTTGCCGAGCAGCGTCCTGAGCGCGGCGGCGCGGGCGGCGCGTCGGCCCGCCGCCGTGGCCAGCAGCGCCACCAGGGACTGCGCGTCCTCCGCCAGCAGCTCCGCGGCCAGGCCCCGGCAGTTGGACTGCGCCAGCGAGCGCTCCTCGGCGGCCCCATCGAGAGCGGCACCAAGGTGAAGCGCCTGCACACAGAGCACGAGCACACCAGTCCCTCAGCGGCGAACCCCTGCGGACACCAGGGTAGGCAACCCGTCGGGCTGGCCCGGCGCCATCCAGAGCGGCACCAAGGTGAAGCGCCTGCACACAGAGCACACCAGTCCCTCAGCGGCGAACCCCTGCGGACACCAGGGTAGGCAACCCGTCGGGCGCGCCCGGCAAAATTTGCCTATCCTCGCGATGGCAGGCGGTAGACGCAGCAGGCAGGCAGGCAGGCTGCCGGCACTGAGGGCGGCTCCTTTCCAACTCACTGTGAGCACCACCGCCACGGGGACTTGGAAGTTCATGGCGCGCGGTTGGGTCTGCCTAGGCCTGCCGGCGAGGACGGAGTGGAACGCCATAGCGCTTCCGGACGGGCCGAGGCACTCCCTGATAAGCCCCTTAGAGAGAGAGAGAGAGAGAGAGAGAGAGAGAGAGAGAGAGAGAGAGAGAGAGAGAGAGAGAGAGAGAGAGAGGAGAGACACTGACCGATAGTGGGCGGCTGAGTCAGTGCAGTGCAGAGTGTCCTGCGTGACCATGACCATAGCGGCGACAGTCACAAGAGGGGAATTGGCAAACACTATGCTAATGCGAGTGGTGTAGACCCATCCACAGTGGCGGCAGAGTGTTTGGCGGCAAGGGAAGACAAAAGGATGAAACGGTTCTGCGCCGGGCCGGGCCCACGCGTCCTTCGACAGGCACTCGTTCGGGGACTGGAGGGGAACTGCGCAGGTGGCAACGGACTCTTTCGAGGACTAGAGGCGGCTCGAACCCTTCTCCAAAATCACAGCAGGGCTGTACAGCACGGCGAGCGCGGCGTGTATGCCACGCACGTCAGCGGCAAGTTGGCACCCCCGCCCTTACCTAGCCGGCTCCACCAAGTCCGCCAACCCCTACGTGCCGTCTCCGCCTTGTTTGTTCAGTCCATTACTTTGAAATCAATTCCCGGTTCCTGCGAGGCAAGGCGAGGCCCTGCCAGGCAAGGCAAGACGCCAGCCAGCCGGCCGACCGGGACTGCGTCGTGGGATCCACGATCCTCATCCAGCGGTCCCTTCCCCCGGCACCCGATGGCTTCGTCCACGGCGGTGGTCAACGGCCGCGCACAGTGGGTCAGAAGACCGTTGAGACGGCCAAAATTCTAGACGTGTTTTGAGTTCCAGAGTCGCTAAATGGGACTCGAATCGAGCGTGTGACCCGAACGAGGAATCCATTGGTGGGGGTCACACGTTCGATTCGAGTCCCAGTTAGCGATTCTGCAGCTCAAAACGCGTCTAAAATTTTGGCCGCCTCAACGGTCTTCTGACCCACTGTGCGGCGGGCCACGGCACGCCGTCCGACCAGTCCTCACGTAAAATCTCAACTTGAGGGCGCCGGGGAATAGGGCCGGGCCGAGGCTCGGGAGGGTCTATCTGCCTTAGCTGCAACTACCTGACCCCACCCACCACCCCCTGCAGCCCTGCCCCGCCCCGCCCCGCGCCAAGGACGTGACCGGTCTTGGAGCGGCTCGGCAGGGCACGGCATTGGATTAGCCGCTGTTCGTTAGCGCCCGTGCCACTGTGCTGCGCCGCGTGGTGCCCGCCTAGTGCCCGCCCGTGCCCGACCGAACACATCACCAAGCACGTCACGCAGCTTGGCAGCGCCTCGGCGCCAACTCCTCGCGCGAGGCCAATTCTCCGGTTTGCAATACAGCACTGGGCGCGCGCGCGTGAGCGCACAGTGGGTCAGAAGAGCGTGGAGGCGGCCAAAACTCTAGACGCGTTTTGAGGTCCAGAGTCGCTAAATGGGACTCGAATCGAACGTGTGACCACACCAATGGATTGCTCCCGACACGAGGAATCCATTGATGGGGTCACACGTTCGATTCGTTTGCAAAAGCGGAGAGGGAAAGTTGGACAATTTTACCGACTTTCGTTGCTGCATATCTGCGACCGAAGAATGCAGACAGGTCGAGCGAGGCGAAGCTCGCAGCTTCGCGACTCGCTGTTCTGACAGCGGCGGTCAATCTGGACCACCAGCAGTTCGACGCGAAGGTCAAGTGGCGGTGGGGTGGGGCGGGGCCACCAAATTTCCGCTAAACTAGATTAACCTTGTGGCGGAGCGGGCGGGCCGAAATCACGAACCGAGTTTGTGGCTTTGTCTAGTTTTGCGCCCTTCACGGGCTCGACGAGCCTACAAAGCGCCGCGCCATCGCGTCGGCCTGGAGCCGTGCCCGAATAACTTCTTTCCCTGCACAGTGGGCCAGAGCCAAAACTCAAGATGGGGCACGTCCTTCGAAACCACCTCCGAACCCAAATGAACCGAGCCGCTCCGGCGCCGCTCTGCGATGGAATGCCGGCATGGAACAAGTTGTATTGAAATTCCGAAGCAAGACTCGCTCGGCGAGAGCAGACCGCGGCACTTACCACCGCGAGGGGAGAATTATTTCGTCCGACCTATCGTGACCGCGGCGGTCCGTCCCCTCGTGTTCGCGCGCTGCGTCTGGTGGCGCGTTTACAGAAGAGGCCCGATGACCTGAGGGGGAGGGGGTCGGCGGCGTGGGATGGGGGCGGCGGCAAGGTTTCGGGCGTGCGAAGAAAAATTGTCGCGAATACGTGTCGCGCATGAAGACGGAGAGAAATCAAAGCCCCGGGGCCATGCCAGGCCATGCCGGGCCGTGCTCGGGTGGGTGGGGGAGCACTGGCTGGCGGAGAAAAGGAGAGGAAGAATTTGTTTTTCTCTCGCTCGCACCCGTCATTACGACAGCCAATGAGATAGCGCCACGACAATGACAGAAGGTTCCAATCTGGATCTGTCTTCAGACGCAGCCCGACGGCGGAGAGGGTGTGGGGGTCGCATCCAACTTCCCCGTGGCGGATAGTGACGCCTCGGTCATTACAGCCACCGACTGCCGCCCGCCGCCAGGCCAGAGCTCGGAAAGTTACTCCAGTAGCGTTACAGTTACTCGTCCCAAAACTGGTCGCTGTTACAGTTACTTCTGTTTGGAAAAGTAACTAGTATCGCTACCGTTACCAACACTCAGGGGACTCAAAAAAAAAAAAAAAACAAAAAAAAAACAAAAAAAACTCATGCCTTGCGGATGCTGGCGAAGGGTTCGTAACTCCAAAAGACGACCTTGCGGCTGCCCTCCCAAAACCACTTAAAAAAAAATAAAAAAATAAAATAAAAATAAAAATAATAAAACAGGACGTCCTCTTACCGCGCATCATGTCTGCACTGGGCCAAGTTCTGCCTTGAGCTCGCTGGACGGCCTTCGCCTTCACAGGCCCGGCGGGAGCACGGAGCATGTTCCGCGGAGAGATGCTTGTTCCAGGTCAGGCGCAGCAGTGGGCTGGCAGTGGCTGGCAGTGGCCCGCGGGGAGGAGGGCAAGGGCGCGTTTCTGGACCACAACACTGCAGACGAGCCGGTGCCGGCGTGTGTGTGTGTGCGTGCTTGACTCCGACGGCCTGCAGTCAGTCTGCGTGTAGGCAGCTTGACGGAGCGCAGCGATGTCCGTGTCCGATTACAGGCGGGGTGGCGTGTGCTATCGAGGGGCATGATCACTCCAAGCACCACCGTCACTGCATCACCAGCGAGTCCGCCGCAGGCCTGCGAGTGACGACGAGCGGTACAGGCGCAGTCAAAAGGCGCCGTCAAAAGGCGCCGTCAAGTCGGGCCGACCGTCAACAGGGGCGAGGCGAGCGGCGCACAGTGGGCACGGCGGTGGCACATCAAGGGAGAAGACGCCGACGCCCCTCTCAGGCAAGCTGACACTAGTCAGTCGTCCAAAGGCGGCAAAGGCCCCGAAGAATAGACCGGCGCGCCGTCTCTCTCGCACCCGCTGCTGGCTGCCTCGCTGGCGTGTAGTGGCGCGCCCTGCTGGCCGCGCGGGGCCCTGTCCGCCCGCCCGGCCAGCAGCATCCCGCCCACCGCCCAGCCCGCCGCCTCCGTCGCCGCCGCCGCCGCCGCCGCCCGGAGCGGGGGGCGAGGCACACCGAGCACCCCAGTTGCCGTCCGCGCGGCGTGGAGCGAGCACGCCGTCGCAGCGCGTCGCCTGGCCGTCCGCGTCGTGCCGTCCGCGTCGTGCCGTCCGCGTCGTGCCGCCGCCGTCCGCGAGCGCTCTCTCGCCGCCACAGCCCGGCCGGCCAGCCCGGGCTGGCGTGTTTGTGTTGGCGTAACAGTGTTGGTGCTCCTCCCCAGTGTTGTGTTGTTGTTGGCGGCGACTTGGACGGCCCGCGCGCCCCGCCCGGGCCCCGTGTCGACCATGGGAACCTAGTCCCCGGCCGGCATGGTGTAGACCCTCGTCGCCATGTGTGGCAACAGCGTCAGCCCGCCCGGCCGACGGTGCGGTCGCCGGCCGCGCGCCGCCACGCTCGGACTCGTGGATACCGCCGTCGTCTTCGTCGTCTTCCTCTTCATATCAGGTACGTTCCTGGCCGGGCCGGCGTCTTCCTGAGTCGGACGACCTGGAATCGCATTCCGCTGCGCACGGCACGCACTGTGTACCGCACAGCGAGCGATTCACCCGTCGCGGCGCTCTGATTGCCTCGCTACAAAAGGAATCGTTCTCGCGCGATTCTCGCCGAAGAAGAATATCCTACATTTAGCGTTTCTCATTGTCCGGAGGTCCGAAACGTTTTTATTGCCGTGTAGGCCCGCGCTGCCCGCCGCCGGGCCATTTAGGAATAAGCCATCAGCCCTCTTTTATTCCCGACAATTAAACGCCCCCTTTCCGAGGTGCTTAGTAATTGGCGCTGTCCTGGAGGTCCTGCAACTGACGGGAAGCGCCACCTCCAGCGCGGCCACACGGACGTGTCCCTTTTTTTTTTTTTTTTTTTTTTTTGAGCGACTGATATTCCCGTCTGTAATTGGGATTCCGCAGCGCAGACACGCACTACCGGACCTCCTCCTCGCTGCTGACTGATCCACAGAGTCGTCGCTCTGTCTCTGTCGCACTCGTTGGGGCGTCCCGCGGCCGCGAGAGAGACAGAGCGACGGAAACGACTCTTGGAACCAGGCTGCTGCCTCGGACTCTACTCTCCCGGCCAGCGGGGGCGGAAACCCGTCCGCGGTGGGCGTACTCGAACCCGGGTCCCTCGCGTCTCTGGCGACGCTAGATTGGCTTGGCACCGCCGCCACTGCGCCTCGTCGGAACTCTTTTCCGCGACTGTACAGCGGCTGGCGGGCGACAGTGTGTGTCGCGCCTACAGTGTCTCCAGGGCGGCGCTGAATGCGAGAGCGCGATGAATGTTTGACGCCGCCGCGCGCGGAGCGCCAGACGCGAGTTCAAATACTGCGCGCGTTGAAGTTTTCCCCGCATGACGCCTGTTTGGACGGCGGAGCGGCTCGACCTGCCTCATTGTTTGACTGCGCCGTAAAGCCGCGCGAGGCGCTCGCACAATGAGGCACTTCCGGTGGCACTTCCGGTACAGACCTCCTTGCGACATTGTAGCTTCAAGTGTGTCCACGTGACGCCGAGAGGCCGGCCAGCAGACGCCGCCGCGCTGCGCCGCTCAGCGGCGGGGGATCGACCCCCCTCCCCTCCCCCCGCGAGTTCATAACTGCAACATTTCACCGGACGTGCCGGGGAGCTGAGCTCGCATGCCGCGAGACCAGCGCCCGGCCGTGCCGCCGCCCCATGTCGTCTCTGTCCGTCCGTCAACCCGCCCAGGGTGTGCGGCAGAGACACACGCGCCGACTCGCACGCTTCAGGGCTCAAAGGGTGGCCGCTCTTACTGCCCGAATTGACGCCCTGCCGAGTGGCAGAGTCTCCCCCAGGTTAGCTTTGTCTCGGCCAGAACCACGCCGACTTGGGGGCGGCAGTGTCCCGGCCAGGTGGTCCGAACGCTCCGTCTCTCTCGCACGTTGCTGACGCGCTCCTCGACCCCGAGAGAGACCGCGGTGTGCGTGCGCGGAGAGCGAGTCATCGCGGGGCTTCACTCCGTTTCACTCTGCCTCGGCGGTGGCGCGGAAGGGTCGCGGCGAGTCCCGGCGGGGCTGGCAGGGCTGGCAGTCAGTCGGCGTGACACTGTAACACCGCCGGGCCGCGATCATGGCCTTCCACATCATTTGCCGACCCTGGGCCGGCAGGCTACGGCGGCAGGCCCGGCAATGTGTCGCTACCCCCAACAGCCGTGTAATCCGCCAGCCTCGTCTGACCGTCTGTCCGGCCGTCTGCCAGCCCCGACTGCCCGGTCGCGGGCCGGCGGGGCGACGGAGGGTCGGACCTAGCTTAGGCGGCATTACGCCGGGCCGCTGTAGGAGTTCTCGGCGGCGTCCTGGACTCTGTGTGCGGGACGGTGTGTCCGGGACTCTGTGGCACGCCGCGGCAGACGGTACCCGGCACTGCGGTGGCGCCAAGCCAGGCGGCGAGCCCTTCAAGACAACCCCCAAGCTCTTACCCCGCCCCCGGACGGCGGCCCGGACGGCCCCGCCGCCCCGCGCCGCCCCGCGCCGCCCCGCGCCGCCCCGCGCCGCCCCGCGCCGCCCCGCGCCGCCCCGCGCCGCCCCGCGCCGCCCCGCGCCGCCCCGCGCCGCCCCGCGCCGCCCCGTCGGGATGACTGATGGACTCTGAGATTAGGCGGGGGAGATGTTGGGGTGGGGGGAGCGGAGTCCGTCGTGGTTCGTTACTGTCCCAAGCTTTGTTACGTCTGCGGCCCGGCGGAAGGCGCCGAGAGAGAGAGAGAGAGAGAGAGAGAGAGAGAGAGAGAGAGAGAGAGAGAGAGAGAGAGAGAGAGAGAGAGAGAGAGCGAAAAAAAAAGAGCGGCGGAAGCTAGAATGAATGTGTAAATGGGTGGGATGAAAGAAGACACCAGGGGGGGGGGGAAGGGGTGGCGCATTGTTTCCCCGCACTTCTTGTTTCTGGCGTCTTGAACGTCCTGAGCGGGACAATCTTGGCGGCCAGTTCTCCGTTTTTCACCTCGCCTCTCCGCGCTATTCATCGTGGCCGAGGCTCTTGTTTGCACGGGATATTCAATTAGGTGGCGCTGCAGGCCGAGGCGTCCTCGCCTCGCCTCGCCCTGCACGGCCTCGGACTGCAGGCCTCAACCCCCCGTGACGCGGCGCCCATTGATCAGCCCCACCAAAGGGGAGAGGGCTGTCGCCCCCAGCCCGCGTTGGCAGACTATGTCTGTCTCTCTCGCACCCACACGGAAGTGCGAGAGAGAGACCCTCGTGATGATCAGCCCGGCACCGCGCTGCTTTCATGGTTCACCTGGCACACCCAAAAAAATGATTTCTTGAATCTGAATATTTTCCTTGATTAAAAATACTTGATTCAAGCTGTCACTCTGAAGGCAACACTGAAGCCAACGAAGTGGGCTTCCGTCCACCCCCTGGCGGCCACCCTCCCCGCCCCGCCCGGTGCAGGTGCGGTCGGTGCGCCAGGGGAGGTGGCCGCCGCCCAGAGTGACCGTATCCGGGAGTCCGGAGCGCGGCGTGGCCGGGCAGACCGAGCTGGCGGCCAGCGCGCCCTTGCCGGCGATGTATCACCGCGTGACGTGGCCGGGGGGGAACCGGAGCCCACCGCCGGCCGGCCGCCCGGAGCGGCGCAATGTCATCGGCTGCACTCGCCGTCCTGCAGCCACCCTCGGGGGGGACTGACCATAAATCAGAGCGAGGTTTGCCGGTTTGAAGGCCAAGCCCGGCCAAGCCAGGCCAAGCCCCCTCACTTTCCTTAATTGTGGCGTGGGCCCGCGGCGCCTCCGTATGGAGGGCTTCATTCTGTCTCCCTCGCGGTCGGCTGTAACGACTCGCGGAATGAGCCTGCAGGTCCGAATCGAATCGCCCGCTGAAAGCCTTTGACTGCTTGGTCCGGCGCGGCCGCCGGTGTGTCGGCAACGGCGGCAGCGGCTCGCCTCTCTTTTGTCACCCCGAGGCTAACACACCCGCGGGCGTTCTCAAACATGGACAGAGGAACACACTCACTCACACACTGTCAACCGGCCACGCACATACGCACCCCGGCACCCACACAGTCGCTGGCATGTGACTTATGCAACAGATGCGATCCGGCCTCCCCACATTGAATAATGCATCGATAGGAAAGCACTGCCTTCCTTCCGCGATGCACATCCCCCTGCTTGAGGCTCGGGGGGGGGGGGGATGACAGGGCGCCGTCTCCGGGGGAGGGGGGTGGGGGGTGGCGCCAGGCCGGCGTGGCCAATGCAGCGCGGAGCGCCGAAGGACACGGCTGCCTGGCTGGTCGCGCTGTCCACATCCGCCGCCCCAGTTTCGCCACGGGGAAATTTCCCCCGCTCCCAGGGGAAACTTCCCGCCCCAGAGGGGGCATTTCCGCTGCAAGAAGCGCCGCTTTTCTTTTGAGAGCGCGCCCCGTTCACGAAGGCCAGCTGCTGGGCGGCGAGGGAGTTTTCTTTTCGTCGAGTTGACTTTTGTTCGGCAGCGCAGCGAGCGTGGCAACGGCGACAAGTAGGAGCCCGAAACGGCGAAAGCAGCGAACGCAGCGAACGCCGGGCTGGTTTTGCATTTCCGTGCCGCGTCGCGGTGGAGGCGGTCCCTCGGGAAGCTTCGAAACTTGGCATGCTGGCCGGGCGCGGCAGGGCGTGGCGTGGCGGCTGCAGCGGCACTGCTCCGCCGTGGCTCTGCCCCGGCCGGGCACAGTGGGCCAGAAGACCGGTGGAGGCGGTCAGAATCCAGGACAGGCTTTAAGCTCCGGAGCCGCTAAGAGGGACTCGAACCGAACGGCGGTGACCCCAAGCAATCCATACGGTGGGGTCACACGTTCTATTCGAGACCTGTTCAGCGACTGTGGAGCTCAAACCGCGAGTAGAGTTTTGGCCGCCTGTTCTGGTCTCCTGGCCCACTGTGTGGGGCCGTGGTGCAGCCTTCGTCGTTAGGAGACTCGACCGGATCCGACCAGCACTGCGAACAGCGCGCGGTCCCAGCCGACTTATTGGAGGAGGAAGAAATGGCCTAGTTACCGAGTTTGGCAGAGGTCCTTACTCAACTCGACGAGGCTTGCAACGCGGTCACGCAGTGCGGCGCATTGCCGAACTAGTTGCATCGCAGCGACGGGTCGGCTCAGCCTGTCTGGAGGCAGTGGGCCAGACGCGCCGCCGCGGCGCCACACTTATCGGTCCCCGCCGCCTACCTCCCTGCGTCTTGTGTAATTAAATAAAGTAAATCTGATGCAGATTAATTCTTGGTATTGAATCAGCGTAGGTAAATAGAAGGCGCAGGCCCTTGGCGTGGCGCGTCGCGGGGCGCGGCGCGGTGGGACCCGTGGTGTATCTCATCAAGGAGTGCCCTGAGTAGTAAACACGTGCAAACAGTCTCAGCTGCGAGTTTTGCGCGGGTTAATGAACGCTACTCAGCCCTGACACTTCCACAAAATGCCGAGTCTCAACCACCAAAATGCTATCATCGGTTTCCCATGTCGCTAACGACAGAGTGGCTTGTTAGCTCCTGGGCCCCGGGCGAAATAATGGAAACTGGCAGTGCAAGTCGATTTTGCGACGTGGGAAGGATAGTGTGGGTTGGCAATGGCGGACGTTCAGGCAGGCTGCTCAGCCGATGGCCAATCTTGTGTTTCCGAGTCGCGGGCCGTTTGGGCCACTGAGCCCCCGCGATGCCCGCAGGGCTCCCGCAGCCCCAGCAGCCAATGTACCTTATTGTAAAGCCGATGCCGGTTCCAATGGCTCCGGCCGAGTTCGGCTCGAGACCGGCAAATGAGCCGGAAGATAGCGCGGAGTCGTACCGGAGCCGCACCGGAGCCGCACCGGAGCTGTGCGTTGCTGAACACGACGACGACGTGGCTGAAGTGGCGACAAACGAGCGCTTTTTTTTTTTTTTTTTTTTTGGCCGGAGCGTCGTGTGGAAAGGGGGCGGCTAGGAGGAAATTGAATGGCTTTTTGCTGCAATTTCCCCGCAGCGGAGCCGCCGCGGTGCGGTCTAGATAATCTGTATTGCAAGGTATCTGATAGATAGTCTCATCGATCAATCAGCAGCCAGTCGGCCAGCCAGGAGCCAATGCCCGGGTTCATTAATCTTGGCTTCGCTTCTTTTACTCGTCAGGCCGGCCGGCCCACTGTATCTGGGCGGCTGGCCCTACACTGCCGTGAGAATGGACCTGGCGACGCCGCTACCCCGACGACGCCTCATCTCCGACGCCCTCGGCGTCCGTCTCCCCATCCTAGTCTAGCCCCCTCCCCTTCCCTTTCTCTGTGGCGGCCGTTCGCGTCCCCGCGCCTCGAAATTGCCACCCAGCCGTGCCATTTGAATTGCACCGGTGCAGGCAGGCAGGCAGGTAGGTCCCACTACCTGGCTGTGAGTGGAGGCAGGCAGGCAGGTAGGCCCCACTACCTGGCTGTGAGGGGTGGCTGGCAGGCAGGTAGGCCCCACTACCTGGCTGTGAGGGCTGGCAGGCAGGTAGGTCCCACTACCTGGCTGTGAGGGGTGGCTGGCAGGCAGGTAGGTCCCACTACCTGGCTGTGAGGGCTGGCAGGCAGGTAGGTCCCACTACCTGGCTGTGAGGGATGGCTGGCAGGCAGGTAGGTCCCACTACCTGGCTGTGAGGGATGGCTGGCAGGCAGGTAGGTCCCACTACCTGGCTGTGAGGGCTGGCAGGCAGGTAGGTCCCACTACCTGGCTGTGAGGGGTGGCTGGCAGGCAGGTAGGTCCCACTACCTGGCTGTGAGGGGTGGCTGGCAGGCAGGTAGGTCCCACTACCTGGCTGTGAGGGGTAGCTGGCAGGCAGGTAGGTCCCACTACCTGGCTGTGAGGGGTGGCTGGCAGTCAGGTAGGTCCCACTACCTGGCTGTGAGGGGTGGCTGGCAGGCAGGTAGGTCCCACTACCTGGCTGTGAGGGGTGGCTGGCAGGCAGGTAGGTCCCACTACCTGGCTGTGAGGGGTGGCTGGCAGGCAGGTAGGCCCCACTACCTGGCTGTGAGTGGAGGCAGGCAGGCAGGTAGGCCCCACTACCTGGCTGTGAGGGGTGGCTGGCAGGCAGGTAGGCCCCACTACCTGGCTGTGAGGGCTGGCAGGCAGGTAGGTCCCACTACCTGGCTGTGAGGGGTGGCTGGCAGGCAGGTAGGTCCCACTACCTGGCTGTGAGGGCTGGCAGGCAGGTAGGTCCCACTACCTGGCTGTGAGGGATGGCTGGCAGGCAGGTAGGTCCCACTACCTGGCTGTGAGGGATGGCTGGGAGGCAGGTAGGTCCCACTACCTGGCTGTGAGGGCTGGCAGGCAGGTAGGTCCCACTACCTGGCTGTGAGGGGTGGCTGGCAGGCAGGTAGGTCCCACTACCTGGCTGTGAGGGGTGGCTGGCAGGCAGGTAGGTCCCACTACCTGGCTGTGAGGGGTAGCTGGCAGGCAGGTAGGTCCCACTACCTGGCTGTGAGGGGTGGCTGGCAGTCAGGTAGGTCCCACTACCTGGCTGTGAGGGGTGGCTGGCAGGCAGGTAGGTCCCACTACCTGGCTGTGAGGGGTGGCTGGCAGGCAGGTAGGTCCCACTACCTGGCTGTGAGGGGTGGCTGGCAGGCAGGTAGGTCCCACTACCTGGCTGTGAGGGCTGGCAGGCAGGCAGGTAGGCCCCACTACCTGGCTGTGAGGGGTGGCTGGCAGGCAGGTAGGTCCCACTACCTGGCTGTGAGGGCTGGCAGGCAGGTAGGTCCCACTACCTGGCTGTGAGGGATGGCTGGCAGGCAGGTAGGTCCCACTACCTGGCTGTGAGGGATGGCTGGCAGGCAGGTAGGTCCCACTACCTGGCTGTGAGGGCTGGCAGGCAGGTAGGTCCCACTACCTGGCTGTGAGGGGTGGCTGGCAGGCAGGTAGGTCCCACTACCTGGCTGTGAGGGGTGGCTGGCAGGCAGGTAGGTCCCACTACCTGGCTGTGAGGGGTAGCTGGCAGGCAGGTAGGTCCCACTACCTGGCTGTGAGGGGTGGCTGGCAGTCAGGTAGGTCCCACTACCTGGCTGTGAGGGGTGGCTGGCAGGCAGGTAGGTCCCACTACCTGGCTGTGAGGGGTGGCTGGCAGGCAGGTAGGTCCCACTACCTGGCTGTGAGGGGTGGCTGGCAGGCAGGTAGGTCCCACTACCTGGCTGTGAGGGCTGGCAGGCAGGCAGGTAGGCCCCACTACCTGGCTGTGAGGGGTGGCTGGCAGGCAGGTAGGTCCCACTACCTGGCTGTGAGGGGTAGCTGGCAGGCAGGTAGGTCCCACTACCTGGCTGTGAGGGGTGGCTGGCAGGCAGGTAGGTCCCACTACCTGGCTGTGAGGGCTGGCAGGCAGGCAGGTAGGCCCCACTACCTGGCTGTGAGGGGTGGCTGGCAGGCAGGTAGGTCCCACTACCTGGCTGTGAGGGGTGGCTGGCAGGCAGGTAGGTCCCACTACCTGGCTGTGAGGGCTGGCAGGCAGGCAGGTAGGCCCCACTACCTGGCTGTGAGGCCCGGCTGCCCTAGGCGCCGCCACCGCAAGCAAGCACGGCCTCGGGCTGCAGCGCGCCAAACGCCGCCTCTCCCTTGTTTCTCGTCGCGTTGGCTGGAAATTGTTTTTATTGCCTTCGCTTTCTTCCTTCGTCCCTCTTTACCCCTTCCCATTTGCGGGCCTTCGTCTCATCGATATCCCGCCCTGGCTCCTCCTTCCCTGCTCATCCTTTTTTTGCGCGACTTTCTTTTTTCGGGTGGGTTCTTTCTGCGTTTTTTTTTGTGGTGATGCGTAACTGGGTCATCGCCGTTCCTTGCCAAATCAGCCGACCTCCGGACCTACCACCTGGCGGCGAAATGGTGATGCGAATTTTGAACTTTTTTCGCACAGTGTATCTACCGAGTGTTGCATGCTAAAATTTAAAATATTTTAAAAAAAGTAGTAATTTTTTTTTTTTTTTTAAAATATTTTTTTTTTTTTAGTAAATATCTTTCAATAAAAATTGAATTGTTTTGCTGGATTTGTGTGTAAGCGGCCCTACAATGTGGGCCGAGTTTTAATTCAACGGCGCAGGGGCGGCCGGGGGGCGGCCGGGGGCGTTCCGTGCGGTCGAGTACACAGTGAGTGTGGTGCCTGGCATGCGTTGTCCCGCCCCGCCACCCACCACAGGCACGTGCGGCCTCCCGGCTGTCAAGCCCCTAGAACGCGCTTTTAAAGAAAGCGCCCCCCCCAAAAAAAAAACACCAAGAAAACTAACGCGCTGGAGAAAGAGGCTGCCGCACTAAGTCTCCGGGGCGTCTTCATTTCGTCCGACGTCATTTTGGGCGTCGGAAGTTTGTCAATCTGTGTCGTTCGACCCCGCGCGCTGCGCTGCACGTCGCCACGGCCGTCAGTCGCGGGGGGTGGGGGGGGGGGACGGCGGGGACTCGTCCAGGCCACTGCGCCGCGCCGTGATCGTCGCCGGCGACTCGAACAATGGCTCGGCTCCGCTCGGCCCATCCCATGAGGCGGCTCAAATTTTCCCCAGTCCCAGCGGGTTTTTATCGCGGGCTGACTCTCCCGGGGCGCTGCTCTCCCGTCGCTCGCCGTGTACCGGAGAGCAGTTAGGAGAGAGTGCTCGTGTTGTGTGCCGGTACTTACGGGGATGTCCTCCGTGATACCATCGCCGCGCCCACTGTGCGACGGCCCACTGTGCGCCGCAGCCCTTTAGGCCCTCGGGGTGTCGTGGCGGACTAACAGGAGCGATCCAGCCTTGCTTCCAGCGGCGCGGCGGCAGCCATTAAGACGCCGCTCGAGTCACTCGGCAGAGATCAAGCTTTCGTCTGGATAAAAAATACAGAAAAAAGAGACAAGAAAATTGTTTTTGTTTTGGTTGTACGTCGTCGGGTGGACGTCGCGGTGGATGCAGTAGCGGCCAGTAGCGGCGTGCAGGGAGGGGGCGGGTATTGCAGGCTTTGCGCCGCCGTGCCCCATCACTCCGAGGAAACAAGGGGTTGCAGCGTCCAGGGCCGTCCGGGCGGGTAACTGCTCTCCCTCTCATCGGGCGGACAGACGGACAGACAACAAACGGACAGACAGACAGACAGGCGGGCAGACAGCGGAATAGACAGGAGGGGCTGGGGGAAAGGGGTAATAAGAGTCGGCCGAGGAGACTTGACTCTAATTTGAAAGGCGGTGTCATTCCCAACCTTTACGGTGAGGCGGCGGTGCGCCGTCGGCTGGGATTCAAATTTTACCGCCTGTCACAAAGTAAGAGCGGCGGTCCTAACTAGCCTAGACGTGAGCTTCATAAGACGCAGCCCCTCCCAACCAACACGAAGGAGAGAATTAATGTCGGCAAGAGCACGGCAGTTACTCTTTGTACGTATGATGTACTTATTATATTTAATATCCCGCAGACTATTTTTGATATCCCACAAGCCTTTAAAAAAAATCAAAAAAATCTGATGTCGCACAGACTATTTTTCCATTCCGCGTTTTCCAACGACTCTTTTTGGGCGGACACTTAACGAAATGAAACACAACTGCTTTCATGTTCTGCGCTTTGCTTAACTTTTGCGCTCCTCCTTTACACAGTGTCGCGCTGCTGAGCGTTGCCTGGAACTTAAAATCGGGACGGCGCGGCGGGCGTCAGTGGGCGGCTGGGCCTGGAGGCGCCTGGAGCCGCCTGGAGGCGCCTGGAGCCTGGAGTCTGCCGCCGATGCCCGGCGGAGCAGCAACAGACTGTTCTGCCTGGCCGGCACCGTTCAATGGCCATCCGCCTCGAACGGCAAAACTCGGCGACGAAGTGCGGAGTGGCGGAGCGAAGTGTCCCGGCACAGTGGGCCAGAAGACCGGCGGCGCAGGCGGCCAAAGTTCTAGACGCGTTTTGAGCTTTTGAGTCGCTACATGGGACTCGAATCGAACGTGTGACTCCACCAATGGATTGCTCTTCGGACGGGGAATCCATTGGTGGAGTCACACGTTTTGATTTGAGTCCCACTCAGCGACTCTGGAGCTCAAAACGCGTCCATAATTTTGGCCGCCTCGACGGTCTTCTGACCCACTGTGCGGCAGCCCCCGGCGGGGCCCCGCCGATAGGCGTCGCGCTTTTGTGCCGGCGCGTCGCTGCAGACTGAGCGAGCCGTTCTCGTCGCTCTGTCTCTCTCGCACCTGTACGGGACGCCCAATGAGTGCGAGAGAGCGCGCGATGATACCGACTGCTCGCTGCCTGTCGCTGCCTGCCTCGCTCTAATCGCCAAGCTGACGAAAAGGGGCGCCGCCAGCAACAAGTTGGCATTTTTCTTTCCGCGGGTAAGCACGCCGAAGGACGAAGCGCGGCGTGCAGATTGATTGTGCGAGGATCTCTCTCTCTCTCTCTCTCTCTCTCTCTCTCTCTCTCTCTCTCTCTCTCTCTCTCTCTCTCTCTCTCTCTCTCTCTCTCTCACGCGCGCCTTTAGTGTCGAGAATGAATTTGAGGGCGTGGCAGGGCGTGGTGGCCCCCCGCGCCGCCAGTCCCGTGTCCCGCGCTCGCATCAGAACTCGCAAGTATGGAAACACACTTGTTCCTATTTGCTCATCCTTGACGAACTTTGCCCCTTCCACGAGCTCTACCCGCCCCGTTCCCAGTGCAAGCGACTCTGTGTGTGTGTGTGTGTGTGTCTGTGTGTGGCGCGCGGCGCGCATTGCGGTGCGGTCGTACAGACCAACTCAAAATCCACTTACGAAAGAATACCCTTTTGCGGGAACAACTCGCGAGGCGCTGTGCTGTTGGCGGTGTGTCGGGCGGGGCGGCCTTGTCGTCGTTTTGTTGCCCTGGACGGCACCAAGTCGGGGCGCTAGGCCCGGCAAGGCCCTCTAGGGTGGCCTCCTCGTTGAAGTGCTCCCCGACGCGCTCCTGGGGGTGGGTGGCGTTGGAACCGGGGCCACTGGGGCGTGGGCCACTGGGGCGGCCAGACACCGATAGGCCCTGGATGGGCGTGCCGGCCTGTGCTGTTGCCCCTGCCCTGGCGGACCGGGCCAGACTTATCCAAAGACAAACACGGCAGCCAAGTTGGGAACCAATTACAGCTGTGTTGGCTGCGACCGCCCCGCCCCGCCACGCCGCGCCCAGCCGCGCTAAGCACACGGCGCGGGATGAGTTTCATCCTCATCGGCAGGTCTGGTTGGGCGGTGCGGCTGGCTGTGGCTGGGTTGGATGGGCGGCCGCGAGTCCGCCAGGCAACTTGTGAAATGAAATCCGAAGGGGAGGGGAGGGGAGAGGGGGTTGCTGCCGACAGACATGGACAGGCGGGCGGGCGGCCTATGCTCGACTCCGCGGGCGCGCCCGGGTGGAGCGGTGCGTCAAAAACTAGCGAGCTGCTTTCCCTTTCGGCAGTGCCTCTCCCCGCCTCTCCCCTCGGCCGCGTGGGCACCTGCTCTCCCCTCCCCCTTCCTTTCTCTCTCTCTCTCTGTCGGGCTGAAGCGGATCCCGCAGAAATCGCTTGACTCTCCGGAACGAATCTCCGCCGTCCCCTCTTTCAGGCAAACTTTCGTCTAGGGAGCACGAAGGAGGCCCTCCTCTACCACGCCACCTGCACCGCGCTTGTGTGTGTGTGTGTGTGCGTGCGTGTGTGTGAGTGTGTGTGTGATGTTTTTCTTGATGGCAGCGCTGACATCGCCAAGGCGCGCTCGCAGCTTGGCAGGCTTGGATGGAGCGGGGCTCGGGGCGACATACGATAGAACCTATCAACCGCTGGGCCGTTTGGAGCAGGGGAGGAGGCGGTCCATGCGTCTGTCTGCCAGACGGGCTGCCTGTCTCTGCTTCATCGGCCACACGTAGTCGAAGGGCTGCTCGACGCGCTGCCCGTACCTTTAACTCGAAGCACTTTGTGGAGCACAAAGAGCGTAGTGAGTGGAGCCAGGAAGGAGGGGGGGGGGAGGTGGCTCGGCTCGGCCCGGCTCAGCCCCGCTGACTTACGAATGCATTGCTTGATCCCCGGGATCATCCCCCGGAGGTTTGGATCGGGTTGGTTCAAGAGGCGGTCCGCGTTATGTCCCTAGGATCATTCTGCCAATACCCAGTGCGTGTTATTCGCAGGGCGGCGGCACGCCAAGTCCTAGGACCTTGGACGTTCACCTCGAAAAGAACTTGACAGTGCCGGCACTGGCCCCCCCCCTGCCGTCACTCTCACGCCCTTCAGGTGAGGCCCTTTGCAGCGCGGGTGTACTCGTCCCGAACGTCCTGCCGCGTCTGTCTCTCTCGCACCCCCACGGCACGCCCCTCGAGTGCGAGAGAGACAGAGCGTCACTGCTCAGAGCGCGCTGGCCCGCAGCGCCGCACGGCGTGGGCGTGCTTCTGGAGCCGCGGCGACGGAAGTGCCCTCCGGGAACGTCGTGGCTGCAGCAGAGAGAGAGAGAGAGAGAGAGAGAGAGAGAGAGAGAGAGAGAGAGAGCGAGCGAGCGAGCGAGCGCAGGGTTGGGGTTACTTTTGCAACAGGCGTGTCTCGCAGTGTGTGGTTGTCGAGCTGAGATGTTGCTTTTGCGCTGCTTTTGCGCTGTAGCCCCGGGGGCCGCCCCGCCCCGCCCCGCCCCGCCCCGCCCCGCCCCGCTGCTACACGGAGCGTGGTTCCCACTTTGCGCGCTCGCTCGCGCCTGCAGCGCCACTGGTAATTAGTTAAAAGCATCAAAACAGGTGGTGGCAAAGGGGAAAATAAAACGACGCCGCTGCCGGTGTTCGAACCCGGGCCCGGCGCGTTGCGGGCGTCGCTTTCCGACGCGGCGGCCCGTGAACCCCGTCAACAGCCCGCGGCGGCGCGGAGCCTCAAAGGACTAAAGGACGCGCTTGATGCGGCGCGTTAAAGTTTCGTTTTGGAATACGTAAATAAGCCCGGGGCGCCCCGCCAAACAGTGGGCCAGAAGACCGTTGAGGCGGCCAAAATTCTAGACGTGTTTTGAGCTCCAGAGTCGCTAAAAGGGACCGGAATCGAACGTGTGACTCTACCAATCGATTCCTCGTTCGGAGAGCAAGCCATTGGTGGGGTCACACGTTCGATTCGAGTCCTATTTAGGGACTCTGGAGGTCAAAACGCGTTTAGAGTTTTGGCCACCTCAACGGTCTTCTGGCCCACTGTGCGGCCCCTGTCCAGCGCGCGGTCTCGCCCCTTCCTGCATTGACGGCTGCACCGCTGTCACGTGACCTCACTCATCTGCATGTTGATTGGCCGTGTCTGCATAGACCAACTCCACCAGCAGCAGAAAAAAAATACCAAAATTAGTCCCTGGAATTTTCCCCTGGTGTCGAGCTGGTGCACGGCAGAGCGGGGAAAAAAAGGGCGACCGGTATTTGAACTCGGGAGCCACTTTGCCTGAAGGGGCAGTTTATTAAAACGGGTCGATTGCGGCACCGGGGCTCCAGGCAGTCCGCCCCGCCCCGCCCCGCCCCGCAGGAGCAGTCCTTGGTCCAGTAATCTGCTGCGTCGTAAACCAAGGCAAAAACATAAACATGGCGGTAAAATTATAAGCGCAGTGACAGCGCGCATGGGATTGGAGAGGGTGGGGGGAGAGACAACAAAAATGTAATAAGGGAAATAGAGAGAGAGGGAGGGAAGGGTGGCCGTCGCGGTTCAAGCTGCGGAGGGCCGGGCTGCGTCCGAGGCGGTGTCGTCTTCGTTGCCCTGCGGTGCTGTGGTGGCTGTCCATGGCTGTCTCGGACGCGCGCCGCCAGGGCTGCGACCAGGAGTCGCTTTGGTCGCTCTGTCTCTCTCGCACTCATGGGGCGTCTCGTGGAGGTGCGAGAGAGAGAGACAGGGCGACGGAACGGACGCAGCCCCGGCGGAGCCTCATTATTAAACTCTGATGGTCCGTTGTTGCGGTTGTTGCGGTTGTTGCGGCCACCAACCTAGTGCCTTTATTTTGCGCGCGGGACTTTTAATTTTACGAGTCAAATAAAAATTTCTCAGCTGAAAAATGACTCTGTTGGTCCGTGCGGCGTGGCGTGGCGGCCCTCGTCGTCGGCGGGGACGGCCGTAGTGACGCACAGGGGCTTTATGGCCCGGCCTCTCCGTGGACCGGAAACGCGAATTAAAGACGGCTCCAGGCCGGAGAAAAAAATAGGGGAAGTAGTTTCTTTTCCGTCGCTGCGCCGGGCCAGGCCTCTGAGAAGAAGGCAAACAGACAGCAACAAAAAACGCGGCCCGCTGAGGGTTGTTTGGATTTTTACTGCGGATATGTGAGTCGGTTTGAAGTGAGGCGCGGACCGACACCTCATTTTTCCTCGACCGCGCCGCGCGCGGGGAAGACTGCTGTTTTGAGTCTGCGAGCGTCCGGACGGGGTGGGGCGGGGCGGGGCGGGGCGGGGCGGGCCGCAGAGATTTCTGCAGATGGCACCCACGGGGCCACTGTGTCATTCCGTGCCGCATATACTTCACGCGACAAGAATTACGCCTGGAAACAGTCAGGGCGAAGGCGGGGCCGGCAGGAGCTGTGCAACGCCGCGCGGCGCAGTCCCTGGGAATGTTGTTTGATTATTTCCCTACTGCATCGCGGAGAAAGGGAAGGGAAGGGGAGGTGGGCATCCGTCGCGTCTTCCATCCAACACGCCGCGAGTTGGCCGAGTTTCCGGACGCACACCAGGAAATACTTCTCGCCCGGTAAATGTAGGTTATCGCCCTTTGCTCTCCTTCACGTCCTCGCTCACACACTCACACTCACACACACACACACTCACACACACACACACACACACACACACACACACACGACGCGTGCCCACACAAAAGCCCGGCCACACGGGAAGGGAAACTAACCCTATCCCAAGGCCCAGGTTCCGCTGCCACCTGCTCTGTCCCGCCACAACGAATTGACCTCCGGCCGGCACAGGGCAGGAGAGAGAGGGAGAGAGAGGGAGAGAGAGGGAGAGGGAGAGAGAGGGAGAGAGAGAGAGAGAGAGAGAGAGAGAGAGAGAGAGAGAGGGCAGCTGGCGGTGCCGAGGGCAACAGCGCTGACCGAGTGAGGTGTGGAGGCGTATAAGGCCGCCGTTGCCGTCCCCTGAATGAGAACTGATCTGCCCCAGCGAGCAGCGGGCGTGGCTGCACGGGGCTGGAGGGGCTCTGGCTGGACCGCCGTGGCGCCCCACCCGTCCCGCGCTGAGCCCCGAGGCGCCACGAGGCGCGCCGAAAATGGATATTCGGCCGCAAACACGGGCATTAGCTGACTTTTATGCCTTCCTGCGCGCCGGGGCAGCGAGCGCCATTGTCCGGGCGGAGAGTCACTTTCGGGGGACTAGTCAGGTAAACCTGCGGCCGGCTGCTTTTCCTTCTCTCGGCCACCTCTTTCCCCGCGAGCGCGGCTCCCGTTGTTGTTTTTGTTGTTGTCGCTGGCAGCGGCGGCGCAACCCATGATGGCAAATTTACGCCAGGCCGGTGTATCCTTGGCTCCACGAGAATAAAATGGCGCGTGCGTCCTGAGGGTTGCATATAAACGACCGCGCCCCCCTCCCTTCCCCTCCCCTCCCCTCCCCTCCCGCGTCGACTTAAGCGGCCTTGGTATTGCTCTTCACACTGCTGCCGCGCGCTGCCGCTGCTGTGTTTCGCACTGCGATTCGGAAGTCTTAAGTGACCCGGTCGGAATGCGGGGAATCTTAATTTCCTCGTCAGATAAATTTCTCATCTTCTCGCTGCGCGGAGAGAGAGAGAGAGAAAGAGAAAGAGAAAGTGTTTGGTGGAGGGTGGGTCGGAAATGACGACTGCCGGCTCTTATTAGTTCAGATAAGGCGGAAGGGATAGCAACAAGTGTGCACAGTTTCGGTCCTTCTTTTTCTCGGCCTCCTTTTAATCTTGGTTAAGTTTAGTCGCTATTTGTAAAAAAAAAAAAATTGCTGGGCAAAAAAAATAAATAAAAAATTTTTGGTTTTGAAATGATATAATTTGAAACTTGCAGATATTGGTCGCAACGTTGATCCGTGCCACCGCATGTTTTCCCCCTTGCGTTCTCAAATCTGCCGTTCGAAGCGAGGCACACCGATCCGGAGTGCGGCCGGAGCGGCTCGGAGTGGGCCGCCCGCCGGACGCTCATCCGTGAGTTTCAGTGGAGCGTGATAGAATAACAGTGGCGAGGCTGCGAGGGTCCGAACACATCGGGCTTCTGATTGGCTGCAGGCCGGTATGCGGTGCCCGGGGCCGCAGCGTCTGAAATGCCGGAAATGCGAACCCATTGGATGGGGGAGGGGGTGAGGTGAGGTGAGGTGAGGTGAGGTCAGAAAACAGGCTTCGCGCTGGTGGAAAAAAAAAGCTTGCTGTTACGCCTTCCTTGAAGCGTGGTTCTCCGATCCACCCCCCTCCCGCCTACATCTAATTTCGTGCAACTTCGCTTGACTTGGAGCGTGAAGTCTTCATGCGTAGTTGCATGCTTGAATGAAAGCGTTCAGCTAGGCTTTATTTACACTGCAGTTTCATCGAGTTTCCTAAAGGATTTTTTTTCGGTGAAAAATGCTCTAGAATGGTACTAGCGTGTGAGTGCATTCGGCTGAAAATGTCTCGGCGCTGGCCGGCTGGGCCGCCTCGCGATCGAGAAAGTTTCCCTCTTAAGGAAACGCGGAAAGAAAATAAAACAGCACAACGTTGAAAAATGTCGGCCTTCATTTCATATAAAGTCGTGAATGTCACGTCACGTACGCCCGGCCGGGGCGGCAGGCTGGCGGCCAGGCTGGGGGGGGAGAGGTCTCCGCGACGAGAAGTAATCGCAGTTGGGAGTTGGTGAGCGCGCGGAGCCGTCAGTGTCCCAACCCTTCCTCCCGGCTGCTGCGGGGCGGGGCGGGGCGGGGCGGGGCGCCACCAGGCGTGCTGAGCTGAGCTGAACATGACTGATGGGTCAACTTTTGGCCCGCGGACGACAACAAGTCCTCTTGACGACCTGCAGTCGGCCGCCGACGCCTCAACCACTCACTGCCTTGTGACGTTCCGACTTCATCAGATTCTGTCTCCCTCGCACAGTGGGCCGGAAGACCGGTGGAGGCGGTGAAAATTCCGGACGCGTTCTGAGGTCCAGAGTCGCTTAAATGGGACTCGAAACGAACGTGTGACCCCACCGCGCGGTGCGACGACCTTTTTAATTCGCGCCGGCGCCGCCGTCGCTCAAGTGTCGCTGCGGTCGCCGCTTCGACTCGCAGAGGGCTTCGGTAGTTTGGCGGTGCGCGGCGTGATGTGCGGGACGCCTAGTCACGCTGTGCATGGCAGACTAATGGTCTCCGGCATCGGCCGCCCCGCCCCGCCCCACCCCGCCCCGCCCCGCCCCGCCCCGCCCCCCGCGCCACAGCCACGGAGCCCACCGGGGCCACATGTTCCCGGCCCGAATGCTCCATTAGCCCTGTTCCCGTTCCGCCACAGGCAAGGGCGGGGCGGGGTGGCGCACCTTCCTTCATTATTGGCCGGAACACCTTTGACCCCCCGCCGGGCCGGCCCACGGACGCAGGCTCCCGCCACAGGCGGTCATTCCAGGGCACAGTTTAGAAGACGGAAAATAAAATAATGGCGCTATGGGTTAAAGGTGGATGGAGGTTGATCTCGGTAAACGAAGCAAGGGGCGAGTCTTGTGCGGATCCAGGGCCACGGCCTCGACCACGGCCTTGGCGCTGATCCTGTATGCGGGCCGTGCGGTGCACATCGCCACATGGGCGCCGCGACCCCGAGGAGGACCTCACCCTGCCTGCCTTTCCCGGCCTCGCCTCCAAACGCCGGATAGCGCTTGACCCGACCAAAACGGCGCCCACTCTGCCCAGCCCCAGCCGGACTTTACCCATCCAATGGTCACGGAGCGCGCACGGGTCCCAGCCAGCCTGGCCTGGGCCTGGCCGGGGCCTGGCCGGGGCCCGGCCTGGCCCCCAGCGTCACAATAGTGGTCCCTCTGCGCGGACGCTGGTGCCCTCGGGGCCCTGCTCCCACCCCCTGTACCCGTCCCTTCAGACACGCACGCACGCACACAGACGCAGAGTCGCCTACGAATGCAGATTGGGCTCGCCGCACTGCCGCCCCATAGTCAGGCGGCCGGCTGCCGCCGCGCAGTGGGCCAGAAGACCGGCATTTTCAGCCATTGTTAGTCCTGTAGTATTGTTAAAAGTCCGTTTTTTATTTGTTCCTTTTTTGGGGAGGGGGGGGGTAAGTTGACAAGGAGCGACGCAGGAGCGCTGCTGTCGCTGCGTGTTGGCCGGCCTGACGTCACTGACGTGCTCATGTTGACGTGCTTGCGTTGCTTGCGTGCTCCAGGTGGGTGCGGCAAGCAGCGCACACAACGGCGTGGCCGTGAATCCCGGAGCCAAGCCCCGGCCGTGGACGTGAGTCGGCCCTGTTTGCCCGCCGTAACTTCCTTGACCCAGTGAGTGGGCCAGGCCGGGTGGGCCAGATGGGGCAGGACCGTACGTTACGGCGGTCGCGTGAGTCGACCTGTTCGTCACGCTCTCGTCCTTTTCGGTGGCGGTGCCTCCTTGACGGCGTCCTCGGTGCCGGCAAGAGTATTGTAGAACTTTTTTTTTTTTTTTTGCCAAGAGCAACCCAACCGGCGGTCAATGGTCATGTCGTGGGCCGAGCAGGGACTGTCTGCACGCACAGTGGGCCGGGCGGCCATCCGGGTCATGCGGCACCAGACGCCGCGCGGCCCGCTGGGCTCGTAAAGAAGGAGGGGCGCCGCAATCCCCGCCAAATACAGGCTCTGGGGGACGGGCGCGCGGACGCCGCGTCTCCAGACGTGATTCCGCTGTCACCCCCATTACCGCTTTATCGTGGACGGACGGGCCCTCGATCCGTCTGGCCGGACCCAGCCAGCGCCGCCGTCGGGGCCCCCGATGGGGCGAGAACAAGCGGCCCACTGTGCTGCCCTGCGCTGCAGAGGCGAATGCCATATTTGCGGCGGCCGTGCCGCTGGCAGAGCCGCCACGCCCCACAGTGGGCCAGAAGACCGTCCAAGCGGCCAAAATCCCGGACGCGTTTTGAGCTCCAGAGTCGCTGAATCGGACTCGAATCGAACGTGTGACCCCACCGATGGATTGCTCTTCCGACGAGGAATCCATTGGTGGGGTCACACGTTCGATTCGAGTCCGATTCAGCGACTCTGGAGCTCAAACCGCGTCTAGAATTTTGGCCGCCTCAACGGTCCTCTGGCCCACTGTGCGCCGGGCCTCGGCCCCGCGCCGCCCCTCCCGGGGGGAATCCGTAAGAAATTGGAGGCTTGCTCGCCACTCTTTTGTCTCGGGCAAAGTTTTGCCGGCCGCGCTGTTGTCGCGGTGTGTCGTCGAGGGGCTGCATCCCGCGGGCGGACGGGGCCCCGCGAGGGGCGGCGCTGACGAACCCGAACCAGCGGGCGGCGACGCGCAGGGCGCCACGTCGACTCTATGTTTGTCGCCCGCCCGTCGGGCTGCTGTGCAATCTCGGCCGGGGTCAAGGTCTGGAGCGTGCCATGAAAACGTGAAGACGTAGCGAGCACTGTGGGCCGGGAGGCCGGCGGAGGCGGTCTGAATCCCGACGCGGGTTTAGCCGATGCCCGCGGGGTGGCGAATCTCGGACTAATCATTTTACGGTGGCGTTGCATTCATCGGCCGCCGATAAAAAAAAAAAAAATGCACCATACCTCGCCATCGGGCCTTTGGAGAGCGCGTTCATATTTTTGACTCTCTTTGGTTGTTTTTTTTTGGCCCAGCCCGGCGTTTTATTTTGGTAATTCATCAAGCGCTGCGCTGCCTTCCTCTATGCCTGCGAGTAAAAACACGCATCGCATCACTCGGCCCAATTTACCGACGAGGGAAAACGAGTTGGTTCCTTCTTTTTTCCCATCCGCTGTGTTTTTTTTTAATTTTTTTGTCGTTCGATTCTCGATTGTGGCGCGGATAAATAAATGAAGACGCTCAGCAATCCTAAGGTGCGATGCGTTACCTGCACGTAAGTAAATTTGCAATTTTTTAAAATTTTTTATTTTTTGCTGTGCATTCTGGTTTGATTGGCTCCACACAGTCCCTGGCTGCACCGCCTTCCGGTCTCCAGACTGAGAGTCTGCGTCGCCCTGTCTCTCTCGCACTCATGGGGCGTCCCCTGGGCGTGAGAGAGACAGAGCGACGGAAATGACTCTCAGTCTGCGGGGTGCCGGCTGGGCCCTCGCCGTGTGTGGCACACTGTGTGCATCGCCCCGACTGTGCCGTCTGCTGCGAATCGAGGCGATTCATCCTTTGAAGGCCCCCCCCACCCCCCACCCCCGACGGGTTGATTGTGCGGGGGCGTCGCCATTTCCCACCAGGGCTTCAGCAAGCGCCTCGAGGCGGGGACGCGACGGCCAGGTGTGGGAAGGGGAGAGAGAGAGAGAGAGAGAGAGAGAGAGAGAGAGAGAGAGAGAGAGAGAGAGAGAGAGAGAGAGAGAGAGAGAGAGAGAGAGAGAGATGGGGATCGCCGTTTAAGAGGAGAGAAAAGATTTGGCACCACGGCCCGCGGGGCTGTTTCTGTCCCTCTCATCACCCTGGCGCCCCCCTAATTCCTGGAAATGCACCGCGGGGCGGGGTGGGGGACGCAGGGAATAAAGTTCCGCCCGCCTGGAGGCACGGCGGCATGAAGTGCACGAAGTGATGGCACTTGGGCAGCATCTGGAGCCGCGCAACAAACGACTCCTGCTTCTAATCCCCCCCTCCCTCCCGCCTCTCGCTCCCCCTCCCCTCCACCTCCCGACATCCTCTCACCCACGTCCACGACGCCCCCTACGGCCGGTAACAACCCTTCAGTCAGTGTCCCCCTCCCCCGTGGGCTGACCGCCGCGGCACGCCGCTGCTGTAATGACTAGGCAGGAACTCCCGGGCTCATCATCCCGTCTTCATCCGCCCTTTTTACAGTGCCGTCCTTTTTCCAGGAGCGCGTCTGGCGTTGGAGAGAGAGAGAGAGAGAGAGAGAGAGAGAGAGAGAGAGAGAGAGAGAGAGAGAGAGAGAAGGGAAGGGAAGGGAAGGGAAGGGAAGGGAAGGGAGAAAAAATTGTTTGGCACGCTGGCGGTCAGACCGCGCTGGCAGCCCCACAGGGCACGCCGCGATGACCGTTGAGATATAGACAGAGGCAGACGTGCGGCGGGAGCCAAGGGCGGACGGAGCAAAAAGATGTCGGCTTTTGTTGTAAAGTCGGTCGGGTCGTGTTGTTGTCCTGTCTTTGTCGCGCGCAGCTGTCGCGGTGCGGGACCCGGGCGCCGCGTGCAGCGGCTGCGACCCACATCCCCGGCGCCGGCGTTCGGTGCGACCTGGTTTCAAGGTCCGGTTTCCATGCGCCCCATGCCTTGTTTTCTCCTTTCTTATTTGTATTTTTGGGTTGGGATGGATAGGGGAGAGAGAGAGAATGAGAGAAAGACCGAGGGTGCGCTGCACGGCGCCTTGGAGCGCTAAGGCGCGGGTATACGAGCCGCTGCGTCTCGTGTCCACCCAGGGAGCAGAAGTTATGGCATTCGGTGAGCCGGCCGCTAGCGAGCCTAGCTTGCGGTGAGCCTGGGCCGAGCCTCCGCGGCCTCACACGCACACAGACGCAGACACACACTCACACACACACTCGCTCTCCCTCACTGACACTCCCACACAAGCGCGTCCCGTAGGCATTCCTCATGAGGCCCGCAGCTCTACATTGCCAGCCCTATCTCTACCACGAGCTGCTTCTACTCGTTTTTAAATTTTCCTGTCCTGTTTTTCTTTTTCCTTTTTTTGATCGAAATTGGAGAGGATATCTGCGACACGGCCACGGAGCAGTGCAACCCAGCCCAGCCCCTCTTTCTGGCACCCGGTACCTCCTCGATGGCCGTTCACAGCTCTCTCCTCCTCGACACTATCTCCCAGCCACCCCCCCCCCCCCCCCCCGGCCGGGCTGCCACGGCCCCAACAAAAAATAAGGAGACACTCGGGTGTCGTCATGCCCCCTCCCCCCAAGTCCCCCTGGATTATGCCGAACAGTCTGGGAGCGGGCCGCGGCCACTAAATCAGGATTTGGTTTATTTTGTCCGTGGCGGCAGGGCGGCTGGCTGCTGGGCTGGGCGGCGGGGCCGCGGAGAGCCACACCCTGGCTGCCAGCCCCGCCAGGGCTCCAGTGGCTCCAGCAGCGAGTGTCCCCCGCCTGGGCGGTGCAAGTGTTGCTACACGCCAGAGAGAGAGAGAGAGAGAGAGAGAGAGAGAGAGAGAGAGAGAGAGAGAGAGAGAGAGAGAGAGAGAGAGAGAGAGAGAGAGAGAGAGAGCCGTGCCGGTAGTGGTGGGTGAGCGCGAGAAGGACGGACAGGCTGGAGAGCTTCTGTTTCCAGAATACGGAAGCTGAAGCACGACGCCCGGGATTATTTCTGCCGCACGCTCGCCTCGCCTATCTCGTTGCCTGGCGCGCCACCTCGGCAGGAGAGAGAGAGAGAGAGAGAGAGAGAGAGAGAGAGAGAGAGAGAGAGAGAGAGAGAGAGAGAGAGAGAGAGAGAGAGAGAGAGAGAGAGAGAGAGAGAGAAGCGCTTTAAATCACAGGGCTAGCTTTCTCGGTGTCAGTCGCGACAGTGCCGTCGATTCCTCTCTAGCCGTAAGCTGCAGCTCGCGTGTTGAGGGAAAAGGGAGGGGGGGGGGGGTCCTCTCTGGCCCAGAGTGCGCCGGGGTGTCTTTGGGGCGGCTGATGGTGCCGCATTGCCGCGCCACCCGGGCCGCCACCACGGCACCAACCACCACCACCACGGCGGCGTCGCGTCGTAATTTGGCAGTGGTCCGGCACGGCTCCGCCTTTCCATTCATTATTTGATGTTTGCCCCCGTTCCGGTAATTGCAGGCCAGCGGGCCGACTGCGAACAGCGCGCCGCCTTCCTCGCACCCAGGCGGCGTGCGGACGGGGCGCCTGCTGGCCAGCGGGCGTCGCGAATGATGTAGAATACAGCGGGCGTCTCGCTCGCACCGCAGCGGCCATCGCTCAGCGGATCCCTCGCTCGCACCGCAGTTCTTTCCAGACCATCGATTAGGGCGATCTTGGCACTAATCCCAGCCACTGTCCTCAGCCGCCAGCCGTGCAAGGGGCGGGGCGGGGCGGGGCGGGGCAGGGCGAAGTCGCCTGCCTCGCTGCGAATTTTGCTCTTGGCAGTGGCGCCCCGTACAAAAATAGCCCTTTTCACACCCTTTTTAAAATATGGCCAAAAAGGTAGTTTTTGAGACTAGGTGGGTCACAGTTTCTGCCGAGGACCCGACCAGCAGCCCCGACGAGCCCCGACCAGCCCCGACTCACCCCGACTGCTCTGCTGCGGCGGCGGTCGCGCACACTGCCCTCCATCCCGCGAGTTGTCAATGGCCCGAATCTGCACAGCATCTGCAAAGTTTGGCCGCTTACGACGTTGCATTGTGCCGAGCGGTTTTGTTGTTTTTGTTGTGCCTCCGGATGGCCGACAAGCCGTCATTGCATATTGATGTCTCATTTTCATCCCTTTGGAAGCGAGTTTGGCTCGGGGCGCTGGCTGCATGGCGGTGGGGGCTGGCTGCCAGCTCGGCCGGCCCGGCGCGCTGGCTGCATGGCGGTGGGGGCTGCCTGCCAGCTCGGCCGGCCCGGCGCAGAGATGATTGCCGCCTGTGGGCGACGTTTGCAGTCAGTAGCGGATGCAGTGGCTGCAGATGGCGCCGCAGATGGTGTCGGCCGTCATTAGGGGCCGTCTTGCATATCCAACCAGGCTCAGAGAGAGAGAGAGAGAGAGAGAGAGAGAGAGAGAGAGAGAGAGAGAGAGAGAGAGAGAGAGAGAGAGAGAGGGGAGGAAGGAAGAGATGGAGGGAAAAAAGTCACAACCAAGTGCATCAGCCACTTCATGAAGTGTGGCATCGACCCCACTCACCTCATACTTTTCAGGCCAATAGGACGATGACGTGACCCAGTCCGGCCGATAACCCGAAGGAGAGATAAAAGAATATAAATTAAGGACAGGGATAAAAGAAGAGAAATTAAGGTGAGAGAGAGAGACCATGGAACGGGTGCTTGTGCGCGGGCCACCCGTTTCTCACTGCCGCCTCCTGTTCCTGAAACTGAAGGGCGCGGCGGGGAGGTACAGATAACATACCGTCTGTATGATACATTGGCGCGCTCATTGCTTGTCCTTGGACCGCTCTCCGTCCCACCCAGCAGCCTTAATTCTGGAGAGAAGGAGGCCACTGGAAGAGGCCGTGAGGGCCGAGCGACTCCGAGCAACGCCGAGCATCGTGAAGCATCGCGAAGCAACGCGAAGCTAGCGGCGCCATATATCTTGGTGATACCGGCCCGGCCCCTAACTTCTTATGTAGCTGGACAGGAATGTATCTCACTTATCTTTCTAACCATATCCCGGTTTATCCATCTCTCTCTCTCTCTCTCTCTCTCTCTCTCTCTCTCTCTCTCTCTCTCTCTCTCTCTCTCTCTCTCTCTCTCTCTCGCTATCAGCGCTATCGCACAACTGGCTGCCCGCGGACTGCGGCGGGGCGGGGCGGGGCGGGGCGGTGACCCCTCGGGGGGTAACGGAGCGCCCCGCCACGCCGCATTAACGGCCCCTGATGAATCAAGCGTTGATGACGCATTCTGCGCACTATAAAATATTATTCCACCCGAGTTGGGTATAATGCGAGGACAAAGGGACGCAAGTCGAAACTGCAGCAGTGGCGGCCCTTGAGCGCGGGTTGCAAAGCGCGGAGCCAGACGCGAAAAATTGAAAAAAAGGTGGGGGGGGGAATGATGGACTACTGCAACGTGTGTGCCGCTCTGTCCAGCCGCGCCGAGGGACTGTTTTATTGCCCCGGTTTAAATGACAGCCGCACGTGTTGCCACGAGCAACCCGGGTTTTGTGATCGGGAACAAACCGTCGCTGTCAACTTCAGCTGGTGCGCGGAAGCCGTGGGAAAAATCTGCTTCAGAGAAGTCGCGGGAATCAGGAATCTCTAAAATTTTAACACCTAAAATATTAATAAATAAATAAATAAATAAATAAATGAATAAATGAATAAATGAATGAATGAATGAATGAATGAATAAATAAATCCAGCAAAAGAATGATGTTATCGTCAGTAAGGTTTGCTGGAGCTCTGGCTGATTGAATGGAACGCCATCATGTATATAGGTGGCTAATACCTCCCCCTTCCCCCTCCCCGTGCGCGGCAATTTTTCCCCTGGCTGGCTCAGCACTACACGACCATAATGCGCCTCGTTACCATGGTTACGCGTTACACAATCGCCACAAAGGGCCCCATTCACATCTCCTTGGCAAGGGTGCGCGGTGTATCTCACACATGGGATCGGCAGATAATAATGTAGAGCGTGTCGGGCCTGAATGCCTGCCGAGCCAAGCCGGTGCACCCGTGCGACAGAGAGAGATCGTGCCAGATTTTCGGTGCTGACAACCAGCTCAACTCTTTCAATATACAAGTGTACAAGTGTAGCCCACCTCTTCCCACCTCTTCTATTTCATCGAACTGATGTATAAATCCCCACTTTGCCTTTTGTTTCCACCGGCAGACCGTGGTAAGTCCGGTACGCTGGAAAGGAATGTCTCTCCACACAGTCTGTCGGCCTGCTGCGCGGCTGTTGAAAGCAGGACGTGAATTTGAAGCGGTGCTCCCATCGAGCACCGTCCGGCCGCTCGGGGGCAGATCGGCTTGATGCATGGCTTTCAATGCGCACCTCTTTCGCGCACTTTTTCGCCAATTGAGCGCCATCGGAGGCTCTAATTGGCCGCGCGCTTTCATTCACATGCCGAGGGGGCGGGGGATGAAAAACAACGGCCTGACGTGCCGCACCGCGCACAGTGGGCCAGCAGACCGGCGCAGACTGCCTTGTCCGAGGCCCAGTCAGTCGCGCTGTCCGGCCGCGGCGTCACGTGTCTCTGCCTCGTCTTTGACGCCCTGCTCGTCGCCGTGGCCGCGGTGGGCGCGGTGCATGAGCGCGGCGCCGGAAGGCTGCCGGATATTGTGGGCGGGCGGCGCGGCTGTTGCCGCTGCTTCCGCAACACACCGGTATTGGCAAGCCGCTGCTGCTGCCGTCGTCCTCGCGCTCCGAATGGCCGCAATCACTTTACGATCCCATCTTTTTAAATTTCACGCCTTGTAGCTCCCCGATGCGGCTGGATGTGGGGCCCCGGCCCGGCCCGGAGGGGGGGGGGGGCGCCGTGTGCGACGACCGTCTCGTTCTCGCCGTGCCGCCGGCCCAGCGATGCCGGGGATGGCTGCCGGCGTGCCACCGGGGCGCAGCTGGCACGGCCTTGTGGCTCGGGGAATGCACCCCCCGCGAGGATCTGGAGGGAGGGAGAGAGAGAGAGAGAGAGAGAGAGAGAGAGAGAGAGAGAGAGAGAGAGAGAGAGAGAAGGGACGAGGGAAAAACAAAGGACGTGGTTATCCTAGCCGCGATGGAGGACCGGGCCCCACCCAATGTGAGGGGTTCTGGCAGCTGCTCAAGACCGGCGTCGATGTGTGTGTGTGTGTGTGTGTGTGTGTGTGTGTGTGTGAAGAGAAAGAGAGAGAGAGATGGCGTTCGGTATCATCTGTCACACTTCTTGCGGGTTGTGGCCCGATCCCTGCCGCCAGGGAACAGACTGCCCGACTGCCAGCGCGCCCGCGGATGTTAGGGTAGGCCAGCCCGCCACGGCGCGGCGCGCTGCCGCCCGGCGGTGGCCTACCACTCAGGGGCCCACTCTCTCTCTCTCTCTCTCTCTCTCTCTCTCTCTCTCTCTCTCTCTCTCTCTCTCTCTCTCTCTCTCTCTCTCTCTGGGGGAGTGCCTGCCTTTCGGCGTGGCATCCGGTGCGATATTTATCGACAGGGGCTGTTAATGACACGTCATTGGCTAATCGCGGAAGGGGGAGGGGGAGTGCGTTGGGCCCGCGCGGAGCCAATCCCGCGTGTATCGAGTCCGGAGGTCGCAAAGTGCTAGCTGCAGACCGGTTCCGGGGAGTCGAGAGAGAGAGAGAGAGAGAGAGAGAGAGAGAGAGAGAGAGAGAGAGAGAGAGAGAGAGAGAGAGAGAGAGAGAGACTCTTCGGCGGGCTGGACCGGAAGGCCCTTCGCGAGTTTGCGCGCACTCGCCGCGATTCGATCGCGGAGAGCCCTTTTATGTCCCTGTTTCCATTTATTTTTTAAATTCTTTTTTTTTTTGTCGCTAATGCGCGCTCGGTCCGTCATTATGTTTTGCGGTTCGTTGAGCTTGGCCTACTTCTGTTCGCTGCGTTGTCGCCGTGCAGTAGGACGGTTCGCGCCCCGCGGCGGACGTGCTTTTAGGCCGCCGCCGCCTCTGCTTTGCCGCGTCACTGCCTCACGTGGGAGGGGAAGGGGGGGGGCTTAAGTAGTGTGTGCCTCTGCAGACTTTTTTTTTCTAGCCCCAGCGGATTTGTGTTAGTGTGCGTGCGAGGAAGAGCGTGTTGTTGCAATTATTTTGTTTTTTGCTTGGGTCTGACTTTGAGCTTAGTGCACGACACGAAGCGAAATAATTCTGCGCCGTCATTCTCAAGGCCATCTCCACGCGGAGGCGCGGCCTTCTCTCTCTCTCTCTCTCTCTCTCTCTCTCTCTCTCTCTCTCTCTCTCTCTCTCTCTCTCTCTCTCTCTCTGCATGAGAAGGCAGGGCGTAAAAAATTATCAGCGGAAATAAAATGAAATAAAAACAAAGTGGGTTGGCTTAGGTCAGCGCGGAGAACGGGCGTGGTGTCATTAGCTTCATTGGCGAGCATGCGAATCGTTATTTGCAGGCCTCGTTTTAGCCGCTGCGGCCGGCCTGGCCGACTACACGGCGGTGCTGCACGCCCCCCCCCACCCCCCCGCCAGCGGTGCCGCCAAACTCTTTGCGCGGAGCCCTTTCGGCGAAGATAGTCGACCGAGGCTGACAGAGGGATTTCAGCTTGAAATACACTCGACTCGGGGATGGGGATTCCGGTGGAATGCCACTGGATGGACGCCCGGCCGGGCGGGGCGATGAGAGCCCCGCTGCAGTTCGGCCCCGCCGGCCCCAGCCTCCCTAGCCTCGCGCGGGGAGCCTCCCAATCCCTCTGAGCCTCGCCGACCTGCCTCGCTGTGGCCCACTTGAATGACTTGAAAGCGACTTAAAACAGGAGTGGGCCGTTTTAATCATTTTTTTTGTGGTGGGGGGTTCGGGTTGGGGTTATGGCCTAGACTTTGCCCTCTGTGTATACATGTCAGCACCTTTTTTTGCGGGTGTAAGCCCCTCTGCGTGTGTGTGTGTGTGTCCTTTGCCAATGTTGTGATTGTGGTGGTGGGGCGCAGCGCATATGCCGATGCCGCCTCCAATATAAAAACGCCTCCCAGGAAGGAAGCGGAGAGAGAGAGAGAGGAGGGCCTCCGCCTCCCTTCACGGGGGACGCGATCCATCCGACTTATATGAGGCTCCCGACAGCACGCGGCAGCACGCGGTATCCGGTTTACATTTCCTCTTTGGCTCGGCATCCGAAACGGTGCCATTTCTCATGGCGCTTTCCTTGGCGCTGCCCTCTTGCCGTCTTTTTACACACACACACACACACACACACACACACACACACGATGAGCCGCGTCGTGCAGCCGGACTGGCTCGTTTGCTGTTGCTACTCGAGTTGTATGGCCGCCTGCACCGCCGGTCGTGTGGCCCACTGCTGCTCGCGGGGGGGCGTTGTTGGCATCCACTGCGGTGGCTGCTGTGATTGTGACTCTGGAGCTCAAAACGCGTCCGCGATTGTGGCCGCTTCAACGGTCTTCTGACCCACTGCGCCGCGCCACCGCACAGCGCTGCAGTCGCACCAACTTCCCTCATTTCAGGCGAGCGATGTGCGGGGCGGGCGGGCAAGGCGGCGCTCTTCGCGGCGGCATCGCAGCCACGGCCCTCTGGTCCCGCTGCCTCGCTTGAATATGCAGCCCGTTCTTCGCTGTAAAACCAAGTGGCGTGTCCGCTCGGACGAGTGTGTGTGTGTGTGCGCGCGCGCCAGAGCGTGCGCCGGGTTTCTTTGGACCTCCCTCCCCCTTCCCCCTCTTCGTCGGTTAACTTTCCCGACCGAGCCAGACAGGTAGGGCGAGTCTCTTCTGTGGCCACGCCACGCCTTGCCAGCCTCTGGCGTGTGAAACGCCGCCCCCGCCCGCCCTCGGAACGGCCCAACTTGGCCTCGTACTATCATTTCCGATCACGCTGCCATTTTTCTGATTTTATGGTAATTATACGCGGCCCCGCCGTGTTCGTCTCGATGGCTCCGCGCGACCGCCAGGGGAAAAGTTGAGTGTCTCATCCGAGCGAAGACTGGGGAAGTTGGAGTCGCCCGGTCGGGATGGCGGCGAGGAGGCCCGGCGAGGCGAGTCCCTTTTTAAAATCTTGCAGGGGCGCCAAGTTTGCCCTATCGGTAAAGTTGTACGAGCACACGGTACCCGCCGTCCGGACCGTACTCAGCTCATTGCGGGCGCGTGTCTTATTAGTGTTTCATTAGATGCACTGAAAAAAAAATATACATAAAAAAAGAATAATTTTATCAATGAGGAAGCTATTCAAATATAAATAAGCAAAAATGTACCCACTTATCAGTGACTGGGGCTGAAAAGTGACCAGTTACTGCTGCCAAAAGTGTGCTGACATTTCAGAGGTCCTTTTTAGGGAATTTTTTCTTGTTTTTTTTTTGTGGCTTGTTTGGCGCCGTGGCGCAACTCGCTCGAAACGAGGCACTTGAAGTTATCAATGCGCCGGAGATGTGGTGAAGCCGATCGGTGGACCGAGTCGCTCAACTGCGATTGCCAGGGGAACAAGGAAGGCGAAGCAACGACCGGAAAAAGAAGAATTGCGTTTGGAGCGTCGCCAGCGGGGCTGGGCGGGCTGGGCTGCAGACCTCCCCTCGGCCTGGCCCACGGCCCGACGGAATGGACTGCATCAAAACGCTCGATTATGTAGTTGCAATGCGTCTGTCGTTGACGGCCGGGGACAGCGCCGCAGTCAGGGCTGCAATGTCAAACACACGAACAGTGTCTTTCTGTTTCCTTTTTTTAAACTTTTTTTTACACGTAAAGTATTTTTTATTCCGTGAAAAACAACACAAAAAAACTTTTTTTTTTCCAGTTTGAAATAAGGTAGTATTTTTTTGCGTCCTTCAGGTTTGTTTGTAATTATTGCGGTGGTTGTATTATTTTTATTTTACTTTTTGATGTTTCAGTTTCTGTTTTTAGCCAGGTACGGTAGTCTCATGGGCTGGAGGAGAGCCGGAGCCTGGTCAACCGGGAATGATGCGCTGCTTTTTCCTCATTGCTTTACGTTCCGCTCGCTTGGACACGCGGCCGCGCAGACAGGCTGCATGCCTCGCCTCGGTGTTGGGCGGAGTCCTTAAATACGCCGTATATTTGTTGAATTTGTTGAATGTGTCCCTGCGAGCTCATTTTACTTATGATGTTGTCACATTGCGGGTCGCGTCTGTCTGCCTGGCTGTGTGCGCTGCGTGTTTGTTCGCCACTGTGTGCGTGTGTGGGGGGATTGGAGAGGGGGGCAGCCTCATACTCCGTTCGACGAGGTGTATTCTTTTATTCTTTCCACAACGCGCGACGCCACTCGGAATTGAGAGAGAGAGAAAGAATGAAGACGAAGGGTGGAGTCCGACAACCTACGGGGAAGGAAGTGAGAGGAGGGGGGGGGGCAGGGAAAGTATCACTTTGAGATATTGGAGCGCCGCGCGCCACGGCGTGGCCGAGCAGGGCTGCTCTTTTGTTGTTGGCCAATAAGACATTACCCCTCTCTAGCCTGCTGCTACTCAGTCGAGTAGGTGTGGTGGCATCTGCGCCTGCCTGTCTACCTGTCTGTTCGCCCGCAAGGTATCACTTTGAGTTTGTGAGCCTGTGATTCATGTCCCCCTGTTTTGGCCCGGGGCGGCAAAGGCGACGTAATTTGTGAAAATGGCTGGCGGCCGGCCGGCTAAAGTTTGGCCTATATCCGAAAACTGACCACAAACGAACCGCGAGCGCACGGCGCGGCGCTGCGCGACCCACCCCGCGGCCCACCAAAGTGAAACTTTGGGCCATAAACTTGGCGCTCGGCGCCTTGCCGGCCGCGAAGTGCGAACGGGAGCAGGGGAGACATGGAGACACGCTCCGGCTACTCTGGAGTTGTTATTAGCGCTGGGGGGGGGGGCACCTGAAGCAACAGGGAGGAGCATCTTTAGAGATGACGCTCGGGGGACGCGAGCGGACACGGCGGCCTCCAGTTGCCGCGCCTTTAGGCCGCGATTTTCGGAGTCCCAAGTCTAGGAGGAAGTGGGCCGGCACTTCGCTGCTCTCCGCGGAACGGCCGCGTTTCCAATTTCAAGGCCTATCGCACTGTGTTGCGGGCTGCTGAGACAATCATCACTTTATTGCGCCCCTTCCACGCCACGCGCCCCGGCCTGGCCCGGCCCGGCTCAGCGTGCGGTGCACTCTCTCATGTCGTAAAGGGGGCCCTAAATTGGAATTGCGAAAAATTGATATTCAATGGGGAGGGAATGGAGGCGCGTTATCAGGCGATAAGACATTGCGCGCTGGGGCGTGGCGGCGCGGCGAGGGTGCTGGCCTTGGCCGCGGCGGTGGAGCACGTCCGCGACGACGCGGTGCAGTCGGGACGACCCGCGCCCGCCGCGGGAAACAAAATAGAGAGGAAAAAGACAAGGAGCACGGCGGGCAAGGGCACACTGGAAATGTTTTGGCCCAAACGGTTTATGTAGAGGCCTGGGGCCAATCGGGGAGGGGCGCAGGGCGAGCGGCTCGCCAGACGGGACGATGAGCCGGACCGACGCCGCCGTCTCGCCGCCCTGCGGCCCGGCGGCCCTTCAATTTTAAGAAATTGCCCTTTGATGGAAAGCAGTGGCGCCGCAGTGCCCTCCCCTCGGCTGGTTTGTATACAACTTGCGGCGGCAAGCTTGCTCCTCTCCTACGGATTCGTTTTTTCTTCGGCGCGTTTTTTTCCCTGTGCGGCTTTTTTTTGCGACCCTCTTCCTCCTTCGCCGCGGTCTTGCTTGGCTTTTACAGCGCGGGAGCCGCGGTCTGGTCTCGCGGCTCGAAGTGCTTCTTCATGAGGCTCTCGATGCAGTGCCGCCCACCGCACGGTGGGATTGTGTTCTTGGTTTGGTGTTGATGGCGGCCGCAGCTGCGGCTCCCCGCCGCGCTGTGCTTAGACCGGTCTGATTCGGCCGCCAGTGTGGGGCACAGGTTGCTCCGTAATGGGCGGGGCGATGGGTCGTCGCTGCAAGTGTGAAGGGGCGCTTCCAGCCTTTCAGCCTTTCACCGCTGCCAAGTTATGCCCTGTCAATTATTCATAAGCCATAGTGCTCTAGGCTCCCCCCCCTCCCCCCCACCCACCGCCGCCCGCCCACCCGGAACCAGCGGGCGTCGAGTCACCCGGACGAACCGACGGGTTTTGAGCTCCAGAGTCGCTGAATGGGACTCGAACCTAACGTGTGACCCCAACAATGGGCGGCTCCACGAACGAGTAATCCATTGGTTGGGTCACACGTTCGGTTCTAGTCCTGTTTAGCGACCCTGCAGCTCAAAACGCGTCCAGAGTTTTGGCCTTCTGTGTGGCCCACTGTGTGACTGCCGCCGGTATGCGCGGGGCGTTACTGAACGGCGAACGACGGCACGCTTCCTGCTTTGTGATGCTTCTGGTTTACGGCCGCCACCTCGAGGCTGGCCTCGTCGCGGAGCGGAGCACCCGCGGGGGAGGTGGAGTGGCGCAGGGTGTCCGGGGGAGCAGGATTTAGCCATGTCGTGGCTTTACGAGGTCAGGGAATTGGAAAAAATAAGGGCAGTTCTTCCAAGGCACTGCTTGCCTTGCTCGCCTTCCTTGACGCCACGATGCTGCGATACTGCGGTCGTCAGGGCTGTCAGGCGGGCGTGAGGCAATCCCTGAGGCGTGGCGGGGCGGGGCGGGCGGGCGGCGCTGACAGATTTATAAGACGACGCCTTTGTGGTCCATCCGCATGGAATGGCGGCAACAATGGCGGCCGGCCTGAGAACACATCAAGCCGTCACATGTGACCACAAGGCGGGAGGCTGGCTGGCCTCAGCCCCACTGTGCTCTCATTATTTTGGCGTGCCCGCCTTATTTCCTGCCTTTTCTCCTCGTCCGGCGGCCTCTCGGCGGCCCAGACCCGTCGCTGGCCGTCGCTGGCGGACTGGCCCCGTGACGCTCGGCGACGCTAGCGCCGTGAGAGTCATTCAGCGACGCTCTGGTCGCGGAGCGGACCCAGCCTCCCCTCGTCGATGGCTCGGACCTGCTGGCGCTGAAGCATCCCCCTCCCCCCCGGCCGCGCAGGTCCCCGGGGAGGCCGCTACGGCCGGGCCGCGGGAGATGGCTGGAGAATAGACGCTTCGTTCCGCCGGGCTGCACTCGGGATCATATTTTGAGGCGCAGTTTATGGCCTTGGGCTGGCCTGGGCTCGAGGTCCACTCAGGATGAGCGATTCAGTCCTTGCCTCCGCCCCCTCGTTCCTTGGGCGCCACCCACGCCGTCCGCAAGGCCTAACCGTTCACCGTTCATCAAAACACATCGACACTACCACCAGAGGCCTCCCCCCCCCCCACTCCGCCCCGCCTCGCCCCACCCCAGCCACGCCCTCTGCCCTCGCCGCGTTCACCGAGTCGTTTCGACCTGCATCGCGCCCATTCACCAGTATTTTCCTCCTTTCACACGAGTTCCAAGATTTGGCGCGCGCCGCTACTGTGTGTGTGTGTGCGCGCCCGGGCGTGCCTCGCCGGAAACATATTAGCGTGCCTCCTGTGCGGAATACGCAAGGACGCACGGCAGCAGGCAAGGCCGCGGGCGAGGAGTGGAGAGCGGTAAAGGCGAAAATGGGTCCCAATATCTTTGCCGGCGCGGCGCTCAGACGCGGCTATTTTTTCGCTCGAGTACGCTTCGTTCCCGTGTGCGCGCGCGCCCCTGTGTGTGCGAGCGTGCGTGCGTGTGTGTGTGTGTGTGTGTGTGTGTGTGTGTGTGCGCGCGTCCGGGTCCCCGTCCCGCTTGTGTAGGCTGCGGCGTGGGGTGTGTCCCGGGGCGACGTATTCAGCGCAGTCCTGAGACGGTCCTTCATGGGCAAGCTGTGTGAGTGTGTCTGTGTGTGTATGTGTTCGTGTGCCCCCTCACCGAGCGAAGCGGAGGGCGGGACGGTCTATGAACAAAAATATAGGTGGGAAATGTGTGGAGGGAGAGGCAGCGCAGCGTGGCTGGAGGAGTTAAATACATTTTATCGGGGAACATCTGGTTGGAAAATCGTGGGGCTTTTTTTTATTGCTGTCGCCGGCGTACATTAGATGCAGTTTGCATACCCGACAGATTGAACTCAGCAAAGAAATGACATCGCGCTCGTGCATATGTACTCGGCATTGCTTGAAGCAACCTCCTCGGGGATGGAATGTCGATCTCCAGGACGAATCGAACGCAGAGCCACGGCCTCGATGGATACTTTCGAAAACGTTTCGTTAATGGGGCTCTGGGCGGCCTCGCTTCAGCGCCCACGCATCCGACTCGCGTTTTGCGTTCGGACCAAACTGCGTATGACGGCCATTTAATTCACCCACTGATATATACGTTCGGCCACATTACCCCGAAAAAAATCCCCTATATTTTCGACGTTTTTGCTTAAAAAAATTGCATATGATATTCTGCGTTGGGCGCGTTCTGGCGTCAGGCGCGTTCTGCGTCCATGTTCACATTTTTCTTCGCCACTCTGCGAGCTTTGCGATGCTGTGTGTCAGCGAGCCAGGGCCTGGCGACCTTCGTGGTGGCGAGGGCCTTCTTGGTGGTGCTGTTGTTGGTTTTACTGCTGCTGAGCCGAAGTTCAAAGTGTGAAATACTTGGCGTCCAGGGACACGTGTGCGCGTGCAGGCTCAAGGGAGTCATCTCACCCTTCCACGGCCCTTCGCACTTGCCCACTCCCCCCCTTTTCCCCCTGTTCCAGCCCCTGCCTAGAGAGAGCCGCTGCTTCGGGCATGCTTTTAGCTTGGACCGCTCCTCTTCGATTTTGTGCAGCTGGTTGTATTTCTTAAATAAGTTCATATTGTGCTCACTACAGAATAAAACTTGGGTCACCCTGTCTATTTTTATACCATGTCAGCTGGTTAGCCGTCATGATTAAGTTTGAGAGACTATGTATCCAATGCCCGACTCTGAATTTCAATCCTGGCCTAGAGCAAGTTCTGGTTTTGTATTCAACCGTTTGTTCATTTAGGTGGGTCGGCGGCATCGGTCTGCTCTCTTCGTTCCGTTTCCCTTTTTGTTGTCTGCCAGTCTTCAATCCTCATGTTTAGCACGAAACAAAACAAAGAAAAGCGAGAAGGAAGCAGAAGAATTTTAAAGCAGCTGCAGCCCTGACAGACGAGAAGTTGTCTGGCCGAAAGAAAGGGCCGCGCGCTCGCCGAGGAAATGAAAAAGTGGTCTGTTTTGATTCACCCCAAAGTTGTCGGTCGTTTTGTGAGTCGCATGTAAATAACGCGAGATGAAACATTCAACGATTGCCCTTTAAGGTCCTTGCTTGCTCCAGCCGCCTCTGCTGGCCCGGGTAAAGAACCGACTGCATTCCTTATCCAATTGGACTGCAGGCCGGGCCAGTCGACGCCTTGCTAACCTCGGCAGGGAAAGAAAGAGAAAGCCAACGAGATTGTTCGTAAACAATGAAACAAGGCGGACCCTGGGTCAAATTAAAGGCAAGTTGGACCACACGGCTAGTCGGGCCGAAATTAAACCGGCTGGAGGAGGGGGATGAACAGAGGAATCGGGCCTGTAGCCACGATGCGGCGGTGGAGCCTGCTAAACGCAACACCTGGCTTTCCGTGTGCTTGTTTATTTACTTTTTCGGCTCTGTTCTCCTTGAACCGTTCCCTCGGCGCGGTGGCTCGTCTTTCGCTATGCATCACCCCAGCGGCCTGGTGCCCCGTCCTGGCGGTCGCCTTCAGGATACGTGTTAGCGACACCGGGGGCGGGATCGCTTACATCCCAGGACACCAGAGTCCCGCGAGTCCTTGGTCGGCCTCGACGCTAGGCGCTCCTGGGCGGCTCCACCCGACCGCCCCAGCAGCCTCGATTATCAGCAGGGAAATTCACTATTTTTTTTAGCCTTCATGCATCCGTGGCAATTAAAAATGTTTCCCTGTATAAAAAAAAATATCGGCGATGAACTCTTGGTCTAGTTGGCTTCTGGGAAACCGGATCTGTAACTGGGTACCGGGAAAAGGGGGACGGTGGGCGCAACTTTTGTTCGTTGGCACGGGACTGTGATTAGTTTGGGGTGGGGCTGCTGGGCTGCGGAGTGTATCGGTAATCTCAACTCGAGACGATCCAAGTTGAAGCAGCGTAATTAACACCTCATCGCCCGGCCAGCACGGCCAGCACGGCCAGCCCCGCAGGCTCCGGGGACGGGGATTAAATTGCAGCTGCCTTCATTGGCCTGCATCGGCCAAGTCATCGACCACCAGGCTGATTTTTTCACGTCGCCGCCCGACAGTCCCATCTGTTTCGCGGCGGCCAGCCCTATGAAAGCGGATTGGAAAGCGTGGTTTCTCTCTCTCTCCTCTCATCCGCGAATCGCCGGCCGCAGTCCGACCGTCCTCGGCAGGGCGTGGCGCAGCGGTCTTATTCAATGGGGCTGTGCATTCCTGCCCACCCCCGGCCTTTTCAGAGCGTCAGCAGCTTTCGAGACTGCAGCTGGAGTGTGGACAAATGTATTTCCGGCGCACAATATCGCCCCGTATGGCATTGGTCGTTAATTAGTGTGGCCCATTGAGGCCCTGGTGGGGCCCGGTCGGGTGGGGCTGCGTGGAGCCTGGCTCCCTGGCGTCTCTTTATTGCCGAGCAATTTCTTTCTAATTCGTGACCCTACTGCCTGATTTCAGGGCCGTTATTTGTTGTTCTTTGGAGGCAGCGTTTTGACGGCTGAGCTGGAGGGGAGTCATACCCTCCTATGAAAACCTGTGTTCACGGATTTGCCATTTCGGTAACCTGTGAGTTTGATACAGAAGCCTTCCGCTGCCACGCGCACTGACGCGGGACTGACGTCATTGCAGCATAATTCGACGGTCTATGACGTCCTGACACGCTGCTTTGACAGCGCTCGGACACGGGGAGGAAGCCCCGCGAGGGAGCAGGTCTGGACTCGCTGTCACTCCGTCGTCAGGGGTGTGCCTGGGTCTCGGCCCACTGTACCAGGGCCTGGGCCGCCGAGAAGGAGGGGCACTGCCGAGATTGGTTGCCATTCTTCCCGTGACGTGCGATTACAACCCTCCTCTAAACTTTTCCTGGTCGTGCGTGCATGCATCTCCGCTCTTGCCTCTCTCTCTTCCCGATTCTTTCGAGCTGCTCCGCACCCGTACCCCCTCTTCCTGTCTCCTCCGGCCGCCATAACTATTTTCATAGCGCCATGGGTCCTTCCATTGTCGACGAGACGAGGGGAAAGGCTCCCTCATCATCCGCACTACTTGTGCGGCTTTGCGACCAATGGGATTTCACATTATGCCGGCCTCTGTATTATTACTGTTTTCTAATTCGCTTTTTGTGCGCGTCTTCCTCGTCCAATTTTCGTTGAGTGAGACGCCGCTGCTTGGTGTCGTGCTCACGGCGACGGCACGCTTTGTAAACGTTGGAATTGCAGGATGGCAAAGGTACACATGGCTTCATCAGCGACACTGTGTCCCCCTCCCCCTCCCCTCCGACTCAGGTGACCCAGTTAACCCCGTTTTAAATCTAAGCGTGTGGCCTTCAGGAGCGTCTCGAAAGCGCCCCTGTGGGTTCAAAGTTGACGCTGATCTTTTTTTCATTTCCATTCGGGACATTGTGTCGAAAGTGTAACGTGGCGCCGAGTTTCGGTCCCCCCTGGCGTTGCCGCCTGCGGCCCAGGGGGCAGTACCCGCGACGAAAGTTTACACGGCGCCCGTAAAACCTGGGGGCTGCCGGCGGGGACAGGTTTTGAATGTGCAATGCGTCGTGTGAGATACAGCAACACGGTTTTTACCCCTATTTATGCCACGGGTGCCCGGTGCGCGCTCTCGCTCGCTGCACAGTGGGTCAGAAAACCGCTGAGGCGGCCAAAATGCTTGATGCGTTTTGAGCTCCAGAGTCGCTAAATCGAACATGTGTCCCCACCAATGGACTCCTCGTCCGGAGAGAAACGCATTGGTGGGGTCACACGTCCGATTCGAGTCGTATTTATCGACTGTATACCTCAAAACGCGTCTAGAATTTTGGCTGCCTCAACGTTCTTCTGACCCACTGTGCGCTGGTGCACAGAGGGACGGACCCTTCCTTCCTCCCCCTATCTGATCCCCTTAGTATGCGCCCCGAATTTGTTCCTGCATTCACGCTATCGCTGCCTCACCTGGACCTTTTGCCGCAGGGCGTTGGGGAGGGGCCACTGCCGAAAAAGGGAGATGGAGGCTGAATCCTGTTAGGTTTTATGGCAAAGTCCAGTGCACTCTGCGTGCTGGGAACTTTGTTTGCTGCGACGTCATCCATTTTTTTTTGTTTTCGAGTCGATGTTTTGCTGTTGACATTGCGTTGCCTCATAAATGCGCGGTGCATTTGAGGCAATTCTTTTGTCTTAAGTGAATGGCCCCGCGAGCCACCCAACCTTTTTATTTTTATTTCGCTATCCGTCAAACGGCATTGCATTATTTTAGGATCAGAGTTTGTGTATCACAAGATGAAACAAGACAGACCCTTTTTTTCCTGCGAGTGTGTAGGGGCAGGCAAACCGAAGCCTCCGCAAGACGCGACACGCAGCCCTCTGGACGGACACGGACACGCCATCGCCGGGCCGCACGGTGGGTCCTACCAGGACATCTCGTCTAGACCATAAACAAAAAAAACCGAGTGAACGGCAGTTTTTCTCCTGAATAAGGAGGTATGCTGTACGAGGCCGAATGAAACACAACAAGTCATTAGCAGCAGAAGCCGCATTTGACATTGCGGCAGCGGCGACTTGGCACAGTAATGCATATGCATACGCCGTAATGCGGACTAAGTCCTTGTTCAAAATGCTCAAGGGGTCCGTGGCAGCTGTCCAAGCGCCCCCCCCCTCCCCGCACTTTCCGGGCGGATCCGCAGGGGGTCATGACTTGATGGGGCAGTGCGTCGCAAGGCAGTGGTGTTTGCGGTGGCGAGGGCGCCGGAATAATGACTGACGAAATGTTGCCAAGGCATTCTAAAGGGCGGCGGTGGATCTGCCCCTTTTTTTTCGGTCGTCACTCCACCTTCTTTTTCTTTGGCCTTCAACCCCGCCTCGTGGCTCGGAAGCGGAGGGCCCCACGCGGAGCGTGTCCGTGTCTGCCGCACAAGTAAAAACAGAAGCCCGACTACGACCCAGGACCGGAAAGCACTTAACTCCTATTGACTCGCATCCGCACAGCTTGCCTCCTACCAAAACTTATCTTCACCTGCCATCATAGACCAACATGAAGGGCGAACGGGGTGCATGATCCACGCCAGCGTTTCTAGGGCACCGCCGACCCGATGCGAGGCCCGGCCGACGGGAGGAGACCGCGGCTTGTTTATCTTGTCGCGCTGAGCAAATATTATACCTAGCAGGCCGCGGGTCCGGGCGGGTCGGGCCGCCGTGCGTCGCAGTCGACTTCACAGACTCGCGCCTCGCGGACCGCCGCCCCCTCCCCCACTACGCCGCACCGCGCGCATGAATATATGTCACTTTCTTGCCTCCCTTTAGCTCTCCAACGTTATTCTCTTTACACGCCGCCCAGCCACGCCCTCCGTTTCCTATACGGCCCTTGCCTCCAGGCCTATCGCATTGCACCTCTCTTCCCCCCTTTTCCTGGCACTTTCCAAGACTTTTCACACCTCATTTTTGTTCGTACCTGTTTTTTTCCTCTCACGCCCTTTTCCACCTTATTTTACCACGATTATGTCCACCCTCTCTGTCTCTTCTGCCCCAGTCCCTCTCTCTCCTAACACACTCCTTTCTCTTTGCCACCCGCACACGCCCCTTCCTTGTCCGCCCTTCCTATTTCTAAGCCTTGCCCATTTCAACTCTTTTCATCCGTTCCGCCCCAGCCCTCGCCAGCCCCCTCGAAGGCGTCTGTATTGTGGCTTGCCGCGCCTCCTCCCCCGCCACCGGTGGAGGGCGGCGCGCTCGTCTTTTGTTAATTATTTTGTTGCCGCTTGTGACTCGTGGCGGCCTCGGCGTGGCGCGGCCTCCTCGACGTGTCGGATGTCCGCGCCGACGGCCGCGGGGGTTGTGGGGGCGGCGTCCTTGTGCTGCCTGCCACACGTCGGCCGAGGAGCAGTATCCCCTTCGCCCCGGCCGGCGGCGGCGATGTCGCCCAGAACAAGAGACTGGTGGGGACACGAAAGCGAACGGCCAGAGGTCGAAGGCTGGCGGCGGGGCGGCCGCCGGGGCGCTCTGTAATGAGACTGGGCCAACAAAAGGCCGACCCTACGGGCCCGGCGAGCGCAGCCCGGCGCAGCCCTGCGCAGCCCTGCGGACGAGCTGGACCGGACGCTGGGGGCGGGACGGCACCAGGGAGGGAACCAGGGAGGGCACCAGGGACGGCACCAGGGACGGAACCAGGGAGGGCACCAGGGAGGGCCTTAGGCGCGGCGCGCAGGCAGGCAGACGACGGTAGAGCGCCGCGCCAGCGAGACGGCGCCGGGACATTCCCTCCATGCACCCCTACACCGCCACCGCGCCAGAGCTACTTTATTCCAGCTGTAAAAATGGCGACGCGAGGAGCGGCGCGGCGGCTCTGCGCACTGCTGCGTAGGGAGGGGGCGGGGGGGGGATGTGCAGATGCCCGCAGGTGCGGCCGCGTCGCACAGTGCGCACGTCGGCGCGGTGTCATCGGCCTGGCTGGCAGCGCGAGGACAGCGCCTTGATTTATGGCAATCTTAACGCCGCAGCGGTCTTCTTGTCGAGCCTGGAAATAAATGCGTGAACAATACTAATACGATCGTTTTTCTCCCGTGACCTGAACGCGCTTTTTTTTTTGTCTCACCCTTCCTCTCGTCCTGTTTTTTTTTTCGTCTTCTTTTCCAGTTTCTTATCCTCTTGCTTGTATTCCTTCTCGTCCCGCTCCTACCTCATCTCGTCCTTTTTGTCGTCCTCCTCATCCTCCTCCGCCCATCCCTGATTACCCCCGCCACCCAATGCTGCTCGTAATCATGCTGGCGGCGGCGAACGCGGCGAACCAGGCCATGGCGCTGCGCGCGGACCGGTCCGCCCGGCCGCGGGGGCCAAACTTAACTGATTTCGGAGTTCATGCGTAAACAAGAAGTGTGCCGCTCTGAGAAACTTTATCAGTTTTTGCCTGGAGTCGCCCTGCTTCCCGCTGTAGGTCCCCGGCGGCCCCGCTTTTAAGTACCTGTCTTTCCCCGACTTTGCTCGTCTTATCAGCGGCACTCCGTGTTATCGCTGCTTACATCACTCACCGTGTGTGCGGCACACTGTGCGCCGAAACAATTAGACCGCAGGGAAGTACCTCCGGGGCCGGCGCCCCGCCCCCTTTGAATTATATAGACGGCGGCGGCGATCCGCTGATAAGGCATGTGGCTCGCTAATCTCATCGGCTTCCTCGCGTAATGGACCCTTATCCGGTTATGACGCGGCGCGGCGCCAGCTAGGGCGGTATGCGGGTTAAGTTGTTGCGTCTCTGGGCGCGCTGCTCCGACTGGGGCGTCTGCTGCCGTGGCGGCGGCGGCCTGGAGGCTGGAGGGCGCAGTGCGGATGTTCCTACATGGTCTTTGACGGCGTGGAGAGTGTTTCGAGAGCCGACTGCAAGGGGTGCAGCGAGGGCTGCTGCAGCTACACCCAGAAAAATGATTTCTCGATTATCTTTCTTGATTAAAAATACTTGATTCAAGCTAAACTGAGTGTCAGATCAATACTAATAGGATTTGCATTCATTCAACTCAATCAAGAATTTTTCTACTTCACTCGAAGCAGAGCTTTACTGAGGCACATTAATGCAAATAAAAATTACTCGCATCAAGTAAATTTTACTTGATTCAAGGAAACATTTTTCAGGGTGTATCAGCATGTTCCCGCACAGTGTTGCCGGGCCGATCGGACGCCCCGCGGCGCTGGGGTCAGGCGCTGTGCACAGTGGGCCAGAAGGCGGATTCGCTGAATGGGACCCCACTAATTGATTGCTCTCCGAACGAGGAATCCATCGGTGGGGTGTCACACGTTCGGTTCGAGTGCCATTTATAGCGACTGCGGAGCTCAAAACGCGTCTAGAGTTTTGGCCGGCTGCGCCGGGCACACTGTGCTGCGACAGCCTGCAGGGCGAGGCGTTGGCGGCGGCCGTGTCTCTGAAGTTGGCGGTTTTGTGTGTGTTGCAGGTGAGGCGCGCCGAGATCCACGCGCCAATCAAGCAAGTTGGAGCGGCGCGCTGTCTCCACGCGCACCCCTCCGGCACGACCCCCCCATTCCGAATCCACGTAGACAATAAGCGCGAAGGTGATTTGCGAAAGCTGTGAGCACACGGACACACGTTCGCACACGCCAGCTTTCGAACCGTGTTGTCAAAAAGAGGCACGGACATGTGCGTATTCGGAAACAAAGCGGCTTAGTGGTGGTGAAACACGACGGATCAAGCGGGCCGACGTGGTCGCGCGCCTAAAAGCAATCCCTTTTACGTGGCTGCTTTCTCTAAATCCAACGCTCCTGTTTTTTTTTTGTTTTTTTTTTTTTATTTTTTAAATCGGTTTTTTATTGAGGTACGATTGCGCGGTGCTACTAAACGACTGGTACCTGGGTGTTGTGGGGATGGTTCGGAAAACCGCCGGTGGCAACGTGTTTGCGAGGGCTGGTGATTGCGTACCCGAGACAAGGCCACTAAGGGGTCGAGCCCTAGTTTGCCTCCTTGGACGCCGTGGCTTCCCGAAGTCAACAAACTTACGAAGGGCAACTTGGCGGCTGTAGTGGGTCTGCCGCGTGATCGCGTATCCCGACGAGGGCATGCGCAGGGCCGAGCCGCCACCCGTGTGTTCTCCCCTCTGACCTCCGTTTCCGGTCCCGGACTCAGGTCGCCGCGGCGTCGGGAGGGATTAGGCCGATTGGTCATTTGCCGGAGGACAATTGATTGTCCGCCTTGCCAGTGTCGCGCCATTCCGCCTGATGGATTGGCCAGGGCAGAGGGCCGCCTGCAAAGTGGACCACGCACCAGAGGACCGGCGCGGGCGGACACAACTCTAGACGCGTTTTGAGCTCCAGAGTCGCCGAACAGGACTCTGACCGAACATGTGACCCCACCAATGGATTTCTCTCCAAACGGCTGCCCTGTGTGTGTTGTAGGGGAATACAGCGAGACAGCGGTTCTCATTGCGGGCCTGCCTCGCGGAATCCCTTTGACCGGCGTAATGTCTTTTCACACCCACGTCTTTATTGATGTGGCGTCCCTCCCCCACAACAACCCCCGCATGGGGCCGCCGCGGCCGTGCGCATCGGCATTCTGTGGGCGCCGCTGGGGGGCGGGCGGGGGGCTCGTGACGCTGTAAGACGCTATAGGTGGGGGTGGGGGAATAACTGCCCCTTACTCCCGCCATGTGGAATAAGGAGAGAGCAGCTGCAGGACCCTCCAGCCCCGCCGCCTGGGGGTGAGGGTGGCGGTGGTTATGGTCCGGACGGCCACCCGTGGACCTCCCCGTGGTCCGGCCGCCTCCCTCAGCGACTATCCCGCGCAATTCGATATCGCTGACCTCCCCCCTTCCCTCTCATTCGCCTCATGCGCCCCATTTCCCCAACCCCTGCCATCGTCACCGACCGACTGTGTCCGATAAATGCGTCGAGGATAAAGGCGGTGCGGAATGCGGGGAATGTCAACTAGGATTGTATTTGTTCCGGCCGCGTGCCTCGCACCTGCCCCGCCACGCCGCCAGCGCGCCCGACCCGACGCTGCGTTGTCCATAGCGCGAGCGATTCAAGCGCAACCCGGACACTAACTAGCAGTCGCATTAAGCGGGCCTTATAGGAGTGGATGCTTCTCCGCGCTAGTCGCCAGGTGAGATGGAGAGCTGTGTTTTACTATTTGGCGTGTGCATCGAACAATTTTACTCAACAAGACCGTGGCGTTGACAAGCATCCACTTCCTCGCCCCATGCGATATGCCCCCTTTTTTATAAATATTCTTTAATTTTTTATTTTTATTTTTAAATTTTTTCCTTGTTTGCTAATCCGCGGAAAGTGCCTCGGGGACAACAAGTGGTCTGAACTGACGTGCAGGCCCGCCGTCCACAATGCACGTGAAATGTCTTTGTCCTCATCTCCTTTCCGACGCGCCACCTGTTGATGAGTCGTGCCCGCCCGGAGCGGTCCGAACGAGCGGCAAAACGAAAGGGGCTCCATCTGCGCGGCAACGGCCGCCGCGACACTGTGGCCCGCCGCGGAGGCGGTCCAAATACCGGGCGGGTTTAGAGCTCGCTTAATGGGACTCGAACCGAACGTGTGACCCCATTAATGGATTCCCCGTTCGGAGGCTTGTCGCCGCACCTCCGCAAACCGGGTTAGACCCCGCGTGTTGGCCCACGCCCACGGCGCCCCACCAGCGCGGCCACTCCCTGCCTCTCTCGCGCCCTCACGTGAGGGCCGTGGGGCCGAGAGAGACACAGCAACTACTCCTCGGAATCCGTCCGTCGCCGTGCTTCGGCTTCGTTATTCCACGCCGTTGGCTCGGCTTGGAAGCCACTGTTGCTGCCGCTTAGAGCCTGGGGCTGCCCGCCACCTCCTGCGCCTTAAGGGCTGCCTCCTCCACACCCGGAGGCGCCCCCACCCCCATTTATCATTGCTTTGTTTCATTTTGCGGTGCGTAATACCTAGTGGCCTGTCCCGGTACGTGGCCCTGGCGCCCCGGCCCTGCCCCGATTCCAGGACCACCGACGCCCCGGGGCAGCGGCCAGCAGCGGCCAGCAGCGGCAGAGTCGAGAGGCACCCGACAGCGGCGGAGAGTGGGAACGTGGCGAGGGGAAGCGAGGGGTAAGTGGCAGGGTCGAGCGGATGGCGCGGGTGGCGGTAACGATTATCGTCACCAACACCCAAAAAAAAAAAAAAAAACTGTCTTGTGACTATTTTCTTCTTTTTTTTTTTCAAGAAAAAAAAATCTTGACACATTTTTTTTTCATACGAGAAAAAAGTTTGGCCCAAGACAATTTTTCTTGCAAAAACAAAAAACAAAAGTCATTTTTTTCTTGATTGAAGAAGTCATTTTTTGGGTAAAGATTTTCGGTGAGGAAGATTTTCTTTTCGGGAAAGATAAAGAAAGTCGGCCAGTCTTGCAACCCCTTTCCGTCGGGGCCCGCTCCCGCGCTGGCCGCTGTCCGCCTGCAGTGGTGCGGGGGATAGAAATACGTGTAGTTATGAGGCCCGCAGCGACTCGCTGTGACCTCCCCGTCGTGGAAATAGGGGGGGGGGGGGCTCGGCCAGCAGGGTGGGCCAGTAGAGGGGGCCAGCAGGGACGGACGTCACCTCGCTCTCAGCATGGGCGTGGCGGGGCGTGGCGGCGACGCAGTAAGAGGTCTAATACGTCAAGCTAAACGCAACAAGTTAGGCGCGGCGCTGAACGCTCGGCTCAGTCTCATCAAGGAAGGGGAGGCAGGCCGAGATAGTGTTAAAAATGAGCGTAAATTTGTGTTACTTTTGGTGTGCGCGTGTGTGTTTGCACGCCCGTCTCTCTCTCTCTCTCTCTCTCTCTCTCTCTCTCTCTCTGTCTCTCTGTGTGCTGTGCACCGCCTTTGTGTGGTGCTGCGTCTTGGATGTTTGCCCCCAAGTCACTCGCGTATCGTTTGCATTTGCCCGACAGGGAGGTAAAGGAAGGAAGCGGGTCGCACGTGCGGACAGTGTGGGCCAGGGCGCCCGTGTGTGTGTGTGTGTGTTTGTGTGCGCGCGCGGTGGTGTGGGTGAAATGTTTCGCTACCGCTATACTGCCACCTGCTTTTGCCGGGCTCGCCTCCGCCGGGACTACTTCGTATAAGACACAGCGCCCCTGCTGCCGCCGGGATATGGTGATGGTCTCCACCTCGTTGGCCGTGTGTGTGTGTGTATGTGAGAGTGAGAGAGAGAGAGCGAGAGAGAGAGAGAGAGAGAGCGAGAGAGAGAGAGCGTCGGCGGCGCCCAGGCGCGGTAGTGTCCCTTGGCCAGCCAGCGCGCAACCGTGGTCCCTGCGCTCCCCTCAAATACGACACTTTGACGATTTGGGTTTACGATCCCTTCCTCCTCCTTTTCTTCCTCCTCCTCCGTTCCTTATCAACCCCCTCCCCTTCTCCTCCCGCTTCCCGCTCCGTGGCCGACGACGTCGAGAGAATCTGCCAACTGCTGAGTGGCGCGGCCGGCCACCATCCGCAGCAGCAGCGCCAGCAGCGCCGCTGTGACGTATTGAGCAAAAAGCAGCCCCGTTCGGACCGCTCTGGTATCGTCGCCGTCCGATTCATGCGCTGCCCACAGCCTGCGAGGTGGGCAGAACGGACGCACCGGCGTGGGCGGGTTGCCTAGGCTGCGCGGCGGTCGCCTGCTGCCGCGTCACGCCCACACATGGAGCACTGCTGCACTTTGGAAACTCGCACGCTACCCGTCGTGGACACAACCCTCCCTGGTATCGCCCTGGGGCGTGCGTGGTGTTTGGAGGCCAAGCCGGGGCCCTTCCGGTCGGCGGCCATTGGCTGTTGGCTCAGCACTGCCGGCCACTGCCAGGACGGCGCTGGGTGCGTTCCAATAATATATCTTTGCCGTCTGTCTCGCACTCCTTGGCGGAGAAGGCTCGCCAATTTATGGCGTTTTCCCCCCCTCCTTCCGGGGTGGGATGATTCGATGGGGAAGTTGACTCTCCCCGGGCGGCACCTGGTCGCGCTGCTGCCGACTCTTTCCAAACAGTGTCGCACCGTTCCTCTCGCACTCGGGGCGTCCTGCGAGGCTGCAAGAGAGAGCCCCGCCCGAAATGAGGCTGGCTGCAGCGAATACAGAGGGGGAGGCCTTTTAAAATGCGCTGGTTTCACCTTGATGGCGACGGTTTCGGGGTCCCCCAGATGGCGGCGCTCCCTCCGCCCCGCGGCCCCTGTCCGGTGGGACGGGATGGGGTGGCGTCATTTTAGTGTTATTAGCTCATCTGGATGTTAAGTAAGTAAGTAAGTCTCGGTGTAATTTGGCGTGGCCGGGGCGTGGCTGGGCGGTCCTGAATGCGCCTCCCCAGCCTGCGGCCAGCCCGCAAGTCCTTCATTTCGAGGCTCATTGTTCATTCCCTGGCCGATAGCGCGCCCAGAAATAGCAGGGGCTCGGTAACGCAATTGTAATAATCGAAATGGCGGTAGTTGGCAACTGCAGTTGGTTGTTGCAACCCAACTTTTGTCCCCGTTTTGACTTGTTCGAAGGCAGCACTGGTCTCGTCACTTCGCTGCCGGGCGGTCTGGCCCACCTTCTGAGGACCATTCTTGCACTGCGTTCCCGCTCGGGACTCTGGAGCATACCCGTCGGATTCTAGAAGTTAGATGCGGCTGCCGCAGAAAGGTCTCCTGATTGCCCTGTGAACAGCGCTTGCCTCGCTCTGGCTCTCTCGCATTCTCGGAATCCCTTGCTGTTCGGAACCCGCCAAACTTACCTATCCAAGTGCTGCGACTTAGGGTAAGGGTCGCCTGGGCGACGTTGGAGCAGCGCAGCAGCACAGAGGGCCAGGCAGTCAAAATCCTGGACGGGTTCTGCGCTCGAGAGTCGCTAAATGGGACTCGAGCCGAACCTGTGACCCCACCAATGGATTGCTCTCCGAATGAGGAATCCGTAGGTCGGGTTACACGTTCGGTTCGAGTCCCATTTAGCGACTCTGGAGCTGCGTCTGGGCCGAAGCTTAACGCAAAACTGGCAGCGCTATGAGGACCAGGCGGCTGGATGGTCAGTGTGGGCTGGCCGAGCTGGGCGCGGGCCGGGTCGGATGGGCTCACTTCTGTGCCGCACCACTGACCGTGCCCGTAAAGTGGCCACTGCAGCGCTCGGCTCGCTGGCCCCGCCCCGCCCCGCCCCTCCGGCTCTTGGTCGTTGTCTCCCTGTCATATTTGTGGCCTCGCCCCGTTTCCCTCCCCTTCCTCTTTCTTCTTCTTCTTCTCGCCTCCTCTCGCCAAACTCTCTCTACATGTATCTCCTCCGATACGGATTTGATTTTTATGCCCGTCGTCGAGACGGCACGACTTGTGCTGCTGTGGGTCGTAGACTTAGAGCAGGATAGGGGTTGTTGTCGTCAATGGAGTTCAAGCCGCCCCCGCCTGCACACGCACACACACAAACACACACACAGACAGGCACAGGCACGCACACACCAACACAAGAGCGGGCCGTCTGACCTCCTTTCCTCGGACCGTAAAGTGCAGGCTGAATGGAACTTGAATAGTGATAGGGGCTTTTTCTTCCGGACTATATCGGGAACATTGGATTGTAAAATTGGGTTGGCGTCGTTGCTTGCAGTGGCAGTGCGCTGCCCGCATAGCAGCCCGCCCGGGTATCGGCAGGGTCGGGTACCGTGGGTACCGCCCCGCCACCGCAGCCGGTCTGCGGAAACAAGTTCCTCACCACGTGTCCCGCATACAGCGTCACGCGAGACTCCAGCAGAGCTCCAGCGCTCCAGCGAGACTCAGCCAGACAATCTGTGAGACCGGAGCTAATGAGATTCAAGCAGCCAACGAGACGGGAGCCAACGCGAACCGACTCGAGCCAATGAGTCCTCCAGCTCCGCTCAGCGAGCCACCTGCCGGTGCAGCGAACCGAGTGGGCATATAGCGAACACTCGCTCGGTGATGTGACAATGACTTGGCTGTGTACGCTGCAAGCACGTCCGCCTAGGTGTAAACGTCTCGGGACGGTGGAAGGGCGGGGCGGCGCGGCACTTAAGTTATATTCCACGTCAGCGTGCGTGCGGGGATGCCGTGCGGGGATGCCGTGCAGCCACCCGGATAAGGGCACGCACCAAAATGATCACCCGCCGGAGACATTTGATCCGAGGCGTGAGGAATGTGGGACACAACCCGCTTTATCCCACACAATTAACTCACTTAAACATTTATAAAAAAAATTGAAAAAATAAATTGTTGAACAAAAATGTTAGCACAAAGTCAAAAAGAAAAAAAAACAAGATTTAAAAAAATAAAAATAAAAATGGATGAAAATTTGAATTATGTGGAACAAGAATGGTGGCTTACAAGTCGGAAAAAATAAAAAGCCTGGTCGCCATATGCACGGTCGGTTGGCGCTGCGCTGGGTTTCGTGCCGCCCCCTCCCCCGCACTGATATCGTAAAAGATGTGCGGCGCGCTGATGGACTGGCCACCCGCTCGCTGCTCGCCACGCCGGTCACGTGTGGGGCCTCAGTCAACAGGCCGTGTGTGGAGCGGGGACGCATTAATAGTGTGTCAGGCTCTCCTGGACCCTCCTCCTCCGTCGGAACATTTTTCTACATACTTCCTTTTTTTTCTCTGTCTCTCTTTTGAGAAGGCGTTATTTTATTCTGTGATACCGAGGTGGAGTGAGGAATGAAGACGTTGGCGCTTGGCGCTGCCTACATTAGACGCTGTGAGTGCTGTTGTAACGCGATGAGGAGCTGGTCGGCCGCCCAGGACCTCGTGAAACTGTACACTGGTCTAAGTGCAGTGTCAGAGGTGCTCGTCAACGACCTCGCCGCCGTGTTAGCGGGGGTCATGGCGGTGACAGCGGCGCAGGGCTATTTTATTATAACTCCGGCCACTAAGTTGCTGGAGTAACACTGTAATGAGAATGGAGGGCTGCCTCAGCGCTGGGTGCTCTGCCCGAATTTTCTTGATGGATGCTTGAATTTCGCGCACAGCCACCGTGCCCCCCCTTTTTTTTCGTCCTTTGCATTGGAGATTCTTTCCCTCGGGTGGCGCGAAAAGCAGTACCTCGCCTACTACCTTACAGTGACGTTGCGATGACCTAATACCCAAAGGGCCCATCGGTTATTTTGGGAGGCCCCGGGAGGCTGAGAGGGCCCTCGCAGGTGGTCCGGCCGCCCCGTCCGCTGCAGTCTGCCCTCCACTCGCGTGTCCTGGGGCAGCCAAGGGAAGGGCCTGGCTCGCTTCTAATGGCCGGAAGAGATGGTATAGTGATACACCCCCCGCCGCGGCCCTGCCTTTGCCCTGCCTTGGCCCTGCCTTGGCCCTGCCGGAGGGCCGCCCTATTATTCTTGTACTTGTCTGCACTTACCCCCCGACTGACCCGCGCCGCACCGTGGTGCAACACCCTGTCTCTCTGCTCCGTCTACAGAGCGCCCTGCCAGCGGTGCGGCTGGGCCATCTCATCCCCGATGGCTCCCCTTTCCCCTCCAGGCCATTGGCCGGAAGCAACTGGAAAATCGTCCTTGGCTCCAGCAGCTGCAGCCTGGTGGCCCTCACCTTAAAAACGCCACAGTTTGCCCCCAGCTTGCAGCTGTCGGCCGGGGAACTCCCCGGTAATTAGCGAGGGAGAGAGTCTCACCCGCTCGGCGTCTTTATTTTTTATTTTTTTTTCTGTTGCTGCTTTCTGTTTGGCCTTTGATTCTGAAAGTAAATCTTCGCCCTTCGATTCAATTCTGGACCTTCGGTGATGGGACCTGTGCGGTAGAACGTATTTTTTTTCGACTAAATTAGGGTTGATTGGGCATGGAGCATGAAGCTGAGGGCGCTGAGGGTTCTGATGATGGGACAGAGCTGCAGTGACGACTAGGAGAGTCTCCCCGACGTATCCTCCGGTGCTCCACACGCAAATTCGCCTCTAGAGACCCGGACCCGTCCTCTCTGACCCGGACTCGGTGAAGTGGTGCCGGTGAGCGCAGCGGTGTCTCTCTGGACGGGGCGCCCCGGTCGGCGGTCGGACCCCTGGCACGCCGCGCCACGCCGAGGCCGTGTCCGAGTAGCAGGAGCAAGCCCTTGCAATCCCACGCCAGTGCCTGCCCAGCTGGCCACCTGAAATTGTCATCCCGTTAGCCGGGGCTTTGGGGCTGGGGCGGGGCGAGGGCGGGGCTAAGGCGGACGGACCAACCCCCGCCGCACCAGCACACTCTACGCACGGGCCCTACCTGCGCCTTTTAGCACAGTGGCGCGTTGCGAACAAGTTTAAAACCGTCCCCTTTGCAGCAGTTAAACCAATTTTGCCGCCGACGTAGACAACTTGTAAACGAGATTCGCAACTTGGAATGAGGGTGGTAGGCGGTGGGCGCGCAATACTATACCGACCGCACCGCGCCGAGCCGCGGGGAGAGACTTTCACCTGTTTGACATCTCATATCTTTGGCCGCAGTACGATGATGTCCCGGGGGATGCGATCGCCAAAATTAGCTCGCCCGTCTGGAGGGAACGCGGGATAAATTTAACTCACGCGGTCGTCGAACTCGCTCCGTCTCCCTGACCGCCCGCGAGTGCGAGAGAGAGAGAGACGGCGCGGCGATAGCGCTGCGGTTTGGAAACGCGAGGAATGGGACAATACAGTCGCAGCGAGCAGCCGCGAGCAGTGGTCTCAAAAACGCTAAACGCGGTGAAACGGTTTTGCCGCCGCCGGAACGGAAAATGAAGGCACACGCAAAGGCTTCTTTGTAGCGGCGCGCTGCTGCTGGCTGTCGGCTACATAATTCAGCCGCCCTGGTAATTTTTTGGTCCGCACAGTCCTGCTCTGCTATGCCCTCGGCATGACGGCTCTGTGTGAGTGTGTGTGTCTGTGTGTGTGGACACACGCGTAGCTAATCGTGGTGAGAATGTCGTGGGCGTGGGCAAGGTGGAGCGTGGTTGCGGTGGGGCGTAGCAATTCGGGTTGTGGGGAGGGCTGCTAGAATGTGTGTGTGTTTAAAGAGAGGGGGGAGGCTGTACTCACGAGCAATATACACCGCAACCAGCGCGGAGCGGCGCCTCCGTGCTGCTATTGGATCAGCGCGTTGACCCCGTGAGTGTGGCTGCCGCGACAGACGGCAGCAACAACGGCACGGTCTCTTCGTCTCGGCCAACTCATCGCTCTTTCGAAGAGCAATCCATCGGTGGGGTCACAAGTTCGGTCCGAGTCCTGTGAAGCAACTCTGGAGCTCAAAAACCCGTCCGGCGGTCGTCCGGTGGGCGTAGCGGCCCAAGTGGTGCGAGCTCGGACGCCGTGTCCTCGTTGACGCCCACTTCCGGTCGGCCCAGAATGTGGCTGTCTGCCTTCGTTACCGCACATTCACTCTCCGTCGCTCCGGGCGGGGCCGCGGTGGGGGCGGCCGCCGCCCCGTGGGGCTCTGTTGGGGCGCTGATGAGGTGATTTCCGGTAGTCGGACAGCTTTTACCAATGTCATAATAGCGCGGAGTGTGGCCGGGCACGTGCGGCCCTGAAGGCGCCGTCAGACCTCGCCGCGACGTGCCCCTTTTGTGCCTTCCTTTTTTTCTTTTTTCTTTTTTTCCTTTTTGCTCCTTCTCTTCCTTGTTTCCTTTTCCCTCTGCGCTGCCCTCGTATTCCTGTCCTTTTCGTCGTTTTTTTCCGCTGTCAGTTACTGGAGTGTCCGCCGTTTGGTTCGTCGATGCCTGGTTCTTCACCATCAGCGCGCGTCAAGCAACGTTACATTAGCGGCGTCCGAAGCTCTTTTTACTACTTTTTGACGTGAAAAATACGGTGTCGGAACCGATTCCACACAATTTCACGCAACTTTTGTCATATCAATAATTGGCCCCCGGAACGTAAAGAGGAGGCCATGGGAAGTTGAATCACGTCCCGCTCCATAGGCAGGAAGCATATGACTCCCCTCCCCGGGCCGGCCCTGGTCCCGGCCGTGAGTCCAAAGTGTCCAGTCGTCGCTCTCTCTCACCCTCATCGGGCGGGACGTAGGGGTGCGAGGGAGGCGAGCGGTGGGACGACTCTCTTACCGGTCTGCCCCACCCTGGCGCCGAACACTATTAGCTAATGAGAAAGGATGACTTGCCGGTCTATTTTTTCATCTTTTTTTTTCTCTTTCGCTGCACCATGCGGCGCCGAGGCCGCGCTAGGGTGGCCCTCGCAGGCCTCGGCCATGGAGGACTTGATGTTGGTGGTGCAGGTGGTCCCGGTGGCGGTGACGGCTGCATTAACGCCATGCGTCTCATGACAATGTGTTGGTGAGGCACGCGCTCGTGTGTGTATGTGTGATGGTGCTCACGCATCGACAGGACCAGGGCCATCGCGGCGTTAATCACGCAGACGCCACTCCCAGCGCACGCGCGCTACACTGGCCGGCACGGGTTCGAATACAGCCGCCGGCGAACGTGAAGTGGATGCCGCGATTTCTTCGTGGGGCTCACCGTGCCGACAAGAGGTAGGGGCGGTGGGGCCCAGGTGGGACGCGAGGATGAATGTCCTTGTCGCACGCATTGGAGAGGCCGGTGGTGGGGGTGTAGATGGAGTGGAGGTAGGTCCACACCGCCGGGCCCTTGCCGCACGGGCCAGCCACCACGCCCCTCCGCGCTAAGATCGGCCCCTGAGATAGGCTTCATCCGAAAAACGTCACGGAGGGGCAAAAGGCGGCGTCATTTTTATCTTCGTCTCTAAGTTCACGGATAACGATCGCACCAAGCCGACGCTGCTGCCGACCTGCCGACGCTGCCGCCGACGCTGCTGCCGCGGCGCCACGTCCCACCCGCCAGGCAGGCCGGGCCGCCAGGCGGCGCGCTGTGTGCCCTTTGCTCTTTGTCTTTCTCATCAAGACACACACACACACGATTGGGCAGACGGACTGCAAGACACTGAGATGGACGGACCGTCACAAACACACGGACTGAACTGCCCCGATAGTCCAGACACCAACCGATGGGTCCTACTATGAACCAAGGCACTCTCACAAAGGGTTGTGCAATGAGATAATAATAATAATAATAATAATAATAATAATAATAATAATAATAATAATAATAATAATAATTGATTAGCTTGAATGGTATAGAGGCGCGTTGCCTCTTCGCAGAGCTTTTTATATACCTTTTTTTTTAAATATTGTCTTCATTCCGAAGCCTCTCATCGCCGTGTTGACCTAAGCGCTGATTGGATGGCAAGCGCCACTTAGATCGATGAGGGCAATACCGCTGGGCCCCGAAAGATAATTTGAAAAAGGAGGTTGCTGTCTCTGCACCCCAATGTATCGACCTGGCCGGAATGCAGATCAAGTAACAGTCAAAGGCGGCGAGGGGGTCCTTGCTGGTCAGGAACCTCATCCGCCCCGCCCCGCCATTCGGCAGCAGAAGTGGCTCCCCCACCCCATCCAGAGCCACTCACCGGAAGATTGCCGCTCCAATAGGATTAGAGAGACTGTGCGAGAGAGACGCTGTCACCCTCCAGCGGTGCTCCAGTACGCTCGTGGACTCGCCGTGCGTGGAGCGTGGCTGGAGAAAAGATGTGCCGGCAGCGCGGCCGCGAGTTTGGCCGAGCGTGACGTGGTTTCTGGACGCCCCTCGCCTTTCGTTTGACGCCCGAGTGCAGCCCGAGTGCGACCCGAGCGCAGCCCGAGTGCGACCCGAAATGCTGTTTCCGTTCGGCGAGGCGCGCTTCTTTCCTTCTCCCTCACGTCCCCCTCAAAGGACGCTGGGTAATACGTGAAACAAAATCTCGTTTTTGCCCGCCCCGGCCCCCTGATTCAGTAATGGACGTACCTTCATGAAAATGTGGCCCTGCTCCAAAGGTGACCGCGCATCGATGCCGACCGTGTCCTCGCAGTGTTGCTGCTGGACGTCCTCGTGCTTCACCGCCCGTCCTTTCCATCTTAACACTGATGAGTGAAGAGATGGGAGTGAGTCGGCTATATCACTGGCAGTCTTGGAGTCACCGCAGTGCCTCCTACCTTCGCCGAGAACCAAACCGACGCGCCCCGTTGTTTTTCCGGTCCAACACAAATTGAATGTCGAAGTGAGGCTCTGCTGTTTTGCCAGGGTTGCCAGCGTGCGTCCTCCGCAGCATCGAACGAAAACAAAGTGGTTTATATTGCGCGGTTGCCGTTTCGGCGTGTTTTCGCACCAGAGCCCTCTGCCCGCTTCACGCCGTTCAAAGGTGTCATGTGCCCCGTTGGTTCGGCTGGTCGTGTCTCTGTTTCATGGAGTGCCTGATTTTTTTAAAAAAGTGAAAAATAAAAATAATTAAAAAACACCTTTTTTCTTGCTTTTTCCGTGCTACAAAGACGTCCCCGTTTACTGTTTTCCGTGTGTGGTTTTGGCAGCGCGGTTGGGCACCCATGGGACGGGGACGCGCTGGGTTGGCGCCGCGCCGCGCCGACATGGACGCGGCCATCGTATCCTCGTCGTTCCGTCCGGGCGGGGCGGGGCGGGGCGGGGCAGAACCAGGGGAGGCGAGGTTGTCAGACAAACGTCGACTCAGCAAGTCACCGGAACACGGCGTCGGGACGCTCTGGCTTGCGAAACGGCGTCCACCACGCTGCACCCGAGTGGCGACACGCGTGCGCGCACACACACACTCACACTCACACAGAGAGCTCAAAGGGTGCCGTGTGACCGTAGTAAAGCTGAGGAATGCCTGTTGACATTCTTCCGTCAAACGAATGCCTGTATGGTGCCGGGCAGCAGTGGATATCTGTGACGGGCCTCCCCCTTTGGGGCTCATATTCGTGCCACGTTGGATCGAGTCATGTTCGATGCCCGCCGAGTGTGTCACCAGTCTCGCGGCTCTCCTTGAAGAAAGTTGTTTTCATAGAAGTCTACTAAATTGATGTAAGTAAAAATGGTGGCAATTATTACCGACGGGACAAACATAATTACGGTTGAAAGCTTATTTTGCGCTGTGATAGGATTCGAACCCGCTGTCCGTCTGCAGGCAGACACCAGCCGACCCTCGTCCGGCTGTCCGGTGTGTGTGTGTGTGTGTGTGTGTGTGTGTGTGTGTGTGTGTGAGTGAGTGAGTGAGTGTGTGTGCATCATGTCACCCGCACGCCTTGTTACCGTGTCTGTCACTTGTCACAGCCTCGTGAGATGTTTTCCGTCTCTTTCTGGCTTCTGACTTGAACGTGTTTTTCCTTGTGGTAGGTGAGCAAAGAAGTCGCGGCGGCTGAACCTCGTGAGGCTTTGGCACCTCACCAGAAGACTGAATCCAAACAAGGAGCGCCCCATGACTGCGAGAGAGAGCACCTGTCGGAATCAGCATCGCGACAAGAGACACGCTAGCGCTCTCTGCTTTCCGATTTCATAGCGGGCAAGCTGAAAGGAGAGCCGATTCATGGCCTGTCCGCCCGGATGTTCACCTTAATGGGCTACACGACGCCGCCTCCTCCCCTTCTAAGTGATGGGAAACAGCGGGACATGTTGATCAACATTTCATGAGCAAGACGAGATCACCCCCTGCCGGGGCTCAGCCGGCCGGCCGGCCTCGGAGGGGCGGTAGCCCTGCCTGCCCGCCTGACCGTCTGCCTGACGCGGCCGCGCAAAGAGAATTTATGTTGCCTCGAGTCCCACCTGCTGCTGTCTGTGCCTCCCACTGCGAGGTCGGGGACCTGGCTGACGCGACTTTGTCGTGTTTGTCGATGACGCGTCGCGCGCGCGCCACCGGCGTGTCACTCAGGCCGCCGAGGACTTGTTTGGCGCCTTTTCGGCGGTGCGCGGGCGCCTCCCCCCCACTCTCTACATGACCCGGAATAACACGGCAACGTCGTCACCCTCTCAAGTCGAGCAGGGCCCGCACAGTGGTCCAGAAGACCGTTGAGGCGGCCAAAATCCTGGACGCGTTCTGAGCCCCAGAGTCAGCTAAATGGGACTCGAATCGAACGCGTGACCCCACCAATGGATTGCTCTCCGAACGAGTAATCCATTGGTGGGGGTCGCACGTTCGGTTCGAGTCCCATTTAGCGACTGTGGAGCTCAAAACACGTCTAGAGTTTTGGCCGCCTCAACGTTCTTCTGACCCCCTGCGGCCCTGTGGCCCTGTGAGCGGCGCAGGGACGCGACGCCGCGGCCCGCGACTCGAGCCCTCCACGCTCGCTGGTAACCTGATAGTCACTCAAGTAGCACGTTTATCTCGCCCGCCCCTTTTTGCTGGTCCGACGCGAAAGCAGGCAATGCGACGAGGGAAGGGGAGTTCCTCCTCGTCGCCCCTGTCGCCGTGTCGTGGTTCATGGTGTTCTTGCCCTCCGCGGCGGCCGCCCACCCACACTCCCACTCCCGCTCACGCGCACACTCGCTCACGCACGGGCTCACTTTTCTCATCGTATAGCGCAGGAGGACGAGTAGAAAGAAGTCCTGCTGGCGCCCTGCCATGCACGCTGCAAGCCTGCCTTCACAGGGGCCACCCGACCGACAAAGGGACACGTCTGTGTGCGCGTGTGTGTGTGTGTGTGTATGTGCGTGTGTGTGTGTGTGCAAACGTGTCGGACATGACAGCCTGGCCGCGCACCCTCTCTGGACGGCGGCTCGCGAGCAGGGCAGCGAAGAGGCACCTCGACGACGACACGGGGACGCACCGCGCGCCTCCAAGACCTCGCCCTAAGGGACGGGCGCCATTTTCGCGTCGCCCTTCCCCCTCCCACCGTGCCCCCGTGATGAATGAGGCATTCCATGAAGTAGATGGCGTCGGCCGGCAAAGGAAAGGGACAGAGCGCCAGACTCGCGTATCGCGCAGACATGTGCGCCGCAGTTGCGGGGGGTCGCACTGGCCGGCCGGTCCTGAAATGGACCGGCCCAATATGCCCATATTGGGCCGGTCCATTTGAGGAGCTGTGGTTCTGTGTGTGTGTGTGTGTAAGAGAGAGAGAGGCAGAGTGAGAGGCCGTAGAGCCGGTCGTGTTGTGCCCCTCTTGTTTGACCCTTTCGCGCGTCGGATTGCCCACAGAGTGTTACTTATTCGCTCGGGCTCGCTTCGGCCTGCCCTTGACGAGTCGCGAAGGTTGTATGTTGTGAAATTGACCCCGCCTTCCCCCCACTCCGGTCCCCATTCTCATGGCGTGGTGGGTCGGGCGGGGCGCACTGCCTGCGACTCGGTATCACAACACTGAGTGCGTGCTTTGCCCGCTCAATATCATGCAGTGATGCAAAGTGTGGAGCGGCCGCACAGATTTCATTGGAAAATGCATGAATGTTCCACTGATTGACGATGACCGGTTCGCTCCCCCTTCCCTTTTTCCTCGACCAACTCCCCTTTCTCTGAATCGTCCACCCACGCCGCCGTCCCCACCCACTCTATTTTACCCAGCTCGTGCGCTTTCTATATGTTATACGCATCTCGCTGTCTGTGCGCGCGCGCGCGCGTGTGTGTGTGTGTGTGTGTGTGAGTGTGTTGCTGGGGCTGTTACACGCTAGGTTCGCCCCGGCTCGCACGAGTAAATAGCATGATGGATCGCACTGATCGAAATGAGGCCAATTGCCCCATCGCTCGCCGTGCCCCCTTTTTGTTTGGACACACACACACGCACGCACACAGAGAGGCTCGGAGCCTCCTCCCATTCCGGCCGCTGGGCGAATGCATAGAGTGGAGCCTCACTTGCAGCCTTTGTACCACTCCGCCTGGCCCCCTCTGAGCGTGACCCTCCTCCCCACTCCCCCTCGGTCCTATGCTCACTACAGCGCCCCTAATCCGGCTCGCATCTCCGCACCACCTTTCTGCCTGCCTTTACAACGACCTCCACCCCCACCCCCCCCTTTTCCCCCTCTTATGCTGCTGGCCCCGCTACCAGATTGTGATGTACAGACGTGTGTTTGCTTAGGTTGTAATGCATTGCGCTTCGGCCCTAATGTGGATAACGGAGAGCTTTGGCCCGCTCCGCCCCACCCCGCCACGACGACGCACACATGTTGCTAGGCCCCGCTGCTGCCCCCGTTCCCCGTTCGAAGCTGCTGCCGGCAGCAGTGCTGGGGATCCGGGATTCCGCGTGCGATGCAGAAATGATTTTCCAGCCCATATTTCGCGGCCTTTCGGAGAGGCCGTTTCTTCTGGTGAGGCCACGGCTGGGTCGAGGCCGGGCTCTGGCGCTGCTGCCTCGCGTTTCTCGGCCGAGGTCGCCTGGTCCCCTGGCGCCCTGCACCTAACGACGAAAATACTCCGTCATTGACGAACTAATCACCCGTATGACACTATAGTTTGCACCTGTACTTGGCGTACTTGGCATGGCTTCGAGCGTGTAATCTGGTTCCCCTCTCGGCCGCGATGAGCGTCTGTTCCCTCCTCGTCGAGTGTGCTGCTCGAGACATGCACCCTGCTCGCTCAAGTGCGTTCCCTTGACTTGCCGTCTCGTCAGAGCAACAGTCAATATCTCTACTTAGCCAAAAATGGGTAAACCGCGGCGCCGTTGGTGGGACTCGAACCTCAGGCCGGCCGGCCCAGCTTGAGAAAGGAGCAAAGCGTTTGATCAGGGGGATAATGAAGCCCAAACTGGAAAGTACGCCTGTCTCATTAGTTATTCAAATGTATTCCCAAGTTTACGTCGCCGAGTTTCGCTCTTAATAAAGAGTGAGTTCTCACTCCTTAATATGCGCCGGCTCCGTCTGATGTGCCTCCTTAATGCCTCATCATTCCTGCTCGAGTCCTCGGCGGCGTCACCGCGGCCCCGTCGGGAGCCCCGTCGGGAGCCCCGCGGCCGCGGCGGCGGTGAGTGGATTCGAAGCCGCCCAATTCACTTTGTGGTTGATGCCTTCTGTCTTTGAGGCGCCGAGCCGTGCCGCGCTGCCAGGGCAAACTATCTCAGCCACACAATCCAGCTTCACGGCGCCCAGGTCGCACCACCGCGGGATTCAGCTGCGGGCTGGCGTCGCTCTGTCTCTCTCAGGCCACTCCGAGAGAGAGAGAGAGAGAGAGAGAGAGAGAGAGAGAGAGAGAGAGAGAGAGAGAGAGAGAGAGAGAATAGCAGCGCAGCCTTCGGAATCGTCCTGCAGCTCACGCCTGCTGGCCGTGCGAGGGACGTCTGGAGGGAGGCGGGGGACACTATCTCGCTCTGCCGCTATAAAACGTCCCATCGGGACGGGGGAAGTGGTGGCCGGGCGTTCCTTGGGGCGTTCCGTGCGGCATTCCGTCGGGTCACACGGCGGAGCCGGCCCTTCTTTTTCGACTTCGCCTTTTGACTGCTTCACCCACCCCGCCCCCCTGGCTAGCCGGCAATGGAGTGTCCACTTGTGGTGTGCGACCCGCTGGGACCGCGCCGTATATTTACAGTGAGGAATGAGGCGGCCCGCGACGTCAATGACGTCACCGATTTACGGGCCGAACTTAATATACTGGCCGTCGGCGCCACCTGCCGGAGGGCGCGGACGGTGGAGCGGAAGGGAAAACAACGTGCAAGGATGCGTTGCGTTCAGAAAGAAGTGGACGGTGACGGCTCCTGTGCTGACCCAACAAGGGCACGTGTTCGTGTCACACCAACACAGACACACTCGCGTGCGCATTCAGTGTCCCACCCACACGCACGTGTCGCACGCTGCGTCTGGACGGGCCGTGAAATTAGTGGCCGCCAGACGGGCGTGTGATACGAGGGGCATGAATCACGTGACAATCTCAAGTGCGGTTAATTATATCAGGCTGCGCTGTCGCGGCAAATTCGCGTCGTCGCGCCCGGCGGTGACGAACGGCCGAGAGGGAAAGAGAGAGAATCATCATATTGTTCTTGCCCCGGTCATCCGTGTAGTTGTGCTGCATGGCGTGAGTGCGTTTTTATACGCGACTGCACACCTGCTTTATACCTCAATCACTGCGACCGGTCGTGTGTGTGTGTGGGGGGGGGGGGCACTTTTGTGAGGCTGTGTGCATTCAGTGCGGTCGCTCACCTCCGCCACACCGAATGTACTAAAACACATTCCATTTCGGAATTATTCCCTTTTATACATCCCCCCGTTCACGTGCCGCCACCCACACCGTTCCCCTCCTTTCTCTCTGACCCACTGTGCTGGGGGCTGCTACCCTTTGAATCCAATTTCAACGCCAGTTTTCCTTGTGCTCGGTTGTCTGGGCCAAGCAGAGAGCCCCTGCAGTCGAGCGGGTAGGCGAGAGACGCACGACGGTGCCAGGCGCGCTGCCTACCTCCCAGGCGCTACCGTTCATCAGGCAGAGGCCCATGAACCGCAATATTCAGTGCCAGCGGCGCCCCGTATGTGTGTGTGTGTGTGTGTGTGTGTGTGTGTGTGTGTGTGTGAGCGCGCGTGTGTGTAGTGGGCTGCATACAGTGCTGCGGGAGGTGCTTCGTGGTGTAAGGTCGTGCTCGCTGCTTGCGCTTTTTCCCCCTTTAATACAGTTTTTCTCTGTCCCCGCCACGCCCCGTGTTGCGGGCGCAGGGAAGAAGCGGCGGCCATCTCGTCCCGTAATGATAAACGTGAGGCGCGCGTCCAAACTCCGACCCGAACAAACATATATACGCATACACTGGCAAAGTTTGCGGCGGCGGGATTCATCCCTCACAGTCCGCTAAGCGGCGGGCCGCAGGCTGCGCGACACGCAGTGGCCGTTGTTGTTGTTTGTGACGAGTGGCGCCGCACGCATGGGCGTGGGTCGTGTTTTTGTTGTTCTTGTTGTTTCCATCTTTTGTGACCTGCTTCGTTTGTTGGGATCTTTCCAAGTTGAGTGGGTCCGGCGAGGTACCGGGTTCCACCACCACGTGGGTGTTTGTGCCCCGCACACCGTGCCAGCCGGCCAGGGCGGCTTATATGCCGCGTGGGGAACGAAAGTTTACCGGACCCCTCCCCCTCCCTCTAAGCGGAACTACATCTTGAAGGATGTCTCCTCCCTTTGGCCGGGCCTTGGCCAGGGTCCAGGGCGGCGCGCGGCACCGTCCGATTCCTCCCTGCTCTATCAACGCCTTCGTCCTTCCCCCCCCCCGTCCCCTCGGCTCTTCTTTCGGCTGGGCCAGGCCAAGCGGCGCTCCCAAACAGTCGAAAAAGTTGAACCGAATTGGCTGAAATTTAGTGAAATCCTGCTTGTTACGCTGAGTGCTCCAAACACCATGTTTTCCAGTGCATATGGGTCGGTCCCGCGGCCGCGTGACGTGGTCCTGACAGCCTGGCGTGTGTCCGCTGCGGACTGCGGCCGGGGCGGCGGGGCAGCGCGCCAAACCCAGACTGGCACATGCACTTTTGCGCCATGAATGGCGACTGAATTATTTAGCCCACCGCAAGTTGGCGGTGGCTACCTCGGTCGGATCGCGGTTTCGGGGCAGGTGGCCACGCCGTGAGCCACCATGGCCCCACCATGGCCCCACCATGGGCCCACCGACCCCACCACTGCCCCACCGACTCGACGCGCTGTCGCTCCGCCGGACAGCGGGCTGTTTAATCCAGACTGTTTATGTGTTCGGGGCCGGGCGGCCGGGCAGATGGACGGACATGGACAGCGAGGTCGGACTCCGACAGCAGCCCATTACAGTCCCACGCCATTTGCTTATTAGAGGAACGGCCCCCGCAGCTGTCACTGCATTTTTTTTTGGAGCAGGAAGGCCGGGGGGCATCTATAAAACACGTACTTGATGTACATCAAGCCTTTTTGTTTTCCCTCGCGCCTCGGACGCGAGACTGTGCTGAAATCAACCGAAAAGAAACAGCTCGTTTTTTTATTAGCCTGTGCGTGACTCTCTAGAAAGTGGCCAATAGCCCCCCTCCGCTGGCTTACGGCTGCCCCCTCGCGGCGCAGTGTAGGGAGCTGTTTAGGGCTGCTGCTGCTGCGTCGGTGGCGGCGGTGGCGGCGGCGGGATGGCCCCTGATTGTGGTGGGTCCGGCAGCGGCGCAGGCCTGGCCCAGCGCCAGGGGCAAGGCGGAATGGGCCCCGTCGAGGTCGCCGGAGGGAGTGGGGGGCGAGGCCTAGGCGTCACGCCTCCTGGCTCGGCGCGGTCGGACGGCCGGCCTGCAGGAAAGTAAATATGATGGTGTCGCCTCCCTCTGGCCGCGGCTGCCTGCTGGAGGCTGCGATAATCGAAGCGAATGCCAAACGCGGCTACAGGCCGAGCGGGGCGGGGGACTGGTAATGGTGGAGACTGACGACTGCAAGTAAGTGTTATGGGCGGCACGCAGTGCGTCGCGGAAGCCCCTGAGACCGCACTTTGCGCATGGCGTCACGGAAGTCAAATTTCACGATTGCGATTGCAAAGTTATGTGTGACTCCTGCCAAGCCGGTCGCTTACGGGATGAGATCGGACGCCTCGTTTGCCCGAGTGCGGCGCGGCGGCGGCGCGGCGGTGCGTCCCACTGGGCCCACCGCACATTTATCATGGCGGCGCACAATGGGTGCAAGGCCAGCAGGCCGCCAAGTGCATGCATGCGGCGCGCAGAGATTGCTGGTTCGACTCCCGTCGGTCGCCAGTTTGGTTACGTTGCCGCCGCCATTTCGGCGGATCGTGTTGTTGAAAGTTATAAGCTGCGATGCCGCCGCTGCATGGCGGGCAGTCGTTGGCCGCATCGCGCCGCCCTTGCCTCGTCGCTCTGTCTCTCTCGCACCCCGACGGGACGCCTCGCGAGTGCGAGAGGGACGGAACGTTAAGCCCGTCACGGCCGCCTGTCTGATCAATACGGCGCGCATGGCCGCATGTTCTTTCTCTATCGAGATGAAACGCATGCCCGTAATTGAACGCAACCGCTGCCTTGTCTGTGTGTGTGTGTGTGTGTGTGTGTGTGTCTGTGTGCGCGCGCTCGCGTGTGTGTTTGAGCACACTGCCGGACCTCCTGAACAAAGCAATCAAACTTGTTTTCCTTTGTTTTTGCAAGGAGCGCCGCGGATGGTAGCGAGGGGAGGTTTGATTCATCTGAAATTTCGTGCACGCATTTTACGAGCCAAGGTGACCTGTCTCGCATCTCGGCCGTGCCTTTCCCCCTCTTTGTTTTTATTTTTTACCGCCCCTGCTCGGCCAATCTGGCTCTCCTTGCCGCCATTTTTGCACGCGTCATCGCTGACACCATCGAGTTAACGTGCCGCGCCGCCCGGCAATCAATGTTTGTGATACTGGCCCTGGGCCGGAGAAACATGGAGGGGGAGAGCGGCGCACATTCGCCAGGCTCGGTTGGCCGCGGTGAGCAACCTTAACGTGGGGATGTGACGGTGCTGCCGGCCGGGCGCAACAAAAGGCAAAAATGCATGTTTCCTGATGCTGTCGTTGATGGTAGGGCCTGCAGCACACAGTGGGCCAGAACACCGGTGGAGGTGGTCAGGGCCTGATAAATGTGAAAAACTCCATTCTGGCGCTGCCGCCGCGGCCCGGCCACTCCGGCGATACTTCCGGCGGCCCGGCGGACACGACGCGGACACGCTTTCATGGCCGGCGGCAGTGACGCTCCCTTTTCGCGGCCGCCTTGTCCAGTGGAACAAAAGTAACACGAGAGAGCGGCGTGGAGGGACCAAGCAAGGGCACCGTGAGGCTTGCCATCGGCCACGCTGGAATGTGTGAGGAGCAAGGCAAGGGGTGGTGGCAGCCACGGCCGTTCCCCAGGCGAAAATGTTTTTAGAACTAAGAAATTAAAGCGAGCGTGTCGCGGAAAAGTTTTCTCTCTCTCTTTTTCCGGGCCTTTTTCGAGGGGAAGACTGTCACCCCGGAGCGAGGAGATCCTTTGGAAACAGGAAGCCCCCGGAGCGACGCGCCGCGACACTGATTCGTGCGTTAAACCAGCACGCGAACGGAAAAACGTGTCACGGGCCTGATGACTAATGGCAAGGACCGCCAGGAAGGACCTGTCGATTGCCAGAGGGGCCATCCATTATGACGTGTCCTTGAAGGTCCTCAGCAGGGCGCGTCAAGCTGGTCGCAGTGTCGCAGGGAGCCCACAGTGTCGACGGAGGGGAAAAAAAATTTAGGCCCCTGCAGGGCGTTGAACCCGTGCCGTGACACCGTGTCTGCAGGCAAGCAGGTGGAGGACGATCAACCCGACATGAAAAGGGAGGGTGGGGTGAAAGAAAGTTGGAGCGGTGTGTTCGTCATCGGAGGGGCGCACGCACACACAGAGCCCACATACTCTATCGCACGCGCGCTCCCCGGAGTAATATGCTGCTGCTGCTGCCGCTGTGTTCAGGACAGCTAACTTTTGACGCGATCTGAGGAAGCGCGGATCGCATAGTGGCGGCGGCAGTGATGTACACAATACATCGACTCCGCCGACTCCGACCCGACGAAACTTGCAAGTTGGTGGTGTGTTCACCGCGGTGGCTGTGCCGGGTTGCCGCGGCCTTTTTAAATTCAGTTGGTTATTCGCCTCGTTTTGTGATTGTGTCTTGTGTGGGGCGCAGCCCAGGGGCATCCCGCTGGGTAAATGGGTTTGCTGCACTGCGAGGCCATTACCCACTTGGCTGGAACCTAATCCCCGCGAGGTGGAGTCCAGGGTCACTGCGACGGGTACGCCGGGTACTTTGGGGTTGCAAGCGGACAAGGGGAGCAGCTTAACGAAATTCCGGATTTCAGGGTCCATATCTCGCTAAGGTCTACGCGCTGCGCGAACTATAACTCATAGACGAAACAGGCACACTGTCCCGGAGGGAACTGCTAACGGGGTGCGCGCGCTGGCTGGTGGGGGACCGCAGTACCCTACCAGCAGTTTGTTCAGCTTTGTTTTGGTTTCCCGCGGTGTAGGCCACCGCCCTGGGGACGAGGGACGTGAGGAATATGAAGGAGGCAGCGGTCTGATAGTGTCCCGCCGAGCAATGCGTGTCGAGCAGATAACGGTGAAGCAGAGCGCCGTTCGAAGGGCGAGCGAGGCGGGCGTCGCGACGCTGGACGCGCTGCGGACGGAGTGAGACGCGACGCCATCGCGACGCGCGGCGCGACGCCAAGCCGAGCAAGAAGAAACAGTCGAATGGAAGGGCCTCAGCCGCGCAGTGGGCCGGAACGAGACTGCTCTTGGCATCGCCGACTCAATCGCAGGCACTGAAGGTCGCCGCGGACGAAGGAGAACCGGCTAGCAAAAAAAAAAAAAAATGAAAAAAATGAAGAAGAAAAAAAAGGTGTTGCACCGTTTGCGACTACGGCCACGTAATGCAGCTAGCCACGCGCGTGGTGCACCTCAAGAAATACACAGTGACTGGAATCGAGTCCCATTGAGCGACTCCGGAGCTCAAATCGGTCTTCAGCTGGCCCGCTGTGCATCGCTGGTTCCTAGAAGCGTCCGCGCACGGCGCCCGCGGGGGCAGCCCGGGGCGGGCCTTGCCAGGCTCACTGGCATCGCCATAAAAGCGTAGTCGTTATTGTTGGCGGCATGAATATGCATGGCGCCATACGCTTGACCGCGGCGCGGGCGGCGCGAGGACCGGCGACAAAGCCAGCGCCGCCGTGGTCGCCCAATCTATATATGAATTGAAAATCAGGTGCATGTAAAAATGGCGCGGTGTATGGGTGCAGCGGTGGGCCGACCGGGGCCGTGCTGTTTTAGAACGCGCTGCTTTCCGGTGGTAGATTGGCAAATAAATGTGACGACGCGTTTTCCGCGGAAGAACTGTAGTGGGAGTGCGTGCTCCTCTCTGTGCTAATCTGTGTGTGTGTGTGTGTGTGTGTGTGTTTTTTTTTCCTCCCCGGCGGCTCGTCTAATATTGTGCAGGAAATCCTCCGGGGGGAGACGTGACGTGGTAGACGCCAAGGCGGACGCCAACAAGTCTCAAACTCGCTCCACTCCATGCCACACCGACGAGACCGCCGGCCGCCCCGCCGCCGCCCCCCGCCATCCTATAACTGTTAGCTTTCCGTCTCTTTATTTTGCTGCCACCACTTTTCTTCCAGCGAGACGTGCCGCGCAACGGTGCAGCCCGGACTACTCGTAGACACTCAGGCACTTGTCCCTCTCCCTCCCCCACCAGTTTTCATTCCTGTCTTTCAGTTTCCTCCCTCCCGGCCAGTGTAAGCACCAGGACACCTGTCAGAAGCTACTGATGCCTCACGGCTCTCGGCGGCCCCAAACCATTGATTGACAAGGTCTAAAAAAAATACCGTTCGCAGGAGAAAATATTTATTAACAAAAAAAACATAGGCAGCATTGACACCAATCTTTTTTTTCTTATTTTTTTTTTCTAAATTTATTTTATTTGGCCAAGCTCCGTGAACGGTTCTATGACCGCGCGCGAGGCCCGCGTTGTAATCAGCACGGAGTGGGCGAGCGGCCACGCGGACGAGCCAAGAGCGGATGACCAGGCCCACGTTTGTGCCGGGGAAAAGTCATCGCGTTTTCGTTTCCTCCTCTCTGTGATTAATTTCGGCGGTGAGATTCCACCGCTACCGCCGGCGGAGATCCGGAGATCTGCAAAGGAGAGAGAGCGGCCAAAGGGGCGTGCGGCCTCTCCACGCACGCGTCATCGATTTCCTCAGTGCCTTTGTTTGAATGGCCCGTATTTTTGTTTTCGCCCCGCCGCACAGTGGGTCAGAAGATCAGGGCTCGCTGCCCGTGTTTGTCAGCGCCGTGTTATTCGCCTCAAAGTGTTTTTTGCCGCTAATGGCTTGAGCGGCGGCCGGCAGGTCGTACGCATGGTGAGGTGCGGATTAGCAGGCCGGGGTTAAAATAAACTGTGACGCCCGCACACCGAAAAAAAGAGGGGAGGAAGCCATTTATTTAGAATCTGTGTGAACATTTGGCCTGCTTCCAGGCTCATCTTTGTGTGCCCCGGCCAGCAGCCAGCCTCCAGCAGCAGATTGGGGAGGGGGTGATTGGGGGTGACGGGGTGGGGGTGAGGGTTCGGGGTTCGGAGATCCCCTTCCTAGCCCTCTGTGTGTTTTAGAGCCGGCAGTCCAGGGTTTTGCGTGAACTCAGCGTCGGATTTGCATTTATATGCACTGAACGAAGTAGCTTCTGCTGAAGCGGCTACACCCAGTCTTGCGACCGGGCCGCCACGCCCCCCTCCACTCGCAACACCACCTCCCACTCAATGCGTGTTGCCTCGCCCAGAGTGTCCCCGGTACACTCGAAAACCCGCACCGCTTTGGCGCAAATTTCTGCAGCAAGTCCAGCATTCCTTGATTTGTGATAAAAAAAAAAAAATGTTCCGACAACGGACCCACTTTCGCGAGCCTCTCGACCCCGTCTCGGCCGTACACAGCGATCATTACCCCTCAAGGGGCCTCTGCACCTGTCGACGCTCAACCACTCTTGGGTCTTTGGTCCCCGCCTTTGCCGCTCTCTGTCCCGCCGGGAGGTGCAATGACACTTGGAGCTCAGTGATGTTTCCATCCAACTTTTCATCACGTGATGGCTTTAAGATAAGCATCTCTGTCTGTACAGTACTCTCATCGCCAGGGCCCCTCTCCGCCCCCAAAGTCCTCTTCCTGGCGTCTTTTCCCCTGGAAACCGCCAGCAACAGCGCAACACAATGCAGGCGGAACGGCTTCATTCGGGGTCCACGACCTTCCCATACGGCCTCGCGAGGCGTGGGTTTAAATCCCCGCAAGGAACCGTCGGTGTCTCTTTTTTCCCCCTCGAAGCGTGGCACCTCTTAGTTTGATGGAATGTGAAAGGTCGGTAAAAGGGGGAGCGATTCCTTTCGGTTCGCAGATGAGCGCCTCTGGGCTGCAATCCTTCCGCGGACTTGTGGAGTGCTCTTTCTTATCTGGCACCCGATTGTGTTTGCCTTGGGGCGGGGTTGGGGCCGGGCTGGGGCAGGCCCCCGCAACTAACTAGGAGTTTGGCTTCCTCGGACAGCACACTTGATGGCGATGGCGACCCCCGTGCACGGTGGGCCAGAAGACCTAACCTAACGCGTTTTGCGCTCCTGAGTCGCTGAATGAGACTCGAACCGCACGTGTGACCCTATCAATGGATCGCTCTCTAAACGAGGAATCCATTGGTGAGGTCACATATTTCGGTCGAGTCCTGTTAGTGATGCTCTGAAGGTGAAAACGCGTCCTGTAGAGTTGGCCGCCTGCGCCGGTCTCCGGACCCACCGTGCGGTGGGAGGCAAAGGAGAGAGATCTGGGACACTATACTGTCGCTGCTCACTCGCTGAAAACTCCCCCTCCCCGCTGTGAACTCCTCGGAGAGGGGTGGGGGGCGGGCTCCCGCTGGCACTCGCCGCGCCGAAACGTATCCAGGCCGCAAAAGTTAATCAGCAGAACGCCGCCGCAACATCTCCAACAACTTTACTATACGGCGGGGGGCGGGGCGTGGCGGGGCGAGGGTTACCGCGCAGTCACTGCGCCCGGCGAGCATCCCGTGGCCGGCCAGCCGCCGAGCCCCGCGTGTGCGCGGCTTAATGCCCCGCTTAAAACGCGGAGGGGAAAAAGCCACGACACTTTTCGGCAGTGTTTGAACAGCGGCAGAGAGGGATGAAACGTAGAGACGGAGGGGGGGGGGAGCAAAAGGAGCTGACACAGCACAGCCCACAGTGGGCCAGGAGACCGTCGAGGCGGACGAAATTCTAGACGCGTTTTGAGCCCCAGCGTCGCTGAATGGGACTCGAATCAAACGTGTATGTATTTCTCGTTTGGAGAGCAATCCATTAATGGGGTCGCACGTTCGATTCGAGTCCCATTTAGCAACTCTGGAGCTCAAAACGCGTCTTGAGTTGAGGCCGCCTCAGCGGTCTTCTGCCCCACGGTGCAGCCGGGCCAAGCCGACAACGGACAAAGGCGTTTAGAAGAATCAGGACGCCGCTAAAGAAGTGTTGATTGGGGTGGGCCTAATCGGCGGCCGAGCGTCACAGCGCCGTTGTCGGCGTGTCGCGGTCCGTTTGGCGCCGCAGCGACCCAGCTGTGGGTTGGAAGTGCTTTGTCCGGCTTCAAGCAGACACACAGGAGTGTTGCGTTTGCGACACAGACAGACAGACAGACGGACGCTGGCCTGCAGGCTGACTGCCCTGTAGCGACGTGCCGCCACTGGAAGTGCCTTCACCGTGGCGCCCCCCACCCCCACCCCTCTGACCCAAGAGCCAATGAATCTCGGACCGCTGAGGTTCCCCAGCGGAAACAGTTTGTTCCAACAATGAAGCGACCTATCGGCGGGGAGGGCCGGCCGGGGCGGGCAGGCAGGGTGGCCTGGCGACTTGTCCACAATAGCCCTGCACAACGACGCGGCCCCAATTCCATCTTCTCTGGCAAGGGGATCCTTGTTTTCACTGACAAACGGGGGCCCGACCGCTGCCGAGGCGGTGCACCGGTCGCAGACAGCCTCCAACCATCACGACTCCATTACTTTGTCTAAATATTTTGTCCGATTCCATTGGCGCGCGAAGGCGCCTCTTGTTCGTGCGCCGGGGTCGGATGGTGCCAAGCTGCTTAGCGCGCGTGCGGCAGGCTGCAGGCTATCACAGTCCCACTGTGATCACGGACGACGGCCGCGTCCATTGCCAAGGCTCTCGCCTCGCCACTAGGAAGTTATGTTGATAAGTTTGAATTGGAGCCTCTCTCTCACGCCGTGGGATGGTCGGGGATGTTCCCACCGCGCCCACGGTGCGCCGCCCACGCCCCGCCGCCCTCGGCTGCCTCGCCGGCCGACGATTGGTTCCGGAGGAAGATTACTCCTGTCTCATGAGTTGGGGCCGCGAGTTTTTACTTGACTGCGCCCCGCCCTGAATCGGGATGGAGGTGGAGTGACGAGGATGGTGCTAGACGGGGCTCCGCGGGGACACGCCCAGAAAATAAAGCTATAAAAGTGGCGAGAGAGGGGGGGCGTGGCAGTATCGACGCGCGTTGCTGACGTGAATTCGTAAAAGCAACCCGGTAGTGTCCGTCGGAGTGGCGAGCCGAATCCGGAATGACTTAGCTGGAAAGACAAATTCTTATATTATTATTATTATTATTATTATTATTATTATTATTATTATTATTATTATTATTATTAATTATTTTTTCCATTGTCAGGACCCCTTATTTTTTTTTCTTCCACCCTTTTCCAGTTTTTCGAAGCGCGTTTAGGTTTATTGATAGCTTGCTGGTGCGTCCTGGTCGCATCAAGTACTTGCCCCTCCCGGTGTGGAACGCAAAGTCCACTTAGCACGCACTGTTTCACCCCCCCCTTCCCCCCGCACACACACACGCACGCATAAGATGAGACAAAAGAGGTGTATGAACGGATGGGTGAAGAATCGCCAAATGAAGCTATCAATAACTGAATGAAGCAATCAGCCCCACGAGGGAGCGAGTGGGATAGACTGTTATTATCCTCCGCGAGGGAGTGAGTGCGATAGACCGTTATTGCGCGCTGCGCCATATTTTACGCCGTCCTGTGCCCCGCTCTTATTGATCTGTTAATTTTGCTGAGCCTCATTTGTTTTGTTTTTTTTCTTCGAAAAGACACTTTGTTTTCTTTGGTTCCTCGTGATCTATGCTAGGAGTGCGGCACTCGAAGGCGCAAATTGATTTGGGATGCTAGGTGTACAGGAGGGGTGCCGCTCAAGGGTCTGCCTCGCTCCGAATCCCGTTGGCTGCGTGGAGTAGCGCCCGGGGGGTAGGCCGCGCGCCCACTTGGCTGTTCGCCGGGCCGGCCTACCCTGCTTGTCGCAGGCGCTCCCTGCACAGTGGGCCAACCCTAAACCCCATCAGCGTGGCCATTTCGCGGCGTCCAGTCTTACGGGTTCTCCCTTTACTTTTTCCGATTCACTGCTTTGCAATGAAGGATCAGTGGACAGTGCGATCGTTGAGAGAATTTATTCGCTACCCTGGGAGGTTTGGCTCCGTCGCCGTTGTTTACAATCACGACAAGCTTTATTTACGGTGGGCTTTAAAATCTGTTGGTGGCCGCGCATGGTTGTTTCCGGTCCCCCGTACAGTCGCGGCTTGCTCTCTCCCTTTTTTCGGGACTGGCATACACGGCTGGGCGCGGACGCGGCCCACATCTGTATCAACACGCTTGGAGGTGTGGGGAGAGCCGTATGAAATATCACACACCCACACACGCACACAAACAGACAACCCCAACAGTCGAACACACACACACACACACGGTGCGAAGTGTCGCCAGGCTGCTGCCACGGCTGGCTCGCACGACGCCGTCGTATGACATGGACAGATCCACAAACATACGTAACGAATGTCAACATCTACAGCTGCTGTACCCCTTTTTTTTTCTTTACCTTTTTTGGTCCGATTGGTTACGTCGTCGACGTAGCATGCTTTGCTGCTTCGCGTGGTACTAACGCGGTAGCCTTTTCTGCCAGCATCTACCCATCCATCTGTCGATGTTCCCCCGCTTCTTGGATGTGCTCACTGTACCATAACTATGCTTCCAGCAAGTTTCCAATTGGGCTGTTGCCATTGTGACTGAGCCGACATCCCCACAACCCCACCCCCGGCGCCACTTGCGGCTTTACTGCTATTGGAGACGTGCTACTGTGTATTCCGCTCCGGCTCAGGGAGCGAGCCGTGATAATGAATCCCTGGGCAGGCGCCGCGGAAAACTTGCGTGGAACCTGTCTCGCTCGGCTCATCGCTCGGATTGGCACGGCTCCGTTAAAAGGCGCACCCCTCCGTGCGCGTCGCTCGGGGCGTGGGCATCCGCTTCCGGACACGAAGCTGGAAGCCTTTCCGGTCCGCTCGCAGGGAGATGGGAGGGCGAATGTTTACCCCGAGAACCGATGCAGCATGCACACACTGCACGGCCGATGCACTCCCAGGCACGCCCTTACACTCACACAGGCACGCACGCCAACCACCGCACCCACACACACATTGACCTCGCCTCTCTCTGGAGACTAGCCACGTACATGTTGGCCGGCACTGATTGATTCGGTATGTCTGTTGCGTGCGTCGGCTCTCGGCGGCGGACGCACGGACGGAAGCCCCCCTCCGGGACACAGGGAATGGGGACGAGCCATGCATGCGGGAGCGGCGTTTCGCTTTGTGAATATTAAATAATAACAAGTTGGCGATAGCGGCATGATGCGCGCGCTTCACGGTGGATTAGTAACGTGAGCCCGCAATCAGTCAGGCAGCAACTACCAAACGCCGAGGCCGCGCGAGCGAAAGCACGGACGGGGGTCATTTCCTGTCCTCGCGTGCGTTGGAAGGCCAGGCCAAGTAGCCCTGCTACAAGGTGGAGAGACAAAAGGTGGCCGTCTGTCACTTTCCATGTGATTGCCATGAAGTGTGTCGCTCCGCGCCGCGCTGCTCCGCCGTGTCCAATTCAATTGACTTGAAGGGCAGCGCCGCGCCCCGCTGCCCTGCTTAAAAGTTATCGGCCGAGAGGGGAACAAGGAGTCGGAAGTGGAGCGTCTTCGCGTCGAGGTTGGAGTGCCGCGCTGGCGTGCAGACTGCCGACAGGGAAGCAACGTCGTCATTCCATCAGCGCTCCATTCCACACGGACACGCCCACTGGTTTTCAAGGTGGTGCGTGGTGTGAATGAATTCAAGTGTTGTTTCAAGATAATGATAAACGTGTTGGCCCATGCTTCGTGGCAGTATCCACGAGGGTTATTTTTTCCCTGACGTGTTTGTGTTGGAAGTTGGTCCGCCTGGCGATCTGTGACGCGGTGGTGGTGAGTGAGGACCGCTCCGTCCGGGACCGACGGCCGAGGCGGTATCAATCTGCACCACGGGTGACATTCATGGCTCGTAAAGAGAAAAATGGCTAAGCAACTTTGTAATGGCGCGAACATTTTGATAACCGGGCCGCTGTGGGCCCTTCTGCTTTCAGCTTCTCTTCCTCTCTTTATTTTTCTATCACGTCCATATTTTCCCGGTGTAACCACGTGTCTTGGCTCCTTCTCTGTCTCTCGTCTTCTGCTGCTTCGATTTCTTCCACTTCTTTACCGAGACCTGCTCTCATTGTCTGGTTTGGCGTTCTCCTTTTTCCCGGCCAGCTGTCACTTCCAGGCCGTCCCCGCGCGGCCGTGTTAGCATCCCTTGCCGCCCACGTCGCGTCCGAGGCCCCAACCCGACCCCCCAGATCCGCCCCGCCCCCAATATACGTGCATTCGGTTCCGCTTGTTTGGATTACGGTCTGGTGTGACCCCTCTCGGACGCGCTGCTGTTCCAGCCCAAACTGTTTTTATGTTTCTTTGGCTTGCCCCGCTCCCTCTCCGCCGAGCAGATAGCGGCGCGTGTGTGTTTTCATTTCGCTGATTGTAACGTTTTTCCACGGCTGGTTGTCGCCGTGACAGATGGACAAGCGGCCGGTTTGATTAGCTGCTGCAAACTGGCGCGGACTATGGCGTTGTGTATCGGCGATGCGCAAGACCGCGCCCCCCACTCCACGGGATTAATTCAAGTCGGGTCGGAAAGAAGCACAAACAAGAGTCACTCGGCGGCGTCCGTTTCCTTCGTGCCGGCGGGGCCGGCTGAGGCGCGGAAGTCCGCCCTTTCCGAATCAAACAAAAAAGAAAGGGCGAGTACCATCCCCCCCGCGCAAAATAAACTGCCCGCGGCAGTTAAGTGCTGCTCGTGGGTTCCAGCGTCCGCCCAGCGGCAGCCCAGCGGGAGCACAGCCGGCCCACGGACAGGCGCGCTGAATAGAAACAGAGCTACCCCGACACGATGCGCGGGAAGTATACCAGCAATGGTCCGGTTTCTTTCTTTGAGTTTCTCTACCCTGCCAACCCTTGCCGCCCTTCCCTTCTCATTTCCGCGTTATTAGCCCCCTCCTCAAACATCCCCTCTCTCTTTCCTCCGCTGCGCCCCTCCCCACGAGGGCCCCACGGAGGGCCTCCTTGCCCATCCTACTTATCACGCTCTTCACCCCTAACCTTGAGCGGGGCCCGGCCCTTCCCGTGTTCGGAGGGCTACCGTCCCTCGGCCTGCCGCGCGGTGACTCCGGGGCCCTTCCACCAAAGATTGGCCCGAGGGTGCGGCCCTGTAGGGCTGGCCGCCGTGTATAATTAGGGTGCTGCTGCACAGGGCTGTGTGTGTGTGTGTTGTGCTTTGGCTGAATCGGTCCGCGAAGGTGCCCGTCTAGCACTGCGATCCAACCCTCTCGCCGTTGAGAAAGCGAGCGTGGGGCGCACTTGTCTCGTCTGTCTTACCTCTCTTTGTCTCTGCGTGCCTTTCTCTTCCTCCTTCTTTTCGGTCTTTTCTCTTCCTTCTTTCTTCTGCTCACTGTCACCCACCGTGCTCGCCCGCCCCCACACCTAACGAGTTAAGTAGTAAAAAGCCAACCTTGAGCAACTAGATTCACCTCCCTCCTCCCCTGTCTTTTTCGCTGGGTTTTTGTTCTCTCCACTTGCATCCCAAAACGATGGGCTCTGTGACGCGCACAAACAATATGTCGCGAAATAACGATGGCTGCGAGCTACCCTGTTACGTCGCCCGAGGCGCTACGACACATTCCAGGACACTCCTCAGACGGCATTGTGCTGTCGGGCGCAATCGAACGCAATAACTTGCGCCTGTCTGGCTGTCTGTTTCCGAAAAAAAAAGAAGAGGGAAAACATTCCCGCCTTTATATGAGAATGTTATGAGTCGTCGCCACCCGGCCGGCCGGCCGGCCCAGACGGCATGAGAGAAGTTTATTTGAGGAAGCGGGAAAGGAGGAGGGGTGACCGGTGATCCGCCCCAAACGAACCTGTCGAGTATGATGAAAAGACTCCCGCCGGGTTGGTGTTTTTTTTTTTTTATAAAGGGTAGCGAGGTTGGCAGCCCTGGCGGCCCGAAATGGCCAGTGAGAGGTTGGCTGCAGTGGGGCCGTCCCTTCCCTGAGGTAATTGAATCTTATTGTGTCAGAGCCTGGCCGTGACCGAAAGAGCGAGCGAGGAGTGGCCACACCCAGGGCCCCTGGCCGGGCCCCTTCCACCTGCTACCTCAGCGCGCCCTCCAGGGCCCCCCGGGCCCACACCGGGCCCCCTTCGGATCCTCGCCGAGGTTCACGGTGTACTGCCACCCCCGCTGCGTCGGCCACCTCACGCACGGCCCAGGGCGCTGTGGGGCTGGTCGCTAGGCGGGCCAGTTGATCGTTGAACTGCGTCCGGGCGGCCCTGGCGGCCCTGGCGGCCCTGGCGGCCTGGAGGGATTCCGCTGGGGACGCAGGTGGAAACGTCCTTGCGAAGCAGGGGGCCCAGGGACACGGTGCAGCATCTGCTCCGTTTTGGCCAGACAACGAGGAAATTTCCACAACAACTAACGCCTTAAATTTCAGTTAGCTTTTGTGAACTTTTCTGAGTTTATTTTGTAGCTGGTATTTCCTATTTTTTTTTTAAGCTGTGTAGGCTGTGTGGCTTGCCCCCGGCCTGTAGAGGCGTGCTTGGCGTACCCCAGCTGGCAGTGTAGGTTATGTCTTAAAAGCAGCAGTACGCCGCGCTGCCTAGGCCGCGCACTACACGGAGTGCGGTGTCTCGCCTCCATTACCTCCCTCTCTCTTCCCTTCTGCTTATCTTCTCATGTCTGGTCTCCCTCAGGCCCTCCTCCGCGGTGCAAAAAGTGCTGGTTCCTACACCCACCCCGTGTGTGCTGTTGTTGTTGTTGTTGTCTTTTCGTTGGCTGGCGTGCGACTGTTCCGCGCGTCGAAGTCCGGTCGCTGGTGTTGTTGTTGCTTTCTGACAAAGCCACCTCGCGCCACTTAGGCTGTTTCATTTTTTGGTGGTGTGAACACTCTGCTGCTCTCGTTATCACGACTGTTGCATTCCGCGCGCCTCTTTTCCCCATCACCGCGCAGCGCTGGAAAAAAATAAATAAACAAGAGGGAGAAGACCGATGGTAGGCGGCGGCTAAAAACCGTGTTTCACTCTCGTCGCATAATAAATGCGACGCCGTGCGTGTATATCTGTGTGAGAGAGAACAAGAAGCAAGGAGAGAGTGGGGGGGAGAGAGAGAGATATTAGTTAATTACCTGAGCAGCTGGATCCGCGGCAACACAACGTGTCCATATGGCTCCGCAGCATGCTTGCTTTTTAGAAGTTCGAATTTCGCGTTCCCGGCGATTACTAGTGCGCTCCTATTTACATGAGTGTATGCGTGTGTGTGTTGGCGGGCGTGTGTGTGCGCGGCTTGGAGAGGGCGTGCGGGGCGCTGTTGCTCAGACCCTTTAGCTCGCTCGGTCGGTCCACAGCCGACTTTTATATATTTCAGTTTTACCTCCTCTTCTCCCTTTTTTTCCTCTTCATGTTATTATTTTATTTCTAGACGGCGGTCCGCCCCGGAAAAAGGGCGTAGGCGATATTCCGGTGGCCGGGAATAAAAGGGCCTCGACGAAGTGGGTCAGCGGTGCAACAGGAGCGATGAGCTGGAGGAGGGCGCCTTGCCTCGCCTCGGCGGCGCGATCGGCACACACACACACACACACACACACACACACGGAAGCACATGTCGTGTGTGCTGCGGGAGATACAACGCCCTGCACGGAGCGTGTGCCTGGCGCGGCCCCACGGGGCCCCGACAAGGACTGCCTCCTGCTCGGCGTCGCTCAGCACACCGCTCCGGCGACCCGTCCTCGTTGTCATAATTGTTTCTGCATTCCCTTATCATAGAGAGTGGCCCCACTTTTATTTATGCGCCCCGCAAACTTGTTCCGCGCATAACTTGCGGCCAAGTTTTGTCGCAAAGACGGGGATAATTTATGGTGTGAGGTAAGGCGAGAGGAGCGCGCGCTTTCTATCATGCAACCGCTTGCCGTCGCCGCCGCGCCGTCTGCCGTCGTCGTCTTCATTTAGTCACTTGGAGCGTCACTTCGCGCGCCCTTTCGACGGCTGCCTTCGTATTCCAAGGGCGTGCGCGGCCAGGGCGGCGCGACGCCACGGCGGCGCACAGCGCGCGCTGGGGGTCAATTTTGATTGGGGTGGGGGCGAAATTGTCTGGATGGGGCTGCCGGATCGCGGCCAATTCCCACCCCCACCTCCACCCCCCACCCCCACCTCCACCCCCCACCCCCACCTCCACCCCCCACCCCCACTCAGGCGGCGGAGGCGGGATTAGTTTTTCGCGGCCCTCGGTTGGTACACGATTCGAATGCCGCGCGCTTCGGCGTGATTAGGGACCCCCCGTAAATCAGTTGCGTTCGCGCTCGCACATAGCGTCGGTCTTCCGGCCCACTGCGGCGTGACGGCGGCGTGACCGCGGCCACAGTGTACACACGGGTTGCAGCGTGCACGGCTGGCGTTGGTTCTGATGGATGATCGTCAGGCGCCGCCCGTCCGGCTTTAAACTGTGACGAATGGGGTGACGGAGTGCTGACTGATGAAGACACGGCGCGCAGGGCGGGGTGGGGCGGGGCGGAGTGCGCGGCCGTGTGGTCGCATTAGCGCGGCGCGGCGCCGCCGGGCGGCACGGAGTGCAAAAGGCTCGCGCTGCGACGACACAGCCCACCTGGGACTTCCCCTCCCCTCCCCCCCCCCCCGGTCCCCGTCCCTCCGCGCGCGCGGCTTAAATAATGAATGTGCCCCGGGCTTCCGCACTGTCCTCTCTGAAGTGTTTCCCCCCTACATTGTAAGAAAAGCCTCGCCATCTTTGGCGACTGGCGGACAAACTCTGCCTTGACTCCTCCGCCGTCAGATGGCGCTCCTCTTTGTCGCCCAGGAGGCGCTTCCTCATTTATTGTGGCACAACAGCGGGGCTATCCGCGGCGACTACTCGTTTTACAACTTACAGAAAGACATTGCGTGCAACCTGCTGTGCCGGCCCACTGTGCGGCCGAGGCGGCTCGGCGGCAGGCCGAATGGAGTGCTGTGCGGAGTCGCTCTGCAGCCTCAAGTCGACTGGCCTCTTAAATCATAATGAAGCCAGTTGCTGGGTAGCACTCGGGGCCGGCCTGCCTGCCTGCCTTCCTGCCTGCCTGGCGGCGCACAGTGGGCCAGGAGAACGGTGGAAGCGGTCAAAATTTCGGACGCGTTTTGAGGTCGAGTCGCTGAATGGGACCAGAACCGAACGCGTGACCCCTATCAACGAATTGCTCTCCGAATGAGGAATCCATCGGTGAGGTCACAAGTTCGGTTCGGGTCCTCTTTAGCGACTTAGCCGCTCAAAACGCGTCTCAAGTTTTGGCCGCGTGCGCCGGTCTTCTGGCCCACTGCGCGGCGTGTGGGGTGAGGCGCCGACTTGCCGGCGTTCGACGTGCCTTCCCTATTCAAAGGGCGGCCATTCACCGCCGCTGCTGCTGTGGTGCCGGAGGCCCATTGTTTTGCTAGTTGTATCGAAGCTTGGCTGTCTGGCGGGGCCTTGCGGCTCGCCTCTGCCAGCAATACGAGCCGGTCGTATTATATTTTACGACTGAGCAGAGCGTTGAGGGGCCGAACGGAAAGCACGTGGCCGATTCAAAGCAGGCTGTCGATACACCTCGCATTTGAAATGTAGGGCACTTTCATGGTCGGTATGACTTTTACTCAGGAATTTTCCTAGAATTAAGGCAGTCCTATTGGTTTTTTTCTACTGCGTTCTATACCCTTTGAAAAGGTTGGCACACAAAAATACACTTTGCTGAGCAAATATAGTTGCGAAAGGCCAGTGCATGTGTATTCAATACGAGTGTGACGTTGCCTGCCTCGGCGGCCGCTACAGTGCGCCCGTCTGTTTGCATGGTGACGGCCGCGGCGTGCTGGCGGCGTGCTGTCGGCTGGTCCGGACGGCCCCCAAACGGCTCGAAACAGCCCTAAAGCGGGGGCAACTCTCAGCCTTCTCATAATCGGCTTACTGGACAGATGCCGGGGCCGCGGGGTCCTGGCCGCCACGGCCTCGGCCACGGCCTCGGCCACGACGCCAAGCGGCTTCCGGGGCCGCCGCCGGCCGCCGCCTGGTCGGTCGCGTCACACCCAGCACCCCAGCGCGCACCGCCACGGCCGGGATGGGTGTGTGTGTATGAAACGGACCCGCAAGTGATTCGCTGCCTGATTATCCTTCTGGCAGGTGTACTATTCAGAGCAGGGACACGCCGTCAACTGATACGTTGTCACGGCTAGTGGCCCTGTGCAAAAAAAAAAAACCCCGTATTATTTAGGGCTCTCAAAAACGGAATGCGGAAAAGCTGAAAAAGATATCGAACATACCACGTGCCTGTCTCTATCCGTAAGCATCTTGGGAACAGTTTGGAAAATATTGGCGTAACTCCCGTAGCTAGCGGACCGCAGATGGTTGACCTGTATACTAACTCTCAGAGGCAGTACTTGTTTTAAAATTTTGCCACTTTTTGGCGAAAGTCACTGTAAATCTCTATCGACTTTTTCCGCGCGTCCCCGGACGCGAAAATTGAAGCATGATGGGAGCACCTTGGGCGGCACAACTGCGCGCGGCCGCTTCGCTGCGTGACAATTTGCAAACGGAGCTGCTGCGTCGCTGGCGGCAGCTGCTGTGCCCGGCCGCCCCGCCCCGCCCCGCCCCGACGCCACGGACGGCACGCAGCAGATGACGATGTCATGCAAAAGTCGTCAGGCGAGGCGGCGTACAGTGGGTCAGAAGACCGGCCAGGCGGCCAAAACTCTAGGCGCGTTTTGAGTTCCAGAGTCACTATACAGGACTCGAACAGAACGTGTGACCCCACGAATGGATTCCCCGTTTGGAGAGCAATCCATTGGTGGGGTCACACATTCGATTCGAGTCCCATTTAGCGGCTCTGGAGCACAAAACCCCTTCCGGGATTATGACCGCCTCCAGCAGTCTTCTGGCCCACTGTGCGGCGACTCGGGGGCGCTGATGTGCTTTGTGGAGCAGTGGACTGATTCGCTGATTCCGAAGAGTCGCTCCGGCGCCCCTCCCCGTGGGGGGGGGGCGCGGCCTACTTCATTAGCGCAACAACCGGCCCGCAATAAGTCTCCTGAGTAATGATTTGCATAGCCGATGAGGGCGGCGCTGCAGCGAGGTGTAGGCGAGGTGTAGCCTTGCGGGCTAATCTCAGATGTCACGACCCGAGTTTGGCTAATACGTCAGCGTGCGCGCCACCCGTGGCCGCCCTGCGCGCGGTCCCGTCCTCGGGGCCTGCCTGGGGCCTGCCTGGGGGCTGCCGGGGGCCTGCCGGGGGCCTCCTTCGCCCCAAGAGGGGTTCGTGTAGTAGGCTCACGTTGCTTACACACACCAGGTGATCGCGACTGTATCAAGGCCCTCGAGTCTCCCCCGCCACTCAAACAAGAGCACATACACACACACACACACACACACACACACACACACACTAAAACACACAGCGTGAACACAAAGCCAGACTCGGGGACAATCGACTGAAACAGATCGATCGGTTGTAAGTTAATAGAAAGGACATACTCTGAAAACGGTTCAATTCTTTTTAGACCCCAAAGTGGGCCCCAAAGTGGGCCCAAGAGTGGGCCCCAATAAAGTGGGGCTCAATACCGGGGCCATTATCGCCCGCTTGGTATGAAAGTTCCACCTCGGCGTGGTATTATTGATAGGCGGCAGAGGCTTTGCAGTGCGGGATAAGGCGAGGCTAGACCCCTGTCTGTCGGCCGGTACATGTCCGGGCGCGGCGCTGGCGGCGCTGGCGGCGCCAAACCGCCCCAGCCCGACACGCCCAGCAATCCGCTTACAGAGGGCGCGGTCGGCCTCAGACGTGATGGTCCACACGCAGCGGGGACGCGGCCAGACGTCGAGAAGGTAACCACCCCGCCCGCCTGCCAGGGCTCCCCGCCCTTTGAAGGGGGCGAGGCCCGCAGCCAGCACGCGGCCCTCCCTGTGATGTGTTTCGAGGATTTCGTTAACGACGGCGCTAACGGCACGCTCTGCGATTGCTTCTGCGTCACTACTCCTTTTTCTTCCCTTTACTTCGTGTTGGCGTGCTCGCAGGTTCTTCTCGCCCCCCCCTTTTTTTTTCGTCCGCGCGGCTCGAACGCGCCTCGCTCATACGCGCTGCCCTGGAGTGGTACAGTCCCGTCAGCAAGCATGCCAACCCGCGCGGTCCGCGTAGCGCGGGCAGAAGGCGGTGATCGGCGCTGAGGACGCGGCGCTACACCAGCTTACCGAAGTTCGGGGCCTCTGGGGGGAGCATCATGTCCGGATCCCGCTGCTCCAGCCACTCGCGCTCGTTTGTTGTTGTTGTTGTTGTTGCTGCGAGGAACACCGAGAGGTACACCGTGTAATCCAGCCAGGTGGGGCCCCGGCCATTAACATGTGAGGTGGCGCGTTGCCAGCGGGGACATGTAGGCGGCAGCGTCGCCCGGCCACGCCACTGTCCATTACTTTCCGTGCAGCCGCTGCTTGCGCTAAGACGCCGTGCCGTGTTCCTCCCTCCCTCCCTCCCTTCCACGTCGTTTCCCTTCTTTTTCCCGTTTCGGCCTTGCAGTGCTGCCGCCGACGCGGTCCCCTAATTGTGCATTAATTACGCACACTGAACCTGCGGCGAGCAAAACGCCCCTTTACGCGCTCCTCTTTTTTTTTCGTGCTTTTTTTTTCCACGCCGAGCTGCACCGCCGCCGCCGCTGCTGTGCTTTACCATGCGGTCTTCCCTTCCCTCAGAGGGCCGCGCCGCGTAGCCTAGCGATGACGTCACCAGCTCCCTGCCGTCATTACTTCTCGGCCTGTGATTGGCCGGACGCCGTGCTACGCCGCCGCTGATTGGCTGGGCTGCCAGGGGACGACCGCAGCCCGCAGGTGGACCGCAGCGTCGCCGGGGAGGGGGGGGTTGTGCGGCACAGTGTGCGGCGCACCTCATGTCACTATGGCGGTCCCGGCCACGGTCCCTGAAGCTGACGGCTCCAATATCACCTCATTACAGCGCGTGCAGTGTGCCACCGGCCCACTGTGTGGCGGCAGCGCGCCGCTCGTCTCCACGCGCCACGGCAAAAGTATCCGGCCGGCCTAAATGTATTACTTACTGCGTCGTTAAACTCGCCGTATTGTGGAGCCGGCGGAGTGGCGGTTCATCTCGCCGGTTTATTGCTCGGTGTACAGCGGCCCCGCGGTGAAGTTTTAAGTGGCGGGCTGCTGTAGCCGCCAGGCCGGCAGCCAGGCCGGCAGCCCTGTGTGTGCTTTGAGTTGCAGCCCCGAGTGGTCAGATGGAGCCGCATTCTGAGACGGCGGGAACGCCTTTCTCTGCGTGACGCGATTACTCTTTCCGGCCAAGGCCCGCGCACTGGGCCCCGCAGACCGCCCGGCCTGGCCGACTCGATGTTGTAAAACATTTTGAATTCCATTAACGACTTTCATCACTGCACGCTGTACTCCAGAATGAAAGGTTGCGGTCCCACCTCTTTTTTTTTCTCTCTCTCTCTCTCTCTCTCTCTCTCTCTCTCTCTCTCTCTCTCTCTCTCTCTCTCTCTCTCTCTCTCTCTCTCTCTCTCTCTCTCTCTCTCTCTCCTTTATAGTTATTTTTTTCTCTGCATGCTATCTCATTTCACGTTTTTACAGTCATTACTGCGCTTTGCGGTGCTTTGCGGCGCTTTTGCGGTTTTTTGTGACGTTAGCCCACTTTTCGCAATCCTCTGCGTGCTGCCATTTGGTGGCCCCACCCCACTTCCTCCCCCCCCCACCCCTTCCCGCCCCGTTTCTGCCGTGACTCTGCGAGGCCGGGGCCGGCCGGGCGATCCGTGGTGAGGACGGTCCTGGCTCCTTTTTTATCGCTTCCTTCTTTATGGCGTTGCGTCTTGATCTTGTACTTTTATGTTTCGCCAGTCCATTCTTTGTTTCGGCAGCGGAGTGTCGTTGATCCTCTGTTGCTGCCCCGATGCTGATGTCGGCCCAAACAAACAAACAACAACAACAACAGAGAGTCCAGGAAGTAATGGAGGTGACATTGCCGCCAACTTTTCCAGTCCCTTAGGATGCATTCGTATCGACAATTCTCCTGTTTCAATCAAGCTCCCTTGTATTTGTATTGTGCACCCCAAAAAGTGGCTTTTAAGATGAAGCGACGGTGAGGACTCTCTCAAGCCACAATTTAACGTTGGATGTCTTTCCTCCTTACAAAACGCGTGGAGGTGCCCGCTAAAAGTGGCCGTGTCTCTTTTGTTCCGCGTCAGCCGTCCTTCCCTGCCGATGTCTCAGAGCAGTTGCCAAGAAGACGTGTGAGCCGACGCGAACCGCACAGTGGCCCTGTCCTTGGCCACGTCACAGACACGCCCCCCCCCCCCACACACACACACCACGCTGGAGCTCCCTGAGGCGTGATAAAGCAACTCAGTTAAGTGGAGTCCTGCGGGGCCCTACAAGGTTATGACTCTACAGCCGTCTCTCTCGCACTCACTCGCTAATCGAATAGCATCGCTTGCGCTGCCAGCAAAGCAGATCCTCCGCTCGCTACTTGTGGGCCAAACAACCTGTGGCAGTCATCAAGTTCGGAATTAGCCTCACACTCGATCAGGGCAGCCCAGAGGAACAGGTTGATTGTTTCGATGTTGTTTTAGTACCGCTCCACACTTGGCCCCTGTGCCGTCTTCCTCGTGATGTACGTTGTAAACCAGCGTTTTTGAAACTTAACTTTTCTTCCTCTTCGACGAGCTTCTCTCTCATCAGGTAAAATCCAGCGACCATATTTCTTAAATCGGGGTCTATCTTCACCACACAGCACGCCGCCCCGTGCGAGTGTGTGTGTGTGTGTGTGTGTGGCTGAAACATCCCCAGAGTATTATGCTTGGCGTGTTTTATTCCATGAAAGGCGATAGACCGTGAACTGCGGCGGTGCGTGTAGGGCCGAGGGCGGCCGAGGCCGCGCGGGATGAAATATGGGTTGCACAGGCTTTAGTGGGGGGAGAAAGGGGGAGCCAAGTCGGGAAGCGGCACCCGAGGCGGCACCACGCCCGCGTATATATGTTTGTATACCACACACACACACACACACAAACACACAGACCGTCGCTGTAGCCGAGGCCACGCTGTATTCACGCGCGAGCCTATCGGTGCCAGCTGACCGGATTCCTGTTTAAAAGTCGGCTGTCCCTCTCGCACCCATGGGGCGTCCCGCGTGGCTGCGGGAGAGACAAAGCCAGTGTTCGGCAACAGCCAGCTGACGCGCTGGCCGAGCGCGCGGTCGTGGAGCGACGAATATTCATCACGTTCAGGAATGTTTGATGCCCGCCGCACAACTTGCCGATCCGAGCTGGCCGAAAATTGAGGGCTTCTCCGGCTCGTGCTTCAATACGCGGCATCTGAAAAAGTCCAAAAATTCCTCGGAAGAAAAAAAAATTACAAATTGCACGCGTGGGCAAGTCTTTTAAACCAGTCGCAAAATATCTTAAGATACGATTTTTACTTGTGGTGGAAATAACCAAATGCGTATAGCGGCACAGGCGCGCGGCCTCGCCTCACCCTCCTTTCGCAAAGTTTGTATCGCCGTGGCGGCGGTGCTGCCTGCGACGGTTTCTAAAGCCCCCCTCGAGTTGGTGGGCCAGTGTTGAGGTAGTATTAGCTTCCGCGGCAGATGAATGTAATTGGCAACAAAGCGACGGCGGACGGCTGAAAAGCAGCAGCACGTCGCTTGTTTTCCTGACCCGTGGTTTGTGGCGATGCATTCCTTAGCGCACTCTTCGCAATCTAATTGTTTTTGTTGTTTTTTGTTGCAGCGAGCGGGCTTCAGATCACGGAGCTGAACGTGCCGGTGCACGTGGACGTCCGCGGCACGGCCACCCTGGTGTGCCACTACGACCTGGCGAACGCCACGCTCAACTCGGTCAAGTGGTACAAGGACGAGCGGGAGTTCTTCCGCTACATCCCCGGCATGTCGCCGACCACCAAGGCCTTCCCGCTGCAGGGCATCAACCTGGATGTGAGTACCGTGAGGGGCCAGAGGTTGTTGTTGTTGTTCGTCCACCGCCTCACGGCCCATCCGTTACGTCGCGTCGCCCACAGAGGGCGCGCGTGGCGCCGGCGGTGGCGAATTTAAAAACATAAAAGGGGCCGCCGAGAATTGGGGGTTGGTTCGGTGGTAATGCGGGGGAGCTAAATCACAGCCAAGGAGGAGGGCATGGAAGGGGAGGAGCTGTGCGCGCAGCCCGGCCACCCGCCCACCGAGTTCCAGAGTCTCATGTTTGAAGAACCTTTAGTGAAGAAAAGTTTGGGCGGTGAGGACCCTCTCGGTGTGTGCTGTAGTGGCTGCGGACGTGCACGCGGAGAATGGCCTATCAGCGCGCCGCGACGGCCTGACTGGAATCCGCAGCACGGCGTCGGCGGCCCGGGGATTGCCGACGACGAGCTGTGCGCGGTGTACTCACAGGGAGCGAGGAGCAAGCGGTGGTGGGTAGCGAAAGAGGTGGGTGGCAAGGTTGTGGGTGGCAAGGTAGTGGGTGGCAAGGTAGTGGGTGGCAAGGTAGCGGGTGGCAAGGTAGCGGGTAGCAAGGTGCTCGGCATCGTATCTCCGCCCAAGTGGCAGTTACGCGGGAGTCTGCTGGCCGTTTTTGAAGCGCGCTGGAAGGACGTGGAAGGACACTCCGGCAGCGCCACCTGACCCTGGGCGGGGCCGGAGGACGGTGCAGACAGGGCTTCTAAAGTTCCCAAGTACAGGGCGGAAGCAATGAACAAGCCGGTGCACCGCTCCTGCTCCGGTCCACCCCTCCTCTTCCTCCTTCTTCTTCTCCTCCGCTGCGGCACTTGACTGACGAACCCCTTTTGATACAGTGGCGATGGCGCCAACAACCCCACCGCGATAAGAAACATTTGCATTTTATTCGGATTTGAGGGATAGCGGGGCAGAGGCTGAGACGAGGCCTGCACCTCCGACCCCCTTTCGGCCCTTTGGCCCTTTTTGGCCCTCTCCCACCGCGCTGGGCCCCGCCATGATTTACACGGCCGTCCTTGTCTCTTTGCCACATTTATTCCTCCGCCCCGAAATTTGTTATTGAGTCGTAGAGGCGAATGAGGTAGAAGGCTGGCTCTGCCGGGGCTCTGCCCGGGGCTCTGCCCGGGGCGGTGGGTATATAGGCCGGAAAGGCTGGCTACTTTTTTTGCACCTTTTTTTCCTCTCACTGTTTCCATTCAAAGTAGCCTCTTGGCTTAAGGTAGGCTCACCCACAAACACAAGCAGACACACGTTCTTGAATGCAAAATAGAGTAAAACCTAACGGAGACCGCAATGGAGAAGAGAAGTTAAATGAATATTTTCTCATTACTTTTGGGTGGGGATGAACGTAAAGCCACAGTCTTATTAATTTTTTTGTGGGTGGGGGACGTTGCGCACTCTATGTGTGTGCCTGTTAAGGTGGTGTGAGCTACGCTCTGCGCTGGTGCTGTGTGGATGGTAACTTGCTCCACATCGTCCCGTCTCCTCTCTCTCTCTCTCTCTCTCTCTCTCTCTCTCTCTCCCTCTCTCTCTCTCTCTCTCTCTCTCTCTCTCTCTCTCTCTCTCTCTCTCTCTCTCTCTCTCTCTCTCTTGCACGCGCCAGGGATGCGCGCTGCGCTCGCGGTGAATGGCTGTTTGTCCACGCGTTGGTGTAAGGGGGCGTGTGAGGAATTCAGAAGTAGCCCAGCAGGCGACCGGGTCGGCGGAGCTGGCCTTGCCCCGCCCCACCCCACCCCGCCCCACCCCACCCCGCCCCGCCGCGTTCACCCTGAGTGTTATTAGTTGAAGAGCGTGGCAGCGAGCCTGAGGCGGAGCAGCTCTCCTCGGCATGCAAAGTGTGCCCTTTGTTTGCAGTCTTACATCGATTCCGAGCCGGGGGATAGGGCAGCCGGCTTTACGGGGGGATGCCTACGCCGCTGCGCTGGAGAGAGAGGGAGAGAGAGAGAGAGAGAGAGAGAGAGAGAGAGAGAGAGAGAGAGAGAGAGAGAGAGAGAGAGGGATAGAGATATCCTGCTGGGCCGCACAGCCACTAGGATAATTGGCCGTGTTGCGCGGCTGGAAAACGAACTGGATTATGCTTCCTGCGAGTGAGCGGCGGTGGAGTGGGTCGCACTGGTTGGCCAGTCTGTCCCACCCTGCAGGGACCCTGCAGGGACAGGGTGGGACAGGCAGCGTTGACTTGGCCTACGCAAGCCGATCCGCACGGAGAGCACGAAACCTGGATTTGCGATACGTTTCGCTCCTGCGTTTGCTGACTGGCAGCCGCAGCCCAAGGGGCTCAGCCTGTCCCTTTTTTCGGCGCCTTTTTTGCGTCTTTGGATGCACGTGCGTATTCGTGCCTCATCCCACTGTGTGTGTGTGTGTGTGTGCGTGTGTGTGTGCGTGCGGGTTGTCGGCCTACACCTGGCATACGTGGCAATATGCCTGGCAGATTGGAAGGGGTCCTCGCTGTTGTTCTGCATTCGTGCCGCCGTGCCCTCCCTATATTTTTCGGTCGGGGGAGGCGAAGCGGGGCGGGGCGGGGTGGGGTGGGGTGGGGTGGGGCGGGGCGGCTGGAATGGAATGGACGACGCGGGAAGCTCCGGGCGGCGGGCGAAATGGCGTGTACGCGCACTGCTCTGCCCGATGAGTACCGAGTGTAGTGCTGTGTGTGTGTGTGTGTGTGTGTTGGGCGCCGCGTCTTTGTGTTTTATCATTTCCTTTGCAACTTCCAATAAGTCTCCGCCGCATGTCTGCCTGAGGATGGCGCGCGCGCACCGGCCACCGTTTTCCTGCGTTTGTGTGTGTGAAGTGGGGAGAACTGGGTGCCCAGTGCAGGGAATGGCATTGCGCACATGCAAATAGTAATTACAGGAACCTGGAAAGAAGGATTCTGCTGCGGAACGCGTTCTTTGGATCAGGTCTCATCCACTAGACTCACATCATCCCACTCCTCATGGGCTGAGTGCAAAAATGTGGAAAACATCCTGCTGATTGTTGGCGAGGGTGGGGCTGCTGGCTCACTGCATGCGGAGCACGGTTAGAGGCGGCTGCACAGTAGTGCCAGCCGCGTCGATTGCGAGAGAGAGAGAGAGAGAGAGAGAGAGAGAGAGAGAGAGAGAGAGAGAGAGAGAGAGAGAGAGACCCTTTGACGTGCAGCATGTGCCGCAAGTAATGACTCCATTGTTTCTCGCAAACGGGGCGGAGGCCAAGACGGCATGAAAGGGAGAGCGCATGGATTCGCACGTGCACCTCGTAATGCGCACGTGTGTGTGTATGTGTGTGTGTGTGTGTGTGTGTAAGAGAGAGAGAGAGAGAGAGAGAGAGAGAGAGAGAGGGAGACAGGCAGACTTCTTTGCTTGGAAGTACACGACGCTACGTGCGATCGCACACAAACGCATGCCAAAGGGTCTTGCGAAGAAAGAGACAAAAAAAAAAGCAGTAATCGCAAAACGGCGGTCGGTTGGAGCCGGTGTACTCGCGGCACAGTGGGCCACACGGGCCGCGGTCGTTATGCTGCGAAAACAGCTCGCGCAGGAAAAGTATTATAATGGGGTGAAAGTTGTCGAAATAAATAGGGAGCGAGTGCAAAGCGAGAGGGAGGAGAAAAAATTGAGGCAGACGTCAATACGCACGCCGGGGTGGATAATGAGACGTCTGGAATAACGATGTGGTAAGGAGGCCGCCGACACAAGTGTTGGCGACGTACCTGCCGATAACTGGGGGCTCCTCCGGGCCCCCCGCCGCCCCCGCCGCGTCGCGCAGGGCTCCCCGGGGAGCGCGACGACGCGACCGCGGGGACGCACAGTAGGCCGTATCGCCCAGTCGGAATGCCGAGACTTGAAGCCCCGAAACCACGCCGCCCCGTAATGGGTGGCCCGACGCCTGCGGAGGGAAATTAACGACGCGACGTATTGTTGTTTTACTCGTGATGCGGTAAGGAACCGCGCCACGAAAAAGAGTGGGACACTTTTGCAATATTGGGTGCGAACCGGCCGTCTCCAGCAGCAGACGTTCTTGGCGAGGCCCTCTTCAGCAGCGTACCTTCTTTAATTTTAATTTTTAATTTTTCTGATGGACTGTTGTTGGTGTTTTGTTGCAGTTGAGTCCTAGCAAGTCCTTCAAAACGCAAGTGACGCTCAGGCCGCTGTTCTACAACACGTCGGGCACGTTCCGTTGCGAGGTGTCCGCGGACGCGCCCAAGTTCGAGACGGTGCACCAGGAGAGCAACATGACCGTCCTCGGTAAGTTTAGCCACTAAATTTGATGATGATGATGTCTTTCTCTCTTTTCGTCGTAATCGTTATTGCGAAAATTAATGGCTCCGTTGGGCGTGGCCCCCCGGCACCGCTCGGTCCGGCTGAGGCACTTTGCCGCTCTTTAAAAATTCCCGCACTTCGTAAAATGTTGGCGAAATGAGCGCTGATCGATGGAGTATCGCCCGAAAGTAGTTCCGTCCGTCCGTCTCGGCGATGAAAGAACTTGGGGCAGTGGCTGCCTGCGCCGGTCCTCTGGCCCACTGTGAGGCCGCTGCAGGCCTGGCCAGCAATGCGACTGCCTCGCGATCACCAGCACCGCCTTGCAAGAAGTAGTCGACGCCGCGCCACGCTGGAACGCGCTGCCCGTTAAATTGTTGCAAAGACTTTCCCCCCTTTTTTTTTGTCCAGGCATGGAAATGATGATTGTACCCGGAGGGGATGAAAGGCGCGCAAGAGAGAGGCGGCGAAAAAAAAAAAGTTAGCCAAACTGAAAGTTTTATATTAATGCGTTATGGCGGCGGGGGAAAAGAGCACCCTTGTGTCTGAAAGTGTCTGAACACCGGCATATTCCCCGGCAACAGGATTACCGTGACAGGCCGCCCGGGGAGCTGACTGCGCGGGGCAATGCTCCTCGTGGAGGTGCCAAGCCGCGCCAAGCAGACGGCCAGACAGTACCGTCCTCATCGCGCTCACGCAGCCGGTACCGAAGGAATCCCCTTGGATGCGCAGGGCCCGCCGGATCCCAGCTCCGTCGCCGGGCTGCGGGGGCTCAGTGGGCCAGGAGACCGGCGCGTTGGTGTGTGTGACCCCACCGATAAATTCCTCGTTCGGAGAGCAATCCCTCGGTGGGGTCACCCGTTGGGTTCGCGTCCCACTAAGCGACTCCCGCGGAGGTTGTGACCGCCGCCACGGGTCTTCTGGTCCACTGTGCGGGGCCAGACAGCGGCTCCAGGAGCGGAATGAAACGAAAGGCCGGCGCCACAATGCGGAGCACTAAGCGCGGATGTCGGCCGGCCTTTGTGGCGCCTCATCCACAATGGCTTCATATATCAAGTCGCCACCAGATACAATAATAACATTGTTTAGGGGTGCTTCCCCCCCCCCCTCCCCCACCCCGCCCCTCCGGTTCGCGCGCCCCTGATGAATGCCTCGCTGATTCACCTTGACCGCCCCCGCCGAGCCCCGCAGGAAAAGCACACTCACCAACGTACCCATTTGGTTGCTGTTTTCACGTCCCTGTGACGTTGCACTCCGTGTGGTTGGACTCCTTGCAGGCGTTATCGGCACCAGAAGGAGGTACTACCGTCGGCGCTACTAGTCGCTGGGCCTGCCTTTTTTTTAATGCCCGCCGTCCTGCCTGGCCGGAACACCCGACCCGAGCAACAAGTGAAGGCACGCCAATTACTCGGGGCTTTTGGGCTACCGGCGCGCTAGCCTCACCCGCTCGCCCGCGGCGTGGAGGCGCGGGGGGATATACTCAGCCGGTGGGTTAACACCTGGAGCCTACATCATCCCGAACACGGAAAAAAAAAATACTCGCTCGGTGCGCGTGTTGTGTGAGCCCAGAGTAATTGGAAGCGTATTTTTTAACAGTAGGATGGGGTGATTTTGGGAACCGGAGTCGCTGCTCTCCTCGCTCGCACGGTGAATCATGGCCCCAGTGTGGGGCACACTGTGCGCGCTGCCGCCCCGCCGCCCCGGTCCGTATCTCGGGGCGCCCTCACCCTTATCGCTGTCCCCCTCCCTCCGTCCGTGCCGGCCACGCCATCGGGAGGAGTGACCGAGAGCATGCCGTCCCCCGACCCCCCCGCGACTTTTGCTTGTGCAAGTTTGTTGCCGCCGCGGGGACAGCTATGAACTGCTGTATTATGCCGATGAAAGCTGCTTAGCGGACTGGCCGGCGTGGCGCGCGGGTTGGCGCGGGCTGTCGGCCTCGAGTTCCCGCGACACTGCCGGGGAATCGTGCGGCCGACGAGGAGCGTCCGGGTGGCAATTTCAACTTGCCGGGTCCGGGGCAGAACATCCGGGACAGTGCAGCGGGGACCTCTGCTTGTGCCCTGATGCTGATGGAGTCCGGGGTGGACCGGCCCGGGCCGCGCACCCTTTCTCCTCTCCACACACACTCCCTAAATCAATCGGTCGCCAGGGGCCACTAAGAGCCACTTGCTGCCGTTATGGGGGCCGCACAGTGGGCCGGCTCGCTGGCTCACTGTGCCCTGCAGGGATTGGCGGAATCAGGGATCGGCAGTTTCCTCGGCCAATCCAGGACCAGGACGGCCAGCCCGGTGCCAGGATGCCTATCGGTATCCTTATCGGCCTGGCCGAGGCCTGGCCTGCCTGGCCTAGCGCAAGTTACGCCAGGAATCTGGGGGCGGCGCGTCCGTCGCACTGTGGGCCAGAAGACCGGTGGAGGCGGTCAAAATCCGGGACGTGTTGTGAGCTCCAGAGTCGCTGAATGGGTGTGACCCCCATCAATGGATTCCTCGTTCGGAGAGCAATCCCTTGGTGGGGTCACACGTCCGGTTCGAGTCCCGTTAAGCGCCTCCGGAGCTCAAAACGCGTGTAGAGTTTCTGCCGCCCGCGCCGGTCTTCTGGCCCACTGTGGATTATTGCTCATTTGAACCGCTCCAGTGTGGGCTGGGCTGGGAAGCAGGTGAACTCCACCCCGCGCTCCGTCGGTACCACTCCAAAGTGCCACTTCTGTGGAGATTTGCATCGGTGCGGCTAAGTGCGTTCACGGCTTGGAGAGGGGGCGGGGGGGCCCATCCGATAAGAGGAAGGCTGTGCCTCTCGCTCGCTCTCTCGGCGGACAAGTTGCTTCGGTTCCTCCATTGTGCGGAGAGGCGATCGTTATTGCTTCCGAAAGCGGCGCCCGAATTGCCTATTTCTATTGAACTCGTCTCCGCTCGGCTCCCTTCGGCTCCGTTCGACTCCCTTCGGCTCCCCTCGGCTCCCCTCGGCTCGCTTCGGCGGCGTCCTCTTCGCGGCAGGTGTCGTGTTTGCGCAGACTGACGCACTAAGAGCCACTGCCATTGACCGCTTGGTTTCCTTCGGCAGGTCTTCCGCAGAGCAAGCCTGTCATCACGGGCCTGGAGAAGGCCTACAACCTCGGGGACAAGATCGAGGCCAACTGCACGTCGGACAAGTCGTGGCCGCCCGCCGCGGTGCAGTGGTTCATCAACAACCAGATGGTGAGCGAGTGTTTTGCAGTGACTGACCGTACGCTTCGCCCGTGGAAAAGAGTTCTTATGTTGAGAGTTCTCTTCAGCAATCTTGAGAGCCCTGCTTCTTTCCATGGTCCCCATGGAATGCCCTTGATCTCGGCCGGAGCATCGCTAAGAACACGACGACACTTTCCCGGCTGTTGGCCCACGGTGCGTCACCAAGCAGAGGCAGAGGGAGCACTCGGCTTTCACTTTCCAAATGACTGACGCTCCAAGTTGGCCAGCCTGTCGGCTTTACTTAGCTCGATGAATATTTGAGGCGCTTTCAAGACAAAGGCCGTCCTTTTGGTCCTTGGCTGGCTTCGTGTCGTCGCTCTGTCTCTCTCGCACCTGGGTGGGACGCCCCACGAGTGCGAGGCAGACGGCGCGACGGAGGCGCCCTCATTTATTTTTACCGGCCCGGCTCTGCAGGCGGCGGCGCTTCAAAGAAGGCAAGACCGACTTTCAATAATTCTGCGCTTTGAAGGCGGATGCAACTTTAACTACTCTGCCGCGCTGCATCGGGCTGATTAAAACGTAACGCCTGCACGGTGCCGACGGGCTGCCCGGCGACCTTGTCGCTGTTCACGTCGCCCTACCAGGAGGACTGAAAGCTGAAAGCTTTCGTTGAAAGGGAAGCCCGTAATGCGAGGCGGCCGCCCCAATCAGCATGCCTAGTGTAGACTCCAAGGTTTCCCACCCTGTTCGCCTGAAACCAGTTCCACCGACTGCGGCCAGCACGAGAATGCGATGTCACCGCAAGTCTAGCAGGCCGACAACTCGCAGCGCGTTTCTGCTTACTGTGAGGTTGGTTGCTCTGATGAAGAAAAAAAAAAGAGGGGGTGGCGCACGGCCCGCGCGCTCTTTAGGTCGCGCAGGAAAAATAATGAATTGAATTAATTACGGAAAGTGAAAGGACTGGACGGCGGCAAGTTTTCGAATTTGCATCTCCACTGGCTGGAAAGGCGCGCTCTGGGAAGAAGCACTACACGACGGCGGTTGCATCGTCATTAGAAGGCCGTTAGGCGGGGCAGTGTATTAGTGGGAGGGAGAGAGAGAGAGAGAGAGAGAGAGAGAGAGAGAGAGAGAGAGAGAGAGAGAGAGAGAGAGAGAGAGAGAGAGGGAGGGGGGGGGGCATAAGAAGTCGTCAGAGGAGGAGAGAGTGCGACCTTTGTATTGGCATCATGCGATTTAACTTTCTTTTTGAGGACTAATAAGCAGCCATTGTCGAGACGCGAACGTCGCCGAAACAAAAACATTGAAAGCTGTCTCTCGTGAATTTGCGGCATCGATGATTGCACTGAATAGTAGCGTAACCACTCTTGTACCGGGCGTTTACAAAATGGAAGCAGGCGGCGTTTAGAGACGAGTTTATGAAAGCCGCCCTTTCACCGCGGAGTGCACACCCCTCGTCAGCTTTTTTTTCCAGACCAGACATTTTAATGAGAACGTTAAGTGTAAAAGGGCCGCGCTCAATCCATTTGTCGGTCCGTGCCTCTCGCGCCCACGCGACGCCGCAACGCCCCGCGAGCGCGAGAGAGACAGAGCGATCCAGTCCGCCCGGCGGCCATGCCACCGCCATCCCGTCAACCTCACCATTCCACATCGTCCCCACCACCACCAGGGTCCTGTAAGACCTATTCCCGTCCGCGCACGCCTTTTCAAGTCAATTTTATGTGTCAAGTAATTATAGCTCTCGCAATCGCAACCCAAATTCGGCTCCGCGACGCGGTGGGCCGGTCGCCCTCCTCTTGGGCGACACAAACGCGCGCCACATTTGAATTCTCGTTGATGCGGCGTTTTTGTTGCGCGTGTCGCGCAGGAATGTTCATCGGCGAGCCGCGCTGTGCTCATCTCGCTGTCCCCATGACTCGCCCCGCCACGCACACACACGCATACGGTGCTTCCTCACCGAGAGAAATGGTAATTGCCCCGGTGCGCTGGTTGCCGGGGCGGGCGGCGCCGTTTAAAGGGGATCATTTCGCTGCCACGTGTCACACATGCGCTTTGTCGGTGCCACACCTGCACGTGTGTGTGTGTGTGTGTGTGTGTGTGTGTGTGTGTGTGTGTGTGTGTGTGAGTCCGCCCCGGGCGCGCAACGCACAGTACACGCACTGCCGTAGGATGCACCGCCGCGTAGCCGGCATACAGTGTAGCGTTGTGGCGGAAGTCCGGGCGGGTCGGGCAGGTGCGCCACCGCACCTTGCAAGGTGTGTCTGAGGCCGTTCGGAGAGCGGACCATCAGTGTCACCTGGTCGCACGCACACTCTCTCACTCCCTCACACACCCACTCGAGACGCGATGCATATTCCATGATGTAGGGAAAGCCCGGCTGGGCGGTCCGCGCCTTCGGGACTGACCCACTTGCCTGCCTCTCTCTCTCTCTCTCTCTCTCTCTCTCTCTCTCTCTCTCTCTCTCTCTCTCTCTCTCTCTCTCTCTCTCTCTCTCTCTCTCTCTCTCTCTCTCTGCACCTGGAAGAAGAGCTATATGCCATTGGTTTTGCTTTATTAAGGAAGCGTGCGAGTGCGAGTCATGGCGGCAGGGGGGGTGTCCCTAAACGCGTTGACAATGTTCCGGCCGCTTTGTTTCCTGCCTACCTTCCGGCAGCTCCTTGTCAGCCAAGCGGCACGATCAGAGTGCTCAGCTCGGGGACGTGGTCCTGCCGGGTTCGGTGACCCCTACCCCTTTCTCCTTGCGATTGTGAGCACCGGGCCGGGCCGCCTCAATCGAATAGAGCGTCGCCCCGCCACCGTCGCCGCCCGCTTCTCAAGGGGCCAGCTGTCTTTGAGAGGCTGACTTGGCTTTCTAATCGGCAGTCCCAGGTGATGGCGTGAGGGTGTCCGACCCCACCAGCACCCCCCCCCCCTCCCTCCCTCCAGTCGTTATTCACCGTTTGAAAGGCCTTCCCTCCTTATTTCCTGCGAGTAATTCTCGCGCTGTGATTTATCCATTTTTTCGGGTCACGTTGCAACGTCAACGTCGCGGCGGGCCCTACAGGCGAAAGTGCGAGCGCCCTCCCATTTGTAATTCTTCTCAATATCCTCTCTCTCTCTCTCTCTCTCTCTCTCTCTCTCTCTCTCTCCCCTTCTCTCTCTCTCTCAGAATCAGTCGCTCAGAGCTACCTATTTTTGTCGTTTCCCGACACAGGTTTATTCTTCGTGTGCTGTCCCCCTCCCCTCGCATATTTGACCCACGCGCGCGCGCACACACACTCACCCACAGTAATTATTTTGGCGTCGCTTTATGGTGATGCACGCAGCGCAATGCGGCGCACCGCTGTCATACTTTTTGGTCGTCGTAGTGCTACTCCCTTTTTCCCCCTCTAAAAAAAAAGGCGAAAACGAGAGCCACTTTCACATTGTTACTTATTTTGTCGCGCTGACCGCTCGTCCATCCGTCCGCACACTGGCACACGCATCCGTTTGATGCGGTCTGCGCGACCCTGTCCTCGTGTGTGTGTGTGTGTGTGTGTGTGTGTGTGTGTGTGTGTGTGTGTGTGTTCGCATCGCTCTGACCGGCGCCTTGTAATACACGATGGCCTGACTGCATCCCGTTTCCAGTGTGAGAATGGGCGTGGTGGGTGGAAGCGAAGCCCTCCTACAAGTCAGTTAGGGTCCCCAGACGCAGCACGCGTGCCGCGTCCCGGTTCCGAGAAAGTTTACGGTGGAGGGAAGGCGAGAGCGAAGCCCTGGTTGCGGAAGACTTGACCACCACCCCCGCCCCCTCTCCCCCTCCCGCCCCTGGGGGACACGGGCAGGGAAGACCACCAGCCGATGGCTTTGCCGGGCTGAACGAGACCTGCTGTATTCAAGGCTGTATTTAGCTGGTTGCGGGTGCAGCGTGGCTTGCAGGGCGTGCAGGGCTTGCAGGGCTTGCTGGGTCACTTGGCGTCAAAAGGGAGCGAAAGCCGAAAGGCCTTCGCCGTGGCGGCGCGCACGCGACTGCGGGGCAGACAAGCCGCGGCGGCGAGGGGAGCATTGAGACCGGCGGAAAACGGAAAGCGCTGTTTTGCGGGGACATTGAATACGGAATTGCTGGCTGTCGCCGTGCGGAACAGGGCGGGGCGGGGCGGGGCGAGGCAGCCCCAGAAATACCTTCAGAAACAGCGCACTGGACAGGAAGGGTGGCCCCGCCCTGCCCCGCCCTGGCCCGCCCAGCCTCAAAATGAATTCCTTTTCAAATCCACGCGCTCCAAACAGCTTTGAAATTGAGTGCTGCGCGCACCATCCTATTCCATTCGTCTTTTCTTTTTTTTCTTCTTTCACGATTATGCTTTTCTTCTTCTTGTTGTTGTTGTTGCTGTCGGCGTGCTGCTGCGTCTCGCCGTGTCCTCCAATCATTACCGTTGAGCCGCTGCGTCGGCCCGCCCCGCAACAAGTGGAGCAAGTACCGCCGGCCGTGTTTTTGTCGAGGCGGCCGGCTCGTGGTGGCGCAAGGCCGCGGCGGGCCCACTGGTGCCGCAGGTCTAGCGGGACGCGGTGAAGCGAGGCTGCTGCTGCTGCTGCTGCTGCTGCTGCTGCTGCTGCTGCTGGCTGCTGCTGTTGCTGCTGCTGCTGCTGCTGCTGCTGCTGCTGCCGCTGCTGCTGCTGCTGCTGCTGCTGCTGTTGCTGCCGCTGTTGCTGCTGCTGCCGCTGCTGCTGCCGCTGCTGCTGCTGCTGCTGCTGCTGCCGCTGCTGCTGCTGCTGCTGCTGCTGCTGCTGCTGCTGCTGCTGCTGCTGCTGCTGCTGCTGCTGCTGCCGCCGCCGCCTCACCCGCTTCACGGGGACGACATCCATATTTGAGGGGAGCCTCGTGCAGCTGCGGCAGTCGGCACTGCAGGATAGACACTGCAGGGAGGGAATGCCTGCGCGGCGGGTACCTCCACCGCGAGCCTTCTCCTTGGGCTCCTCAGAACATGGGCCGAATCCTTGCCAAGGTCCGATGCGTGTGTGCAGAATGCACGCGGACGCTCATGAAAGTCGGCGCTGCTCGCCTGTGGTGTCAGCCGGCGAACTTTGTTGATTACAACACACAATGCGGGCAATGACCCGTGGAGGGGCTCCGCTGTGAGCCGGGCCCTCTTTCCGGGGGAGCCTTCCTCGTGGTTTGCACGGACCGTGCGCGAGTCACCCTGATCCCCGTGGCCGCGTGGCGTGGCCGCCAGCACCGTGTGAAATTTCATTAGCCAGCTTTTCGTTGGCCGGGCTGGCGGTGCCGCCCCGCCCCGCCCCGCCCCGCCCGGCCCAGGGTGTACAGTGGCGTGGTTCGCGGACGGGGCGGAGGGGAGGTGTGACGTCAGCGTCATCACGCCCGTACTCACACACACACACACACACACACACACGTGCACACACACTCACTGCGGCCCCAGAATGTCAGCTAATTCGCTCTAATTAAACATTTCCGCGTGTTTTCGACGGGGCCGGCCGGCGCGGTGTTGCTTGCCGGCCGTGTTTTGCAGCTTCTTGTTTCTCCGGATTATTCCGGCCACGACCAGGACCACGGCTTCGGGCACGGCGTCAAGCGTGGCCAGCGCGCAGTGGGCCAGAAGACGGCGCAGGCGGCCAAAACACTAGGCGCGTTTTGTGCTCCGGACTCGCCGAATAGGACTCGAACTGAACGTGTGACCCCACCAATGGATCGCTCGTTCGTAGAGCAATCTATCGGTGGGGTCATACGTTCGGTTCGAGCCCCATTTAGCGACTCTGGAGCACGAAATGCGTCAAGAGTTTTGGCCGCCTGCGTCGTGTGGCTGTTCCACTGTGCGGCGGTGGGCATGGCGCCCGGTAGGCCTCCGCAACGCGAGGCCGCGCGGCGGGCCGGCCTATCCCGCGACGGTCAGGCGCTCGCGCCGCCCTCCACGGGGGGCAGCGCAGCGGGAATGGGATCACGGCTAATGGATGTGATCCAGGGATTTAGAGGCTTGCCAGGCCGGTCGCGTTGCACGACACAGAATGCGTATCCAAATCTCAGTTGCTCCAGAATGATTAATTGTTAGAAACGAAAAAGGAAAAAAAAATGGAACTTGTCAGTTTTGCTATCCCAATACCAAACGCGACAGGCAGGCGGCAGCCAATGCATTCAGTGTCGGCACACAGTACGGGTCAGCGAGGACCAACCGACCGGCGGGGACAGGGAATCGAGTCTAATGTGGCTGCTGTTCGGAATAAAGTAGGCTGCCTTGGCGGTGTCGATGGCGCTGGCTGCCTGCCTGGCTGCCTGCCCGGCTGCCTGGCTGCCTGCCTGGCTGCGACAGGTGAACGGACCGTGCGGTCGTCGGGCCAGTGCTGCTCGAGTACTGCCCCTTTTAATTAGAAACCATATTGATTGAATTGGGACCAGTTTACAATATGCCGACTGGTGCACGGGGGCTGCGCGCTGCGCTCGCGCGGCTGCGGTCCACGGGGAGGGGAGGGGTGGGGGAAACACAGCCTCCCCCCTCCCTTGCCATTTCACTACGGCTCAGCCATGTTCCCTCGTGATCTCTACCCCCCCGAGCAGTGTTACACCATTGTGAAAGCAAACAATAAATTATTAGTGTTGGCACACTCGTGCGTGCGCGCACACCGACTCGCACACACACAGGCACACGTGAGCGCACGGACGGATTCACATCACCCACCCTTCTCTCTCTCTCTCTCTCTCTCTCTCTCTCTCTCTCTCTCTCTCTCTCTCTCTCTCTCTCTCTCTCTCTCTCTCTCTCTCTCTCTCTCTGTGCCCTTCCCTCGCTGCCGTTGCCATAACCTTTCTCTTTGAATTCCCTTCGTCGAGATTTCGCTGATTTTATTCGCGATTCACGCCAGTCTGTGGTTTTAGGTGGGGGACCTGCTGACATTTGGCCCTATGAAGCACGAGGCTCGTCTACGTGTGTGCGTGCGTGTGTGCGCTGCCGCGTGTGTGTTGGTGATTTGCATACGGTTTTCGTTTATATTCCCCCGTGTTGTGGCGGACCCGCGGCGATACCGTTTAATGTGGGCGCTTTACTCTCGGCTTTCCTCCGCCAAACTACATTGAGAAAGCCGCGGCCGCGCGGCAACTAGCCAAACTAGGCGAGGAACTTCACCGGGAAACGCGGCAACAGCGACGCGGCGGCAACGCGGCGGCTTCCTGGAATATGCTAAAGGGCAGACCAGCTCACTTTTATTACTCCGTCGCGTGACGTCACCATCGCGCGGATGACGTCATGATGCGACGCAGCCGGGGTCCGTTTCCACCGCGTTTCCCGTCACCGGACGTGAGGGGTTTTCAGAGACGATTCCGCGAAACAGTGACAAAAAAGGCTGAGAAGTCGGAGCGAGAACAAAAGAAACGCGCGGGAAGAAACGGCGCGGAGAATGCGCAGCGATATTTCCGGAGGCGTTATCGCAGCGCCTTGCAGCGTCGCGGCGGCCATCCCTCAGAGTGCGGGCGGTGCATCGCAGCCGACGCCACACACTGTCTGGCCCACTGCGGGCGGGGCCACCGGTCGCGGCAACCTAGTGCCACACCGTGTACCTGGCCGGCCAGGCCTTCAATCTCATCATGAACGGCCGAACACTCTCTCTCTCTCTCTCTCTCTCTCTCTCTCTCTCTCTCTCTCTCTCTCTCTCTCTCTCTCTCTCTCTCTCTCTCTCTTTCTCCCACCCGCTCCGGACACACTGGCCGCTGAAGCCATTTTCCTGGTCTTTGGCCCCAAGTTGTTGCCCGCGTGCCGGTCCTGAGATGGAGCCCCGTGATTCTTCGATCAAAGCCGCTGGTGGAGGGACAAGTGGGGGAGACGGGGGCACAATATAGGCGGTCATTGTTGTTGCGGACCGGAAATTGGGGCCGCCGCTCTGCACCAGGAAAGAGTTTCGATTCCACCTTGCCTGGCTGCCTGCCCCGGCCGGTGGCCGCGCACTGTGGGTCCGCCCCGGCTGCCTCGGCACACCGCGCCACCGATAATTATCGCGGCCCTCCCCGCAGAACATGGCGTTCTAAAAAGAGTTCCCTTTGGAATGCTGTGGAGAGAGAGAGAGAGAGAGAGAGAGAGAGAGAGAGAGAGAGAGAGAGAGAGAGAGAGAGAGAGAGAGAGAGAGAGAGAGAGAGAGAGAGAGAGAGAGAGACGGCCGTCTGCTTCCACTCTAATGAAAAGACACGCCAAAGTAGACGGAGTGCATCGGGGCGACCCGTAAAAAGATGAAGTAATTGCCGTGGGTTTATGGGCCATTCCGGCTGTTGTTGGCTGCAACACAGGTGACGCGGCGTCAAAGCCCCCTGGTCGCTGCTGGTCCTTCGGGAAGATCAAAGGAGGTCGCCGAGCCCGCCCGCGCGCCGCCCGGACCTAATGCCGCGCTCCCCCCTGATGAAGGAGGAATCGGGACAATCCATCGCGGTGCTTCTCTCTCTTCCCGAGACCGGCCGACATTTTCGAGTCGGTCGAGGGAATTTTTCTTGAGCGAAGCGGGACGGTTGTAACGGAGAGCCATTTGTGTGGGGATGGGATCGACCGGTTCCGGTATAATCAGACTGCCGGGAGGCGGTCAAAACGCGTCTTTTGGCCGCGTGCACCGGTCGTCTGGCCCACTGTGCGGCTCCTCTTTGACCAAGCTGTCCCGTGTTGCAGGCTGACCGTCGGCAGAGCGGGTCCTACGCGCCGCCGGACGAGCCGGGTCAGTGGGGGCTGCAGGCCAGCACCCAGTGGCTGCGGCTGCACGCGGACCGCAAGTACTTCGAGAACGGGCGCATGGAGCTGCGCTGCCGCGCCGCCATGCCCACCGTGCCGCCGGTGGTGCGCGAGACCAGCGCCACCACGCACCAGGCCTCCAACGAGAAGCTGGCCCAGCGGTCGCCGGCCGCCACCCCCACAGGTAGGTCTCGCCTTTCATCAGCGGTCGCCGCCCAGGCATGGCCCAGGCCAGGGCTTCCCGATGCCATCGCAATGGCAACTTGGAGAACCCTGACCGCGAACCCGCAAGGCCCTGGGGCGCCCTGGCCGGCCGGCCGGCCGGCCGGGAGGAAGCCCTCCCAGTCAAATCCGCGCACGCCCCGAATACTTCCTGGACCGTGCTGGACGGACGCGACCCTGATGCCGGCCAGGCATCGGCACAAGTTTGGCCGTTCGGCAGGCTGGGTCAGCCGGAACAACACGATGATGGAAAAGGGGAGGGGTACTGTCACACAGTGGGCCAGTGGAGGCGGTCAAAATCCCGTCTAGAGTCTCGGCCGTCGGCGTCGATCTTCTGGCCCACTGTGGAGGGGGACTGTCACGTCGCGATGGGATTCTTGGTGCTAACGTCGTGCTTTCCCATTGCAGTTCGACTGGGACTCCTGGTCGCAGCGTGTGCGATGCTGCGGCGGGGGAGCTTATGAATCTGCGCGGGAACCCGGCGGAGGTCGCTCAGGAAAGACTATACGCTACTCGTTAAGTGATGTACATACCCCGTTGAAGTGGATGCTCAATGAAGCTTTCTGTGAAGTTCGGTTCGAATGACGTGCTGTGTTTCTGTTCGCGTAGTTTATCAATTTATGTCTGCGCGTCTGTGTGTATTTTGTGTTTTGCATTTTTATTATGAGTGCGCAGGATGAATTCTGCCAAATGTAAAATGTGGCTCGAATGTTGGTGACCGTAATCATTTTTTTATTGTTTTGGTGAAAATTATATTAAGAAAAAGACAGCCAAATATCCTCTTTAACTCGTATAGGCAGTAATTTTAATTGTTTTTTATAGTTTGTGTTTGCATGTTTTCTTTTTTTTTAATTTTCAGACCTCTGTACCTTTTTTATAAACACGTACTTCTTGCTCGTTTGTCATGAAGTATTCAAACTACTTTTCCTCTCTCGTTCACGCGAGAATCCATAGGACTTTCTGTTAGGTTCGTAGTTATGCCTCCCCATTGTTATTTTTTATATTTGCCGTTGATTTGATCGATCCCTGTAGCCCATTTCGCTGTTTATTAAGTATTTGACTTTATTCAAGAGACCAGTGTGATATAATAATAATAGACAGTCACTGACTTAGAGTGACATATTTTTCTGTTCATAATGTACCGTATTTGTTATGATTGGGAAAAAACGGATAAAAATGTATGTAAAATCAATTATTGTGGAACTGTACATAACAAATGTTTAGCTGATAGTCAGAACGGTTTCCATTCAGGAACTATTGTTTGTAACTTAAATGTTAATATTATGATGTACTACATCACGCGCATCATTTCTATTTGTTAGACTTCCTTTTTGAGATGTTTATATTTAATTTTCCGCTTGTCTCCCATAGCTGAAATCCTCGGAGCAATGATATGTGTACATAATGTATTGAAAGTGTCACGTTACTGTGATTCATTTGTTATGCGTTACCTGATACGGTGGTGCAGGAGTGTCATATTGGCACTGTTCAACAGTGGCTATGTGCTACAATTGTAATTAACAAGTTGTTTCAATTTTTATGACAATGACTGGAAGACAATTCATTTAAATATGAATAATAAACGGTGTAATGGACGATCAAAGTCATCCTTTGTTAAACCCGAAGTCTACTTGCACCACCATAGAGGGCTATTAAATGTTTAATATGTAAATAAGAAGTTCAATTGTACATACTATGCAACTTTTGTTCTTTAAATTTACTTGTGTATGCACACTAGGAATTCAATTTTTTCTGGCAAAATGAACGACATGGAGGGTATAATGAATTCGCACCATATCCTAAAAATCCTAAAATGTATCTTGATGATTTATTTACAATGGAGTTTTGTTGTTATGTTTAGTCTTTTATGCGCTTGTTTTTTTAACACCAAAAAAATAGCTAAAACCGCTTTACAGTCATCGAACTTTTTTAAGTTGTGACTAAAATAATACTGTTTTGGGGGCTATACTGTATAGAGCTGCCTCCCCAGTGCACCCAGTGCAACCCGTCAAATTGTTTCCGTCCTTTTCTCGCGGCGCGCAAAATCAAAAGTGTTCCATGCATCATTTTCTCAGTTGCGTTTAAAATTTTGTTTCGTACAATCGGAACACTTGCATGCATACGGATTCTGCTGAAAAATGTTTAAATGTAGAAATTCGTAGTTTGGTGAAACCATTCAATGCCTCAGCCGCGCCTGGTTTGGGAAACCACATCCTAAACAATCCATTAGTTGTTTTTGTTTGTTTCAATTTAAATCATTTTCTCGGTGAGTGTGTCAAAACGTGTTCGTTATTTATGTTTTTATCCACTGAATAAACGAGCCTTGTGGGTGGGAACGTCATGCAAACCTGTAAGTTATTCTCACCGATGCCCCGCTACTCTGACACAGTGTCATCCACGGCCAGCCAAGGTCACTCAACTTCATCCCGTGGGGGTCAGACTGTCAGGCCGCGCGCAGTTTCGCACCCAAGTCGTGGATTAAAATATCTCATCAGCTCGACGGCAGATTAATCTGGACATCGGGTTACGGCGTGCGAGGGGGGGCTGCGGGGGGATCGGGTAGCGGCGTGGCTGAGCGGAGTGGGCTCGCATTACAAATGAACAGCTTGACGCGAGAGGCTACACCTCGGCACAGCTCTGCCCGCTCTGCCCATTGAATCCAGTTTAGTGATTCCACGTTGACTCAGGAGAGGGAGGGCGACCCACTGAACAGGTGCCACCAATATTCTACAAACTACCGACGCGCCAAAATTCCGCAGTTCAAACGAGGCAAGGGACCTCGGTTCTGTGCGAGAGTGCTTGGACATAAGCAGGGCTGTTCTGGATTTTTTGCCAATTTCAGTTTAAGTAGCGCCGATGAATTAAGCAGTCAAGCCAATAAGAGCAAGGGCCGTCCTGCAGTGACTCAGGTTGCACCAGGGGCTGCATCCCGCAGTGCCGCCACGCAGAGCAAAAGCAACAACAACAACAAAATGACAACAAGGGCCGCAGCTTTGCAGTGCCCCGCCGCTTCGCTCTCGCCTGAACTGGCGCGTCCCGGGGTGCTATGCGGGTTGCATACGAAATGAAATCTGAGGAAATGTGGAGGGGGTGGGGGGGGGAGGGTTGTGTGCTGCGGGTAGCGGTGGCGAGGCGGTCACTAGACCGAGCCCCTCGGGCGTCGCCTCGCAACCTGGAGCCCGTGTCTGGAGAAGCTGGAGAACCGCCTGGAGCCGGTGCCTGGAGAAGCTGGAGAACCGCCTGGAGCCGGTGCCTGGAGAAGCTGGAGAACCGCCTGGAACCGGTGTCTGGAGAAGCTGGAGAACCGCCTGGAGCCGGTGCCTGGAGAAGCTGGACCACCGCCTGGAGAACGCGCCGCCAACGCCATCATTCCACATCAATGTCACACAAACCCGACTGTTTCCGATGAAAACGGCGCTGGTAGAAGGAAGGTAGTGTAGGATGCGCGCCACTCACACGCACGCTCGCACACAAACACACCTTGTTAACCTGCACATAATCCCCCGCAATATAATCAATGAGAGAGACTGTGGCACGCTGGCATTAGCATGCGGCCCTCCTTCCCTCCCCTCCTCCCCCTCCTTCCTCCTCCCCCTCCCTCCCCTCCTCCTCCTCCTCCGCCCAACTATTAATCACAGGCCCTGTGCAGGAGGAGTAGAGGATCCTTAAGTGGCGGCAGCAAACCCATCCCAGATTAGCCTGGCCCAAATTAACTCGGGCCAAGCCAATAATATTTTAGCGCCTTATGCACTGGCTTTGCGGAGCCTTGCTCACGCCTGTACCCGACCTCGCAGTGGGCCAGGCGGTCATAAGCCCCGACGCGTTTTGTGCTCCAGAGTCGCTAAATGGGACTCGAACCGAACGTGTGACCCCACCAATGGATTGCTCTCCGATCGGTAGGCTCACACCAAAGGTCACGTACATTGTTGCCGAAGCCGGGCTGAGGTTGGCAACCGTTTCGACACATCGTGGGAATTTTCGCCTCCTTTCGTAGCAACACTGCGTCTAACGTGTTTCCTCCAGCCACTGCGGGAATTCCCCCTTCCTTCCGGAGGGACGATTAAAAAGCGGCATTGACATTTTGGCGGGAACGGTCGGACAGGGCGGACATTTAATCCCCGGCGGACCGACAAAGAGGCTGGAAAGAGGGGGGCAGCAGGTACGGGCGAAAAAGTTATTTCAATCTACGGCTGGCAAAGTTGAAGGAATAAGCAGGGAAGGCGCGGGGGGACTCGCATAAGGGAAAGGGTAATTAAATATTCATAACAGTGAACAAGTCTATTCGTTGTAGCCCGGGCCCCCTTAAGATAATAGCCCTACACGATGTCTGTTCGCTAGGATAAACTGCAGACTGGGCCTGTTTAGCATTCATACACTGTACCGCCGTAGCGATGCTGTATAATCCACTCGGAGGCAATAAGCAAAAGGCGAGAGACGCGGGGCCCGCGAAGGGATTGGGGGGGGGGGAACTAAGGGTCACGGTCAACCAGAATCCGAATGGCTGATTTCAGCCTCAAGTTTAGAACGCTCTACTGCATGGGTGAGTTCACACTGTTCGACACGCTCCAAATTCTGGTCCATGTTTGAGCCGATTTACGGTACGTGTCAGGGTTCTGTTTTAGAAAATAAAAAATGATATTCGACAGCGGCCTGGATTTTTTTTTCTATTTTTTTTTTTTTTTTTTTTTTTAAACATAATGAGTTGAGTCCTCGTGGGTGTGAAGGGCGGGCATGCAGTGACAGTGATGCTGAAGGCGCCAGCCAGAGGTCGGTCTGCGGTCGAGCGAGACACCCTTCATGGGTCGGGGCGCATCGCCAGCCGAGCCAGTCAACACGCGCAGTGTTTGTCACACAGTGCACATGGTCAGACTAATTAATTTTCATTAAACCGGCCCCGCGCTGTTTATTAACCAACGTCCCAGCAGAGTTTCGCCGGACATCGATTTCGCGCCGCTAATTTCATCACCAATACAAAACGGGGCGTCCGACGCGGCCCTCTGCAGCAGGCGATAATTGGTCGGTCTCTCCGGAGTGCAGGGACGTGGAGGCAAACCATGATGCATGCGATTACAAGCCACCCTTCGGCCTTGCGGGACCGTGGTTCAAATCCCTGCAGAAGCTCTTTTTTTTTTTCCTTCCTCACTCTCCTGACCGTTGCACCAGTTGGTCTGACATGTGCCGGGTGGGTGGGCCCCTCCGTCCGTCCCCGCCACCACGGCCTGGCCGAGGGACGTTAGGTGCGGCCCGACCAATCAGGGCCCGTTCAGACGAGTAATGCCGATGCATGCTCCCTGCATATGCAACGACACCACCCCGCCGCTGCAGCCAACCGCCCGGCTGGGCCCTGCAAAGATACTGGCACACTGGCCCCGCAAAAACTGGACGAGAACCGGACCCAAACCCGTTGCATTGGCCAGCCAACCTTCGACGTAATGTCGTTACGAACCACTGGTCGCTAAAAACCCCCACACCGATACGGACATCTACCTTTACAAAGCACTTGTCTCTGTGAGAAAAAAGAAACTTGAAATTTTAAACGTACTACCAAGGCCACAGAAATGCCACCTTGGAGTTTGGTGTTTCATTCGGCGCCCTTCGCCCTCCCAGGATCCCCATTCAACGCCCCACCGCCCTCGAACACCCCCCGCAGGGCTCGGCCCGGGGCAGGAAGCCATCGACACGTATTCCATGACGATTGGAAATTTTCCAGTCGTTTGCATAGCGGTGGAGCGGCAACGGCGAGGAACTACGCCAGAAGGCCGAAGGAGAGCTCACGAGCGTGGCCGAGCGTTTCCGACACTGTTAAAAAAAAAGTCTGAAAATTCAGACAAAATGAGTCAGAAGTTATTAACAGACTTGAGGTCTGAAAATTCAGATCACTTAGATGGTCTTAAAATTCTGAACTGGAGAGTCTCACATTTAAGAGTTGGTGGTCTAAAAATTCAGACCTGTATGAAGATTGCAAACAACAAGGTCCATGTCATGTAAAATACAATATTGGAACCACCTCATGTGTGTGTAGTCCTCAAGAGAGGACACCTCGAGTAAAAATTGGGTTGAGGGAGAAGATCCTTGGGCCTTCTCCCTGACTAACGAGGAGCCGGCCTGCGGCACCCAAGGAAATGGCGACACGGAGCCACCCGCGAGAGGTAAATTACAATGTGAATTGTTCAACTCCCACACATATTACGGAGATGAATCTTGCAACAGAGCATGGTTCTCATATGACCGATTAAGTGTTGCCAATTTTTTAACTTTTCAATTAGTATATTTTTGCAATAAAGGCCTATTAAACAGAGGGAGGTATGTTTCACAACATGTGCGCCATCTAGCGGACAAACGAAATCTTACGTTGGTCTGAATTTTTAGACTTAATCGTCTAAATTTTCAGACTGCACAGGTCTTCATTCAAGTTGTAAGACGCTCAGGTCACAATTTTCACACCAAAAGACTGAATTTTCAGACAAGTAGTCTGAAACAAGTCTGAAAAATAGATTCAGACCACCAAGTCTAAAAAAAGTGGTCTGAATTTTCAGATTTTTTTTAACAGTGGAGCGTGGCGGAGCGTGACCCGAACGTAGCCCCGCTACACGGTCCGACCGAGTCCTGGTTTGCCCAGGTCTGAAACATCTTGGTTTGAGTCAGAGGACCCGGTTCCAAGACCGTTGGACATCGGTGTTCGGATATGGGAAACGGTGTACCCGTGCGCTGGCGATTGTGTTTAACTAAAAATAAATTTTTAAAAATGGAACTCTACACCCCCTCCCCAGTCTGAGTGGGGAGGCCTCCTGCTTTACTTCGGTGTTCGGGATGGGAACCGGTGCTATCAGGTAACTGGGGTTAATCCGATCCAGCGACTTCGATATCGTACGCCGGGGGACCCAGTAGGACCCGAGCCGCCGACACGGCCCAACATGGGCAGAGTAGAGTAAGGCAGAGACGATAGAGAGACAGAGAAAGAAAGAAAGAGAGAGTAGTTTTGGGAGCTTTTGTTTGCGCAGGCTGGTCGGTACCCAAATGGTACACCCGCTGTCCGGCGCTCCCAGACCCGAACATGCAGTCAGTGGGCCAGCTTCAAAGGACTTATCAACTCCATCCGACGAATCGGAATGGACCCACTCGCGACCAATCTCGAGTGGCTGGCTCGATCGGGGATCGAACCAGTGCCGAGGCCAATCCGCCGAAGCGGACTGCTTTTTAGACACCCGGGTGTAATGGCCTGGATTGAGCCTAGACCACTACACCACCCTGACTTGCACGTCTGCCGAGTGTTGGACGACGGGTTTGAGTCGCAGTGGGCGGAATCCAGTCGAAAAATGAAAGGAAATTTGGAGATTCGACCCCCGGACCTTATGGTCGGGGTCGGACGCCTTAACGCCCTCAGCCACCACGGCTCATGTCTGACGCCGATTGAAGCGGGTTCTTGACGCGACAATGAGCAGCGGTCAGAGAAAAAAGTTGTGATGTAATAGATTTGAACCGCCAATCCTCATACCGGGAATCCGACGCGTCTACACCTCCAGCCACCACGCCAGATAATGGTGAATACGCATTGCTGTGCCTTTGAAGCACACTGGCAGAAATATAATTTTTATAATTTTCGAGGAAAAGGGTTTTGCGTTCCGAGTATCCACAAAAATTTTTGTAGTCACTTTATTTTCCTTGGCTTTTTGACAAGATTTCTCACCCATGTTGTGTCGCCCGGGCGTCCGCCAACTGCGTCCTCGGGTGAAGGATGTTGGATGGTCCTTGGCGGCGGCAGCGGTTTGGAAGTGCGGGCCGGTGCGTCGCAGGACTCGTCGCAGGACTCGTCGCAGGACTCCGAGGCTCTACGCCAGGCTGCCCAAGGCGGGCGAGGGGCCCAGCAAAGTTTGCTTGACGTTTTCAGCGAACGGAGTGGCGTGGCGATGATCAACTGATGCGTCGGGGCCTAACAGGACTCGCCCTAACAAGACGGCCTCAGCCCAGCCGGCGGCAACTCTAACGACGTCTTCGTCCTGGTTCGCAGGGAGACCGCAGGCTCGGCTGCCGTTAATTATTTCCACATATTATCCCTGCAGCAGCCGCCGCCACCTGAGAGGGCACCTCTTAATGGCCTCCTTTCACAACACACTCCTTTTTCCCTTTCAACTCTATTTTTTCCCCTCTCTGAGGATTTTTTTCCCCCTGCGACTCGATTTTTGTTTATTTTCGCCACCGGAGTTAAAGCGCGGGTGGCGGCCATGTCTGCTCGTGGTCGGTCAGTCAAAGTACACCACCAGCAGCACGCCCGCCTGCGCCGGTGTGTCGGTTCCCGCCAGCGGAGTGCTGCGTGATGCACATGGAGAGCCGCACGGTGGGCCAGAAGACCGGTGGAGGCTCCTAAATATTTTGTGACAACTTTTTATTTTTTATTTTTTTCAATGATGGTCTTTGTGTCGCTGCTGCGGGGTGGTTCGCCGTCATATCGCCTGGGGTGGGTGGGGGTTGTCGCTAGCGTCGCTTCCTCGTGCGATTCTGAAATAGTGCGGCAGGCGGCCTACCCTACACTATTTACCCCAGCACGGCCAGCAGCTCGGCCAGGCCTCGACTCTTCCGAAACGCGGCACCAACTGAAACAAACACGTACGCCGCGTCCCAGCGGGCAGGCAGACGACGCGGACGCGGCCCAGGTGAGGCGGAGCGGCGCGTATTGGAAGCACGCCAACGGGCCCCGCCGCCTGCCTGCCTGCCTGCCCGGCTTATTTCCAGCAAACGGGCAAAACGACCGAAAACACCGACCGCCACTATCACGGTGGGAACGGCCGGACCGGGGGTGTAAAAAGGCGAGGTAGGGGGGAATGGATAGGGTTCAGGGGAGGGGTGGGTGTGGAGAGGCAAGAAGAGGCGGCATGCGAAAAACGAGGTAAGAGCCTGGTCTCGCCGCGACCGTGGTGGACGCACGGCAGTGCTGGACGGGCCCTGGGCCCTGCCGGGGCGTCGTGAGAGAAAGGGCTTGGATGAGGCCCGCGGGGGGCGGTGGCAAAACAAACCCCCCGGGGGGCAGGGCCAGGCGAGGGGCCAGGCGGGGCGCAGGGCGCCAGGCCCTACCCCACGCAGCCACGCCACGCCGCCGAGTGCAGCCTCCCAACAACGCGGCCGGCTTGCGCGCTCACCCTGTCGCCTGCTCGCTCGCTGCTGGTCGTCTCACTGCCGAGCGGGAGTCGCTTCGTCGCTCTGTCTCTCTCGCACCCCTTCGGGTCAGCCCGTGTGTGCGACAGAGACAGAGCGACTCCTCGGAGTGTGCCTCGCCCGTTTAATTACTATCCGTCGCTTTTAGTGCAACATGTATCAAGATTTGGGGCGATAGGGCGCCGGCCTGGCACCAGGGCACCTCTGGCCGGCCTGCAAGAGGCACCCCAAGTGCGTCCCCTTCCAACTCTTTGCCACCGCCTTCCCGTTTTTCCGTGGTCGTATTTGTCACCGCCGCCTGTTTACAAATAAAAGAGGGCGGTGGCGCCTTGCTCTTCCTTCCCTGAGAAATAGCGCCAATTAGAAGCGGCAGTCCGATCTGCAGCGCGGCACAGTCTCACTGCTTTCTTCGCTCTGTGTTTCTCGCGGGGCTGCTTTCTTCCCGCCGAAAACCTCGCCACTGGGGCATTTGCAGTGCCGGGGACCAGCAGGTGCCGCGAGGCACCGTCTCAATTTAGGACAAAAAAAAAATCGCGATGAATCCGCCTTGCCCGAAAAGTTAGAAATGAGTGTCCCCCGGACGCGGGGTAGTCTCTGCGGTACCCTGCCGGCGGCGCTACTCCGTGCCCGAGTGACCCTCCACGCCGGCCATGCGGGCGGTCCCGCGCGCACGGGGTATCCCCGCGGTCGTTGCGTTCCTTTTGCGACTGTTGGTCCCCTCCACTCTAAACGGCCTGTGTAAACTTTCAGCCGGCCGGGGAACGGGCTGCGTGCTCAGCCTGGCTTTGCTTTCACTTGACTCGACGCCGTAAAGCACGTCGATTCCAATATACTCGGCCCGTTCGCCGTTCGCGTCGTCAAAGTTACAGCGTCGGCCGGCGCGGGCCTCCTCACCCAATCCCCGCCCAAATTGCCGCAATTTACGCCCTTATTCCATTAGTGTGTCATGTGTGTCCGCGCGGCTTCAGAGGGCTTCATTAAGGCGAGGATTACGAGATGACACCAGCGGTCTCGACGCGCAGCCAGCCCGGCCCATGCATGAGCCGCCACTAGCCGCGCGCCGCCGCGCTTCAAAGCGGAAACACCAGGCTGGGCTCTGAAAAGGAAAAATAAAATAAAATAAAAACCATCACAAAGAGAAATAAAACTTATTTGGATAAAGGCAGGCGCTGGTGGTGGTGCTGCGGGGCTGATTTTGATCGACCATAAGCCATTCTTCATGCCGCTGGCGCCGGGGGACGGGCAGCGAGGACGATTAGCTGCTGCACATTGTCAGCCAGGTTAGGTAATGACGCAATTACAGGGTAGCGGAAGCCAAATCAGGGTCAGGCGAGGGTCGGCCGGGCGAGGGTCGAGCTGACCGCCACATTGCCGACCTGCTAGCCGCGCGTTTGGCGCACCACCGTGTCCAAGAGCGGCTGTGTGTCCGGAACTCGAAACGCCGCCGCGCCGACGCCATGTCTGCCTCCGAAGGACGGCGTGTTCCTCTGTTTCCAAACGCGGCCCAGTTCGGTTGCGTTCTCGGCGTGGCTAGAGCCGCCACAGCACGCACGCGCGCCGTCGAAGAGCTGATTGCTACCACCGGGAGTCGAACCCGGGCCCGTCACGTTTATGAGGCGGCCAGCAGACAATCGTCACGCCGCGCGGAGCGTCGCGAAGCGCGTTCGGAGTACGTGACCCAGTTCGCGTTTCATGGCTCTTCGGCGAGCGAGGTCTCAATAATAGTGTGATGGTGCCAATGGAACAGGGGTGGGCTGGGGTGGGGGGAGTCGCTGACGACTTCCGCCGGCCGCAGCGCCGACCCTCTTGTACCAACAGGAAATGATTATTCTCCTTAACGCACGGAGAGAGTTGGCTCCACTAAAGTGTACAGTCACGCACGCACCGAGTCTCAGTGCGAGAAAAGCCATTGTCCTGGCAAACGCATGTTCCCTTCACCGTGCGTGAACGTGAGCCCGATCGCGTAACTTTTAAATTTTTGGAACAAACTGAAATGTGCAGAGATGTCTGTTGAGTCGGCTTCTGCTGTGAGCGTGAGGCTGGCCGGTGCGGGGCCCTCGGCCCTCGTTACCTTCATTTCCTGGCGACGGGGGATGAATGGGGGGGGGGGCGGTCAGCGTGCGGAGAGCGACGCTTATGACCCATGACGGTAATCCGCGACACTGTTAGCCACGCGTCGTCTCGCCATGGCCGGCCAGCCCAGGAATGATGGGGTGCTCTCACACGCGGACATGTCACGGGCTGCCGGCCGTCGACCTCACGGGAAACACAAAACGAGGAAGGAAGGTAAATCATTTTATTCAAATGCTCAATACAAGCAAGGTTGATTCAAATGATTTTTTTTTTGGGAGCTGTAGATTTCCGCATTGGTCGATTACCTTTCGGGATTTTATTGTCACTTGGATGCTAGCTAAGAGCCCGAAACATTTAAACTTGGATATAATGTGAAATACTGAATCGACGGGGCGCCGGCGCGCCGAGCTGGCTGCCGAGGGTCTTCCTTTGCAGTGTGCTCGCGGCGAGGCCGGGCGTGGCGGCGGCAAAGCCTCATCAGTGCCATGGCGTCTGATTGGCACGGGAAGTTTTCCCGCCGCACAATTGTCTGAGGCGGGCGTCGGCTTCGCGCGGACTCGGAAGAAGCGGTACGCCCCTGCCGCGGCGCCCTGCCGCCCCCGGCCACAAACTTACCTCGGGAGTTGACAGACGCGGCCCCCAGGCCTCCCAGCCTGCAGGGCTCTCCACCGCGGGGGCAGCGGACCAGCACTCGGCTTTGACGCGTCTCTTTGATTTGAGAAGCGAGGAGGGCGCTACCCCGCGCGCCAGGTACTCTCCACGCCAGCTTTGCGGGCGGCCCCAGCGCGGGGGGTATCGCCGGCCGGGACGGCGCAGCGGACTGATTCTGAGCGTCATTTTCGTCGCTCCGTCTCTCTCGCTCCCAGACGGGACGCCCCGTGCGTGCGGGTGAGACACAGCGACGAAGACCACTCTCGGAGTCCGTCTGCAGGAGAGGGCCGGAGGAGAAGGAGCGGCGGAGAAAGAGAACGGAACCGGAAGCACGGCCCGTGCCACTTCCGGTCCAAACCAGAGCCGAAGCCAGCGCCGAAGAGCCCCGAAGGCAGCCGGACCTGCTGAGCACGTGAAGGACACGAACAGGAAGAACAGCATCAGGCGGGGCGAGGCGGGGTCACTAACGGCGCCCCGCCGGCCGGGCCCCCTAGCCTGAGTGATGGCGTACTCAAACTGCAACTATTCGCGACGTCGTGGGGGGCGGGGTGGCGGGGTCCGGCCCCGCACTCCAAGCCCGTCCAGCGCTTCCGCTGCCGCACTCCTCGCTCTGTCTCTCTCGCACTCACGGAGTGTGGCATAGGGGTGCGAGAGGGACAGAGCGAGGTGTGAGGAATCGCTCATCTCATGCCGGCCGCAAGTCACTCGCCTAGCGCAACTCAGGTCAACGTGAGCAGTGCAATGGTGGGAAGATTTCGCTCCCGGATGACTAGACATCGAACATCCGAAACAGTATCCTAATCAATCGGCAGCATTATTAGGGCCAGCCAAGAAGAAATGGTCTGACCCTTGCAAAAATTATTTTGTCATTTAGCTTTGCAGCCACCTCTTCCACGGAAATGAGAGAACGCGCCCGGACAGTACTAAGCGGCAACGTATCCCCGCAGCGCGAGCCGCACGACGCCAGAAGCTGCCAGCGCCCTCTGCCGGCCGACGGCGGAAGCAGGGAGGCGGCCGCTCCGCCCGGCGGCAGCGCGTCAACGCGACACCGCGCACGCGGCAGCCGGCGTCTCTGCTGGCGCAGGCCGTCACCATCAACATGGGGGTGATGGTGATGACGGCGATGATGAAACAGCGCTGGCTGCCATCAGAGCGAGAGAGAGAGAGAGAGAGAGAGAGAGAGAGAGAGAGAGAGAGAGAGAGGCAAGCCGGAGCGCGCGGAACACAGGTGGGCCGGTGGACCAAACAAACGCACAAAGTTTTCCTGCGAATAATCACCAGCAGTAACGGGCAGACAAGCGGAGGTGCTCACCACCACTCAGGCGGGCAGCGGCAAGCGCGACGACGGGACGACGGGTTGACAAGTCGCATGGCTGAGCCCGCGGCACCGCGGCCGTGGTTTTCGTAGTGACTGCACCGTCGCCCTCTCCGCCCTGATACTCCTGGTTCCTCTCTCCGCGGCACCCTCCGTCCAATCAAGCTCGCGCGCCTGCTTCCGTCGCTCTGTCTCTCTCGCACCCAAACGGGGCGCCCCGCGAGGGTGCGAGAGAGACAGAGCGACGAGAGCAGGGCTCGGCCTGCTGCACTGCCAGCGGAGCACTGGAAGACTCGGCAAGACTCGGAACGTTGAGGGATGTTCTGCCCGGCCAGGCGCGGCCAGGCGCGGCCAGGCGCGGCCAGGCGCGGCCAGGCCCGGCCAGGTCTCCAGAGATGCAGCAGCGCGGCTCCAGGCAAGGCTCCAGGTGTAGGACAAGGAGCAGGGGTCGGCAGGGGGGGGGGCGAGGTAAAATGGGGTGGGGGTAAGTGAGGGTAAGTGGGGTAAGTGGGGAGGAAGGGGGTGAGTTTGAAATGGGGGTAGGGTAGGGGAGCGGGCCAGAAGGGCAGACGGCGGGAATCGCTGCGGAAAAGTCGACCCGAAAGGGTTCGGATGAGGGGAAATTGGGTGTGAACCGTCCGACGTTGGGGCGCGAAATGTTGAAGGGCCGTGTAAGGGGGGGGGAGGGGGTGGAGGGCCAGTTCCACTCGCAACCTCTGACGTGACGGACCGCGTTAATTTGTGGTGTAGCCCAACTTTTTCTCTCTTTCCTCCCCCTCCCTGGGCGGCCCGGCCCGCCCCGCCTCGATGTGTGGCGCCGCGCGGCCCGGCGGTACACGGGCTGCTGCTGACCTGGTCCACCGTAATGACCGTCATGAGGTGGGTCGGGCGGGGCGCGTCAAGCGTCATCTCTCGCCGCCTTGACGCTCATCCACCGCCAGTCCGCCTAATTGTGCCCTTGTTACCCCCACGCCCACCCCGCCCACCCCGCCGTCTGTCTCCGCGAAAATGCGAAATGTGTATCATGCGCCACGGCCGCCATGGCGTCGCTGTTCATTAAAATGCAGAGGAGCAAATGAATAAAACGACGGCGCAGGGCGGCGCGCTTTTGAATGTGCGTTGCCGAAAGTTGCGCTGGCGATGACATACGTTTTAGTTGGATTCAAAGTTGGAGCGATGGGCGCGGCGGGGCGCGGCGGGGCGCGGCGGGGCGGGGCGCGGCGGGGCGGGGCGCGGCGGGGCGGGGCGCGGCGGGGCGCGGCGGGGCGAGGCACGGCGGCTTGCCTGGGCGCTGTCCTGCTGTGCTCATGCAGTTTGCCTCGTTAGAGGCAAGAAAAAGAAGAAGAACGTGAACCTGGTGTGCGGATCCAGCGGTGGTCCAACGACAACGGCAGAAAAGAGCGCGTCTTAATCCTGGTGCCGTTTCACCCGTTTTGCGTCTCGGAGTGGAGCGGGACGAGGGCGGGGCTGGCGGGGCAGGGGAGGGGTCCACGCAGCACAGCGATGTCGTAAACAACTTGAAAGAGCTTTGGGCCGTAAAAGCGGGTACGCCGGTACATGTACACAGTCGGCATCCGAACCGCGGTCGCGTCGCTCCGTCTCTGTCGCGCACTGTCGAGAGAGAGAGAGAGAGAGAGAGAGAGAGAGAGAGAGAGAGAGAGAGAGAGAGAGAGAGAGAGAGAGAGAGAGAGAGAGAGAGAGAGAGAGAGAGAGAGAGAGAGAGACGTTGTTTGGAATCCGGCCCACCTGACAACTGGACTGCTACTCGCAGTGCCGCGGGCCGCCGCCAGACGGCGCCACTCTCCACTCAGCCCGGCTGCACGCCCCGCCCCGCCCCGCCCCACCCCGCCTTCGGAGAAGCGAAACGAAACGTAACGAAACGCAAACACGAGGAATCGCGACATCGCAACTAAAACTCGAAACAAAAAGCAAACAAAGCGCGCGTTGTTCGGTTCCCATCGAGTGCCCAGGGCATGGCCCCCGCCGATGACCCAGAGGGTGCCGCCCAGCCCCACCGCGCCCCACCGCGCCCCACCGCGCCCCACCGCGCCCCACCGCGCCCCACCGCGCCCCACCGCGCCCCACCGCGCCCCACCGCTGAGCCGCCCCGGGGTCTTCTGGCCGGGTCGGGCCAGAGATATGAGCCTGCTAAAGGTACACCGGTCATATTTCAGCGCCAATTTTAAGCACAAGCTGTAATACCTGGCCGGCGGGGGGCCTCCCTCGGGAGGGGGGAGCCCCCCGCGGTGCCGGGCGGCCGTCCGTGGCGCGCTGCCGTCGACGTGATAAGTTTAGACAAATGCCTCGTCGCCCCGAGTCCCACGTACAAGCCCAAGGTTTTAATCTTTGCCGCCTTGTTGTGAAATTCGTGTTGACACGAATAATATCCGATGCAAATTCCGGCCCTCGCTCATCTAGGCCCGCCTCATCCCCAAGGAGGCTCCGCTCGGGCAGGGCCGCCGCACAGTGGGCCAGAAGAACGGTGGGGGCGGTCCGAATCCCGGACGCGTTTCGAGCTCCAGAGCCGCTAAATGGGACTCGAACCGAACGTGTGACCCCACCATTGGATTGCTCTCGAAAGGAGGAATTCATTGGTGGGGTCACACGATTGCGTCTAGGCTCAGAGTTTTGGCCGCCCCCGCCGGTCCTCTGGCCCACTGTGCGCCAGGCCCTTGGCCGGGCAGGGCCCCGCAGGGAAGAGCAGGGCCCCAGCGGAGGAACAAAAAGTATGACAGGTCGCGGGGCGGAAGGGTTCGGAGGGCTTTGGAAGGGGCGTTCCCGATCCTTGCTTAAAATATGAAAAACCTTATCGCCGTTCCTGTTTTTTTTTTCTAAAAGAGGGAAGGAATAAACATAACAGCAATTAATAAAATTTAATAAATCGATTGGCCTGAAAATGAATAAGGTCAGACTGTCGTGCTGTCTGTAAAGAATGTGTCAGCAGAGAGGTAAGAGGAACGGTCACTGTCCCTGGTGCACCGCGCAGTGGGACGCCAAAACACACCCAACGCAATCCATGCATGGCCCGGCCGTAGAGCGGTGCGAGTGGGCCAGTCGACGTGTCGCGTTGAGACGCGTGCGCTCTGTGGCGAGCTGTGGCAGGCCAGTGGTGCACAAGGGCTGCTGTTTTGTTCTCCAAGACCCCCCTTCCCCCGCCCCTCCCCCAAGACCCTTCGCAGCAGCCGCACCAGAGAGGCGTCGAAGATTCCCCTGGAGATCCGTGCGAATTGGGGATCAGGTTCCAGCACCCCTCCCACCCAAGCCAGTAGTGGAGCCACCCCCGCCCACCCCCACCCCCACCCTGTGACGCTGGATTACCATTATTATATCCAGTGCCCGGACAGTTGTCTGTCCAAAATCGCGCAGAGCGATATAAAAAAAAAAAAAGAAAAAAAAGACACTGCTTGACGGGGTCACCGAGTCAATCTTCACCGCGCCGCGTGTGTTCCGCAGAACTGTAATGATGAGACTAAAGCCTCACCACTGGAGACGCCGAGTGAGGCGGGGCGGGGCGGGGCGGGGCGGGGCGGGCAGTCGTTCCCAGAATAGCCCACAGTAAAAACGAGATGCAAACACGGCAGCCCTGCAGGGACCGACTGGGCTTAACGACGCGACATTATTGATGCTTTATTCTTGCCTGCCTTGCCCCAGCTTGCTCCCGCTGGTGTCCTGAGGGGGCGGGGCGGGGTGGGGCGGGGCGGGGCGGGGTGGGGCGGGGCGGGGTGCACCGGGCCGAGGCTGCCGCGGTCCGCCGCCACGCACTGCGTCCAAGACGACTCGGCAGCCCAGCCACTGCGAAAAAAAAGAAAGAAAAAAAAACAGACCGCCAGTGTAGACAGAGCCGCGAGGCAAAAACAAACTCGGGACATCACCACCTGGAAAGTAAATAAATAAATAAATAAAAAATAGACACACTGCCGAGGGGGAAATAACTGGCCAAAAGCATGTACTACACCAAAAATTAAATTTTAAAAAAAAAATCAAAATTTTTGAAAATTTTTATTGAAAATTTGAAAATTTTTGAAGATTAATCGTAAAAAGTCACGAAATTGTGTTTCCAGGACCGACCTTACATTGATTATTTTTCACTGCCCTCCCCAGTGTGCTTCAAAGGCACAGCAATGCGCATTCACCATGTGCCGTGGTGGATGGAGGTGTAGATGCGTCGGATTCCCGGTATGAGGATCGGTGGTTCAAATCTTATTACTTCACAACTTTTTTCTCTGACCGCTGCTCATTGTCGCGTCAAGAACCCGCTTCAATCGGCGTCAGACATGAGCCGTGGTGGCTGAGGGCGTTAAGGCGTCCGACCCTGACCATAAGGTCCGGGGATCGAATCCTACACTTCCTTTCATTTTTCGACTGGCTTCCTCCCACTGCGACTCAAACCCGTCGTCCGACACTCGGCAGACGTGCAAGTCAGGGTGGTGTAGTGGTCTAGGCTCAATCCAGGCCATTACACCCGGGTGTCTAAAAAGCAGTCCGCTTCGGCGGATTGGCCTCGGCACTGGTTCGATCCCCGATCGAGCCAGCCACTCGAAATTGGTCGCGAGTGGGTCCATTCCGATTCGTCGGATGGAGTTGATAAGTCCTTTGAAGCTGGCCCACTGACTGCATGTTCGGGTCTGGGAGCGCCGGACAGCGGGTGTACCATTTGGGTACCGACCAGCCTGCGCAAACAAAAGCTCCCAAAACTACTCTCTCTTTCTTTCTTTCTCTGTCTCTCTATCGTCTCTGCCTTACTCTACTCTGCCCATGTTGGGCCGTGTCGGCGGCTCGGGTCCTACTGGGTCCCCCGGCGTACGATATCGAAGTCGCTGGATCGGATTAACCCCAGTTACCTGATAGCACCGGTTCCCATCCCGAACACCGAAGTAAAGCAGGAAGCCGCCCCACTCAGACTGGGGAGGGGGTGTAGAGTTCCATTTTTTTAAATTTATTTTTAGTTAAACACAATCGCCAGCGCACGGGTACACCGTTTCCCACCTGAGGAGGGACAAACGGCGGCGCTTTGGAAAAAAATGCACACCGCACTTTTCGTAGGGTGGCAGCAGCTAGGCGACGACCTGCCAAGTGGAAAGTTTTCCCGCGCTATGAGCCCGCTTGTCGCCATGCACGCCGAGCCGAGCCGAGCCGAGCCGAGCCGAGCCGAGCCGAGCCGAGCCGAGCCGAGCCCTGGGCGTAATGCGCCGACGTTAGCGCCGTATCGTAATAGGTGTGTACGGCGGCCATGTGGCGGGAATGGGCCGAGCCGCGCTCTCTCAATAATAATCATAATAATCATACTATCAACAACAAAAACAACAACGCGCGTGCAATAGCGACGCGCGCTCCGCGGGCTCTTAGCTTCGGCTGAGCGCTCGGCGCGCCGGTATGATAACAGCCGAAAGTAGTGTGCGTGTGTGTGTGTGTGTGGGGGGGGGGGGCCTGGGCCTGGAAAACAGTGTAGTTGGTGGCGTCAAGTGCGCAGACAATCTAATCCAAAGCCCCTCCTCATTACTAGCGCCAAAGCACGCGTAACACACACACACGCGCACGTGCGCGCCTCCGCACATACAGCAGGGTAAATTAGTTATTTCGACACCCGTTTCTGATCCGAGCGAGCAGAAGCTGAAAATTTCCTCAGATTCAGATCTGCTAAATTAATACCCAACTATAAAGCGCTGAACAAAAGCCAAATCATAAACAGCTCAAAAAAAATAAAATAGGGGCAACAACGAGTCATTGTTGTGAACGTGTCAAGGTCGCTCCCCCCTTTTCTCCCCCTTCTAGTGGCTAACTTTCGCTCTCCTCGCGAAAAGGGGCCAACTTTAAGGCGAGCGGCGCCGCTTAATGGTGCGCCATTATTTTCCTCATGCATAATTGGGTGGTTTCGAAGCGGCCGGACCGCGGCGGTAAGTGCACGCGCTGCAAGGCACAGTGAGTGGGCCAGGAGACCGGCGCGCGGAACAAGGCGGAGCGCTCATTGGCCCGCCATCTCCACCTCGTCGCGACGACAACGAACAATCTGCCCAAAATTTCGGAAGGTGTTTAAAATAAGCCCATTTTTCACCTCGGTTTCGCCTTTTCTCTTTTTTTTTCCGTTTCCAAATGAAAAATGCCACGTGTGTACCTGCGGGGCGAGTACTCACCGCGCTATCCTGGGACTCAAATCATTTTTATAATTTTTATCATTGCTGTCGTCAAGTCTTTTCTCGCGGAATCTCGTTTCCGGGCCGTGGGGGTCGCGAGCCGTCCTGATCCGCCGCACTTGCCGAACAAGCCCGGCGCTGTTTGCCGAAAGAAAGTGAAACGAGGCCGACGACATCGACAACACGACATGCGGGGCGAAGCGGAAACGAGTTGCAAAACAGACAATAAGTTTCCTCCTCCGTCAAAAAATTCATTTTGGAGCGCGCGGGGAGGGGGGGGGCAGAGATGTACGAAACAGTGGAAATCGGGGCACTATAGCATAAATTTGGAACACAGATTCTGCATCCTTTTTTATTTTTTCATGTGAATGAGGGGGGAAAAAGACATGCCGCCGACGAAATCGCAGATTCTTTTTGAAGATGACAACGAGAGGCCTTCTAAAGACTGGCGTAACAGACATGTGAGACGGGGCGTACGGAAGGGGGAGGGGGAGGTGTACATGGAACGGAGAGCAGCACAGCAGCATCACGGAGAGAAAGCCGCCGCGGCGGGCTGGCTGACTTTGAAGCGATGCGCGCCCTGTCGGCACCACGATGGCGCAAGTGGGTCGCGGGTTTCGAGACGGCGACGAGGAAAAACGGGTACACGCGGCGGGTGTATCCGATCCGGCAGAGTTGTGTCGCCGCGCCGCGCCTGTCGCCGTCTTGGGGCGTCCTGTTGGGGCGCAGAAGAACGTTGAGGCGGCCAAAATTCTAGACGGTTTGAGCTCCAGAGTGGCTAAGTGGGACTCGAATCAAACGTGTGACCCCCGCAAATGGATTCCTCGTTTGGAGAGCAATCGATTGGTGGGGTCACACGTTCGATTCGAGTCCCATTTAGCGACTCTGAAGCTCAAAACGCGTCTTGAATTTAGAATTTTGGCCACCTCAACGGTCCTCTGGCCCACTGTGCATTAGAAGTACACGTCCCTCATCGCGGACGCCATCTTGCCCCACTCGTCCGCCCACCCCGGTGCGCCGTGACGCCTGGAGCATCGCGCTCCCCGCTGTCATTTCAATTTGCGTTTTTGTTCTTTTTTTTTTTCCTTTTCAGCCCTTTTTTAATTTTTTTTTTCAATGTTGTGATGATTGTTTGAGGTTTTATTTCGCCCGCATTGCACACGCGTAGAATGCGCGCGAAAATTCATGCATGCCAGATTTAAAAGTGGAGGGAAGAATGGGAAAATGGATTTCTCAATCATTTTTTTTTTTTTTTTTGAACACGCAATTAATTTTTTTTTCGTGACTTAGGCCCTGCCGCCTAGGCTCCGTGAGAAAATCCGTCCCGTATTTTTATTGTGGAGAGAGGTTGCCGGACGACTGGGCTACAAGCAGACCAGCCAGCCAGGCCAGCCAGTCTGCATGGAAATCACTCTAATTACCTTCCTCTTTCCGGGAGGGCCGAGGGCCAAGCCGTGGGCCCACCACCACCGTCCTCGCTGCAGCGCCCACCGCGCCCACCAAGACCCGCCAGGCCACCAGGCGGGACAAACAATTCACCTTTTTTTTTTATTTTTGCTCTGTGGACAACGCATCCTGGAAACCGGGTTTTGAACGGAATGTCAGGAATAAACTCATCCTCCAGACGTCGCCCAGACCGCGTCCCGATATCCTCCAGACTCCTCGTCCTCGTTCGCAGAGCACTCCATCGGTGGGGTCACGCGTTCGGTTCGAGTCCCATTTAACGACTCTGGAGCTCAAAATCCGTCCGGGCTTTCGACCGCCTCCACCGGTCTTCTGGCCCACTGTGCTTGACTCGCCCTGCAAGTCCGCCGTCGCGCTCACTTTGTTTCCGGCTGGATTCCACGAGCGCCCCAGACGTCCGGACTGCTGCTCTCCACACCGCCACGCTAAATTACGCGGCGCGGTCCTAACTCCGTGCAGTATTTAGATTAAGACGATAAATTTTAGTGCTGCTGCGTTTGGTCCCGCCGAGGGATCACCGGTTTGTTTTTCGAACGCAAGAAGTGAGGCAGCTTGGCGCTGGAACAGCGTGGCTGGAACAGCGAATTGAAACTTCCCTTGAGCTGCCTCCTCGAGAAATCGGTTGTCGAAAAAAAATAATTGTGGATTTACAGGAATCGAACCCGGGATCTTTGGCTCACAAGGCACGACACCAGACCACTCAGCTGCCAGAGTACCACGACTGGGAGTGTGTCTGTAACAGTCTGGCGCGCACGTAGTTGAGTCGACGACTTAATTCACTCTGTATCCCCAGACGTGTGGGACGCGCCGCCGAGTGTGTGCCGTGCTCTGATTGGCTGCCGCGCCGGCCAATGGGGTCGCTCCATCGCCGGCCTCTCGAGACCATAACCCGCTTCCAAGTTGGACGGCCGAGCCGTGCTGCTTGTGCCAAATATTAAGCTTTCTCCCATCAGGCTGCGGTGTCGATCTGGATTCGGATTCAGGGTTGGATTTTGTCAGATTTCGTGTCCTCGGGATTTCCATCGGGTTTCAGGTTTGGACTTGGCTCCTTCAGGTTGGCGCCTGGACACCCGCTTCTTTTCTCGACCTTCGCGACCTTTCGGGCCCGTTCGGGTGTCTCCGGTCGCCTTCGGGCTCGGGTCCCGGCGACGCGTGGCTTGTTAGCGGAATAAGCTGGAGTTTGTCTCACCGGCGGCGAGGGTAGGGGCAGGGGGAGGGGGCGGGCAGGTGCGAGGCGCAGATTGCGGGCTGTACCGGGGTCAACAAAAACGGCGCGGCAGGCGCTGACGCTGGCTGAGGTGTGAAGGCGCCGGCGATCGTTTTTGCCCGTCTCTTCCTCACGGCGGCTCGGCCCGGCGACCGGGCCAGCAGCGGGGGTTGACAAGAAAACCGGACGCGCCATGATTGAGCCCAGGCTGCGTAACTGCAGCGCGTTATTTGTAGCTCGCTCGTGCGCCGTGGGCCACAGTGGGCCAGAGGACCAGCGCGGGAGGCATCACGGTTTGTCGTAGGACACCCTTGCCGCCAGCCATCCACCTCGGCCCATCCCGTGAGGAGCCCGCCATTTGCAAGCGCCGTGTGTGTTTGTGTGTGTGTGTGTGTGCGTGCGTGCGCTCACGCACCCCCAGGGAGGTGGGGCCGCCCCCTCGTCGCCCAGGGCGATGGTTTGCGTCGCCTGAGGTCGCTGGTGGCCTTCTCAGCTCCACCAGTTCCACTCGCGCCCGGCTGGTCTTGCGGCTCGCCTTCCCTGGAGAGGTGGGGGGGCCTTCCACAGTGGGCCAGAGGAGCGGCAACCTCAACCAAACACGTCTGCAGCGCGCGCAATCCGTGTCTCGCTGGATGACCGCCGAGCTGCAGAACACAAAGTGTCCGCAATCCTGGCTGAACGCGTTTCCCGTCCCACTACAGGCGAGGTAGGCAGACGATGCAAATTTATGAATTCCCGGCGAGTTGGCGTCGCGCGGCGCGGTAAACCACGGCGTCGGCCCGGAGCTGCCCGGAGCTGCCCGGAGGCGGCCGGAGCAGTGCCCGGAGGCGCCACCATAACCCCGGCCGGCCGGACTCGGGCTTCACTGCGCGACTTTACGCGCCAGGTTGTACAGCGCCCGGCACAATATACGCAGGTCTCTAAATGATGCGGAATAAAGCCACCGCCTTCCAAGTTTTCATTAAAGCCGAAAGGTATAAAGGCGGAGCAGCGCTTTAACGCGCGCGCATCCAGGAACCGAGTCCGGCGCGTTTAGTGCGCCGCGGCGCAGCCAGCGTGCGAGCGAGGCAGCGAGACGCGCGGCGCACGCAGAGCCAAACACGGCTCACTTTGTTTGCTCGGTACTTCCCCCGAGCGGCGACGCCGACCAACTAGAGGACGTTACAGATGGAAATAAAGGCGTCAAAAGGCGGGTTGCGCCAATGACCAGCCAGTGGTGTGGGGTACCAGCCCCTTCCCTCGGCCGCCTCACCCTCCGCCACCAACAATCCGACAACTTGCCCACCAACTTGGCTGAGGACGGCCGTGGCGACGGTAGGGTTGGCAGCGCCGCGCCCAGCCCTCACCCCACCCCGCCCCGCCCCGCCCCGCCCCGCCCCGCCGACCTGACATCCATACCGAAGCGGAGCGGAATCAATCGCGGATTTGGTGCACTTGGTGATTACTTTTTCATTATCCGGCCCGGCGGACTGCAGGCTCACCAAGGCCTTCCCGCCACGCCGCCGAGCCTGGCGAGGCGCTGCCCTTTCAACTTGGTCGACAACTACTTTCTGGCAGACAAGTCTCCCCCGGGGGGGGGGGGGGGGGGGGCGAAGTTATTGTGACGCTACCGACGCCGCGTCCTGATTAAGCAGTCGATTCTTTGCGTCCCAATCGTCGATGAGTCGGTCGAAGTGGAGTCATCTTTCAATCGCGGAGTCGCCTGCCTGCCTGCCTGCCTGCCTGCCTCCAAAAGTCGCAACTTTTTTTCTCCCGCCCCAGCATTGACTATTGGCAACGGGTGAAGGGTTGTCCGTTGTTTTAAGAAAATGATAAAGTGCCAAGGATTGTGAGTTAATCCCGTCCAAAATAAAACAGCGCCTAATGAAAGCGTGTAACACAACACGGGATTCCATTTGCCTCTGGAGCGATAATTTCCTTCGTGACTGTCCTGCCCATTCGGTATGCGCGGGGCCCCACTTTCCCCCCCCCCCTCTCTCTCTCTATCTCTCTCTCTCTCTCTCTCTCTCTCTCTCTCTCTCTCTTTCTCTCTCTCTTTCTCTCTCTCTCAGAAGACTTCCCGACCAGAGATAGCCGGAGCCGTCGGCATCCCCTGACGGCGTCTTATATTAAGAAGCTGCGTGAAGTTTCTCGCGGATATTCAGCTCCCGGGAATTAGAAATGCAAATGAGTATTTGGAAAGGAGGAAAAGAGCAGGTCGCAAGGGTTGGCAGGGCCGAGGGGTGGGTGCTGTTGGAGGGGGGAGGGGGTAGTTCCTTTTGGTGCGACAAGGTGGTATTGGGCCAGCACAGCTTTGATGAAGGAGAGGAAACGCCCCGCCCCGCCCCGCCTCGCCCCGATGGAGTCGCTGTGAGAAAGGTGCGGATTGCAATTGGCACCACTACAGTAGTAAAGTGAGAGTTGGCAGCGCTCGACCCGCAGAGCACCAAGTGCTGTCAAAAAGAAGCAGAAAGAGAAAAGCCTCGAGCCTCGTGGCTTTAGAGAGAGAGAGAGAGAGAGAGAGAGAGAGAGAGAGAGAGAGAGAGAGAGAGAGAGAGAGAGAGAGAGAGAGAGAGAGAGAGAGAGAGAGTACAAGGCGAAGCGCGAAGTGCGACCCGGGAATGCTGGTTTGGCAATCAGCGGAGTTTCGGGAAGATGTGGCCTGGATGCCGTTAGATGCCTGGACTCGGGCGAGGGAAGGGGCGGCGGGGGTCAGGGCCGGGTGCCCCGCGCACAACGGTAGCTGCTCGCTCAAACCACTCGGTTTCTTCACGCTCCTCCTTGTAAAGTGAGAAAAGTGACGTCGAAACGCACCGACATGGAAAACAGGATAAAAGCCACTCACCGCCAAGGTGTTTCCTGTCTCCTTTTGCAACCCTTTTTATTGGGAGGGGGTGGGGGAGGGGTCGCTCTGGGGACCGTGCTAGTACATACAAGCCCCCTTCAACCACTCTGCGCGGGGACACACAGACACGGTGGCGCGCGCACACACACACCCACACAGAGGCAAACAATAAGCGATATTGCGCGATTTGCGGGGGCTTTGAGTCGGCGCGCAGTATAGCAAATCACGAGCGTTGCTTTCAATGATACCACTTCGGCCAATGGGGGCACAGCGAAACGTTCGGGGAAAATGGACGGGCGGCCAGAAAGGAGGAAATGACAGAAACCAATAATAATGCGGGAAAGCACAGACGCGGGAAACTGTGCAAACGAGAGGTGAGTGCGCTCAGTGTGCCGGAAGACAGGTGGACGCGGTCAAAATCCCGAACGCGTTTTGATCTCCAGAGTCGCTAAATGGGTCTCGAACCGAACGTGTGGCCCCACTAATGGATTGCTCTCTGAACGAGGAATCCCTTGGTTGGGGGGTCACACGCTC
>CM060094.1:9759729-9794729 GCA_030522485.1 Stenchaetothrips biformis | reverse complement strand
TTCGGCATTCGCTATTGGTTCTGCTGTTCGGACAGCTGGGTCTCGTCTCGCTGGCCGGGCCGGCCGCCACTGGGAGCCGTCGCACTGAGGCTGCCAGCCATGCCGCCGGCCCGGCCGGTCCGGACGCCGCCGCGCGGGCCACAGTGCCGGCAGGCTGCAAGCGCCACGGGGCCCCGCTGTGGTGGCGCCCCACAGAGTGGTGGACTCAGACTCCACGAGGGAAGGGGGACGCCAGCCGCTGGCTGTCCACTCGAATTAAAAGTTAGATAGAGTGTTGCACTTTTTGGAAACTCCGCTGGCAGTAGGTAGAGCGGTCGCGTTGGGGTCCGAGCGTGGACGGCCGGCCAGGCCGACCGCGGCCACCACCACGACCCCCCCGGGGTGAGGGAAGGGGTGGGGGGAGGAACGGGTCGCGCTCGGGACCCCGAAATCGAAATCGAGATATCGAGATGCAACACCCGTTGACACGATGAGCGCGACCGAGTGGGCCGTCAGACACACACACCGACATGCACACGCCCTGAGGGTGGGAGAGAGAGCGCTGCGAGTCAATCAAGTCAAGCGGAGTGCAGCAAAGCAAGGGGCTCTTTGAGCCGCGTTGTGCCTCCCCCTTTGGCTTGGCGCCGTAATGCTGCTGCAAGGCAAGGCGGCGCTGCCGGAGTCCAACGATCAGCCCGGCCGACATGAAGAGTATCATTCTCGCCATCCATTTCCTGGAGCCGGCCGGGGCCGGGTCGCGCCCTCCCCTCATGGTCATGGTATAAAGTTTCGCAATTTCCGGTACGATCCTTGAGCCGGGGCGGGGTGGGGCGGGGCGGGGCGGGGCGGGACCAGGCCGCGGGGGCGGCCGGAAAATTTCGGCTAAATTCATTCCGTGCGGCGCATCGCTGATCAGCCCGACTGGGTCCGACCGGGTCCGCGGCGGGGTGCCAGCGCTGCATTCGCAGCGCCCCATTCCAATTTCCGGTTCCGCCGTTAAAAAAGAATCCAAACGTTGCCACGCTCGTCTCATTAGCGGCCATTGGTTGCGGCTGCACACGGTGCAGTGGCGCGACGAGGCTCGCGCGACGCGACGGCCCGCAAATTCTTTATTTCCTCCGACAGGCAGCGGGGCGGCGCGCAGCGTTGTGACCGATGAGCCGCTGCAGGCCAGCAGTTACTTCTTCATTGGCTTTGGCGACGGCCGGCCTGCTGCTGCTGCTAGCAACGTGGAGCCGACCCTTCGGTGGCTTTTCGTTTTCGACGGTTGACAACGGTCCTGTTCAGCGACCGGCCTTCTGGCCCACTGTGCGGGGCAGGCCGAGGCAGGCCGGGGCAGGCCGGGGCAGGCCGGGGCAGGCCGCTCTGACTAGACTGATGGCTCGGCGGCTCGGCGGCGCACCGCGTGCAGGACGCGTCACCGAGGCCGTGAGGGCCGCCAGCGCCGCCAACGCCTCGCTGGATGTGCCGCCGTCCGTCTTGGCCGGTAAAACATTCTGTCAACAAGCAGGGCGGCGCGCACCTGGAGCCGCACGAGGCCGTCTGTCTCTCTCGCACCAGAGCCAGACGCGCTGCGCGTGCGAGAGAGAAACCCGCCCGCAGGTAAGAGACGGTGGTGGGGGGCGGCTTTGATTACCCAGAGCACGTGGATAACTCATCTCTAGATTGAGGCGAACCTTGGACAAGGACTAAGCGCAGCGCGCTCTGCCCGGCCGTGGTGGCGGCGCGCGGAACTAGCGCAAGCCAGCAAGCCCCGAGCGGTCCCCACCGCACTGTTCATCATATGTCGCGGAGACTTTCGGCGCCGCCGTATAGTGGGCTGGCCCCACCTGCAGGCTCATTCGGAACACCGCTCTCGTCTCTCTCTCTCTCTCTCTCTCTCTCTCTCTCTCTCTCTCTCTCTCTCTCTCTCTCTCTCTCTCTCTCTCTCTCTCTCACAGAGCGTCTCGCCGGGGTGCGAGAGAGACGGAGCGACGCTATGCTGCATTTCTGGGGCGCCACGCGTGGCATACGGATGGAGGGGGTCGGCACGGCTGCTATGCCGGTGCTAATTGGCAGGCATCACAGTGATTAAGGGGAGGCGAGGCGGGTTGGAGGAATCGGAGCGGCACGCCGAAAGAAAGCGCCGCCTGTCTTTGAACGCCACGCCGCCACTCGGAGGGCACTCGGATGTCGGCGGCACACTGCGCTAACCTAACCTGCTTCCCACTCGCGTGTCGCCTCTCTTCAGCCTCTTTTCAGAAAAACCAACGGTCTTTTTTTGTTTGTTTTTTCTTTTTCCCAGACCCAGACGTTTTTTCTAAGGGCGCGGTAGTCCCGATATTCGCAGCCCTTGTTCTGGAAAGGGTTTCCTTCTGCCGCGGGGAGATATCCCTTAGCCCTCCGCATGCCTGCCAGCTCCGCCAGACCCGCCAGTCCCGCCGCGGCACGTATCGTCATAACCCCTATCGAGTGCCTGGGTGTTAACAGGGCTCCTCCAGGTGGAGCCACCATCCCCTCCACTCGTACACATCTCTCTCTCTCTCTCTCTCTCTCTCTCTCTCTCTCTCTCTCTCTCTCTCTCTCTCTCTCTCTCTCTCTCTCTCTCTCTCTCTCACACACACACACACACACTAGGAGAGATAGCTGATCCACTTCCCGCCTGTCTGTCACTACACTGCCGCATTATAAAAGATGTGGACGTGATCTGCCTCACCGCCGTGGGGCCCAGCAGCCGCGCTGGCGCCACGCGGGGGCTGTACCACCGCGCCAGGGCAGGATGGAGGGGGCCGGAAGTATTTTCCCTCTGCCTTCCCCCCCCCCGCGTGAGGTCGTTTTTATGGAGAGGCGCATTACCGACGCCACGCGCCACGGCACGACGCGCTACGCCACGCGCGACGTGCGAAATAATATCAGCGACGGGGGGAAAACACTGGGCGCTTTCAGCGACGAAGAACGAAGACCGGATTCGGTGGTCCGTGTGCAGCGTGTCTGTCTGTCTTTAAGTGTGTGTGTGTGTGTGTGTGTGTGTGTGTGTGTGTGTGTGTGTGTGTGTGTGTGTGTGTGTGTGTGTCTGACTGTCTGTCTGTGAGTCTGCTGGTGTGGCACGCACTCTTCAGCGGGTCTGCTCCCGGAGGAGTGCGTAGACAGCGTTCCCGGGATGACTTATCCCTCTGGTTCGTGTTCCGCGCGGGCTGGGCCGGGCTGGGCCGGGCTGGGCGGGGCTGGAGTCGTTGAGCACGCTCAGGGAGCGAGGCCGAGGCGCTGACAGTGAGGCAGCGGCGGCTCGGTGAGGTGACGCGTGTCGCGCCTGCATCACCAGCCAGCAGGCGACCGGCCGCACGGGGAGCAGGGTGGGGGTACCGAGGTGGGGGTGGGGCTACAAAGGTGGGGACGCTAGGCATGCATGGCAAGGGGTGGGGGCGCCAGGCGAGGGGTGGGGGGGGGAGGCGGATGTGATCGCTTGCCCGGGGCAGGACGCGGAAGCAGCAGCTCGTAACAATAAATAAGTCACCCCCTAACGCAGGAAGTCCGGCGGCATGCCCTCCAGTAACCCCCTCCCCCCCTCCCCCCCCCCACTCATCCCCACTTACCCGCCTACCTTTGTCGGGTCTGGCGGCGTCCTGCGCGGCTAGCCTCCCTGCAAGGCGCCAAGAGGCAGGCTCCATCGAATGAATCATCAGCGATTCTTTTGTGGCCGGTCCGTCCAGAAGCCCCGTAGGGCCCCGTAAGGCCCCGTAGGGCCCCGTAGGAGTGCGGGAGCGAGCCAGACGGCTGGGAGGCGTGCGTTAGGGAGCCCCTTCTCGGCGTTTATATTAAACGCCACACTGGCTGCTCGGCGATGGATGTCGGTTCGACGCCTCCTAATGCGGCGGCGCACAGTGGGCCAGTACAATCTCGAGCCTGTCTACGCATTATTCATGACAAACTCCACTCCGTTCGCGCCCTGCCGCCCTGCGGCACATCCTCGCCTAAAAAAAAAAGAAAAAAAAGAAAGGGAAAGCCGCGAGCGGAGAATGTGGAATTTTTCTTTTCCTATCCAAGCGGTTCCCAGTCTCGGGGTCTCGACCCATTTTTGGTCGCGGAAAAAATATTTTTTGGTCGCGGCGTCGTCGGGGAGGCGATGGAAGACCGAGCAACAACGAGACAGAGCGAATCATTATCAAACCTGGAAATGTAAACATGGGTGAAAATAGGTCGGTTGGTGCCGTCGTCGTGTGACGCGGGCAGAAAAATAAATATAATGAAAAGCGTGAGGCGACGGGGAGGGGGGCCCGCGCAGATGTAAAAGAGAATGAGAGGTAATACTTTACCGCCACTTGGGGAGCGACCGCGAGAGTGCGAGAGAGACAGGGAATGCGGCGTGCGGCTTCATTTCGTTTCGTCGCGAGCGCCACATAGTGGGCCACATCGCTACGCGCGCCTCGTTCGTTATTTGCTTGTTGTCGCCGAGTGATGTGAATCGCGGAGGCACCATCAAGGAGAGGCAAACAAGCACGCCGCAGTCAACGCTGTGACAGCATGTCCGAAAGGTAATATTATTACCGATTATTACCTTTTTAGGACTGCGGACCGCGCGTGCCGATAAAGGTGGAGGGGAAAGTTAGCCAACTTTGTGGTTTGGACACATCTCTCTCTCTCTCTCTCTCTCTCTCTCTCTCTCTCTCTCTCTCTCTCTCTCTCTCTCTCTCTCTCTCTCTCTCTCTCTCTCTCTCTCTCTCTCTCTCTCTCTCTCTCTCTCTCTCACACACACACACACACACACCAGCCGCGTCTCTCACTTTGCAGTGCATGACCGCGACCACCGCTATCCGCTGGCAACATCCCCGATGCACTCTCTGATATTTCCGAGAGGGGGGGGGAAGGGGTGCATGCAGACTGAGAGCGTCACGTGCGGTGGGAAGGGCGGGCCAGTGCCAGGCCACCCTCATTGCCGTTTTACTCCCCTCCGCGTAGCACCGCGTAGTGCGGGACCGGTTTTGTGATGAGGTCCACGAGGTGATCCACGTTAGGGTCTCGGACACGGAGAGTGTGTGTGTGTGTGTGTGTGTGTGTGTGTGTGTGAGTGAGTGAGAGAGAGAGAGAGAGAGAGAGAGAGAGAGAGAGAGAGAGAGAGAGAGAGAGAGAGAGAGAGAGAGAGAGAGAGAGAGAGAAGGGAGGATGAAAGTGGTTAGCCTCATCTCGCGCGGGGTTTACTACTTCGCTGCTGCCGCTGGTCCGCGCGAGTCCGCGGGAGTACAGCGTCGCAACGCGGCGGCGTGCGCCGAGTAAATGGCCGCATGTGTAGATGGCGCCGGGCGAGGCTGAGGCCGAGGCGCGCGAAGGCAGCGCTTTGTCAGGCTAAGTGTCCCCGCCGCATCCGTCTCCGCGCGGCCGCCACGCCCCGACTTGCAAAAGACACGCAATTGGGGAATCAGCTCCGAGGGCCACTCGGTGTGTGTGTGTGTGTGTGTGTGTGTGTGTGTGTGTGTGTGTGTGTGTGTGTGTGTGTGTCCTTTATTTTCCGAGCCAACGGGCAGCGGATTACAGAAGGCTGAAGGCGAAGGCCACAACGACGTACGAGGTCGCGAAATTGGGCGACATCACCAGACATTGCCTACTCGGCGCGCGGTGAAAATGAAAATAGCCTGGAGGCTCTTGCGTCGGCCGCCGCCATGGCGCATGCCGCGTCCAAGAATGAGCAGCGCATGGAAGCGCCATGCCGCCTGTCCCCCGGGAGGCAAGAAAAAATAAGGGTTCGGGTGGGGTTGAACCCGGGGCCGGTCTGGCAGGGGGCGGCGTCCGCCGGCGTCCGCCCTGAGTAAGTGCACAGCAGTGCCTGCCGCCCCTCCCGGCCCCGCCAGGCCCCGCCACGTCCGGAGGCAAGAAACGGACACTTGGCAGAAAGCGCTGGTCGCAGTAATCATGCAGCGAAATACTGTCATAAGGCGCTGGCTGGGCCGCCTGCTGGGCCGGGCCCACTGCTGTGGCTCGGCCCTGCAAGGGTGGGGCCCTGCGGGGGCGGGGCCCTGCAAGGGCGGGGCCCTACAAGGTCCCAGCAGGGCTGCCTCGTTTAGAGAAGGGAAGTGAGGGGGGTCGTAGCATCTCCCCCAGGGTGCCGGATGTGGTCTGGAAGCTCGGACTGATACACACTCACACTGGCCCCACCTACCCGCACCGCGGGCCCACTGAGACGGTGGAGGCCACGCGATGCGGCCCGCCAATCGCTGTTCGCCATCAGTCAGGGGGGCCAGAGAGACTGCACAGCTCAAAACGCGTCCGGGGTCCTGACCGCTTCCACCGGTCTCCCGGCTCGCTGTAGGCCGTCGCCGGGCTCCGCCGTGCACGACCCGACCCCGCGGCCGGCTTCCTGGTGCTTCCTGGCCGGCTTGTGGGGGACGGGAGCAGGGACAAGAACGCGGCGGGGGAGGAAGCGGCCCTGGGCCAGCCCGGCCAGCGCCGCCACACCGCCAGCGCCGCCAGCGCGCTCATGAAACGGTAACAAGACTCCGTAACAACGCGCGGAACGCGCAGCGCGGCAACGCCCGTGCAGTAATTACTGCGTCCTGTGCCGCCGAGCCGAGCTGCCTGCCCGCCTAACTGGCTGCCTGCCGGCCTGCCTGCCGGCGTGCCTCGGCCAGCCGCGCAGAAAAATGTTTTAAAAACTTGCCGCGCTCATCCCCCGCGCCACGAGAGAGACGACGCGCCGTAGGAGCAGCACGACCACCGCGGCACGCGGTGCAAACGTGAGCGAAAATGGATCCAGTCCGCGCGCGTTCATTGGGTAAGCACAGGGCGCACAGGGCGCACCATGCATCATGGATGCATTTCAGTTCGGGTACTTTGCCGTGTACCGCCACCACTTGACCGCGCGCGCGCGTCTGTGTGTGTGTGTGTGTGTGTGTGTGTGTGTGTGTGTGTGTGGCACGGGTCGTTGGCGTTCCGTCTGTCAACACGCGCAGGCCGAACGCGAACGCGGGACGTGGGGCGCGCACCGCATCCAAGGCAGCAGGGCGCGGCAGCAAACGGTGCCTCACCCCGCCCCGCCTCACCCCGCCCCGCCGCGTATTAATTCACTGCCCCTGTACGAGCGGCGCCCCCTGATAATAAGCCGCAGCAGGGCCGCCGCCAGGGCCGACAACCCGCCAAAGAAAACAGTGCAGGCAAAAGAGGACCAGAAGCAAGGGGGAAAGGGGGAGGGAGATTCGGGAAGGGGGAGGGAGATTCGGGGGAGGGGAGGGAGATTCGGGGGGAGGGGGAGGGAGATTCGGGGGGAGGGGCAGGGAGATTCGGGGGGAGGGGGGAGATTCGGGGGGAGGGGGAGGGAGATTCGGGGAGGGGGGAGGGCGCTCGAGGAGACGACGCGATTGTGCCGCGAGGCGACACGGGGCGCGGCCAGCACGGCAAGCAGGACAAGCAAGCGATACGATTATGCCATCAGGCCACGCAGTGGAGCAGGCCGCCAAAAAGGACGCCCAAAAGGCGCAAAAAGATATTCTTATGAGGCAGTTATTGGCGGTGTTTTTTGTTGTTGTCGTTCGGGGTGAGTAGAAGAGGCTTTGGCTGTTAATCTTTCGCCAGGCCCGCGGGCGGGGCGGGGCGGGGCGGGGCGGGGCGGGGCTAGGCAGGCCGGACGGATGCGAGGGCGATTCCCCGCAGGGAAGTCCGGGACATGATGTCGGGGTCCGTGCCTGGTTGCGCCGCGGGGCGGACCAAGACGCGAGCGCCGTGCCTGGCCGCCGTGCCTGGCCGTGCCCGACAGGACGTGAGCGTTGTCAGAGGAGTCTTGTCCTTGGCCGGGACGACGCGACGGCTACATTGCAAAACCTTGTTGGGCGGGCCGGGCCGGGCCGGGCGGCTAATGCATTGTCTGTGTTCATTAAACCACCGCGGCCACCCACGGGGAAGCCCACGGGGAAGCTGCACCTAAGAGCACACCGGTGTAGGCGGCGATGTACCACAACGGGTGCATGCCCACTGCAGTGATGACACCCAGCTTGGCCGCGAGGTACCCAGTGGCATCTCGCAACGAGCCGCACAGTGTGCCAGCTCCGGTTCCCACGGCACGTCGCTCTGGATTGAACCCAGAGCGCTCGCGGACTCAGTATAATGTTCATGACAATATCTGACCCGGAGCTCATGAGCACTCGTGACTCATGATGGCGGGATGAGGCTGCCGGCTGGTATTCCATGGAGTCGCTCTGTCTCTCTCGCACTGATGGGGGCGTCCCGCAGGAGTGCGAGAGAGACAGTGCGGTCGGCCTGCCAGCATCACAGACAGGGGGTTTTGTTTTCAGTCCCTGTCTCGCCGAACATGTAGCGGTCCCTCTGAAGCGGGCATCAGACCAACGCGCGCCACTTTTTAAAAAAGAGTGAAACCCAACTCGGCCTGAGCAGGAATCATTGAAATCTATTCCAAATTCACATCGCTGGAACAGATTGCCATCACGAAGCGCACCACGTGGCTTCGGTTCCTTTCTCAAAGACGAGAGACTTTGTTTCCTGTTCTCAATGCAAGAGTCCTCGCAGTCTATTTCTTTTGCCGTCACTCCACCGTGTTTCGGGTCCCTAGTGCTGCATTCCTTGGTTCCCCCCTCCCCGCCCCCCTGCCCCGATCCCAGCCCCCAGCGGCCCCGCGTCCAGCCATCACCGAGCACCAAACTTGTGGAAAACCCAATTAATTGCTTTCCGTTTCCACAAAGTGGGAGGGGAACGCAGGACGGGGTGGGCGGAGGACGGAGTGAAAGAGCGCGCTCTCTTCCTGCTGTCCGGTGTATCAGCTTTGGCACGGCGCTGCGGTCATCCCCTCCCCTCCCTCCGTCCGCCGACTTGGCGTCAGCGTCCCGTTATGGTCCAGCAAAGACTTCCAGGCAGGTCTTGAAGGGTGACCGACGGGCGAGGGGTCTCACTGCCCGCTGCGCGCCACTGCAAGTCGTGTGTGGCGGTCATATCGAATTTCGACCCACGGCCGCGGAGGCCCGCCAAGCGCCTGCACTGTAGGCAGTCGGCGGCGGGCGAGGCGGTGCTGCTCGCCGGGCTTGCCTACCCTCGACTCCGCGGGCGCCAGGGCGCCGCCGTCGCGCTGTCTCGCAAGGGGCCTTCCCTGTTGGAGAGAGAGAGAGAGAGAGAGAGAGAGAGAGAGAGAGAGAGAGAGAGAGAGAGAGAGAGAGAGAGAGAGAGAGAGAGAGAGAGAGAGAGAGAGAGAGAGAGAGAGAGACCGCGGGGTGGACAGCGTAGGGCGGCAGGATCGCAGTGACCTGCGGAGTGTTACCCCGCCGTGCGCTCGCACCGCGTTCGCTCGCCCGCCCCGGACTTATTGCACTTTGTAATTCTTTTAATGTCTTATTGCTGCTCCCCAAGGCTGCTAAGCAAGTTAGAGCAAACCAGGAGCAGCCCTCGCCGGCCCCCACCGCCCCCCGCCTGGCCCCCGCCCGGCCCCGAGGGCCATTACTGGTTCAAAAGCAAAGTGGACCCAGGTTACAAGGAGAAGAAGTAGTTATGGAGGCATTTGTTTGCGACTGCGTGCATGGGGAGGATCTCGTGGGGCCGCGCGTTGGCCGGCCGGCGCCTCCGTGGCCCCGCCGGACAACGGCTCCTGAGAAGCCCCCTGAGGGACTCAGCTGTTCTTCTCAGGAGGTATCGAGGTGCAAATTGGAAAAAAAATACCAGGAGCGAATTGGAAAAAAATACCAGGTGTGGGTGTTTCATTTAAATTGGCCACTGCTTATGTTGTTGTTGTCCGACCCACGCTTCCCTTACCGTGGTCAAGGCGGCCTTGGTGGGGGAGGGGGAGCGGAGGGGGGGGGCCTTCGGGGAGGGGGTGCACTTCGCACGACCATTCATTCCTCGCGCTTCTTGCTGGTCCAGTAGTCTTTAGCATTCAAATGGGAGCATTTGTATGCATAGCCTGTAAGGAGCGGGCCCACGCGCCCCGCCACGCCCCGCCGCGCCCCGCCGCGCCCCGCCACGCCCTGCCGCGCCCCGCCACGCCCAGCACGTGCGGGAAGCAGGAACCATAACCAACCTGAGCACAGTTCCGTCGTAACATGCCTCAATAGCGCCGTCCTTGACCGGCAACGCTCCAATAAAAACAACACCGTCTTTCTGCTCTCTCTTTTACCTTTTAATTTTCTTGATAGTAATTGTCAGAGTGTTCCCTTCCGGGCAAATACTTGTCCGGCTCGAGCGACGGAGACGCAAGACTCATCGGACCGGCACGCCTGTCCACACGTCTTACATGACCCCTGCTCTCTCTCTCTCTCTCTCTCTCTCTCTCTCTCTCTCTCTCTCTCTCTCTCTCTCTCTCTCTCTCTCTCTCTCTCTCTCTCTCTCTTCTTTTTATTTCCGCCCTTTTTTTCTTCCTCTTCCCCTGGCTGCTGCTGCTGCCACTCCGCGGGTCTGTCCGTTCGCTCTAGTGATTAGCGAGCTTTTCCCACCGGGGAACGGACCTTAAATTGCGTGTCCGGTCCGCTCTGCCGGGGCCGAGGCCGAGCAAGAGGCCAATGCTGGTGTGGCCGAGGCCGGCGGTCGGGGCCGGCGGTCGGGGCCGGGCGCTGCCCCGGGCCGGCGTGACCTGCCAGCAGTGCCAGGGACGCAAGGGGCGAGTGGAGTTTCGCGCGCTGGCCGAACCGAACCCGGCCAGCCCCTTATCTTTGGCTCTCGCCCCAGCCCATCAGCCTCGGCCGCCTCGGCCGCCTCGGCCCCGGCGACGACCCCGGCCCACAGACAGGCCTCGATGACGGCGCCGACGAGGCTCTCAAACCGCTCGCGAGAAACCGAGCGCCTTTTTTTTTTTTTTTTTTTTTTTTTTGGCTGGGAGCTGCCCATTGTCCGTCCGTGCATTGTCATAAGCCGGGCGTGGCGGGGGGCAGGCGGGCAGCTGCGGCACTACGCAGCAAGCACGGTGTCGGGTTCGGCAGTTCGGCCGGCCTGATGCCTGTAAGGAGAGCCCGGCCCTCCGCGCCTCGCCTACAAGCCAGCGGCACTACTCATCTTGCCGAGGCATCTCCTTGGTTAGCCGCTGCCTCCAGCGCGGGGAAGGCCAGGGCCCAGCCACACTGCACCTCCTGGTAAGTCCATTTACGTTCGCAAATGCAAAGAAAACTCCTTCTTAAAAAAAAAAAAAAAAAAAAAAAAAAGTCAAGAACGCTTATTGAAGTGTCCAGGAGTCAACTGTAAGCCGCCGAGCCACGCCGAGCCAATCGCTCGTCGTCCAAGTCACATACTGCACCTGCCATCAAAGTTCAATAAATGGCGACGGCGCTACTGCCTCGGCGGCCCGGCCTTGGGGCTCGGCCTTGGGGCTCGGCCCTAACAGCCTGACACAACCCCTCTGTGCTCCTGGCATTGTCGACGTGCCCGGCCCGGCCCGGCCAGGCCCGGCCTTCGTGCGATCTTGCCCCGTATCCCCCGGCTTGGCGCGGCCTAGTCGTAACCCCTCACCAGGAACGGCAGGGAGGGGGGCAGAACCACAGGGGACTGCCGGGAGTGTGTGCGCGAAAAAGGGAAGGCAATGATAATAGTAAAGAAAGGACGCCGAAGAGAAATGGGACGCGGGTGGTGGAAAAGGGGGGGGGGCGCTGGAGGGGAGAATAGGTCAATCATGTGACCATTGAGGCTGCGTTCACAGCGTTCGGGTCGGACCTATCCGAGTGGAAAAGGAGATAACGCACTCCTCCTCCTTCTTCCTCATCTTTTCTTCTCTATTTTCTTCTTGGTTATTTTCTCTTCTTCTTTCTCTCGCATTTCGCTGGCTGTGGGTGGGTGGGAGCCTCGTTGAACGTGAGGGTGCGTATGTGTGTGAAACTTCTAACAAAGCGTAATTTGAACATTTTAAAAAATTATAATTTTTAGCGTGTATCCTGAATGTATTTCTCTTGTTCATATTGATATTGACTCTGGTATTACGTGTTGTGCTCGACTGTTTTGATTCTGGGTTTTCGTTTCGGTGTGGCTTTCCCTGCGGTGGCTGTGGATACACCCCGCGGCACGAGGCACGCGGCACGAGGGGTATCGCCGATCGTCAGCTGTCTGGTGTTGTGAGTCTGTCGTCTGCTGCTGCAGTAGGAAGTAGGCTGCTCCTCCAGCGGCGTGGCGCGGCGTGTCCCTAGGTTAGGGCGCCCAGTAAACATTCCGTCGCACAAATCACCGGCCGATAGATTTGATTCGGAGCATAACATACGTACTTCAAGGTGAGTCGATCCTACAGAAGTAATGGAAATAATTAAATGTCTTTTAGTTGGGTGTCGGTTGTTGAACGGACTTGAGGCAGAAAGAAACATAACCTTCAGTGTCTGTTGTAGCATGTGAAATATCTGTGTATTATCATTGTCGTGTCTTAGAAGTGCCCTCACGTTCGTGTTTCAGATACCGTAATGAGTACTAAAAGGGGAGAAACCACTCGAAAACGTCCGCAGAAGCATCAAAATACGAGGGCCTACAAGAACGATTTGCATGACAAGACACCAAAAACAAAATTCATAAAAACTATTCAAGTTTATCATGTTTGTGAGCGATGCAAAGGTATTCTTGAATGGAAGATTAAGTACAAGAAATTTAAACCCATGAAATTCCCATCCACTTGTGTGAAGTGCTCCGAAAAATGTGTGAAACATGCATATCACACTATGTGCATACCTTGTGCCGACAAGCTTGGTGTGTGCCCCAAGTGTGGTAAAGCTGAGGAACTAGTTCCAGACGTTCCCACTCCAGAGGAGCGTTTGAAATTAGATGTTGAGATGAAAGCAATGCTTAAGAGCCTACCTGAGCGTAAACGGAGGACATTTTTAAGATTTCTTGAGAAAAGCAAGAAGAAAGATCGAAAGAAATGTGAAGGTAATATCACCCCCATCTTGTATTATTTCTAGTGTTCCTATGTTGTTTTTTCTGTTTGCATATGGATGTGTGTTACATTTTCATATTTTTTCTAGGAGACGCTAATACCAAGTCTGATGACGCTAGTACCAAGTCTAATGAACCTAACGAAGATGGTGAGGAGGATGACGCCAAGAAAACAACTCAAGATCTGATGGCATTTTTACAACGTTTGAAATTGTCGTGCAAGGATGGAGGTGACTTGGATGACTTAGATGATTTAGATGACTTTGGAGATTCTGATGATAGTTTTGAAGACAGTGAAAATGAGGAGGATGGAGATGATGATGAGGAGGATGATGATGACATAGATGATAAAGGTGGTGTCAAAAATAAGTAAAATACATTTTTTAAGGTGTTCATGTGTAATATATTTTCTTCAGTAAAAAGGTTGAAGCTCGAATAGTTCAAAATTGGCAAAATTGGCAATTCAAATCTGTTGAAAAAGGCATAACCATTTTCAAAACTGTTGCTCAGTCACATAGCTGACAGACTTCTCAAAAACATGATTTCCACTTTAGTTAAATTTTTTTTCTTTTTGACCCTTTAATACTGTAGTAAAATGTATTAAAATATACAGATCACACAATCAACTCGGTAACATCATTCAATTTTCATAATTGCACAATATCACCCAAATGGTACTGGTACTCAACTCATGCACAAGTTAAAAGTTATTATGGTTTGAAAAATGACTAATTGGTACACTGGAATGCATTAGGCTGGTAACCATGGAATAGTAAATGGTAGTTCTTTGATACAAAACACACACAGGAGATAGGGTAACATTTTCCCCATTCCAGACAACCTACAGTACTTATACAGACATTCAACCAAAATTGTATGTCAGCTTGGTCCCCTATTAAAATTATGTCACTAAAATAATAAAGCAAAAACTACGTATGATAAGAAAAGTAAATAATAATAATAAAATTGATAGGACGGAAGATCTTTTAATCTCTCACATTTACCTGTCCACAATGACACCAATCAAACAAGTAGTGTGAAGTTATTGTTTACAATATTACTGCTCATAAAATCTACTTTACAGGTAAACTATACTATAAGATGATTTTTAAAAATCGTGTTTAACAATAACAAATTTGCTTGAGTCTGACCTTGATTTACAGGACTCTTAAGCTAGCAAACCCAAAGAGGTGGCTCATTTGGACCAAACTAAAACAAGGAGTCATCATAAAGTTATGAAAGTAAAGTAAAAATTACTCAGAGCACTGAAAATGTTTCTCATGAGAGTTAATGGCACAATTCCCAAAACATTTCTTGACTAAACGGGGCAAATTACTCAAGTTGGCTCAACAAATTGATGAAATCTAAAATGGCAAATATGTAAGCTGCCACATTAGTTGGCACAACCCTAGGAGCAATAAGCCGCAGAAAACAATGTTAGTCATGGCACCAAAAAGTCCCCAAAATTGAAATTTTCTCTGTGCAAAATGATAAAACTGATCACATACGACTAATATGAACACATCAATAAATAACACCATAAACCAATGACTTCATTCTCATGTGATAAAATTTTGTAGGAACAAAACAAAAAGGAATTCACAAAAACAATACATATAGTGTATCCACAAACAAACTACAAAATATGAACCAAACAAGGCTATTAAACAGGAAATAAAAATCTCAACAGTCTTTACGAGAAACAGTTACTTTAAGAAAGTTCATTTAATTCATTCAAGAAAAGAACAATTGGTTTACTAAATTCAAACAAGAGGGAGCAAGGCCCAGGCCATATCATTTTTTTTAAAGTGGATATTCAATAACATTCCTTTAGCTTGGCGGGATGGTTTTTGCTTTTTGACCAATCCCAAGGTGAGGCCGAGATCCAAACCAGGACATTTTCCACTCCACAGTTTCTCTTAGGAGCCTTTCTTCTTCTGGAGAAAAATGTAAAAGTGTTGCTACTGCTCTTGTTAAGTGCTTTGCCTGGGATAATAGAGAACAAGGCAAAGGAAAATTAAATTAATGTCGCACAGCAGGATAAGTGGAACCGAAATGAAATGGAATAGTACCATCCAGTGACTTACTTCATACTCTCGACTGGTCAGAAACTTGATGAGTACATGCTTCAGATATTGAAAGTTGACGTCATTGTAATCAACAGGACTCGAGGTAGCTCCTGCCTGCTGTTGCAAGCGTCTTTGAGACACCTGATGACTGGAACTAGGAGCAAGGACAGCAGCAGAGGCATCTTCCGATGCTGAGCCACTACTTGTCGTGCCATTGCTTCCTGATTCTCCCCCAAAACTTCCAGGATGAATATTTAGTTCCCTTTGGAGAGTTTTTTTCATATCCCCAAGCCTCTGTTGAAGCTGTTTTATATTCTGTGAGGTAGACAAATATATGTAACTCAATGTCGCTGTTTAAAAGGTGAGGGTGAGGGTTAAAGATGTTTAGGTTACCTTGTTTTTTTCCTGCAACTGTGTTTCTAGTTCAGAAACTGACTCTCTTAATTCTTTTTCTTGATTAGACGTCACAATGTATTTATCTCTTTCTTGTTCTATTTCTTTCATCTGGGCAGTTGCATTTTCCATTTCGTGTTGAATTCGCTTTAACTCCTGTCACAAGTTACATATCAAGTATGGAAAAGGTGGTTTGAAGAGGAGGCAGGGGCAAAATGAAGGGGTAGGGTGTACTCACCTCATCCTTCACTGACAAAGCCCCCTCAAGTATCTCAAGACGCTTCTTTAAGCCATCCATCTCCTCCTGTTGTGCTTGAATATGGTGTTTTGATGATTCAACCTAAAAAATTTAGCCGGTTTGACATTAGAGACCAAATTTCATATGATAGAGCGATAAGAGAACTGCAAACACATACTTGTTGAGAGATTTCAGATGATTTGAGGACAACTGCCTCCCTTTCCCTTCTTTCCCTGTCTAAGGCGTCGAACATTTCAGCACATTTTAATCGCTCAGCATCCAGCTGCTGCTCCAGAAAGTTAATCTTGTTTTGGGAGGTTTCTGCCTCAGAATTCAATAAGGCTTTAAGCTTAACAATTTCCTCCTTCAGTTCATTGGCTTCTGCTTCTGATTTTGCTTGAAGCTGAATCATTTTGTCTTGTTCTGAAGTCATCTCTTCCTGCAACCGTTTCATACCATGTTCCAGTGAGGTTTGAGTATCCTTCATCTTTCCCGAAATGTCACGTTTTTCTCTGTTGGCTGCATCCTGTAAATGAAAAACAAACTAAAACAGTGAAGCAGTTGACTAGACGTCATACACCTGAAGGTTCTGGTCTGATTCCTCTGTTTCCTTCTCGTACTACTATAATTCATATAATCCTTAGAATTATGAGAAAAGATGGGAATGTAATATTTGTTTAACAAACCAATATAGATTTGAGCACTATATTAGTACTACCATGGCAAAAGTCAACCCTCACAAAACACTAACAACAAATGTGCTAAATTAAGTTAAGCACTAGCCCGGCATGCAACAGGACTAATTGTGAAACATAGCTAGAGAAGTGTTAGATCAATGGTTCTGAAAAAAAAAGTGCCTTGAATGAAACCCAAACAATCTTTTTATTTCGTGTCAAATAGCATTAAAAACAAAATTAGTAAAGCAACAAAAATAAAATAAATTACAGTGTCTTACTGATAACAAAGAATAGAATATCAAAGCCAACAAATAAAGTCAATTTTCTGTAAATAATATTCATGAAAAATAAACAAAAAATACTTATTAAAATACTTATATGCCTTTGGTTAAAAATAGACCCAATGATTTACTACCATTTCTAAACTACTGACAAGTCTAAAGATAAAAGTGATTCAGGCCAAACAGTACAACTGCATCATATGCAAGTCACAAAACAACAATAACAACAAGATGAAATGAGTGTTACTTGTTGGACCTAATACCCTATGACCTAGTAAAATGCATTTCATGAAAACCTCTCATGAATTTTTCCCCTAGAATGAGATCAAAAACCACCAACAGTAGTTGACTAACAAAAATCACCCTTGTTGAAAAAAAAAGAGTCACTTAAGAACTAAGTTGCATCTTATCTTCTTCATGCATGCTGTGGTAAATTAAAATTTTGACAAACGCAAAGTGCTCTACTTCTTGGACTCAAAAGTCTGACTGTTAAACCAAGTTGTTTCTTCATCCGATGACTCCATCTGAAACACAACAAATCTTCACGTGGCAATCTGAGGAAGACTATTACCCTCTAGTATAAAACATTTCACCTGTTTCTTTGAGGTTGAAAGGAATGTCTACCACACTATGAATGATAAGATGAGATGGATATAACTTAAATGAGAATTGAAGGAAGAGTAGGAGAGATTGAGAGAAAATCGATGTGCACACCCATATTAAGATAAAGCAAAACAAAGTCCAAGAAACTAATGTGTTAAATGGTACTAAATAGCAAATATAAAATTGCACCAAAGCAACATAATTTTCTTTTTTAAATGCTCATGCAACAACCCACACAGATTTTTTTAACTGTCTGTAATATAGCCAGCTAAGACACAAAATGTTTAAGTGCTTTACAGCTTTCAATGACCCAAACTGCACAAGTAGCAGATAAATTCTATAATGTCAACCAAAGAATTAAAAACATATTGTCGGATTTACTCACAAGTTCGTCCCGTAAGTGTTCTATTTCTTGGACTAATGCATTACTCTCCACAGCAGATTCAGCAGCACCAGCAATTGCTGACTCTAACTGTTGAATGCGTTCTTCAAGCCGTTCACATTCTTTCTCAGCCCTTCGCCTTTCAGCACCTTCCTCAGCTGCTTGCCGGCAAAGGCGCCCAACCTGTTGACAAAAACGAAATCACACATGGAAGATGCAGTTGCTCAAAATATTTTCAGGATAGAGACCGAATGGGGAACACCACCTGAGTTTCTAGAGAAGTTATTTTGCTACTCCATGATGATTTGATATCTGCTAAATGCAGGTGGGCTTCCTCAAGCCTTCTTTCCAAAAGAGTGCGTTCTCCTAAAAGGCCTTGGACTCTTTCATCTACAGATAATGGAGCACCAAGAGCTACACACTCAGCACTTGTTCTTCTTTCTAAGACTGCAACCCTATCTTTTAAGTGACGAACATTCTCCTCACTTTGTGCAAGCTCACTGCGAAGAGTCATTCTTTCTTGTGCAGAGGAGTGGCGTAATGTTTCCATTTCATCCTAAATTTGTCAGATTTTAAAAGAAGATAGAAAAATAGATAAATATAAATAAAATACAGTACAATAACTAATGGGTATCATACTTCACATACAAAAACAAATGTCAACAGTTAACTACTGTGGAAAAAATCTGATTGACTGAAACCAAGTCAAGACATGCAGAACAGAAAACAGAAAGCAATTTCTGCAGATTCTGTCCCAGGAAAGCAACCAGAAAAGAAATGTCGACAGATGTTTTTAAGCAGTGCGGAGATGCATAAACAAAAAACAAAAAGAACAAACCTGTGTTTTAAATGAGAAAACAAAAAAAAGCTTCACTTTGTGCTTCATATGGTAAGTAAGCGCCTGAGGTGAAAATGATCTTCATGCTAGTCTGTGATATAAATATTCTTCAAAAAAAATCGCGTAAAGCTGAAATAGTCTAATAATTTGCACTAAATAAAGACGAAGGTGCCATGCAGAGATTATGCGTTTGTTGGGTTAAGTGACGAGAAAGAAGAGGAAACATTGAATAAAGGAAACATTTGTGGCACTACAAGGCAACTCCACGGTTCCATGCTTCAGTCACTATCTAGAGCCAGATGTGCCACTGGAAGAAACCCATTTTAAATTATTTTTGTAATGCGGTATTCCGGATGAGTTTGAATCAGACCCTTTAGTTCAAATAATGATGAAGTGAGCATGAGGGCGAGAGTAATAATAACTGTAGATGAAAACGAGATGGCAGACCGAAAGACCACATAGCATGAATGTGCTGTCAAATATAAAATTAGCAGACTTTGTGTTCAACATGGGGAAAAGCAACACAACTAATTTGGCCAGAGCAGAGAAATTAACTCTTGGGTATACAGTACATACCTGAACATTGCTGATTTCCTCTTCAAAACGTCTCAGACGATTAACTTCTGATTTCAGTGTAGCTATTTGAGCACTGTTTTCCTTTATTGTGTTCACTTTCTCCAACAATTCCCTCTCTTTGGCAAGAAGCTGAAAACAGATTTAAAAAAATCACAAGAGGAACAATGATAAGAAGAAGAAGATCCACTGACAGTAAAAAACCAATGCTAACCAAATGTTTTATTTTTGCCATTTCCTGAGTTTGAAAACCCTCTAGCTGCTCTTTCTCCTCTTGGAATCTACAGTACTTCTCCTTAAACTCTGAAAATGGGAAAAAAAAAAGAAAAAAAAAAAAAAAGAGGTTATTCAATTTACACAAAATGATCAAAAGCAAATTTATATTTAAGGTTTATTGTGAAACTACCTTCTGCCAACAGCAATGCTTTCTGAAGTTCCTCAATAGATTTATCTTTCAAAGTTTTTTCTTCTTCTTTGGTTTCTAACTGCTTTTTCCAATCTTTTTCTTTATCATCCAGTTTTCTCTTCCACTCCATCTCCAATTTGTTTAGTTTCCTCTTCCACTCATCATCTCGTTTCTCTACCAGCTTTACATCTTTCTGAGGTATGCATTTCAAGTCCTCCTGAGTTAAATCAGCAACATTTTCACAAGGTTCAGGTGAGTACGAAGTTTCTCCGCGAATGCCATCAACAGACAAACTGCCAATGCTGGATGTAGATCCTTGACGTGAATGTCTTCCCTTGAAGGCGGCTGACTTTTGAGAAGCTCCGCCCAGAAGGGGGCCTATCTTGGAAACATCACTACCAGTTTCTTCACGGATTTTGTTCTTCAGTCCTTTGAACATTTTGGATCTGCAATCAAGGGGGGTCAGATTTCGTTAGAAGCATGTAATTCGACAGCAAATTTAAAATAATCTGCTCCAGGTCTACTAGGAAGAAAAAAATATTAAGGATTTAAAAAATCTAAACCTGAAATTGTGATAAATGCGAGGATCGTGCGGAAAAAATCATTGAAACTCTGGAATCTAGACTCAGCAAATGACAAACTTACGGCAACATAGTGGGCTTGCCTAACCTAACCTAACAATGACGAATGCTACCGATGGGATAGCACTCAAGTATGAGTTCAAACGAACAAGAAGATGAGGCGAGTATTTACGTAACTAATCAAAGACTTGACATTTAACGCGGAAAACGCCGTGACGAGACAAGCTGCCATAGTCGTGGTTACGTCAGCTATCCGTTATCAAATCGCCTCACTTACAAGCCCCCTTTTCTGGAGAAACAATAAACCAGGATAGACTTACACTGTCTTCACTGTTTGATTTATTTCACAGCGTCAAAGTAGTGAATCAACATTTAAATTGGTGACATATGTACATGTTGATGTTGTTGGTTGTTCGTAGCAGACGGTCGACGGTCGCGATAGTGCGAACATGGACGTTATACGCACTACTGTTTGTCGGCGGGTATATAACTTAATTTGAAGTGGGTGCACAGTAGGCCTGTTTTCCTTGGCGCATTTACTTCTACTCTGTCAGCGGAATCGTCCAGGAAAGTGATGAAAGCAGATCTCGCGTGCACGAAGTCCAATAATCTCAAAAAAAAATAATGACGCATCTGCCCATGCTTGCCTACTTGGATACGCCTCGAGAAGGACCAGGCCTCCGAGTGGTGCCCATAAGGCCGGACCCCCTATTCACACCACGGCTGGGGTTTCGTTTGGCTCGAGGACGGTGAACTCCGGGTGAACTCCGCCAGGATCAGGATACGCCGTCGGCACTGCCGTTTTCGAACGAAATACTCGCGGCCGGCGGGCGATACCGTCGTCCTTTGGCTTATTCCCGAGCAGCTCTAGAGCAAGATTAGGTGAGTGGTTGGAGTTGGTTTGGTACTGGTGTGGGCAGTTTGCACAGTGGAGCAGCCAGCCAAGGGTGGTTGCGGTGGTGGAACCGTGCTTATTTTTCCTGGCAGCAGGATAGAGATTTGATGCCCCGCGGACTAGGTAAATATTGTCGTGGCCGAGCCAGGTCCTCGCCGCGAGTGCCGTGCCCCACTTTGTGGGTGCAGTCTCGGGGCGGGCCGCGGGGGGCGACTGGCGCCGTGCCTGTCTGGGTCTGGGTCTGCAGGGGGTTGCAGCGCAATGCCACTGAAGGCTGAAGGCCAAGCGAGCCTCCGAGGGCATCTCACCCTGTGGCGGATCCCTGACCCAGCGCTTGCATTTATTAGTATGTCATTTCATGTTCCCGACGTTCCGTTTGCGTGGCCTGTCTTTGCGGCCCGAGTAAAAGCTCGAATTTTAAACCTGGTACAATTGTTAGGTTATATCATCAGATCTTGGCTGTCATAGCACCTTGAGTGATTGTTTTTCTCAAGGCAATGTATATTTAGAGTCTATTCCTGTGTCTTGCCCTCAAGTTGTCCATGTATTTTTTAAAGTCTCAGTGTTTCGTATTCATTACATTGAGCTCAGATCAATATATTATTGTTATTACAATTTTGTTTTTATCACTGATTACAGGCTGTTCAGGGTTCTGAATCTTAGAGCAATGGGGGACCAACCAGTTGTCTTTGTCACTGGTAATGCCAAGAAGCTTGAAGAAGTGACCCAAATTCTTGGTCAGAAGTTTCCTCACAAGGTAAGATTTACTACCTCAATAGAATTAATTATTGCTGGGCATATTATCCCCTATACGTCATTGAAAAATATTTGTCACAAACAGTCGAAGTTACATCATTTGTTCATGTGTAGGAGGGAGAAATCTCATCTTCACCTAACTTTTTGCCGGTAATGTAAGGATTGAATGCTTGAATGTATGCCTGTTAAATACATGTGATTCAGTGGTCACAGTTAAAGTCCCATGGGAGGCAGATGGAAATTCATGTCTAGTTACTCCTCTTCATCAGTTTCATTTTAACAGCTTTTGACTAACAATTTGTCATGAGTTTGGCACAACTCCCACAGTTCATTTTACTGTATGTTGTCATTTCTTTTTCTCTTTGTTTTCTAGCTTGTTTCCAAGAAGCTGGACTTGCCAGAGTTTCAAGGAGATGTTGACTTCATTTGTAAACAGAAGGCGAAGGCAGCAGCCAAAATTGTTAATGGACCAGCTCTAGTAGAAGATTCTTGCCTGTGCTTTAATGCAATGGGTGGCCTACCAGGTAAGTTGCTTTTTTTTTTGTTTGTGGCTTTGTTTTATTTTGTCAAAAAGATAAATGATCACTTGTCCCAATTTAAACCAAATTACTGCCATTGAGAAATTACATGTGATAAAAATGTTTCTCAGTCCTTTGGTTGAAAGTGGTCAAAAACTGTCAAAATAGGAAAAGATGACCATAGCACTTTAAATAGGCATCTTACTTGCTTGGAAGATTCTTTCGATTCTCTTTTCAGAATTATTCTTTATGCTTTGAGCACTCCAATTAATATCTTACTCTTCGCATCACTTCTTACCGAATTCATCTGTTCAATGGTGTTGATTACTCAAGAAAAAATTTCAATTTCTCCATTAGAGACTCCTTTGAGCTTGTGTGAATGAAATTACTCTTCCCAAGATTAAGATGTCAATATTGAACTGAAAATAACAAATTTTCCCCTTGTGGGGTAGGTTGTGTTCCACGCAAGCCACATCCATCAGTGCAGCGGGAAACTATCATCTGCAACCTCCCCCTCCTCTTTGCTGAAGGACATCCAACATGTTTGGAAGAAATCACGGAGACGCAGTTGGAACGGTTCATTCCTTTTATGGTTCAGTGTAGCATTGGTGCTAAGCCTGGAAGAGCACCAGCATGGTGGCCGGTAGGGTTCCCATTCACCTTTCCTCTACGAAAAGTACCAGCTGTCGCAGACCGATGGAAACCATGGCTGAAGACTTTAGTTTGTAGATGCTATTCATACCATGGTGCTGAATATATGCTTCGGTTTTGTACACGCCTTTCTTCAATGTGGCCAAACCACATAAGAATCCGAGATACTCAGGAAGGGCTAGTGAGCTTATTTCATCTGGCTAGTAGGAAGCATATCATCACAATGAGAAAAATTAATCAGGTTTATGATCAGGCTCCTCTTAGTCCTCGCAAAACTTTATTGCCAAAGAGAACTTTGGTTGATCGTCAGCAGCAGCAAATGGATATATACTTGTGCAGTTGGTGTGACCAAGAGTTCTCCTCCTGTATGGATGTAAGAATCCATGAAAAGCATCATATTGGTAATAATGTCACTAGTTGGCAGAGTCAAGAGCAGGTTATGCAATACTTGGGATTGCAGCCGACTAGAGGACCAAGAATTGTACATAATTCAACTCTGAATCGTCAAAGACGAGCAGCTTCAAAACAGTGCATGAGGAGAAATTGTTCTGTACCTCTATCATCTCCTCTTGGCTCTTTACTTCTAAAAAATACTGTCCGTGGCATGATTGACAACCCTAGTGAAAGTCTAGAACATATGGAGAAGCACTGTAAAGTCAGAGAGAGATACCATACTAGTTCATCACGGTTTCCACGTCGACATTGTGGTATGGCAAGCTGGGACCAGGATGATTCAAGTACAAATTCAAGATCCTCAAGTCCATCAGATAATGGCTGGTCTCACATGTACTGTTTCAATAAGCAACAACGCAAAGAAAAGGTAGCATTACTGAACACTGGCCTAAATGCTTCTTCAAGGCGCTCCTTGAAGTTGTGTCGACCTGTCAGAGTCATGGTTGAAAGATCCGATAACTGAAGTTTCAGTGGTGTCACTTGCACCCACCCTTTCTTTTTGTGTATTCTTTTGCCCAATGAAGTGTAAGTGGAAAGTAGAATTTGGTTCCTAGCTTGTTTGGTCGAATTTTGCTTTCAGCATTGTGTTATATTAATTTTTGTCATGAGGTAATCTTGTTTGTTTACCTTCAAATCATGATTTAAGAGGCCAAGTCTTATTTTTTATGAAAGTGGAAGCAGAATATCTTCTGTTCTTGTTAATTACCATGTCATTATTGGTATTTGTTTTTGACATAACTTCTAGAATTATTATCAATTAATTGAATGTAAATAAGATACCATGACATCGAATCAGTTTTCTAGATGCACCTGTCATGCTTGATTTATCATTTATATCATACTTATTTTGATTGTACTTTATGTATGTATGTATCATAGTTATTTTTATCCTATCTTCTTTGTAGATTTATTTTATTTGTTCTTTTGGTGGCTGTGATGATCCACCTGTTAATATTGCTTTTGGCACCCTTATTATGATCCTGAATTGAAACAATGTGATGGTGTGATAGTAGGTAGAATATTGCTGATGTGTGAGGATGAGGATGGAAAGGAAACGCACACTGATGGAAGAGAGTATTTATTTGAGCCTCAAACTCATTAAAGGTTTTTTTCTTTTTTTTTCTTTTTTAAAATTAAAAATGTGTAAGACTGATGACATATCTCTGGACAACTATATTGGTTAGTGTTGTATGTTACTATCGTTAGCAATCATACAAGGTAGATAAGTCTCCTTCCTGCAATCCCAAGAAAGATGCCCATTTTGTGCTTTTCTTGGTTTGACTTAACACTTCTCAACCAAGGACCACCACTTACAGTTCAGTTAGGTTATACCATGTTTTCTCATCTGCTTTACCAGGTCCATATATAAAGTGGTTTCAAGATTCTTTGGGGCCAGAGGGACTGCACCGCATGCTGGCCGGTTGGGAAGACAAGTCGGCTTATGCTTTGTGCACTTTCGGCTTTTGCCCAAGCCCTGACGATGATGCAGATGTTCTTCTCTTTCAAGGGCGTGCAGATGGGACCATTGTCAGTCCTCGCGGTCCTCGCGACTTTGGTTGGGATCCTTGCTTTCAACCTGAGAATTACAGTCTTACATTCGCTGAAATGCCTAAGGAAGAAAAGAATAAAATTTCTCATCGTAGTCTAGCTTTGGCTAAAATGCGAGAGCACTTTTGCAATTAACTGTGGTGCTTGACTTGGAGGAGGCATGTCTTAACTTGATGACATTCCTTTCTTTTCCTGTAGCCAGTCTTCCTGGATAAACTCACATTTTGCTAGTATTCCTGGAATTAGGAGTCCTTGCCCAAAGTTTAGTTTCTTAATGAAATTAAGACATATATTTGTAAGTTTGATTGATGTGATAAATGTATAATAATTATTTTGTTCCTGGCTTAGGTGCAGTTTAATCTATTTAATTTTACTTTCGGTATCTGGTCTATCAGTGAATTAGTCTGTGTGTAATATAGCAGATTTCCCTTGCCTGGTTCGTGAATTTCTATCCAACAGCATTCTAGATATAATATGATGTGTTGTAGGAGCAATTTAGTTGAATAAAACCCCTTGCTTCTTATGGGGGAGCTCTGCAGGCAAAGCTCCAGCAACTAGTTTTAGATTCTCACTGTGGTATCAGAAGAATCAAACAAGTGCACCACATTCTGATTAATCTATTTCATGACCAGGATAGCCGAGCATTCCAGTGCCAAATTAATTTTGTATTTAAAAATATGAAGTACTGTAAAGCTGAAATTTCGTGTGGTGATCTGTACATCTGCTATCTCTGTTTGTTCTTAATGGAAAGAGCCAATTGGGTCTTGTCGAAGGAGCTGCTGTCCGCCTGTCAAGTGATTGCAGAGATAACCGACAATATACTGTTGTTGTTATACTTTTTTTTTTACTTTCTCTGATACCCAAGTCCAGTATCATTCGCTGCATTTTAGCCCCACCCCGTCTCGAACTCAGCCTGGAGGGCAGGCAAGCCCATCAACCACGGCAGTGCAGTGGTGGAGGTTTGCCTATCCTGCAGGGGCTTCCTACCCAGTAGCACTGCTAAAACAAACTTCGAGGTTCCATTATTAAATACTGACGATGCTACGATCAATTAGATCTATTGTTTATTGCAGTACATGGACTAAAACTAAATCAAATATTTGACAAATTGCAACAAAATCTTAATTCAAAAGGGACTTTCCATCTGAGCATGGCAACAAAAGAAACAAGGTCTATCTCAACAACATCCTCGTTGTATACATTTAAAACGAAAACTTGTAACGTGTCCAATGAGGCACCACTCGCGGCGATCTCCGTGCGTGAAGGTCTCCAGCAGTCGACCTTGACTCGCCTTTCATTTAGGGCGAACTTCCACAACGGCCACTGTCGCGCCGCTTTGCTTGAGGAACTCGAGCCATTTTCCCTGGTGCAGGGAGAGCTCGTCTTTGGGCCCCTTCACCTCCACAAACAGGCTCTGCTCGGAACACAAGCTGTAGTGACCCGCGAATCAAAGCCAGCGGCTGAGTTGTCGGCAGCTAGACTCACCTTCGACTCGGTCGGGTTCCACAGGAGGAGGTCGGGAAATCCCGATCTGTATGAAGAGAAGTCACACAGCAGTCTCCGGCAAATGGCCACGAAGAGTGGAACAGTGATGCATTTTAAAAGGCCCTGCAACACCAACGTGCCTCACAGACAAACGCCAAAAGAGCAGCCCAGACCGAGCGGCCGCTGCCGCTACGCACCTCCAGGTCCAGGCCCTGCAGGAGCTGCCACCGCACCAGGCTGGGGGTGCCGGCCAGGGCGTCCCTGGCGGCGACCAGGTCGGCGGCGACGGACCCCTCGGCGCGCTGCAGCAGCGCGTGGCAGCACTCCTCCATGGCCGTGTACCTCATGACCCAGAAGCGGCCCGTCGCCCAATCCAGCGGCCGGTCCTGGCAGGGGCTTCCCCAGGCGTCCTCCACGCCGCCGTCGTAGATGGCGCTCCAGAAGGCCAGCACCGCGAGCGACACGAGTGTCTCGCCCTCGTCGTCCAGGCCGAGGGGGAACTCGCCGCTCTTGGCGTACTGGGCCATGACGCGCTCCTCCACCGACAGGTGCTGCTTCTTGGCGCCGGCCGCCGGCTTGAAGACGTACACCTTCTTCAGCGATGCGCTTCTCCTGGAAACGAGTTCCGTTAGTCCCGGCGCGCGTCAACACGACGGAACTGTGTTTCAGATCGGGACCCACCCGGGCAAGGCCGTGGCCGGCAACCTGATGACGGTGACCTGCGGCAGCTCGACCCGGGCGGAGAGCAGCCCCGCCAGTCGCGCCTGCACGTCCTCGGGGAGGCTGGCGTCGCCCCTGCCGCCACCCTTGAGGGAGGCGAGGAAGGCGGCGGCGCTTCGCTCCAGGTGAGCCCGCTGCGCGCCCCGGTGGCCGCCGTCCTCCAGCTCGCCGATCAGCAGCTCGGCCGCCTGGCGGACGACAGAGAACAGAGTTACTCGTTCACCGGCGGCGGCCGCGAGTCCAAGGAGCGGCGTTCTTACTGCGTGCTGGCCGTCCGGCGCCGCCTGCATCAGCTTGGTGTGGCCCGCCACCCAGGACACCCTCTTCTCCTGCGCGTGCAGGCGCTGGCCCAGCAGCTCGCAGTACACCGTCAGGGCGAGGGTCTTATTGTCGTGCTGCCCGGAGCGCACCAGCGCCTCGGCAGCCACCGTCAGCGCGTCGGCCAGAGCGTTGCCCAGCGTCCGGCTCGCCACGCTGTGCCGCAGTCGGAAGCGTTGCGTTACAAAGGAAACGATAATGTTAGGGGTTGTCGTGTCGAAGGCGGTGAGCTACGTACTCGTCTTGCAAGCCGCAGATAGCGAGGTGGCCGCGGTAGCTTTCCAGCAGCTCCTCGGTGACGTTGGCCACCTGCGGCCAGTGGCTCTGCGTCACCGCCTCCTCCAAGTCCGTCCGATGGCCCGCGACGGACTCCCACCTGGGGACGAGAGCAGTCAGACTGACGTTGCTGTTGGCAACCGCAGCGCCCTGCAGTCGGTGACGCCGTACTCACGCCACGGCCTGCTGGCGGGTGGCGAACATGCACCGCAGCGGGGGCGGCCGTCCCTGCCAGCCCAGCCCCTGCAGCCGCAGCGGCTGGGGCACGGGGCGGAGCAGCAGCGTCCTGGCGCCGCGCAGGCGGTGGCCGTCGCTCGGACACGGCGTCCACGCCGACAGCAGCAGCAGCGCGCGCTCCACGAGCTGCCGCGGCACGGCCAGCACGCGCACGCAGCCCCCCAGCGCCGCGGCCAGCCTGCAACACGCGGACTGCGGCTCACAACGCGTCCGGGGTGTTGACTGCCTTCTGGCCCACTGTGCGCCGACTGACTAGAGGGCCTTGGTCGCGGACTGTACCTGGCCTGCAGCTGCAGGAGGCCCTGCGGCGACTCGACGCTGAGGCGCTGCAGCGCGCGCACGAACGCCAACTTGCTGCGCTTGGAGGAGGCGGGCAGCGTGACGAGGCCCTCCGCTACGGCCTCCACCTCGTCCTTGCGCAGCAGCTCCAAGACGTGCTTCAGGTTGGGCGGCCGGACCTCTGGCAAAAGAAGGGTGTGAGACTAGGGGAGACCGCTGGACGCATAGTGGGTCAGGAGACGCGTTTTGAGCCCCAGAGTCGCTGAATAGGACTCAAACCGAACGAGTGACCCCACCAACGGATTGGTCTTCGAACGAAGAATCCATTGGTGGGGTCGCACGTTTGGTTCTAGTCTTATTTAGCGGCTCTGGAGCTCAAAACGCGTCTAGAGTTTTGACCTCCTGCGCCTACTGTGGGTGAGACTCACCACTGGAGACGAAGCCGGCCTCCGCCAGGGCGGCGAAGTGCTCCTGCACGGTGCCTTCCTGGCAGCGGACCTGGCTGCCGCGGATCCACGGCCCCTGCAGCCCCAGCAGCCGCAAGTACACCGCGCCCGCCTCGTTGCCCAGCTGCAGCCATTTCCTCAGCACCAGTCGCTCGTACTCCGCCAAGGTGCTGGCGCAGTCCTCGTTGTCCTCGGTCAGTTTCTAGCCAAAGTCACCAAACACTCATTACTGCCCTGGCTGGCGCAGAGTGGGCCGGTCTTGAAGGCACGTCCAGTTACCTTGACCAGGTCGCCGAGCGTGCTCAGGTACAGCAGTCTGGGTTCGTCGGCGTTCACGCAGGTCGTCGCGCTCCCTGGCCGTCGAGGAGGTCGTCGGGCTCCTGACCGTCGGTGAGGTCGTCGTGCTCCTGGCCGTCGGGGAGGTCGTCGTGCTCCCGGCCGTCGAGGAGATCGCCGTCTTCCATCCCCGCGCGCGCCCTCTCCTCCAAGCACTCCCTGTCCGCGTGCAATAAGTTTCGCATGCATTGCCACTACCTCCATTCAGTCGTTTCAATTCGCAGCAAAGCCGCCTTTCACACCGCGTCGTAAAATTAAATACTCACTCTGAGTGACTAGCAGAGCCGCTTTTTTCTGCACGGCTCCGTCTCTCAATGCTCGTCGCCGCTTCCCGTGACGCAACCGCTTGTCCCACTGCTCCCCTGTGAGAGAGAGAGAGAGAGAGAGAGAGAGAGAGTTTTAGTTTTTAAAAGTATTTATTGATGGGATTTTATTTACAATCAGGGCCAGGAAATGAATTGAATTTATGTCACAAATTGTGCATGCAGTGTGGTTGTTGATTTTGAATTTTGATGTTGTGCTGCAGTGTATACAATTTGTGAGCTCTTTTTTTGATTAAAAGGATTGAAAATTGAATTGAGAGAGAGAGAGAGAGAGAGAGAGAGAGAGAGAGAGAGAGAGAGAGAGAGAGAGAGAGGAGATAGAGAGAGAGAGAGAGAGAGAGAGAGAGAGAGAGAGAGAGAGAGAGAGAGAGACCCAATTAAAAATTGAAACATGGCTGCGAGGACTTAAGTGCGTCCCTGCGGAGATCTTTCAAACGTTTGACCCTGCGGACTGATCCCGCACCGCGTGCCGTCGCTCTGTCTCTCTCGCACCCGTGCGGAGCGGCCCGAGAGTGCGAGAGAGACAGACTGCGATACCTTTCGCCGTGGCCTTCCTCGCGCTGTCCGCGGTCCGCGTGGTGACGATGCCCGGGTCCAGCCTCTCCAGCACCACGCTGCACTCCTTGGTCAGGCCGGAGCGGGCGAGCTCGGCGGGCGCGCCGTCACTGTTGCTGTCCGCTAACCTCTGCACCACGACCCAGCACCGCTTCAGCCCCGCGGCCGCGGCCAGCTGGTCGTCGTCGGCGGCGCCCCGGGGTCGTGCTGTGGATGTGGACGCAGCCATGGCCGCCACACGCGCGTGCGGTCACGCGTTCCGATTTGTGCAAGACGGCAGCGTGTGTGCACCGTTGGCGCGACTCAGTCCATGCGCGGCACGAACGCCCGCAAGCCAGCAACAGAAACAGATTCAGATCCTCTCCCCTCCACTCTATTTTGGGAGCAAGACTGGAGGGGAAGTGACGGTATAGTTTAAACGCCGGGTGTTGGACAAATGTAAGCAAGCAAAGCAGAAAGCAAGCGTTTGCAGGTTAAATCTGTTTATTAGAAATTCGACATCGGGATTCTTTTCGATATTTGGACAGTGCCTCCTGCAAATTCTTCTACAGATTAAGTTAATTTTCCGCTCCGCAATATAAATTTAATCCTCCCATTGACCACTTATATCATTTAGATAGGTATTGAGAAGTAGGTTATGGTCAAAGTTAAAAATCACAAGGATTGAAATATTTTCTTAATACCTTTTGAAGCGTGGCGAAGCGGAGGAAACAGGGCCACCAGCAGTTAATTGGCTATATAAACACCTGAACTCATTTGTCAACCACCAAACCATTTTAAGCAACACCGCTAGTCTCACCTCACACAATAGCCAAATAGTAAAAGAAATTCATGTTAAATATCCAACGTAAATGTCTTTTTAAAATATCTGCTTCACATTATATATAGGATATCTGCTTCAAATTTATCAACTAAGGCAGTCAACCAAATTTAAGTTGATGATGTAATAATTAGCACTTAACCACCACAGTGAAATGTGACTTATGTGAATCGGTGATGTTGATTTCAATATCCGAACAGGATAAATCAGTTGAGAGCTGGTTACACTGAACAACTGAGATAAGAACGAGTATTGAATCAATGGAAGACGATCCATTCTTATCTCATAGAGACTTGTGACACCGGCCGCAAGAATGTATTACTCATCATAAAAAATTAAATAAAGCAATAAATTTTTTCAAACTGGCTGTGCATCATACATCACATACCACCTTCAAAATTGGGTACATAAATCGTTTTGAGTCACCCACAGGGTTAACAAACATCTTCCCCATTAGATTTCATGCATCTCAGTTTAAAGACACAGACACCATTATCCAAATCTGATTTATTTTTTATGGTGATAAATCCCACCTGTCCGAAATAAGAGCCTACTGCAGAAAAAAATGGTGCACAACAGAATAAATTATCTTCTGGCATGTGAGGAACCAAAGATACTGGAATAACACAGCAGTACGTATTAATCAAATCACAATTTTAAAAAAAAAAAAATCAAACCAAGAACAAAAAAAAAAAAAGATGGGAGGGAACTCTGTCTTTAACTAATTCAAATTCTGTGTAGAATTTTTTCAAAATAAATTTAATTTAATTTCCATTCGAAAACAGGGCATACTGGCGCGGCAGTACGTCATATACCCCGCGCGAGAGAGACCTCCAGTCATGGGCAAAAGGTTTTCCATGTGCATCCGTGACAAAAGATTGTAAGAACTTTTTCTGCAGAAATACGGATTTAGAAACAAGTTTTATTTTATGGTGTTTTGCTATAAATCTTGAAAGGTTTCTTAATATAATAGAAACCAGAAGTTGGATGTTGTCATCATTCCCAGCCCCCTGGCTCAAGCGCCTGTATGTCAGAGAAAAAATTCTTAAAGACCCGAATGTTTCAGTTTAGTGAGAGAAATCGAGGCGGGCCATCGCCCGAGTCGTGGTTCAAATCTCCGTCGAGAAAAAAAAATTCCATTGGTAGGACCATTTTTTTCAGTTCCACTTACCAAAGATGGCATTTTTTCCAAAGCGACGACTGCTTTTTTTCCGGTGCTGATAGGATAAAAATTGACCAAGATACGGTCCTTTAAACCATCTGAAATGTCCATATTTTCCGATAGTCTAATACTCCGGCCCCTATTAAACCTACAGCGATGAATTTGTGCTAGAACTTATTGTTTTGTGGCGATTTACAAAATATGTAAAGTTTCAGGTCGAAATCTCTAACCGTTCGTAAATTACGGCCAAAGTGCAACTTTGAGTTTTGCTCCCCCTGATGGCGTTCCATGCAACAGTGCTCGGCCCAGCAGACGCGAACAGGGTGATTGTTTTTCAAGTCGCATTTGTAACTTACTAAAATCCCGTGTAGCATCCAAGTTGGTCTCAAAATGACCTTGTCGTCGCCAAGTAAGAATACCCTGCATCAGGTTTCACATCGTATTTCTAAGCGATTTTATCGAATTAACAACGTTTAAATAACAAGTCGCGTCGTCTGCTCCCATCCAGGATCTCCCGCCTTCAGCTCGCGTTTCCTGATTGGCTGCTTCGACCCCCACCGCCTGCCATTGTGTCATGGTGACTACAGCAGCCAATCAGAACGCGAGCTGAAGGCCGGAGATCCTGGATGTGTGCAGACGAAGCGACTTGTTTAAAAACGTTGTTATTTTCGTAAAATCGCTAGAAATACGACGTGAACCTGATGCCATGTCTTCTACTTGGCACGAAAGTCATTTTGAGACCAACTTGGATGCTACACGGGATTTTGTTAGTAAGTTACAAATGTGACTTGAAACCATCACCCTGTTTCGCGGCTGCAGGGCCGAGCACTGTTGCATGAAAAACGCCCTCAGGGGCGAAACTCCAAGAGTTGCACTTTGGCCGTAATTTACGAACGGTTAGAGATATCGACCTGAAACTTTACATTTTTGTAAATCGCCACAAAACAATAAGTTCTAGCACAAATTCATCGCTGTAGGTTTAATAGGGCCGAGTATTAGACTATCGGAAAATATGGTCTTTTCAGATGGTTTAAAGGACCGAATCTGGGTCAATTTTTATCCTATCAGCAACCCGGAAAAAAGCAGTCGCTTTGGAAAAATGCCATCTTTGTAATGGAACTGACAAAAATGGTCCTACCCATGGAATTATTTTTGTTCTCGACGGTGATTCGAACCTCGACTCGGGCGATGGCACGCGTCGATTCCTCTCACAAAACTGTAACACTTATGTCTTTAAGAATTTTTTCTCTGACAAACAGCGCTTGAGCCAGGGGGCAGAAATGATGCCAACATCCAACGGCGGTTTCTATTTTAATTAAGAAACCTTTCAAGATATAGCAAAACACCATAAAATAAAACTTTTCCTAATTCCGTTTTTCTGCAGAAAAGTTCTTACAATCTTTTGTCTCGGATGCACAAGGAAAAACTTTTGCCCATGTTTTGGAGGTCTCTCTCGCGCGGGGTATTGACGTACTGACGCGCCAGGATGCCCAGTTTTCGAATGTAAATAATTAAATATTTTGAAAATTCTACACAGAATTTGAATTAGGTAAGCACAGTCTCTCCCATCTTTTTTTTTTTTGTTCGTTGTTTGATTTTTATTTTTTTTAAAATTGTGATTTGATTACTGTATGCTGTGTATTCCAGTATCTTTGGTCCCTCACAAGCAGAAGATAATATTCTGTTGTGCACCATTTTTTTCTGCAGTAGGCTCTTATTTCTGACATGTGAATTATCACCATAAAAAATAAATCAGATTTGGATAATGGGTCTTTGTCTTTACACTGAGATGCATGAAATCCAATGGGGAAGATGTTTGTTAACCCTGTGGGTGACTCAAAACGACTCATGTACCCAATTTTGAAGGTGGTATGTGATGTATGATGCACAGCCAGTTTGGAAAAATGTATTGCTTTATTTAATTTTTTATGATGAGTAATACATTCTTGCGGCTGGTGTCATAAGTCTCTATGAGATAAGAATGGATCGTCTTCCATTGGTTCAATACTCTTTCTTATCTCAGTTGTTCAGTGTAACCAGCTCTCAACTGATTTATCCTGTTCGGATATTGAAATCAACATCACTAATTCACATAAGTCGCATTTCACTGTGGTGGTTATGTGTTAATTATTACATCATCAACTTAAAATTTGGTTGACTGCCTTAGTTGATAAATTTGAAGCAGACATTTTATAGAGACATAATAATGTGAAGCAGATATTTTAAAAAGACATTTACGTTGGATATTTAACATGAATTTCTTTTACTACCACTGCACTGGCTACTGGGTGAGACTTGCGGACTTTACATTTAATGGTTTCTACATTAGTTCAAGTTTTGTTCTTGCGAAAAAATTTGATACAATTCCGTAAATTCCTCAAAGTTGATCCGTTTTACTGCTGCTGGTCGAGTTTTCTCCGTTTTGCCACGCTTGAAGGGTTGTTTTTGTCTGGTCTGCCAGAAATCTCGTCTCTGTCGTCTGCTGACGCCGGCTTTGGGCTGCTGCCCTCAGACCACTGCACAGCAAGCGCACTATGCTTCCACCATCATGCATCCACCCTCCCCTCCCGGCCTGTGAGGGTGGGGGGAACCGAATCTGTTTCTGTTGCTGGGCTTGCGGGCGTTCGCGCGGCACGCTGTTTGTTTACGCCAGGGCTGCCAACCCTGCGCCGCTGACCAGGCCTGACCAGGCTGCCGGGCGGTAGCGTCGCCGCCACCCCAGCCCGCCCCAGCACGGTGGCCAACGGCGCCCCCTCATTGCGACCCCGTTAATCCTCAGGGGAATATTGATGCTCGCTGATCGTCGTGAATTTTATTTCGCCTCGTTAATTTTGCGAAACTGAATTGAACCTTTGACGGTTCGTGTTTTGGTGGCCATGACCCTTTCGCTTCGGCTCTTCGGCTTCACTTCCGTTTCGGAAACACTCCCGCGAGCGTGCCAATGACATGTCCTGCATTTTTAAAACTTTTTTTTTAGTTCTCCAGTAGGTTTCGAAGCAAAGTTCGTTTGCTTACTGGTGGTCGTGCGCTCGTGGGTTTTTTTTTTTAAATATGTGGTTTTTTGCAGTGTAGTGAACTTGGCAGTGACGCGCGGCGGCACGTGACACGAGACGCTCCAGTCTTTCTGGATCTTAATACTTTGGCGATGAGCCAGAGAAGGGGGGGGGGAGGTACCTGCACGACTAGACCAAACTGACTCGTGCCGCGCTGTTTCGGCTGCGTCCTCGCAAGTCGGTTTCCCTTCGTCGCGCTGCCTCTGTCGCTCTCCTGGGGGCGTGCCGCGTGGGTGCGAGGGAGACAGAGCGACGGCGGCGGCCACCACCGCGTCGTCTGCTGTCCCGTAATGGGGAAGGAGCGGCGCTGCAGCAGCTAGAGGCTGCGATCTTCGAACGCCCTCCGCGAAA
>CM060094.1:9489994-9758729 GCA_030522485.1 Stenchaetothrips biformis | reverse complement strand
AGAGAGAGAGAGAGAGAGAGAGAGAGAGAGAGAGGCCCAATTAAAAATTGAAACATGGCTGCGAGGACTTAAGTGCGTCCCTGCGGAGATCTTTCAAACGTTTGACCCTGCGGACTGATCCCGCACCGCGTGCCGCCGCTCTGTCTCTCTCGCACCCGTGCGGAGCGGCCCGAGAGTGCGAGAGAGACAGACTGCGATACCTTTCGCCGTGGCCTTCCTCGCGCTGTCCGCGGTCCGCGTGGTGACGATGCCCGGGTCCAGCCTCTCCAGCACCACGCTGCACTCCTTGGTCAGGCCGGAGCGGGCGAGCTCGGCGGGCGCGCCGTCACTGTTGCTGTCCGCTAACCTCTGCACCACGACCCAGCACCGCTTCAGCCCCGCGGCCGCGGCCAGCTGGTCGTCGTCGGCGGCGCCCCGGGGTCGTGCTGTGGATGTGGACGCAGCCATGGCCGCCACACGCGCGTGCGGTCACGCGTTCCGATTTGTGCAAGACGGCAGCGTGTGTGCACCGTTGGCGCGACTCAGTCCATGCGCGGCACGCTGTTTGTTTACGCCAGGGCTGCCAACCCTGCGCCGCTGACCAGGCCTGACCAGGCTGCCGGGCGGTACCGTCGCCGCCACCCCAGCCACGGTGGCCAACGGCGCCCCCGCTCACTGCGACCCCGTTAATCCACAGGGGGATATTGATGCTCGCTGATCGTCGCGAATTTTATTTCGCCTCGTTAATTTTGCGAAATGGAATTGAACCTTTGACGGTTCGTGTTTTGGTGGCAATGACCCTTTCGCTTCGGCTTTACTTCCGTTTCGGAAACACTCCCGCGAGCGTGCCAATGACATGTCCTGTATTTTTATTGACGTTTTTTTTTAGTTCTCCAGTAGGTTTCGAAGCAAAGTTCGTTTGCTTATTGGTGGTCGTGCGCTCGTGGTTTTTTTTTATTTTTTTAATTTTTTTTTTGTTGAATTTGCAGTGTAGTGAACTTGGCAGTGACGCGCGGCGGCACGTGACACGAGACGCTCCAGTCTTTCTGGATCTTAATACTTTGGCGATGAGCCAGAGAAGGGGGGGGGGGGAGGTACCTGCACGACTAGACCAAACTGACTCGTGCCGCGCTGTTTCGGCAGCGTCCTCCAGCAAGTCGGTTTCCCTTCGTCGCGCTGCCTCTGTCGCTCTCCTGGGGGCGTGCCGCGTGGGTGCGAGGGAGACAGAGCGACGGCGGCGGCCACCACCGCGTCGTCTGCTGTCCCGTAATGGGGAAGGAGCGGCGCTGCAGCAGCTAGAGGCTGCGATCTTCGAACGCCCTCCGCGGAAAGGTCGTCCCCTCATGCACGCGTCGCGGCAGGCCAGGCAGCGCCACAGGTTTTTGGCGGCAGGGGATGGGAGGGAGGGAGGGGGCGCCGCTCGCGTGCCGCGGCGGCCGGTGCGGCCGGAGGCGGTATCGCAATGATAGGCCAGTCTCGAGACCAGCTCCGCGGCGCGCAGTGCAGTTCCAGCGGCACTCTGGAGTAACGTCGAGCAGAGCGCCATGACGATGGTCAAGCCGCACATCCGGGACGGCCGGGACGCCCGTGGGCACGGCGGCTACGCCTCCTGGCAGATCGAGGACTCGGATGTAAGTTTTAAGCGCGCGCAGGTAGGCAGTGCAACTGGAGGCGCGCTCAAGCACCTCCTCGTCGTCATCCGTAGATGTCAATGTGCAGTATCGTTGGAGGAAAATAACTTTGCTACAAAGTCTAGATTTTTGGTCGGGTCAGAAAAGTCGCTCGTGTGTTGGGTTGTCAGTGCAGAGCAAATACACCTCGTGAGACAAGTGGGACTCCTTTCCACTGGAATGGCAGCTGATGGCGTGGGAAAGAACAGATCCCGGGTCGCCGCGTCACTTGTCGCGTTTTTCCTCCTTTTTCCATTCGGTCTCGTTTGTCGCCAGCAGACACTCCTCGATTTTGCGAATCCTCGTCTCTTTATCAGTGATTCGTTTTCGACTTTAAGAAAATCTCAGTGTGGCGTGGGCTTCGAGGAAAGTCTTAAGGGGGATGGAGTGGCAGAGGGTGCGACATAATGCTCCTCCCCCTGGAATAGTTCCCGGCAGTGACGTCAGGCGTGCTGCCTGCCCCTGAGTGCTCAGGGCGGTCAAGGTCACAGGATGGAAAATAAGGAGTATGCACTTTTGTAAATAAAAAAGAAGCAGTCCTCGTGGAGCCGGTTCAGGTGGCACTGAGAGGCGCTATACTCGGCTGGACTCGGCGACGCTGGAGGCTGTTTCCCCCCGTTTCCGGTCTCAGGCCGGCTGCCCATGCTTGTCGTTGTTGTTGTTATTGTTTTCGGATCGACTCGGGGTCAGTGCCCATTTATGATTCAGTTCGTGCATGCACGCCTGATTCGGGACCAAAACGAGTACCCCTCATTTTCGTTCACTGAGGATGCCCTTTTATGGACGACTTCTTCGCACGTCGGCCGACCGTCGGGGTGAGAATCAGTTTAGCGGAGAAGAAGCTATAAGCGTTTAAAGGCCGCGGCGAGTGGGTCGGCATTCACTGCACGAGGAAGTGCGTCGAGGGAGGAGACAGTGCGAAAGAGTCCGATCGCGTCAATGCCGCGCTATAAACATGCACGCTTCGGTTCCTGGCACTGGCTCCAGCCTCGATCAGCGCCGATCATGATTATAATGCAGGAATGCCGCACTGACAGTTGGGCTTATTATGGACTCGTGCAATGCAGATTTGTAGCCAAAGCAAAAAAAATGGCACTTATTGCCTTATTGGTTGCCGCACATCACTGCCGTCGCTCTGTCTCTCTCGCACTCACGGGGCGTCCCGTATACCGGCGCGCGCGAGAGAGACAGAGTGACTAAACGCGGGAAGCGGGGCCTTCGAAACGCCCTGGAGTGCATGCATGGAGTCCCCCGCGCGGGGGGTATACCCGCATCGTGACGCCGTGACGTCACAACAGGCTCGCCTTGGGCGGCCAGCGCGACGTGGAGTATCGCCGCCAGACCGTCCGATTGTGACCGACCGAAGCCGGAGTCTTCGGCGGAGCGGGAAATACAACACTTGCTGTAATATGTACCAAGTTAGATTATACTCAAGTCTAGAGAGAACAATTTTGGCATTTTTTTTGGTGTGTGTGTTCGCGCGCGTTTTGAGACGTCCCCCTCCTTTCTCATGGCGCTTCCCAACCCATGGCCAACAGCTGACCACGCTCGGCGGCAGGGCGAGGTACGCCTGCTCGGGGGAAATCTGCTCGGCCGGCTGGATCCACTGTAGGGCCTTCATGTGCGAGAGAGACAGAGAGACTGCCGCCGTCAGCAGAACGAGCGCACCACAAAGCGCTACCACACGAGCAGCCACTCGCCACTCGCACTTACTTCTCTCTCTCTCTCTCTCTCTCTCTCTCTCTCTCTCTCTCTCTCTCTCTTCTCTGTCTTGACCGGATATCGCAATCGCCACTCACAGGGTAATACGGTCATACGGTCTGGGCGTGGAGTCAAATGTCGACACTGGAGTTTGTTCTCCTCGACAGAGGCGCCTCCAAGTCAAAGGTCCTTCGCGGCCCCTCCCCCGTCGGGCCGGCCGCTCGGAGCCCCCTGGGGACTCCTGGCGGGCGCGGCGGGGCGGGGCGCGGCGGGGCGTGGCGGGGCGGGGCGGGCGATGAATAGCCGTGTGGCCGCGAAGCCCAGCAGCAGCCCCTGGCCGCTATGGCTCGGCGGTGGCAGTGCTAGTCAGCAGGTGTTGTGTTGCGCTGCGCCAAGCTACGCCACGCCGAGCTACGTCAAGCTGGGCCCTTCGGTGCCCGCATCAGAGCTCGCTGGCCGCGGACACGACAGACACCGCCCGCGCCGCCACGACGCACGCTGCCGAGGGGACCGCGACGCCGACCTGCATCGCGTGCACCATCCACCTCGCCCTCCCGGGTTTGATAAGGGCGGAGCTTTGGTGAGGCGGCCACTGTTGTGCTTTGTGTTTCCGGTATGCCTTCGGGTCAAGGTGCATTGCACTTCAAGCGTGGATGCAAACACCACGAAAAAAAAAAAGAACACGTTTACGGCGTGAACGAAAATAGTTTTTAACGTAATAGAGCAACTATGATTTATTTTTATTTTTTTGCCGTTCGGTTTGAGTGTTTATTTTAGAAACAAAATTGTTGACCCTATGGTCAAAAAAAAAAAAAAAAAAAAAAGAGTTTCTGAAAAATAGCGCTTGGTAATAATAAGCGAAATTGTGAACAGATGGCTCTGTTTTCCGAAGCCCGTCCGTCGCGGTGTTTCCATCCACGCTGATCCAGGCTCGTTAGGGTCGCGGCCGCTGACCGGTGCGTTGTGTGTCTGTTTGGTTCCATGTCCACGCCACTCTGTGGTCGTCGGCAGCGCGCCCGACCGCGGTGTCCGCTCAAGTGATTTCGGCGAGCCGAGTGGCTGCCGGCCCCGCCCTATCGATTTCTGTCACAAGGTCAGGTGCACGCCCCGCCCCGCCCCGCCCCGCCTTCCCCCGAAACGGTCGCCGCGATAAGCACTGACCTAACCTCATCGGCCGATTTAACAACGCCGATAAGTCGCCGAGACAGAGCGGGTCAGTCCCGGCTCATCTTTCTTCTCTCTCTGGTCCTTCGTCGCAAACGTCGTTAGTTAACACTTCGTAATTTTTTTTTTTTATTTTTTTTTTTTGACGGTTAGCTGTGAGCTGCCCGCCCTTGGGATGGCCCGCGGTGTCCCCCGTCGTCCAGGTTAATGAATGCCCCAGGGAGCACTACGCGCCCCTCGACAGGTCGTCAGTTTCGGCCACGACACCGCCCGCCCGGCGAGCGACTTTGTGGCGCTGGGCGTTCGAGGCACGCTATCGCCGCGGACGCGCGTGCGCGATAACGATGACTTTGGGAATCGGTTGCCCGAAACAAAAAGGACGCAGCCACCCCGGCGCGCGGACGACGTCACTTTGCCGGGAAACTGGACGCGAGCGCGTCACTCGCACCTTGCTGCCGTCAGCGCCCAGTGGGCCAGAAGACCGGCGCGGCCGGACAAAACTCAAGGCGCGTTTTGAGCTCCAGAGTCGCTAAATGGGACTGGAACCGAACGCCTGAGCCCACCAATAGATTCCTCGTTCGGAGAGCAATCCATTGGTGGGGTCACACGTTCGGTTCGAGTCCCATTTAGCGACCAGCTCATAACCCGTCCGGGATTTCGACCGCTGGCCCACTGTGACTCAAGGCGCGTGCCGTTGGAGTGCGTCTGCCCGACTGCGATCCGCTGATCAATTGGGCCTCGAAACGCGATAATCAGCCTCGCTTATCCCCAGCGGCCGGGAGACGCGACGAGCGGAAGTCAAACAGTCAAACACTCGGCGTCCTTGGCCTTGGCTCGGCCTTGCCCGCTCGGTCTGGAGCGGTCTGCTCTCCGAGGAGTCAATACAGGCGGGGCGCGGATGTCTCCGGGGAACTTGGCATCGCCGGGCATCTCCTCCGACGGCCAGCACAATGGAGTCGGCCGTGGCCTTCTTCGCCTTCTGCGCGGCCACCGCGGCGGACAGATGCGTCCGTTTTATTTATTACTTCATTCTAAATGGGACTTAATTTTACACGTTACGGAAACATACTACGCCCATGTTTCTTTTTTTTTTAATAAAAAAAAAAATTGTTTCATTTTTTTGATAAGACTAAAAAAAATTGTCTGCAGGTGTCCGCTTAAGGCTTAAACAACGGGTGGCTTTAGAATATTTTTTTTTTTTTGCCGTGCCGCTAAGAATAAGGCGCCCATTGTGCCTCTGTGTGTCTGGCGCGTTTTGGTCCGCCCTTCCTGACGTCCTGGTGCACAATGAGGAGCGCGGCGTCGCGTAATGTATGTTATCGGCGGCTACCGCGGAGGCAAGGCGCACAGTGGGCCAGTCCCTCCTCGCTGACGGTCACCTTCGTCCTCCCCGGGCGGCGGCGGTGGCGCGCGGACATGGAACCAAACAGACTCCCCCCCCCCTCCCTCTTCTAAGGATTGCATGCATGTGCTTTGGCAGAGTGGCGGTGGACGTGCGAGGACGAGCGGCGCGACATGGCGCCCAAGGCGGGGACCGCGTGGACGTGGCCGGACGTGCTGGACGGCCTCAAGACTGTAAGCAACATGGGTGTTCTCAGCTAGAGTCCTGATAGGACTCCATTCTCAGCGAGCGGCCCGCCGGCCCAGCAGGTGAAGGGCCCTGCGTCCCCAAGCGAGCGCCTGCGGACCAGCGGGTAGGCAGCGCCGCAACACACGCGAGTCCTGCATTGCCTACCTCCCAGGCGGCTGGCGAGCGCCTGCGGACCAGCGGGAGGGCAGCGCCGCAACACACGCGAGTCCTGCATTGCCTACCTCCCAGGCGGCCGGTTTGTTGTTGTTGTCGTAGTTGTCTTCGTTGCTGTTTCGTAATGTGCATGTTCCACGTGTCGGTGAAACTGATGATGGCATGCGCGCGTTGTTCCAGTCAGTATGCCGAACATGTCGCGATGGGCGGCAGGAGAGAGAGAGAGAGAGAGAGAGAGAGAGAGAGAGAGAGAGAGAGAGAGAGAGAGAGAGAGAGAGAGAGAGAGAGAGAGAGAGAGAGAGAGAGAGAGAGAGAGAGGCAGCCGTCATAACAAAGGCGTATTTAGTCAGCGACGGGGCCGCGTTGAGGGTGAGGCATGGTGACAGTGCCGGACCTCGTGTGTCTGGCGGGCCGCGCCCGGGGCCAACTCCTGATGACTGGTTGTTTCCTTGCTCTGACCATTCTGCTGCTTTAATGGGTCCCACTGTTTTCCGAGTCCACCCTTGCTGTCTCTCGCTTTTCCGGCGAAACCCAATAATAGTTGTTGTTGGTGGTTGGGCTAGAGGCCGGCGACGCACCGGTCGGGCCGCGCGACGCGTGGTGCTTTCTCCCGGACCTCCCGGACGGACCGACGACGAGGGCCTCGCAAGGCCAGTGGCGCGGCGTGGCGACACCGCGGCGACGCCCCCGCACCGCGCCGACCCGCCGAAGCGTCTCCGATTGCCAATGCCCGTGCCGTCCCCATAAGGCGAGGTCTTCCCGAGGGACACGGCTGCCAGCGGCTGCCAGCGGGCCGCGCCCGCCGGGCAGGCAACCCAACCTGCAGCGCGGCCGAGGCGCGGGGTATCGCCGCCGTGTGTTGCCGCCCGTGCGCCGTATGAGGCCGGAAGAAGGTGCGCGTTCAGGTCTCTGCAGCGCGGCGTATCGCCTCGCCGTTATCGGGCCATCGGTGGCCGCGAACGCCGCGAAGCGCGAACGGAGCGCGACTTTGATCCGCGAAGCGATGCGGCGAGATTACCAGGAGCGTGGCCGACCCCGCCCTGGTGACCCTTATCCCTGACACAGTTCCACCGCCGCATGGACGTGAACGTAAACACACACTCAAACACACGCACGCAGCGACCACACTCGGTTATTTTTTTCCTATCGTCGCGTCGCCCAATTCTTCCTTTAGTTTTTTTTTTTTTTTCGCCGGCCAGCGGCGGGTCGGAGCTTATAAAAGCGAAAGTGTCTCTCGGCGGCCGTTTTGTAGTGCCGGGCTCTTTCGTCCGCGTCGCACGGCGAGCAAGCGCAGGCAAGGCAGGCAGAAGACAGAGCGGGCGCCATGTCGGGGTGCTTGGTGTTGGGCCAGGAGGCGGTGGGCCTGGAGGCGCTGCAGCAGGCAGCCTGGCCCGCCGGCAGAGGCGGCTTCGAGGAGTGCTGCTACGAGACCGTCGATGCTACGACCGTAAGTCGGCTCCACGCATCGCTCAATTTGAAAACCATGGTTCGGCGGTTCGAGTCCCATTTAGGGACTCTGGAACTCAAAACGCGTCCAGGATTCTGATCTCCTCCGCCGTTCCTCTGGCTGTGTAATTTGGCATCCTTATTGCCCCTTTTTTCCCATTTCGCTCTTACCTTACGTCAGCTAGCTTCGATTGGCCCCCATTAAAATAAATTTGCCGACAAGAAATCCGCATGGCGTGCACATAGGACTCCGACACGAAATAGAAGCAACTAGAAATGATTGGCGCGCAGATGATATGGTATCTTGAGCGGCGCGTCACACAGTCGGGGTGTTTGTTATTACTAGGCCCGGCTTGCTATTACTAGAGAGAATGTTCTTGAGCTAGTTTCTTGCGGGTGCTCCTGCGACTTGCTATTGCGTTTTTGTTTTGGGAGAGGGAGAGAGAGAGAGAGAGAGAGAGAGAGAGAGAGAGAGAGAGAGAGAGAGAGAGAGAGAGAGAGAGAGAGAGAGAGAGAGAGAGAAAGAGGGGGGGGGCTCGGCACGCGCGGCCGCCCGATGCCTTTTCGAAGGACAAGGCCAACCGGCCGCGCTGTAAAGGATGAACGCGCGGCGCATCTTCCGCGTGTAACGGTCTCTGCCGCACTCGCGGGGCGCGCCACGGGGCCGAGTCTCTGGGTCGAGTCACCCCGTCGGGGTCAATCTGCTGTGAGTCGAGCGGCGACGAGCCTGTTGCAGCCTGCTGCAGCCTGCTGCGATGTGCGGAACAGTGTAAGTCAAAATGACGCCAAATGCTGTCCCTCTGGCGCCCGAAGGCACTAAACTTTCAGTTAAATCGTTTAGTTTGACGCCGTGTTGTTTGACGTCATTCTGACTTTGATGCACTGCCACGTAGACATTTTTTTGTAAATTCACTAATTTTTTCTGTGTTTTTGTTTTATTTTCAATTTATTTTTATTTTTGTTCGTTTATTTTTATCTGGCTGACTACACGCCGAAAAACAAACCCTGCTGGGAGGGAATTTTGAGAATGTGACCTCCGATTTGTCCTGCCCGGAAACCATCGCGCCGACTGTACTGTTCCGCGTACCGAGTCTTCTTAATCGCTCGTGAACGTATCCTTGCACCTGCCGCCGGGGGGGCATTATGTTTTTACAGGCCCCGAAAATACCTGGCACCTTTTAGGCAGGCTGCGCGTGCCGGGACACAGTTCGGCGACTTGGCGTCTGCAGCTCGCGAGAGAGAGAACGATGTCGCTCCTCCAGAACGCCTCAAGCGACGCGTGACGCGACACGGACGCACCGCCATGCCGGGTGCGCGGGGGACTCGACTCGTCGCCGGATGAGTCACGCGGCTGCAATCGGAAAAAGAGGGGAGGGGGAGGGAAGTGCTAAATGCCGTGCGCGTTGTTTCCAGTGTATCGACTGCCTGTGCACACCACCACTGCCACACTATCGCGACGCCTGGACCGCCGCGTGGAGAAAATGCTGTACGCTCGATCTTCGGGCTGTGCTCATGAGCATAACATTGGGGAAGACCGATAAACAGCACGTCATTCGCGCTCACGTTACAAGTTGTTGTTGTTGTTATTGTTGTTGTTGCCGCCTCTGGTGCAGTGTCGGGACTGGCTGGGGCCCGCGGGGGCTAATGGGTGTCCCTCCCAGCGAGCTGGCTGCGGAGGACGTCAATGTGCTTTTTATAGTGCAATGTGGATGTAATCGTGATTCTTTCGTACATTTGGAATTGAGGTGATGACGCGCGCGCGCGCGCGCACACACACACACACACACACGTGTGCGTGGCTGTCGGGGCTAAAGGCAGCTGAAGGGTCGCACAATGAACGCACGCTGGGTGTGTTACGGCGACTGCGCTGCAATCTCGGTAGGATGGCTACGTCGTTACGTCGGTGTTGGGCGAAGGCGAGGGCGTCGCGGCGCGGTGGGCGGGGCGGGGCGGGGTGGGGCGTGGCGGGGTGGGGCCGCCGCCGCGGCGGTTCCATGCTCCAAGCCGGTGGCCCCAGCCAGCCAGCCAGCCAGCCAGCCCGGCAGGCCCTTCGACCGCAACACACCGGCGCGGCTGGCGCGGCTGGCCCGGTTGGCCACGGCCTGGTGGAGTGGAGCAGTGAGTGTGTGAGTGAGCCGGCCGCCTGGTCGTTGTGCTCTGCTGGTGCTCCGCTCCACTCCAAGCCGCCGCGCCGCGCCGCCAGTCGTTGCTCCGCCGCTCCCCGGTCCAGGCGCTCGCGGTGCTCACCTCTGCCGCTCCCGGCCGCGGATCAGCTGTTGTGCCGCTGCGGCAGCACCGAGTGTGTGTGTGTGTGTGTGTGTGTGTGCGCCCGCCACGATGGGTGTTAGTAACCGGTGGTGCACGTCCATCTCCCCCGACGAGGCGGAGAGTCTGTTCCTGCAGATGGGCGAGTTCGTCCTGCGCTTCGAGAGCGAGGAGTTCGGCGCCGAGTACGAGGAGCGCGCCCGGCTGGAGCTGCGCGAGACCCCCGAGCAGAAGAAGGAGGCCGTCGCCAAGCTGCGCGAGCTGCTCAAAGGTGAGTCCATTGGTTGGCGGCCAGGGTCCCCGTCAAGGTCCGCGACCTGTGCGAATCGTGTCAATAGGTATCCCGGGAGGTCCTTCCGGGACGGGCGGCTGGACGCGGCGCACGCGATGTTCTTGACGCGGCTTCCATTGTTTGTTTTGGAGCTCCTCGAAGCCGGGGCAACCTAGGGCCCTGACTCAGCCCCCCACCTAAATAGCTTTTGGCTTTCCCTGTGTCCCACCGTGTCCCCCTGAAGCGCCGCACGATGACCGCCCGGTCTGTTGACGTCACTCTGTCTCTCTCGCACTCGTGGGGCGTACGGCAGAGGTGCGATGGAGAGCGGCGAGGGCACTGCTCGAAATGAGTCGGCTGATAGGCCTCTGACTGCTTCGCTTGTTGACCCCGGCAGGGTTGCCGCGGAGGCCCCCACCCCCCGCCCCGCACGGGGCCTCGCCGCCACGCACCTGGCGGCCTGGCCAGGGCCTGGCCAGGGCCTGGCGTTGTCGCATCGGAGGGAGGAGACAGGCCGACTTTCCCGCAAGGCACGGCGTTAGATTGCGGTTCCCACAGTGTCTGAGTGCTGTCGGAGCGTCCGTCGGCCGGCTCGAAATTATTCCCCCCGGCTATTTGAGGTGGTAAACGGCTGCCAATGACCCCAGCGCGGTACGTTGTGACGGTACACGAGTTTGCAGAACCCTTCCGTGTAGTTCCTGGTTCGCGCTGCATGGGGGCCGCGGCGCCGCCTCGCTTTCTCGTAATTGTAGAGCGAGGTCCCGGAGGAGCCGGGGGGAGGCAGGCGCGTGGAAACCGCAGCCAGCGCCGCCAGCGCCAAGAAGGCCCTTTTCGCCGACGTCACGTTCGAGGGTCAACGCGTCGCGCCTCGGCTTTGGCAGGCCGCCGACTGTCTCTCTCGCACCCCTGCGGGACGCCCCGTGAGTGCGAGAGAGACAGAGCGACGCGACAGGCAGACGCTCTGCCCTGTCGCCCTTGAGGCCGTCGTGCCGCCAGTTCGCTGACTAGGCCTAGTCCGACCCATCACGTGACCCCCTTCCCCTCCTGAAACAAAGTAAAAGGAAGGACCCCGCGGCCGGCGCCGCCTTGCGTAACCCGGGCTGCCTCCAGGACGTGCAGCTGTCACTCAGGCTTGCTGTGGTGGGCGGCGGCGTCTTGCGGACGGCCGCACTGATTTCTAAGCCGGATAGATAGAGGGAGGCTCTTCAGATAGAGGGGCGACTGAAGGGCGCGACAGCTCGTGTTTACCTCGCCGATGCCGCACCACTCGAGACTGAGATTAACGCCGGCTGCAGGTCACCTCGTCGCTGTCGAGGCCCTATGAGTGCGACAGAGAAAGAGCGTACAGACGCGTCACTCCGTCTCTCTCGCACTTGTGGGGCGTTCCGAAGGGATCCGACGGGGCGGAGCGACGGGTATAAGCCGGCCCGCTGGGCGCTGGGCCCGCTGGGTGCAGATGGCCGTCCCGCAGGCCCCCGACCGGTATCAGTGCCCCCACGCGACGCGTGCGCGTGGGCTGGAGCCGCGGGCAACGCCCCCAGGGATCTGGAGCGGGCTCCGCCTGGAAATGCATGGACGCAATCGGAGCTGCTGCGCAGCCGAAGAAGACCTTCCGGCGAAAGCGGAAACGCGACGCGGGACACTTGTTGGCGAATCGATCCTCGATCCCGTCACGTGTTCGGTCCATCAATGCATTCAGGGGCCGTGGAGCGCGGAGCCCGATGAACGGGCACCAGGAACAGCGGTGTTCGCTGCGGCGGTTTTGCGCGAGCTTGTGGGAATGACGAGCGGAACTTCCCATGCACCTTGCCGCGCTGGTTGATCCGTCTCTGCTTGTTCAAGGCCGCCGGGTTTCCGTCTCTCTCGCGGTGCGAGCCGGCCGCGGGGGCGCGAGAGAGACAGACGGGCAGGGCTCCACCTGGGGCTGCTGCTGCCACCGGCGGGACGAGTCGGCCTGACGCTATCGCCCTGATTATTGACCGGCGTGCTTATCTTGGACCAAACACCGACGGCCCCACCGCGATGCGCTGCCCCGCGTCCGGCTTCTGGTGACCGGCCCGCTGTGCGACGACGGCACTGCAATGCACCGCAGCTTCCTTCCCCGCGGCCCTCTCCGCCTTGCCGTCTGGCGCGCGGGGCTGGGTGCCCCTCGCGGCGTCGCGACGCGTCCCCCCTCCGCCTTCCCCCGCCGGTCCCACTCTCTCTTTCCAACTGCCGCTGCTGCTCTCTGCGGCCGCGCCACGCCACGCCCTTTGGAATTTCCTCGCCAGTCATTCATTCATCAACGCATTCTCGCATTCGCTAATCAACGCGATTTGGGTCGTTTTTTTGCAGTCTTCATGGGTTCCCTCTCGGAGTAAAAACTAGGCAAAGGCCTCTCTGCGGGGGGCGTCGGAACGTGTCTGGTGTCGGGACGCGGCCGGTGGGAGTAGGAGGAGTAGACGCTGGAGTGGAAGGCTAACTACTGTCACTAGTCCGGAACCCATCGGGATGGCGTAATGCACCGAGGGGCACTGCGGCCTGTCTCTCTCGCACCCGCGCGGGGCGCGCCAGCACGCCGTGAGTGCGAGCGAGATGGGCTCTGTAGCAGTCAGGTGCGATGCCATCAGGGCCACTTCCGCCTGCAGTCTCTTATGCAGCTGCCTTTCACGCAGGTCAAAGTTCTTCTAAAAAGACTTTTTTTTGGGGGGGGGGGGAGAATAAATTTTGGGATGGCAGAAAGAGGCCAATAGGGCGAAATAGTTTGGCGGTGCGGTGAACCTGTGAACCTGATTGGGCGGTCGGAAGCCGGTCAGCCAGTCTGCGGCATTAGCCGGTGTGGTATTTGGGGTGACCCTGCGTCCTTGGCACTGCCAAATTGTACAGTTGTTCAAGTTTCTCAGTGCCATGCTTTCCTGTTGGCAGCCGACCCTGAGTTGGACGTGCCCTACGAGGAGGAGAACTTCCTGCTCACGTTCCTGAGGCCCACCCACTTTTATCCGGAGAGCGCTTACACGCGGGTAAGTTAAACTTCTGTCCGCTTGTCGCTATCGAGGTGCTCCGCCTGTCAATGTCTTCCGCTGTGTTTCTGAACTCTCTCTGGCGTTTGCATTCGCAGATGCAGAACTTCTTCCGGTTCAAGGTGAAGTACCCCAAGTACTGCTCGGGCCTGATCCCGAGCCGCGAGAGGAACGTGTTCGAGCAGGGCATCCTCACCGTGTTCCCGACCAGGGACCACCTGGGCCGTCGGGTGCTGCTCATCGAGGCCGGAAGTGAGTCCCCTGCTCGTCACCGGAACCACACCGGAAGGAAACTGCATTTTTAAACCCATGACGCGTTTTTGTTTGCAGAGAAATGGAAGCCCAAGCAGTGCTCGCTGGACGAGATCTTCAAGGGCGTGATGGTGGTGCTCGAGGCGGCCATCTCGGAGCCGCGGACGCAGGTCTCCGGCGTGCAGGTCATCCTGGACATGGACGGCCTCTCGCTGTCGCACGTGTGGCAGTTCACGCCCGGCTTCGCCAAGGCCGTCGTGGACTGGGTGCAGGTGGGTGAGAGCCAGTCGAGCTGCTGCCTGCTGGCTATTGTTGGTTAGGTTAGGTTAGGTTGGTTTGTTCGGCAGCCGCCTGTGAGGCAAGCCACGTGACGGGCACGTGTGTCAGGATAATCATGTCCCCTCCTCGTTTCCAGGACTGCATCCCCGTCCGTTTGAAGGGGGTCCACATCGTGAATCAGCCCTATGTGTTTAACATGGTGTTCGCCATTTTCAAGCCTTTGCTTAATGCCAAACTGCGGAATAGGGTGCGTGCAATGTTTTTGGCTTCGAACTCTCTACAAGTTAAGTGGAATTCCGATAATTATTTCAATTTCTCTGTTTTAGATTCACTTCCATGGCACTGACAGACAGTCTCTGTTGAACCATGTGGATGCAAAATGCTTGACCACAGCTTATGGTGGTGGAGTTGCTGTTCCGGACTTCCCTGGTGGAAAACTCTGTGATCTCCTGTCCAACTATGACTCCCACTACGAAAGTAAGTCTGAAAACCTCTGTGTAAATGCTGTATTAAAATTTTGTTCAAACCTTTTTTCTCAACAAAATTTTTGTTTTGTTACAGTGCGTGCTCAAAATGGATACACTACAAAAAAGTAGACGAGTCTGTTCTAAAGGTCTAGTGTGGATAATTTATGAGAGCTCAACCATAACTGGTATAATCCCATACCCTGTAAGATATTCTGACATCAAAGGCTACTTAAAACACCGATCATGCTCTCTAAATGATTTGTATAGGTTGGTTAAGTAGGCTTCAGGCATAATGTGCCAAATGTTTTGAATTGCGTTCAATCCATGTAGGTATTTGTAAAACGTATTTTAATTTTAAAATCATTATAATTGAATATTGAGTGTACTTCGATTATTTGTTTTACTTTATTCTAATTGGACATGTGTCAAGTCCAACAAGATTTTAAATATGTGGCTGTGATTGAGAACAAATAAGTGTGTGGACTAGTGCAGAGGAGGCAGCCTCACTGCAAGTGCTTGATTTTGTATGATATTGTTGAGCAAGATGGGGAAAGTATTATGAGTTTCAATGCATGTGAACCTTTCTCTGCAGTTTTGATAAATGCAATGCACTTGCTATCAGTGGTTAAAATGTATTTATAAGACTTTATTTTTGTTTCTCCACAATTTATTTTGTGCTTCCTTATTCTCCTACAATGGAAGACATCAAGTTGGTAGATTTCATGTGTACACTGTAAGCAAGCAACACTGCATTTTACAAGAATAAATATTATCTGTATTTCATGACCTTTTTTAACCCACTATCCAATTTACTGAACGTCTGGTTTTGTCCCTACTTTGTTGGAAAGAGGCCTGAAATGAGTACTGGATGATACTTTGAATGTTATTCAAAAGTTTATTAACGAATCAAGTACAGTTAATTTTATCCTAATGAAGGACATAAAAGAATCCATGTACACTTAAAACTTAAAAAATCTCAGGCGATTATTACAAGTATTTACAAGGATTAATACATTTACCAACAAATGGGTTGCAAAACTACAATGTAAGGTCAATTTATTCTGGGATCTTGCATAAAAATTTACAATACTTTTCTGCTTTTGTTTAACTTTTTAGGGATCCTAGGCCGTTGGAAGATAGCCTGTGACCGGAGATCACAAAGGGACGATGCCTTCTGAAGTCCATTAGTCTCTAAAGGCCTCATCTTGTTGATTGTTATTTCAGAGTCGGAGGCATTGCAATCATCAATATCTTGCAGGCTATGTGTCATCAGCAATGGTTTCTGTTAACATAAAAAACAGCAGGTTGCACCAGGCGGGGCACAAAGGACTAGCAGGAAACCAGAAATTTAAACATTAATCCAGTTAAGAAAAACATACCCTTGGACTACGCATATGTTTGGTCCATGCTGCTTTCTGAATTCTTGGAGTGATTTTACGAGTAATGGGAGATGCCAAGCTGGTGGGTTTAGGAATAGGACCATAGGATTTTCTAATGGGAGTTTGGCCTAAAGAAAATGAGACAACACAAAAAATGAGTTATGTCAAAGCCACGAACAGAAAAAATTGTAGAATCTCAATAACTTTTAAAATGTAATGACTTACCAGTGGGCACATCATGTTTAATCTCTTCAGACAACACCTGATTCACAGCAGACTTGCCGTTTTCTAGCTGATCCATGGCCTCACAACTTGCTGACTGGATATCTTCAAGGAACATGCCAAGAACTTCATCTCCTTTTCCAACATAGTTCTGGTTGATGTTTTTGAGCTCTTTGAATTTCAAGGACAAATTGTGATCCAACTGCTTGGCCTCTTGGGCCATGTCCTGTAGGCGATCAAAGGGAATAATTAATTAAAGACAGTAACCCCAAGGAGCACATACTGTCCAATCAGTCAACCAACCTTGCTACAAACGACCGCTTTGTTCATATATTGCAAGCTTTCAGATCTACTGTCCATAATCTCCACTACAGCTTCTTCCCTTGGCTTGAGATGGTCATATGAAAGAAGTTTAGTGATTTCTTCCTCAGCTTTCTCCCCAATGTCAACACTCTTGGAAACAGTGTTGTTAATCTAAAGTCAAACAAAATTCAGGCAAATATAAACATATATATAAATATAAATATTTATGAAATATTTTCATTATTTCATACTCACCGAGGTAGCAAAACCTTCGAATCCATTGAGTAGTGGTTTACTGCTATCGCGAAACACAGCATCCATATTCTTGCAATTAGTTGTAACATCATTTTGCTGCTGTTGAAGAAGTTCTACTGCAGTTGTTGAATGCTCCAAAACAGCACTTGTATTTCTTGCAATTTCTTCTTTACAAATTAACAAGTCCGCCTTGTGAGCTGCAGTTGCCTCATGATGTTCAAGGCATAGTGACTGAATTTTGTTTGCCCTTTCTATCATCAACTAGATTTTAAAAAAAAAAGGAGTAACATTGATTTTTAAAAATATCACACAAGATAACAACACTACAACGGCAACATTGAAACGCATTGTTATTTTTATTGTCAGCACTTACCTCAACATTATTAGTTACTTTGCTTAGGGGCTTGTTTTGTGAAACCAGCAGATTATTCATCAGCTTGCAAACAGTTTGGATGTTTGAATCAGTCTCCAGGCAAATTTTGTCGAAATGGTCTGACATTTCAGTTACTTGGCTCTTTGACACCTCTTTCATTTTGAGAAGCTGCATTAAAAAATTTATACTTTTGATGCAGAACAAAACAATAGTGCACAAAAAAATATGGATGCTACTAAAAACTACTTACACTACTATCCACAAAATCCATACAAGACTTGGTAAGGCTTGGAAGATTTGAGATCAAGTTCTTAAATTCAGCACAAACACCTTGGAGTAATTTCTCAGTTCCTTGAATAGTTTTAACCAGATTAAGATGCAAGCTAAGTTGATCTTCGTTGGAATTTTGATTGATTCTATTCTGAATTTCTTGCTACAAGAAAGGGTGAAAAAGGTATGAAATGCTGAACAGCTTACACGTTAAGGCATTAATTACACATGAAACTCAATTTACCACTTTGTCCAAAAAAAGATTGACTTCCTTGACAGTATCTTCTGACTTATCTACATACTTAAAAATCGAGTCTCGCAGTGCAGCAAGTTCACTCCTGTATGTAACTGGAAGAGAGTCTAACACAAGGCAAAACCAGGTAAGAAAGAGTTCATTGTAGAAAGCAAAACAAATTTGGGTGATTCACTGCAACAACACTACCAACCTATGGCATACACAAGTTCTTCCAGCTTTGATGAATTTGCGACAACAGATGACCACAATTGTAACGTGGCATTTCTGTGAAAATTGCCTTTTTCCTTTATTTTCTTTAAAACTACCTCATTTTCAACAAGAATAACCCTGTAGAAACATCAAAACAGGCAATGTCATTACAAAGATCAGGCAATGTCCCTAGCCCAATAAATTACAGATTATCCTCACCGTGAAAATTCTATTTTATCATGGATTTTACTGCTATCTGCTTGGGTTACATCAACTACATTTGTCAGCTGCTCAGCCTGCTTCAGCAGTTCATTCTCTTTGTCTACTAGGTTGCCAAGCAGATTCTCTGCTTCATCTTTTTCACTCTTAACTTTTGTGAGGGTTTCACTGGCAAAACCGATTTCTTCAGTGGCTTGTGCTATAGCATTGTCCACATGTTCTAAATTTTTCAATTCATTCTCATGAGTTTTAGAGAACGCAAGGTAGGTTTCCTGCCAGACAGACAAATTAGATGTGAACCAGCCTGCTTTTGAGATTTAAATTGCAAGTATAGAGATCAATTTATTGTTAACATTAAAACACATACCTCAATTGTCTTTTTCACTAGACCCACAGAACGAATTAGAGAAATCAAGTCAGTGATCTCCTTATTTCTTTCCTGAGTCTGAGCTATGATCTGCTTGTAGTTTTCATCATTCACATAAACACCAGACCCATTCCGGGTAAGTTCAAGTTTCTTTTTCAGATCCTGAATGACATCCATGTATTCCTAAGAAACAAAAACTTCAATGAGAGCCAACAAGACAAAAGAAGTTTTAAAATATCTGCAAAAAGGACTATAAGTGACCTATGAAAAATAACAGTATTGCAAGGTACCTTCATTACAACAGTTTGAGATATCTTTTGGTTGACTTCGGGCCTGTTGGCCACACTCTTTGCTCTATGAGCATAGTCAAGAGTGCTCAAAGTCTCTTCAGCATTTGAGGACACTGGAGAGATAGTAGCTATCAAAGACGCCTTGGTGCGTCCACCCAGTGAGTCCTGAAGGAGTCTTGTCAACTTTGACTCACGGTACGGGATGTGAGGCTGATGCTCCACCAAGCATGCAGTAACTCTACTCAGAGTAAGCAATGACTGGTTGATGCTAGCAGCTTCACGTGCTCGCTTATCGACTGAACCTGATCTTCCAATATTTTCACTTCCTGCCAAGTCAACAAGGTTGAGTTTTCCTGTCTTCAGAAGTTCCTCTCCATCAACTGGATTTTCTTTGGAATGGACAGTGACACTAAATATTGTGTGAGAACGACTGTAAGCACATTTTAAAAAATTGACATTAGCGTGTAGTTGAAATAGATGAGAAGTAGAAGTGAGACATATTGAAAACACACCTTGATTGGGTATTCATCAGAGTTGCAGCAACCTGCCTTTTAGCAGAACCTTTGCGAAGTTCATCAAGGACTTGCGATTGATTGTGAACCATCACCTCTTGTAAGCCTTGAATTATGACGGAACCTTTCTTATTAACGTCATCAAACATTCTGAAACAATTAAGATGTAAATTAATCACAATTTACAATGAATTATTTTTCAACTGAAAGGATGGTGGAAGTGTCATTAAGTTGGTGTGACAAACCTGAGTTTAGGAGGTACTTCATCAGGAGAAAGGAGATCATACAGCTCTTCATTGTAAAGCTCCAACAAAGATATGCGAACTGTGTATTCCACTTGAAGAACTCTTAACTCATCAAAGAGAGCGCATACAGCCCGTGGAATCAAACCTGCCCTTGAGTCCTGAGTAAGATGAGTGGATTAAAACACTTGCTGTCCAATAATTAGAAAAATAGAATAAATCCCCAAAACTCACTGCAGCAAACAATTTATCTGAGCCAATATCTCCCTCCATGGTGAATGTTTTTCCACTGCCAGTTTGGCCATAAGCAAACACTGTACAATTGTATCCACTAAGAACATCTTTGATAAGTGGATCAACAACAGCCTGATAGACATCCGTCTAAAATCCATAAGACAGCACCAAATTAGTAACATAGGCAAATGTGATCAATCAAAGAATTAAAAATAGAACCTTTATACCTGAGTAGCAGAGGGCTCAAACACTTTATCGAAAGAGAAAGTTTTGGTTATTTTGGAATTGCAACGGTCTTGAACAGCTATGTCTCTCTGTCCCAGAATGTCAACTGAAGAGTTGTTACGTTGATGGGCTTCAATGTCGATTGGAGGCCTGCAGTTAGAAGGAGATGAAATCAAAATTGTATCAAGGAAAAATAGTAAAATCCACTAAAAAAAGTGCACTACAACAATTTGGCTAACCTGCACCGCACAAACACCTGCATGTACTGATTCTTCTGAATTTTGGGAGGACCTTTGGGTTTCTTTGCAGACATTTTGAAGTGAACAGATAAAAGTCACCGAAACTGTCGATTCACTGCAATAAATACAACCACGAGACGATGATAACGAAGACTAGCAAACAATCCAAACGGCTACGCGCGACACGAACCACTTGACGGCCAAAGACAATAGGAAATATCTAACAGTAAAACTAGAACTAGCTAAAGTTGAACGAGAAACAGGACAAATGACAAATTTTGAACACCGTTTGTCGTTTGTCATTCACTGCCATTAACGGTTGCCTACAGGAGAGCCAACCGAGCAATAAAACAAGTGGATGTGTTAGGAATGGAAACGACAGCCTACTTAGACAAGCAAATAGTCTTTAAAAAAACTGAAAAAAAAATTAGCGAAGGAAAAATCAATGAACTGTTTCAATTATAAAGTTTCCTTGGAGTGGCATTCGTGTTGGTATGTTGGTGAACGTTTGCGACGATAAACAAATGCAGTCGACTCTGTACGTAGGCTTTCTGCTGCTAGCTGTGAAATTCGTGTTTACGTCGCGATAGCCTCATTTCTATTTTCTGATTTACGCTGGGATATTAGACCGCCCAGAGCATTTAAATTGGAACGAGCGGCCCACCATCCCAAAATGTGTCATGATCTGGCGACCTAGCCGCTTTTGAGTGGATAATAAGATGATGTGTGATTCTCCACTTAGTCCGGACATGGGGTTGAAGGCTTCAAAATCGGAAAAAAGTTATGGTTTTCGCCCTTTTGAGTTTCGTCTGTGCGTTGACGACGACGTCAGCAACGGACCAGTGCCGAAGCCGCGAAGTGGACATCGCGTCGTTTGTGATTCGGCGAACCTGTATTCTTTTGGAGGTTATAACCCTTACATATCGGACTCGGACGAAGACTTGAAAGATGACCCGGCCTGGCAAGACTGCAAGCCTCTCTTCCAAGAGCTGTGGCGATTTAATTTCGCTACCTGCAAATGGCGGAAGCTCCCCTGCCATTCGTCCATGCCCAGAGAATTGGCATCCAACGCTGTCATTTTAGACGGAGGAATAATGCTAGTGTATGGTGGCACTGGTGTACCTTTTGGTTTCAAATGCAGCAACAGCCTTTATCTCTGTGACATAACCAGAGGCACTGAGATGAAGCCATTATTTCCTGTTAAAGGCCAAGAACCTTCATCACAGTATGGGCAGGCCTTGGTGCTCCATGGTCAATGGTTATACACAATGGGTGGAACGACTGGCTTTGTATACAACTCTGATGTTCACCGATTTAATTTACGCACATCAGTGTGGGAAGAAGTGTACATCTGTAAGGGCCTCAGTCGACATGAACCTGAGGGTCGGTATAGACATGAACTTGCTTTTGATGGCCAGAAAATTTATGTATTAGGAGGTGGCACAGCTACTGATTCTTTTGGCTTTCAAGTAAGTTACCTTTTGTCTGTGCGTTTCACCATTCATGCAACCTGTCAAAATCATTTCTATCTCAATGTGTCACCCTTAATTGTATTCAATTTTTACTGTTTTTGAAGGACATACCAGCTCTTAATTTGGACACTAACACCTGGGAGACCATCCGGACCAAGCCAGATGAGCGCCTGAGCGACTTTGGCTTCCCTGCTGCTCGACGTTGCCATGGATGTGTGCAGCTCCCGCCCGAGTTCAACGCTAAGAAAGGCTCTGTGATAATTAGTGGCGGCTACAATGGCTCTACCATGTATGGAGATGTGTGGCGCTTGGACCTTAACGACATGCAGTGGCACTTCATGACAAGATGTGTTCTACCCAGGCCAGTGTATTTTCACTCGGCTGCAGTTACTCCAGCAGGAAGAATGTTCACGTTTGGCGGCATACTAGAGAATGGAATTCGAACCAATGAGGTGTGTGCTGCTTGGATTCGGATTCCAAAGCTCTCAGAGATGTCTTGGGAAGCTGTTCTTTACTATAGCCCTAGAATAGCTAGTGAACCCCGACTCAAACTCATTAACATGGGGTTCCCAAAAGAATTTGTTGATAGGCTGGATTATTAAAAATAGATGTTTTGAGTCATTTTTTTTTCATGATTGTTGTGATGTGATTTGAGTCAAAAGGAGGAGATAAAATTTTATTAAGTTAATGAGCTTGATACAGCATAATATCTTTTGCTTTATTGCCGGCACCATTATGCTAGGAATCACCACCTCCTCTAAATTTTCATGAAATTTTGAATGACTTCCAATTGCTTATATCATTGCTGTACAGAGGGTGCCTCACCCGAGTTCTGTTTGAAAAATTGTTTGTGATTGTGGCCCAGATCAGTATCAACTGCCTATTGCTCATGTCATTGCCATCACTGTACAAAGGCGATGTGCCTGAGACCTGCTCGGCCGCCCAGATCTCTCCCGGCGGCCGGCGGGACCGGGACCGGTACGGCGGCGCTGCTCTGGCCAGGCCCCCCGTATCGGGGGCCTTGGCCTCAGGAGCGGCTGGGGTTGACGTCCGGCCGAAGTGGGCCAGGCCGGCCAGGCCGTACCGCCTGGAGCCGCTCCAGCTCCAGCAGCGCGGGTACCGGTCCCGCCTGTCTGTCCCGCCGGCCGATCACCCGTCCTCTCTCGCTATCTCCCCCTCTTTCTCACGCAAATGAGTCAGTCCATTATTTTCCAGATTTTGAGGCGAAGGAACTCTCCTGCATCTTGTACATTGTGTGATTTCAATGACAGGATGTTTCATCTTGCACTGTCTGAGAAAATTGAGTGTGGCGTTTGTATGTGTAAATGGTATTTTCCACTCGTTCTTTGAACCTGTGTTCTTGTGACAAGTTCTTGCTGTTTAGGTAATTTTTCTCACATCACAAGCAGTTTGATTTTTTTTTTTTTAATGTCAACAGCCGACAATCTTTTAAGATTCAAAAGTATTCCCATAGTCATGTCACCAATGAAATTATGAGTGAACCTGGAGGCCTGCAGAGTAAAAACAAATGCTGTAAGAATTGAATCTGCAATAACCCTTATTAACACATTGTAAATAAATTAAGAAGATTGATTTATTGTGCCAATCTAAATATTAGGAAAGTAACAATTACATGACAGTTTATATTAGGAGGGAGTAAAGGCAATTGATAAATTACCACACGTTTTTCAAAACGAATACTTGAATCTCCAATGAGATCTACTTGTCTTTTCCTAACTTGCATAGTTTATGGAGGCCCAGAAAACGGTTCAATTCTGAAATATTATTTGATATTGTTAAGTTTTGTGATCCTTGTTATAATAATGTCATGGCTTGTGCTAGTTGTATCTTGTCAATTCATTTTATTCAGTAATTTATCATCACGTTTAAGTCAAGAAGTTCTGACCTCCCAAAGAAGAAATTCTCAGTGTTTATTTCACCTGTGCAATTTATTTTTGCAATGCCACATCACATATACCAACCTCTGTAGGTGACATGTTAGTCTAGTCACACTTTTGTACTTTGTATTTTGCACTTTAACACTGATTATTGAATCTAATCATGATGTGTTGTGTAATAAATTGAAAGCATATTGAAAATTCAACACTGTGATGACACCGTCATTCAAGAGATAACTTGGAGCTAACTTACTCCTGGATCACTCTCAGAGAACTATCTGCTCTTTTTGCTTGAATGATGGTTTACTTTTTATAAGACTTTAATTAATTTTTGACATTTGCAGCTTTACAGTACCATTGTATATATTTTTGTTTGTACATGGGTTCCTAGCCAATATTTTGCAAACATTTTTGTTTGAACAGGCCTGTAAGATGTCAGTAATGTATTGCGTTTTTTAGAACACATTTTTTTTCAAACTTCTGTTCTTTTTTTTTTTTCACACTTTACCAAAAATTGTTGGGTTTATCAGTGTTACTGTTATTAATAGGGATATTTTTTCTGGGGATTGTACATTTGGAATAAATGTGATTAGTTTTAAAAGACAACTTTGTAACATATATCTTGGGTTATCAAAAAAATTTGAAAACGACCTACATTGTTTGCATATTATGTTAGCAGTTATGGCAGATGCATCGAGGACCACACGGTGGTCGCTGCGATGGTTTTATGTTGGTGTGAGACAAGATCTAGTATTGTGGGTATTATTTATGATTTTATTACCTTCAAAAAGTGGAAAGACCTTGTGTAAACTCTCAAATCTATTAAATTATCAAATTGAAATGCTATAAACTTCTCTTCATTTTGCTAACCTACTCCAACCATTGACCACATTTATATACTTTTATAGGGTGATTTGATTGAATGTCTCCTGAGAATCATAGAAATGACAGCCAATCCAGAATGACACATTCAAGCATAAATAATTTTAACAAAACAGCTACTAAAACAGCAGACAAAGATCAAGTAAAAGGCTTATCAAAACCTAGGGCATTTAATTCTACAACATGTCTTAAAGCTTCTGAGATCATGAATACATGCACTTGAGTACACATCCACAGTCCAAAAGGAAAAACTATCAAGCATTTTTGGCACTTAAAAACAAAGAAATACGCTGCATGGCGCCTTAATGCTTGCCCGCTTTGATACGCAAGTACACCACAAGGCGAGGTGCACTCACCCTGGCCGTGCCAGAGGGCTCACTCTTGAGACGCACACCAACAATCGTTGACATTTCCAGAGATCATTGAAAGGTTGTCCACGGCGGTCCAGTCCTCCAGGACCCTGGTCACCGTGAGCGTCCGCTGTCCTTGCGAGGGCAGAGCGAGGCTTGACTGGAGCGAGTCCGCGACTCAGCTCGTGTCCAGCTCCAGGTCCAGCGGCTCGGTGCTCGCGGAGGAGGCCTTGCCGTCGGCGTCCTCCATCCAGGCGCAGCCGGAGCCCAGGCTGGCGTTGAAGAGGAACTCGCCGACGGCGCGCAGCGGGGACAGGCGGGGCTTCGGCGAGCGCGGCGACTGCTGGGGGTGGTCCAGCTGCTTGGCCTCCGCGACGTCCGCGCCGGAGTCCGAGGCGGAGTCGGACGCCGACCGGGACGCCGACCGGGACGGCGACCGGGAAGGCGTGAGCGACAGCGGGGCGGGGACGTACCGCGGCTGCAGCGACCACACTGCGCACAGAGAAAGAGTACTGGGACTAGCGACCCTCCACACAGTGGCAACCCCGCTCGGCCGAGACTTACAGCTGGCCGACTTGAGCTGGGGCGAGGCGAGCGAGTTGGAGATGGTGGCCAGCGGCATGGGCGGCGGCGGTCCGCGCGACGGCGACACGCCGCGCAGGCAGGTCCTCTGGCCGGCCAGCGGCGTCCTGGACGTGCCCGTCGACAGGCCGGGCCCGAAGTCCAGCGCCGAGTCCGCCCCGGGGCCGGGGCCCAGCAGCAGCACGCGCAGCGCCGCTCGGAAGTCCTGCGGATCACCAAGGAAGACTAACTCCTGGTCCGGCCTGCGCCCTCGCAGAGCAGGTGGCCCAGCCTCACCTTGAGGTGGTACGCGTACAGCAGCGGGTTGCCGGCCGAGTTGAGGTGGCTCAGGATGATGCAGAAGTTGAGCACGGCGGGCGGCACGTAGCACTGCGGGCAGAAGGCCTGCACGCAGTTGATGGTGTAGAGCGGGAACCAGCAGAGCACGAAGAAGAGCACGATGATGGACAGGTTCTGGGTGGCCTTGACCTCGCGCTTGCGGGCGGCACCCAGCACCCGCAGCATGGTGCCGCCGCCCGCACCGCCGCCCGCACCGCCGCCCGCACCGCCCACGCCGCACACCGCGCCCCCGCGGATGCCGACGCCGGGGCTCTGCCGCTCCATGCGCCTCAGCTAGAGAAGGGGAGAAGAGCGGAACAATGGTCAGAAGGGGGGTGGATCGGCTGCGCGGCTACCCCCGCCCCAGTGTGTCACCTGCTGCCCACCTGTTTGAGCACCACCTGGTAGATGTGGGCGTAGAAGGCGGCGAGGATGAGCGCGGGGAAGATGATGGTGAAGAAGTAGAGGAAGACGAGGTAGTTGTAGTCCATGACGCGCGTGAAGTAGCACTCGGTGGCCTCGGCGCCCGGCCTGTGCCAGCCCAGCAGCGGCAGGAAGCCGACCAGCGTCCCCGCCACCCAGCACGCGCAGATGATGCCTGCCGTCAACATGCAGCGGAGTCACGAAAAACCGTCTCGGAACTCGACGACTAATTTTGTTGCGAGCGTCGCCTCGCGCCCCCTCCCGGAATTAGGTTCGCAGCCACTCTGGCACGCACCCACTCAACATTCACGCGGCCGCCTCCTCCGTGACCGCCGTCAAGGGTCCAAATAACCTATGGCATTGGCAACGCGGCTAGACAGCGGCGGGGCAGCGCGCGGAACGGGGCGAGAAACAGCCCCTTAAGGGCTGACCGCGCTGCCCGATAGTGACGCTGCCCAGGGGCGCCCCGCCCCGCCCCCACCCCACCCCGCCCCGCCCCGCCTGCGTCGTTACGGTCCCCCAACGGGCAGCGCCAGATGGGCTTGGCGACAATTTTCACTTTGCGCGGGGAGGAGGCCAAATAAATCCCGTGCCGGCTGCACTAGCATCGTCTGCAGCAGGCTGCGTCCAGGCGGGACAGAAGGGAGAAGCGGGCCAGGGAGGAGAATGTGGTGCACCCTCAAAAAGGTCAGTGCCGGAATTATTTTTTTTTTTTTTTACTTTTGCCTTTGACGCTGTGTGGGCGCCGGCCGGCCCGCTGGCAGCACGCTGGCAGCACGCTGGCAGCACGCTGGCAGCCGGACGGTACCGGACTGCCGGCCGGGGCTGCGGCGCCGCGATATGTCAGTGCGGCTGAAGGCTGACAATGTGTGGCGTGTGCCGGGGGCGCAGTCTGCCAGCCAATGGGGAGGAAACCCGGTGGGCCGGAAGGGCCGAAGGGCCAGAGGACCATAGGGCCCCTTTCCAATGTCATTTAAGGATAATAAACAAATACTGAGGTACGGGTCACGAGCAACGTTCATTCAAACATAACTTTTATATTTTTTTATTTTTTTATTTTTTTTTTCAGATTGGAGGGCAGCTTTAAGGCTTATCCGGTGTCCCCCAATAAATCAGCTTCCGTGGCCCTACTCCATATATTTCTTCGTCCTTTTGTTGTTTTTGTTTTGTTCTTCGCAGCGTCGGCTTTCCTAATTAAAACCACGCTGTGGTGGCAACGCGCGGCGCACAAGAGTAGCAACAGTGAAACTGCGTAAATCTTCAGCGTAGCAGTCAGCAGGGAAAATGAAGAAGCGAAAAAAAAAATCAAGGCCATGGTCGGTTGAAAACACTACAGCCGAGAACAAGCTTGGAAAAGTGAAGGAAAAGTCCGACAGGAAATCTTTCGTAAATGGTCTTTTTGTTGTCATTTCGCCCAGCCGGATTGCCTTGCTGCCGCTTTTCGCTTTTCGTGTGACGGTAATGGTTTGTCCGGGGATCTCATCACGAGGAGCCCCCAGTCTGGTCTGCGTCTGCGACCACGCCCAAGCGGCTGGGGGGAAGGGCGTAATCGGGGGAGGGGCGCTGACCCGGTCAGTCCCTTTGGCACCTGCCATGAGTCCAGACAGACAGACAGACAGACAGACATGCAGTTGCGTTTGACCGCGCCCTTTGCCCTGCGCCCTCCGCTGGCGCCGCCACTCCGTCCCTTAATTCCCCCAGCCAGCTGGCCGCAGCACAGTGGGCCAGAGGACCGGCGGAGGCGTCCCGTCCATACCTTGTGCCAGCCTTGCGCTCGTCAAGGACGCGCAGTTCCGGGGGGCTCCGCCCGGGTCCGCCATCGTCATTCATAAATTATCGAAATGGCCGCGATTTCGTGTCACTATACCCTGTACTGCCGGCACTGCCGGCGACACGGAATGGAGGGACATGTTAGGACACAGCCGCAGGCAGCCGCCTGTTTCGAGGCCGGCCTACCGTATCGCTCTGTCTCTCTCGCGGCCGTCGGGACGCCCCGTGAGAGCGAGAGAGACAGAGCGACTGTTTGGAATGAGCTGGGGGGGGGGGGCAGGCAGGGGCGTGCCGCCGCCCCCCTCGGCCGGAGCGCCCGCAAAGGGCCGGGTGGGCCGTGCCGTCGAGCGCGTGCGTGCGCCGGGTTGCCTACCCCGGCGGTCCGCAGCGCCCGCAAAGGGCCGGGTGGGCCGTGCCGTCGAGCGCGTGCGTGCGCCGGGTTGCCTACCCCGGCGGTCCGCAGCGCCCGCAAAGGGCCGGGTGGGCCGTGCCGTCGAGCGCGTGCGTGCGCCGGGTTGCCTACCCCGGCGGTCCGCAGCGCCCGCAAAGGGCCGGGTGGGCCGTGCCGTCGAGCGCGTGCGTGCGCCGGGTTGCCTACCCCGGCGGTCCGCAGCGCCCGCAAAGGGCCGGGTGGGCCGTGCCGTCGAGCGCGTGCGTGCGCCGGGTTGCCTACCCCGGCGGTCCGCAGCGCCCGCAAAGGGCCGGGTGGGCCGTGCCGTCGAGCGCGTGCGTGCGCCGGGTTGCCTACCCCGGCGGTCCGCAGCGCCCGCAAAGGGCCGGGTGGGCCGTGCCGTCGAGCGCGTGCGTGCGCCGGGTTGCCTACCCCGGCGGTCCGCAGCGCCCGCAAAGGGCCGGGTGGGCCGTGCCGTCGAGCGCGTGCGTGCGCCGGGTTGCCTACCCCGGCGGTCCGCAGCGCCCGCAAAGGGCCGGGTGGGCCGTGCCGTCGAGCGCGTGCGTGCGCCGGGTTGCCTACCCCGGCGGTCCGCAGCGCCCGCAAAGGGCCGGGTGGGCCGTGCCGTCGAGCGCGTGCGTGCGCCGGGTTGCCTACCCCGGCGGTCCGCAGCGCCCGCAAAGGGCCGGGTGGGCCGTGCCGTCGAGCGCGTGCGTGCGCCGGGTTGCCTACCCCGGCGGTCCGCAGCGCCCGCAAAGGGCCGGGTGGGCCGTGCCGTCGAGCGCGTGCGTGCGCCGGGTTGCCTACCCCGGCGGTCCGCAGGCGCCCTCGCCGCGTTGGCGCGCCGCTCGCCCGGCCGCCCGGCAGGTTGTCAACGAGGTGGGCCCAGGTGACGTTTCCAGGTCACGTCACAGTGTCACGGCGTCACGGCGTCGGCACGCACAGTTCAATACGGCCCTAATTAGCCGTATTGCCCGTCCATCTCGCCGCACGACGCGCTGCGCGTCGCTGCCGGCACGCCCCAAAATTAATTCCAAATCCGCGAAATTAGTGAATTAAATTAATGAATGAATCGTGGATTTGGACCGCCTCCTCCGGTCTTCTGGCCCACTGTGCGGCATTATAGTCCGCGCGGCTTGGCGGCAGTCCGCGGTCGGCGGCAAGGAGATTGCTTTATGATCCCCTGTTAGGGCGATTGAGGCTGCCGTTCGGTTCGCGCAAACACTGCCCGCTGATTGGCCGCTGGCTGTGGAAGGCGATAGGCAATGAGGAGCAGAGAGAAAAGAGATTGCGCGCCGTTTTGGGTTTATGTTGATGAGATGGGCGTGTTGGCGGCCCTGATGATGAATGCCGATACTGAGCTCGACTTTTATTTCATCCCTACGATGCTCGGTCGCGAGAAGTGGAGGGCCAGGCTTCGGGTGTCTCTTCGCACCCGGCCGGCCGAAGGACCAATGGAAGGGAGGGAGCGGGCGATAGAAATAAAAGGAAAACTCATGCCCAAAGCTCCATGCGCCTTTTTTTCTTTTTTTTTTCTCCCTCTCTCTCCCTCTCTCTCTCTCTCTCTCCTTTTCTTTTCAATGTGTCGGCGCGAATGAAAAGCTAATTTTGAAAGGTTCTAACGAATCGATGCGAGCGTTTCGATGAATCGAAATTGCCTGGAAACTGAGCCTCTCGCTCCCTCGGCTCGTCCTACGAACTGTACGACAGCACTCTGCAGGGAGCGAGCATGCAATGATTCACGCCTCCCAGAGGAAGCTCCGTCTCCTGCCTTTGGGGAGCGGCATCGTCTCTGCACAGACACTGAGAGATCTCAAAAGAAAAATACATGACTGAAACCGGACCACTTCCAGCTCCAGGCATTGTATGGAGACAAAGCGTCGCGCCGGTCCAACAGCATGTGGGTTATCCCAGTGACCGCTGGAACCGGTTTGTAGTTTGCGGAATCCGTTCTTCGGTAAGTATGTTGTTGACCCGGCGAAAGAGTTCATCGAAATTAGCCTCCAGTCGCCTTTGTCAATAATTCAGTTTTCCATTAAACAAAATATTTTGTCACTGTAATGAAACATTTTATTTTCGTGACGTCTAGTTCAATAGGTTGAAACGAAGACCAAGATTGACTCGATTCCCGGCCACTGCGAATCGCAGAGGCACTCGCTGGTCGGGCGCCGTGAGGAGCCATCCGGAGGCAGGATGCAGGGAGGGACAGGGAAATGAAACAAGCCCAGCGAGCGACCGCCTTCATCTTCATTTCGCTTGCCGCGATACCGCTAGCTAGACGCTAGCTAGACGGTAGCCAGCCCCAGTGCCATTATTGCCAAAGTTGTGTCTGCCTTCTTTGCGGGGAGGAGGGGAGGGGGGAGGGCGAGGGCGGTTCAGAGGCTCCGCTCGGGCAAGAAGCAACACCACTTCATCCCGCCGTTCGGAAGTCGGGCGAGAGAGACAGAGCGGCGCTCTGTGTGCAGCTTCCTCGCGGAGGCGGCGTCCGCAGCGCCGGTCCGCACGTCCCGCCGCACAGTGGGTCAGAGGACGGTTGAGGCGGCCAAAATTGTGGACGCGTTTTGAGCTCCAGAGTCGCTAAATGGGACTCGAATCGAACGTGTGACCCCATCAATGGATTCCTCGTTCGAAGAGCAATCCATTGGTAGGGTCACACGTTCGATTCGAGTCCCATTTAGCGACTCTGGGGCTCAAAACGCGTCCAGAATTTTGGCCGCCTCAACGGTCTTCTGGACCCACTGTGCGCCGTGCGGCGCGGCCGCGCTTCAGAGGCGCCCCGCCACGTGCCGGAAGCAGACTAGACCGACACACTGTGCCGCGGCTGCTCCCCGCCCAGGGTCACGATTTGTATCAGCCGTCATCCTCGCGGACGATAATCGGTCTGCGGCTCTCGCTCCCGCCATAAAAGCAGCGCGGCAAAATTTGAAAATGGCGTCGGGAGTGATGCAGCGGGGGGCGCTACGCTCGCTTCGCTTGCTGTCTGCCGGGTGGCTGGGCGGCTCTGCGGCGCTAGGGTGGCCACTCTGTGCTTGTTGTGTCGGCGCCTCGTCAAACGCGACGCCGCGGCCGCCCCATCCGCACCAAGGCCAGCCTCGGCCAGCCCTGCGGCCAAACTCCCCGAGTCGCTGCGGGACGCTCATCATTTCCATTCAAATGCAACTTTGCTCCGGCGCGCGCGCGCGTGTGTGTGTGAGTATGTGTGTGTCGGTCTGTCTGTCGTCGGAGGGGGGAGGGATATTCACGGCGGTGGTGGCGGCGAACTACGGCAAGGACTCCGCGGCGAGGCCGGCCGGACCCTCAGAGTGTGCCCACTCCCCGGCGCGTGGACAATCCAACGCGCAGTGCCGGTTCACCGCAACGCCCCAGTGACACGCTGTGTGTACGGCGGCGCGACAGGCAGGTCCGGACTCCCGACTTGGGTCGGCCGCCGCCCGCCGGCACCCCGCCGTCTGATTCCGAACGCCGGCGTTCCGTCTCTCTCGCAGCCCTGCGGGACGAGTGCGACAGAGACAGAGCGATACGGCGGCGGCCGATTGGCGGCACGTGCCTCACACGCGTGCGCGAAACGTGATGACACGCGGACCACGTTCGCACTCGCCACTCGGCCGATGACGACCCGCCCGCCCGGAGGGAGGGGCAGGGGTGCCAACTCCATAAAGGAATGCGTTCTTTAAAAAAAAAAATCAAATTTAAAAAAAAAAAAAACAAAAAAAAAACCGTTCTTGACCAAAAAAAAATAAAATTAAGTAAAATTCATGAAATTTACAGCCGTGTACACCAAAATTCAAAGTCGTTTCCCTTGGGCAGTAACTACTGGATACGGTTGGTTCCTTCAATTAGCCCGGTGTTCGCACCAAAGTCCCGGTTGCTAAAACTCGACTTGTTTTTCGGCGTGCTGTTGGCACGGCCAAGTCTGGGCTAATAATGAGGGGACTTCGCCTTCGCCCCTGCTGCACACTGCACGGGCGCCGGGGCTCAGCGCAAGGGCTCAGGGGCTTTAGCTGCCGGTCTCGTCCGTTGATTTTCCGTCTCCAAAGCCACTCGCCTGCGAGTCGCCGGCGAGTCGCTCCTCGCAGCGCCGCCTGCCGGCGACGGGCGCGGCTGAGACTGCCGGCCGGCCAAGGACGCCGCCGGCCGGCGAGGCCGCGCACATTTCCCAGGGACCGAATCTCTCTTCATGTTTTTATCGCGTAAGTGGCCCAGTGACCCTCACGCCGCAGCACAGTGACCCACGACGAGCACAGCGAGGGGCGGACAGAGAAGAAGACCGTTGAGGCGGACAAAAGTCTAGACGCGTTTTGAGCTCCAGAGTCGCTAAATGGGACCCGAATCGAACGAGTGCCCCCATCAACGAATTGCTCTCCAAACGAGGAATCCATTGGTGGGGTCACACGTTCGATTAGAGTCCCATTTAGCGACTCTGGAGCTCTAAACGCGTCTTGAGTTTCGTCCGCCTCAACGGTCTTGTGGGGCGGGGCGCCGCACATGGCCGCCTTGATTGGCCGCACACTTCCATGAGCCCGGCGGCGGGCCGCGGGCCACAGTGGGCCACAAGACTGGCACAGAAACAGCGAGCAGGGACTGGAGGGGAGGCGCGGGGCGCGGGTTCGCCGCCCGCCCGCTGCCTAGGACGCCTGTATCATTGGTATGCTCGTCTCGTATCGCGGTGTGGGCTCGCGGCCCGGCAGCGCTGGCCTCGCGGTTCGCGGATTCTCCCCGCCCCCGTCCCTCTATCACTGGCCGCCGCCTTTCACCCACGCACCACTGCGCGGAATGGAGCGAAGGCGGACGAGATTGATTCGCACTTCATCCACCCGGCAGCGAATGACGAGTGAATGAATGAATGAATAATGAATGAACGAATAAATAAGAGAATGAACGAATGAATGAATGAATGAATGAATGAATGAATGAATGAATGAATGAATGAATGAATGAATGAATGAATGAATAAATAAATAAATAAATAAATAAATAAATAAATAAATAAATAAATAAATAAATAATGAGTGATCAATGAATGCGCGCTGAGTGAATGAACAATGAATGACACAGAGTCGATGGCAACGTAAACAGGAGACGTTTAAGGGACCTCCGGCTTCGGCTCTCAGGGAAAACAAAATGAAATTAGCACCATAGAAATGGCGGCAAAGAGTTTCCCGCGGGAAATATTATCCGAGACTGGCCGTAGTAATAAATCGTCACACGCAAGACTGGTTGGGGTCAATCTTCTCCTTTCTTGGTTTGTTTTGAGCGGTCATTGTTTGTTTGTTTCTCTCTTTTAGGCGATGGTCCGAGTCCGCGCGAAACTTCCTACACCGATACGGCGTTGCGCGCGAGCTTCGAGAGGAACATGGCGGCATGGCTTGCTGAGACGCGGAGCGGACACATGGCCTGCATTATCGCAGTGGAGGGAGCGCGAGGGTGAGCGGGGCGGGGACAGAGCCGGCCAGCTGGCAGTTCGTGAACCACGGCAGAGCCGGTCGCGCAGAAGCGGCATCCATGCGTTCCCCGTGACATGCGCCGTTCTGGCGGTGCCGCCGGAAAGCGCGGGGAGCGTCTATTTGTAGCCGAGTGCGTGCGATGCATGCGGGCTGCCTAGCCTTGCCGGGGCGTCGCTTTCGGCGAGGGAGCGGGGATACGCCGAAATACGAGAGCTAACTTCCCGGCCAGTGCGTCGAGGGAACGCGGCGGGAACGAGATGGAAGTGGCTCTGCTGCATGGGCTTTAGGGAGGGCTGTGTGAATGACGAATTTTCACGTCGAATCGAAGCAAATGTGCTCATTTTTTTATTTATTTTTTTTTGATTGGAAGCCGCCTTTGGGTCTGGTGGTGAGCACTGCTGGAGCGGCGCCTCAAGGACTGTTTATCCCAGCGATAAGGGAATGAGGCGAACAAGTTGCCAATTTACGACTCGACTGTTTCTCTGGCCGGAATCCTCGTCTGTCTGCCTCCCTGCCCAACTTCCCTGCTTCGGAAGCGCGCTAACTAGTGTGTGCGTTCGTGAAGCCCCGAGCCCCTCCGCGGGCCGCCGGCCGGGGGGCTCGCAGGGCGGGGCCGCGGGGCCGCGGGGCTCGGCGTGGCCGAGGAGGCTGCCTGGCTTGCCTCCAACTCACCCTAACGGCCCCGCCGCCCCGCCTTTCGCTCCGCGACTTGCGACAGTTTGCAGAAGCCATAGGAATCGTTGGCTCTGTCTCTGTCGCACTCGAGGCGCTCTCTACAGGAGTTGGAGAGAGACAGAGCGACACGCCTCTCTCCTGAACGGCGCGGCTGGCCGCACTTGAGTGTAAGGGCGCTGTCCCCGTCGGCTCGCTGCTCGCCACGCATCGCTGGCATTCCCTCGCCTAATTTTCTGCCGCGCGCAGAACGGCACGCGCGCGAGGCAGCAGCAGCTTCGCTGCGAGCGGAGCGCCGCCGCTCTGTCTCTCTCGCACCCCTCCGGAACCCCCTCGCGACAGAGCACGACGACACGAGGAAAAGGATAGGAAACGGAGGCCAAGTGCCAAACACGCGCGCGGGGTGAGACAGCGAGACGCAAAACAAAGCCCGTAAAAAGTTGCACACTGACGCGGAAAGCGGTAGGGCTGCTATGACCGCGCCATCGTGAAGTAGGGGCTGTTCCGTTATCAGCGGGGCGGCGCGGTGCACCTGTTGATAGCGCGTGACGCTGGTGGCGGGGCGGGGCGGGGTGGGGCGGGGCGGGGTGGGGCCGAGGGGCGTTCTCGCCTTTTGCGACCCCCGTGGCGAGGCAGCCACCCACCGATGACGCCGTTTGGACACGGACAGGGTCACACCTGGGCCGCACCCTAGCCGCACCACGCGCCGCGAGCCTGCCATTTACGATCCGTTGCGCTAGGTGGTGGTAGAGATAGATAGATAGATGGAGAGAGTGTTCTAGAGAGACAGACAGTGTGTGCTGCCGTGAGGGTAGTAGTACTCTGAGCGGGAGGTTCGGCCTGCACCGCACGCCAGTAAAACCAACACTCGACTCACAGACTGCCTTCCTGGTGCTGACGTTCCTGGAGTAGCCCAGCGGGTGCAGGATGGCCCAGTAGCGGTCCACGGACACGGCCACGAGGCAGAAGATGGAGATGGTGCACAGGACGACGAGCAGGGACACGGTGAAGAGGCAGGCGTGCAGGTCGTGGGGCAGGCCGACCGAGGCGAGCAGCGCGAAGGGGATGCCGAGCATGCCGACGAGGAGGTCGGCCACGGCCAGCGACACGATGTAGTAGTTGGTGCGGCGGCGCAGGCGGCGCTCGCGCTGGAAGGCCAGGATGACGAGGGCGTTGCCCGCCACGGCGAAGACCGCCACCAGCGCCTCGCACGCCGCGTACGGCACGTTGAGCTGCTTGAGGCTGGCCAGGCTCCTGGCCAGGCTGCCGCCCGCCGCCACCACCGTCACGGCGTCCGGACTCAGCGTAGAGTCGTTGAGCAGGCCGGCGAAGCCCCCGCCGGCGTCGTCGACCACCATCGTCGCGTTGGCGGCGTCCAAGCCGAGGCCGTGGTACAGGTCGGAGTCGTTGGCGGCCATGGTGGCGCGGCCTCCACGGGCCGCGCCGGCCCGGCGTCGGCTGCTAGCAGTCCGCGTGCGCACTGCAGTCCGCGGTGCCGGCCATGCTGGGGCCGATGAGCGCGACGACGGGGCTGCCGCGCCCCGCCACGGCCGCCATGGCCAAGCGCAGCGAAAACGAAACCGTACCGCGGCGCTGTCTGCCTGATGGGCGAGTCACGCCCGTGTCGTGGGCGTGCGCTGAGCGCGGCCGTGTCGCCGCAAGCAAGCACGCACGCACAAACACACGCGACGCTGGCTTGATTTGCATGCGAGGGCCAGGCGCGCGGTGCCGTGTGCCCTCCCCTTCAGTGCCGGCCTAGACTGCGGCCCTGCGTCCCGGTGACGCGGCCCCGCCGGTGCCCCGCCTTGCTGCCCGCCTGCCCGGCCTGCCCGGGCTGAGGGCGCGGGTCGCGGTGCGCGCGCTCAGGGTGGCGCCTTGCCGCCGCAGCGTCCGCGGACCGGCGTCGTCCTCGGCCGCCATGCCGCCCTCGACAAGGACAAGGGCCACTGCCGGCGTCAAGGGTCAAAGGGCTCGCGGAGGGCAAAGGCCGGCCTTATCTCTGCAGATGCCTGGGATCGACAAGCGGGGCGGCGCGATGTCGGCTGGCTGCCTCTGCCCGCCGAACGCGTCACGACTGCGCTGCGGTTCCACCGGGAAGCCTTCGGCGCGGCGGGCTCGGCGCTCGGCGCTTCGGTGTGCGCGAGGCTTGTACTGCGTCCGTGCCGCGGCGCTGGCAACTCGCGACTGATAGGACCGTGAGATGGGGACGCTCGCCTCGGCCGCCTGGCGCGGGGACGCGGACTCTGGGCCCGCCCTGCTACGCCCTGCTACGCCCTGCTACGCCCTGCCTAGCACCACCCGCCCTTGGGGCCTTGGGCTTCCCGGCGTGGCCAGCGACCGCCAGCGACACAGCCCCTCCCTCCCCTCGAGACTGGCAGTCACCAAACGCCGCTAAGTACGGCAAAATGCACGAAACCAATACCATGGGGCCCTCTTTACTGCTGTGCACGTGCCTGAGTTAACGAGGTGTCGGGTTTGTCCGAAAAAAAGGACCAAAAGTCAGAATAATTTCTTGTTACATACCACATCAAGAATAACACCTGAATACAAGACGAAGAAGTAACTGTGGGATAAATCAAGTCGAGGAGGTCGAAGGGAAGTCAAGGACAATAAGATGGATTTGCAGCACAAATTTATTCCATACAATGGCCATAATGGTTTCAATAAAAATATCTTCGGGGCTTACACTTTTAGATTAGGACTCTGCAAATTTTGACCCTCAAATATGTAAAAAAGGGAAAAAAATATAGCCTAATTTTTATTTGATGAGCCAGTTTTATTTTCTGTTTAAAAATATATAAATACAAACTTTGGATGACAAATGCACCTAATCGATGTTTACATTTTAAAAATATCATTGGAACTGGTGGAAGTCGCAGATCTGAGGTTGCTCAAAATCCACCTCAGAACATCCTCCATGTCCTTTTCATGAGAAGAATGATAAGCAATTAGATGCTTTCATGGCCTGTCCACAGGAAGCAACTCCCAAGTCTCAAATTATTGGACATTCTCAAGAAAAATCCCAAACCTCTCCTAATGCTTTCTTTTTGCAGAAAATAGCATTTGGCATCTTCTACAGGAGAAACAATTTAGAGCCTCTCGTCAATTAGGCTATCTGAGTATGCTTGCTCTTAAATTTATCTAGTGTGCTTTGAGCAAACAATATATTTGCTATGTTCAAAACATATGGGAAGATTTGAATGTTTGAAAAGCAGGGAGATATTTGGCACACAAGGCTTAAAGTTGAGAACTGGATTGTGCTTATGAAGAAGTTCGCAATTTAAAAATTGTAAAATTGTCTTGCATTTTTACACGGATTATGCATGCATCATGCATAGGAGAAAGCCACAGGATATTCTCATATCTTAACTTCCATAGAAAGGAACAACTTATCTCATGTTTACCATGATTTTTTACGTTTTAGGATGTCCACTTAGATAAGAACAGACAAGCTGATAACAGCTTTTGAATTGAAAGACAAGTTCACCAACTTGTTTACATTACCCAAGGCACAATACATGGTGCGTAAAATGAAGTTGACAACAGTGTGGACTGAAGGCACAACTATACTACCAAAATAAGGTTTGACAAGCAACTTCTTGTGCATTTACTGCGGAAACTAGTTTATGGGGCCAACTTTACACACATAAAAAGAAACAATGTGTGGATGTTACAGTAACCATTCTGAAGTACTATAATAAAAGGAAAATAAGTTACACATTTTTATTAGGAACCAGGATACAACTATTTTCAGATCACATCAAAATCACGAACAATTCAAGTTAAAATTATTCGCAGCTTAACACTTACATGTCATGGCTGGAGGATATTTCATAGAGGCCTTTTGCAAAACGTTTGCAAGTAACATCATACAACCATTCAAATCATGGTTATTTTATGAGACCCATTTGTTCTGCACAATCATACACACTGACACAAGGAACACAGGAAAACTCTAACAGAAACAAATGCTCACAGGTAGGCACTCATACACTTACATTCAATATCACACACACATTTTTTATTTTTAAAAATGCACTTTGCTGCATTTTAACTATGTATCAAACATTTCACATTCAAAAAAAAAATTTACAACACAATAATTTACTTGATGTGATTTTTGAATAAAGAACTTTCTTTTTCATGTATTACCATAAAAGGCTTGCACAGATCAACACACAATACATTATGGCCAATCTTTCAACCTGCTCATTACAGTGATTGAAAAACAAAGCCAAAACTGCGTGGTAAGTTAAAATGATTATTGCCATCAAAGCTTAAACTCTCTAGACAATTGCACTCTGGAATACAAAACAAGGGAAGTTGCCCTGAATTAATTTAAAGGGAAAGAAACAGGCTAAAAAGTTTGGAGAACTGAGGATAACAGACCTGCTGCTTCCCTTATCCTGCTCTTTCTCAACTTACAACTACTTTTTGGCACGTCTTTGGTACACAATGGAAATTGATGTTTTTTCCTAAATGAATGAGCAAGTCCTTAGTTCAAAAATCAAGCATATTAATAAAAGTCAAAATAACCTTCAGCAAAGTGAGGAGTCAGAAAAGAATTGAGGAACATGCTCTTCATCTTGTACCACATTTGAGCCCTTCTACAATTAGAAACATAACAGAAGAAGACTATCAAATGGTTGGCTACGTAACTACTGTACGCCAAGCATCCAAGCATGTGACAGTCTTAAATGCTTGTTGATTAAAAAAACAAATTGACGGTTTATGATCTTCCACAGCCATTCTATCTTGCATTTCAAGGAACCAAACCCTTGGCATATTTCTTTTCTTGTACCTGAGAGGGAATGAAAATAATATTAGTGTTTGAAAAATTAATTTAACCCAAGATGAAGGAAGCCAATTATTACCAAGATGCCTCAAAGAAGCTTAGTCCCCAACATCTAAGTCTCCGTCTCCAACCAGATACAGAAACTGGAAAGCTACTGCTAGCAAGCTGATTCCCAGAAGATCTCCCATGGAAGTGAGATAGGGGATGGCAGAGTTGTCAGGATCAATTCCCCTTTTCCACATCCAGTGGATGATAATGTAAGCCAAGTACAGAAGAACAGCAACCTAGAAAAAATTGTATTTCCATCAACATTAGAAAATAATTGGGTGGCTTAAGCCATTATGTTAAGAGCTAGCAAATTGAAACTTACTTGCATGACAGCAACACATAAGTAAACAACAACAAACATGGGAGTCATAGAGGTGTGACCAGCTTTCATATATTTAATTGTGTAGATGAAAATGAGGTGACCAGGAACAACCATACTCATAAGGACACGCGTTGTTCTAGAATGAGTACCTGTAAAATCACAAAAATTTTAACCACAAAAATTTTAACAACAAAACATGATAAAATAGAAGCTTGATGTCAAAAAAATCATGACAACAAAAATATGTAAGGATTTACTGAACTTTAGGCACTTGCCCTGAAAAAAATCGTGCTTCCTAACTGTACTATTCTGAGCTTAAATTCATTATAGCATTACAAGCATACCAACAACAATGACTAGCATTAAACTACTGCATTATATTATTCAAATTAAGCTCCTCCACCTGTTCCTAACAACATTTTTCTGCTACCTACGTATTAAATAAACTGCCCCTGAAGTCACAGCTACTACCCAGGTAAAGCTTTTGGAGAGGAATATACCAGTATAATTGCACCACAAGCTACAAATACAGTTGTTTGATCCTAAACAGGCTGATTACCTTTCATCTTTCTCTCTTCTTCAATGTTAGCTAGAAAATTAGTTATTGGAAAATTAATAAATTAAGTGGTGTTTGACTACTTTTAGTAAAGTTGTTAAAGAAATAAAGAGTCATAATAATTCTGATGTTAGCACAAAAGCCAGCATTAACTTGATGAAGAGATTTTGGTTTTATTTTTAGGTTTAGCACATACCTTTGCCAAAGAACCCAGCCACCGGTGTGATGAAGATTGGATCCCTATGCGTGTCTAGGTCTCCAACTGGGCCATGACGATGCAAAGAGGTTGAAATTCGGCTGGCTTGAACTGCGACTAGGTTGCCTCCAACACCATTGATAACTGGTTGGAAAACTGCGATGCCCTCAAATCTTGAGACCATGTAATCCAATATGAGACCACCAACACTGAAACAGTGGATGAAAGATAAGAAACACTGTTTTCTCAGATAATTAAATTTTCAACAGGAAAAAGAAGTATCTTGTTACCTGCTGATCATCATTGCCAAAACAACTGGAGTCCATCCAGTATAAAGCACTTCTCGTGTTTGTTTATTTTTTTGAGCGATGTAGACCCAAAGGGGTACAAGTGTTATGTATCCCATGATTATTAGAGGTGCCACCCAATCCTGCTTTCCTGCACAAAAAAAAATAAAAACATTGATTAAAATAATTTTTTTTTTTTGCTTTCTTTTTGTTGTGAAGTTTCAGATTGCTCTGAAATTAACCTACCAATACAATAGTATAGCTCTGTAGATACATAGGAGAGGAGAGAGAGAGAAGTTATGTCTCCAAGACTTGCTGCGATTGGTGTTGCCACATTGTCTGGATTTATATTGCAATGTCTTGAAAATACGATGACAGCAGCAGTTATGAGACCTGGGGGGAAAAAAGGAATAAATTTATTCTTCACGTAACTTGCAACATAGGTGCAGACTATATGAAAGGACTCCAATAGTTTTACTGGAAAATTACCTAGTACAAAGCTGGCGATAGAAGCGGTTACAAGACTTGAGGCGCACAGCAGGAGAGCATGGTCCAGCTCCACTGAGTGTGATTTGAGTCCACCCATTACTATTGCCACAACGGATCCAAGAAAACCCACAACTGTGGCCTGGCACTGAAAATACAAAGGCATTCCACATCAAGTTGAGAAAAATTATTGTAAAACAGACCATAAGAGTAAGTACTCTTTAGCTTACCTGGATGAGGGTGAGGTTCGATACAATCATACTCCATTGCTGTCTTGATGTGTCCATATGACCCAAATTAGCCTGAGTTGAGAGGCGAGATGCCAAAGTCATTTCTAAGTTACCTTTAAGACCAAGCAATGCTGGCACCAGTATAACAATTTCTGTTATTTCCTCAAACACACCCCAGTGCTAGAATCAGAGACATACATGTAAATAACAAGAAATTCATATGATGTCAATGTACCATAGAATAATTTTGAAAACATTGTCGAAAGAAAAGGGATCATAAAACTTGCCTGAACAGCATCAAGAACCAGGCCAGCTCCAACCATACCAAATCCTGCAATGAGGAATGGTATGAAAACTTGGATTGCAATGCTGAAGTATGTTTCCTCTTTGGGAGGATCTTGAAGTGGGATGGGACCATCATGAGCAATGCCATTCCCTGGAAGCATCTTTGTTTCCACCACCACATCTGGTAGTCTTTTCCCGCCTCCCTCCGAGTCAGCGACCCCCTCCAGGGCATCGACTAATGTCAGCTCTACAGACTCGTCTCCCCCCGCCATTGTTGAACCCAGTTGTGAGTAACGGTTCTTTAAGGCAGCTGGACCATGACCTCCTGTGCACACCCTGAAACAAGATAATAACAAATAAATGGAGTGTCAAAAATTTGAAACCAAGAAAATGATCAAGTTTGGTGGGTGACAGATCGTCAACATGATAGGCTGGATGGATCCTTGAGATTACTGATTAACTACGCTTCGACAGGGGTAAACAGGGGTAAAACCGTAACACCAACATAGCAAATATAGCTGGTGTATTCACCTGACAAGGAACTGAGGCCATAACCTGAAGTTAACTTAAAGCACACAACCCTTTCAGATGAAATTCCAGTGCTCTTCCCCAGGACAGTTCAACACAGTCCCAGCCACCAAGAGAGATGAACACCCTCGAGAAGCCGAGGCTCCTGACACATTAATGTTGTGATTACATAACCGGACCAGGGCTTTGCCATGCTGCAGCCTAGACTTGTCTTCCACTGCCCCTGACTCGCTCAGCCGACTGGGGACACTGGACAGTGCAGCTTATCAGCCGCTGGATGCGGACAAAATTAACGCGCCACGGCTAATGTTTCGAGAGGGTGACGCAACGTGTGCCACTCAAAAGAAGTAGATAAAGGAAGAGGAAACATGGACTGCAGGCTGCAGCGTGGCTCGCTGGGCGAGGGGATTGGACGGGGTGCGTCCTGCGGCCCCAATACGCTTCGATCCGCGCCGTGCGTGGCCGCGCCTGGGCCTGGGCCGCGCCGCCAAGCAGTGCTCTGCAGTGCCCCTTGGCCACGGCCATAGGCAACCCGCACGCACGCCAGTGAGTGCGGCGGCCTGCCTGCGCCTTCAACGGCCAACGGCAGCCAACGGCCACGATGCTGAGCGAGGGAGGAGGAGGGTCCACCCCTGCAAGAGCCCCGGACTCAGGCCGACCCGCCAGGACCGCCAGGACCACGACCACCAGGACATGCCGACCCCGCGGCCCTGCGCGGCCCGGGGAGGTCACTGTCCGAGGGCACCGCGTGTCCGACACGCGGGTCATCCTGCACCAGCACACGCAGGGCGGCACGACGGAGTCCTGGACGGTGTCCTGGACGGGGTCCTCGGCGACGTCCAGCACGGCGCGCGGCCAGGCAGCCCTTTGTGCTGCGCTGCTGCAGCCGATGCACATCCCCTTTGTGTCTGGCAGCGCGCGCCACGGCGGCCGCTCGGTCAGGGCGCTGCCGAGCCATGGCACTGCACACTGCAGCGCAGAGAGGTTAGGGGTGCGGGGCCGCGGCGCCCTCCACCGCGGCCACACGGTTTGCCACTTTTCCTCGCGACGACGGCACGCCAAACGCGACTAGAAGTAGGTCACTAGCGACTCGGCACGGAGACTGGATGGGAAACTCACTCAAGGAATGACCAGAATAGCGCATTCCGGGTACGCTCCTACGCGTTGACGGTTACATTTCTGACTGAATGAATGGACGGGACGGCTCCGTGTCCAGCGCAGCGCGAGGCGCCCGAGCTGCGGGAGTGAGAGAGAGAGATAGAGAGAGATGCGGCGGGAAGGCTCGATTCGTGCCGCCCTCTCACTCGCACCCTGTCGCCGCACCCCTCCCCGCCGCCCCCTCCTCCCCCTCCACCCCACCGCGTCACCCCCTCCCCCGGTAGTTCTACCGGCCCGCCGGGAAGGTGGCGCCACCGCGCCTCGCCGTTCTCGTCGTTCGGGTCCGGCGGGTTCCCCCGTCGCTACTCGCCGAAGACGGAGATGAGGACTTCGGATTTGCTTCGGGTGCTCGGCTCGTGATCGCTCGGCTTATCCTTGGTGCCCCCTCCCCCGCCTCGTCTAGTGTGTCGCGCGCGTCGCTTGGTGCCTTTGAACGGGACCGCGTGGTTCCCTTTTCTTCCCTTCGATTATTTCCGTGTCATTGACATTGGCCGCCAGTAAACTGATTCGTGAGGAGTCCCGTGAAGGTGCGAGAGAGACAGGCCCGGCCGCTTTCCGCGGAATCACTGCAGGCGCTAAAAACGGCGTGACAGCGTTGAGGCTGCCTGGGACAACAGCGAGGAACAACTGTCCCAAGGCGCGGACAGTTAGCTCGCCGCCCGGAGTCTCAGGGACCAACCCACCGCAGGAAGCAGTGACAGCAGTGAGCCAGAAATATGCATCCTTGAGCAGGAGTATCCCGGAAGTAAGACTTGGGAAGACCCTGTGAGATGTGGCCTATAACGAACTTCGAAGATGGTGCTCTATGATGTTCGGAAATCATTGGAGAGAGAGAGAGAGGGACCTGTCGTCAAATGGATGGCCGAAGGCTCCAGAAACGGGCGGACAGCGAACGAACGGACGGACGGACGGACGCGACATGCAAAATCGATACGGGTGTCTTGGCGTGGAGCCCGCTCTCCTCGGACCACTCGCGGTGCTAAGGACGCGGCGTGTGACGCAGTGTTTGACCCAACAACGTCAACGCGCGGGAAGACGTCGTCATGGAGAACCGGGGGGAGGAAGGCAAACCAGGGGAAACCCGGGCGGCCATTGTGCGCTCTGCCTCTCTCACGGGGCGACTCGTAGCGGAGAGAGAGAGAGAGAGAGAGAGAGAGAGAGAGAGAGAGAGAGAGAGAGAGAGAGAGAGAGAGAGAGAGAGAGAGAGAGAGAGAGAGAGAGAGAGAGAGAGAGAGAGAGAGAAAGCCCAGTACGGCATCGCCCTGCTACAGGTGCAACGCAGTGCGAACCTAACCGCGCGGGGCTGCACTGTCTTTTGTGTCCGTGCATGCGCCGCTCGCGCCTCCCCGCCCCGGCCGGGCCGGGCCGAGAGAGAATGCTCGCCATTTCCGGAACGGGGAACGAAGGAGGAGAAGCAGGCAGGCGGCGGTCTGGCGGTCCGGTCCAGGGACTGCGTCCGCAACGCGGCCCGGGGCGGCGACGCGGCGACCAAGCCAGCGGCTCGCAATCCGCCGCGCTTCCAGCGCCAGAAACAAAACAAAAAATAAAAAAAAAAACACACGAAGGCAGGATTTGTTAAAGAAAAAAAATACAAAAAAAGGAGAGAGAAGTAAAATGAATCGGCCATTCGCCTGGTTAAGAGGCAAGTGCACTGACTTGCCCACGGCGTGGCGGGGCGGGGCGGGGCGGGGCGAGGCGGGCGCGGCCACAGTGGCGTGGCACACACTCGCTGAGGTCGTCGACTCGTGTGGCGTTCACGTCTCATCGTAATTGGCGCCAACTCTGCAAGGAAAGGGAAGGGGAAAAGGAACAGCACTGCGATTCCTGTCGCCCCGGACAGGTCGACTCCAGGGCGCCTACGTACAATGGAAGCGATCTGTGATGCCTCAAGTCGTAAAGTGCGGCTCGTTGGCCAGCCCGGCGGCAGCCCGGCGGCCAGGGTCCAGGGCAAAATGAATTGCCAACGACGAAACACAAAATGCAGCGCGCTGCAGGAGCATCCTCAGCGCTGTTCGGTCTCAGACGACCAGCGTTCGAGTAAGCGACCACTGCACGAATAACACGACGAGTATCGCCGACGCAAGTAGAAAAGCAGGACCCAGCCGCAGCCGGCATAAGCTGGGTGCCTGGTGTGTGTTTGTGTGTCTGGGTGGGTGGTCTCGATCTCCCCCGTCGCCGCCCTACGTCGCGGCGGTATATAGTAGTCGCTCCCCTGAACGGCCCGTAAGCTCCCCCCCCCTCACTCACACATACATTGAAGCGGTGTCCAGGACGGGGACGGGTCTGGACGCTGGGACAACGATAGGATGCTGAACTTCGGACGCGGGGCCGGTGCGGTGCAAACAATGTCACCTCTCTCTCTCTCTCTCTCTCTCTCTCTCTCTCTCTCTCTCTCTCTCTCTCTCTCTCTCTCTCTCTCTCTCTCTCTCTCTCTCTCTCTCTCTCTCTCTCTCTCTGGACCTGGACCAACCTGGTCACCAAGGCTGGCCGAGGCTGGCGGGCTGGCCACCCTCCTCCGCCCAGCAACAGGCCAACAGGTCGGACGAGGCGGCCTGCACTGACTGCAGAGCGGTGACCCGGGTGGTGACCTGGCCACCGCCAAGTCGCAGTCTCATTCCTCTCTGTGCGGCACACTGTGCGGCGTCTGCCGCACGTGGCGACCTAACGCCTCTCGTTCCTCTCCGCGTCCTTGGCTCGTCCTCAGCGCTCTATCACTTGCTAAGCCCCACCCCTCTAACCGCCTCCGCCCCATCCAGCTCCACCTGCCTGGCCCACTGTGCAGGCTCGGGTTGGCGCGGCGTGCGGGTGCCGTTGTGGGCCGGGGAGGGGGAGGGGTCGACGTTCGCCTCATCCAGGATAGCGTGTAACCCTCGGCGCCGCGTGCGGCCAGGGGTCTTCCGGGGGCAAAGCGCCAACCGCGCGACGACGGTTGGACCCAGCAAGATGCACTAGGCGGGCCTAGAGTCGCGGGCCGGCCCGCACTGCACCTCTGCGACGCAGGCCGAGGGGCGGCCTGCCTGCCAGGCGGCCTGCCAGCCTGCTGCCAGCGCGGTCCGTCCCGCCCGGCCGGCCGCCCGTCGGCCGCAAAGCTTTAACTCCCCGCCGAGCGCGCTGTGCTGATTGGCTGATTGGTAAACGCCGCGAAGCGCGAACGGTCCAAGTGTGACTCGTGACGTAAGGCCGCCAGCGCGCCGTTTTGAGGCTGTCTTTGCGGTTTTCCGAGAAGCAGCCAACACAGTACAGAACCGAGTGCAAATGAAGACATCGTTGGCAGCGTGGCAGGCACCGCTCCCGGCGCGGAAAGCTTTCTTCCGTCTGAAGCGGCCTTGACTAGAGGAGAGACAAAATCAAATACCTCCACTCGTAACAAACACGGTGACACACACACACACACACTCACACAGAGACCACGTTCACCTTAAATGCCAATAATAGCACCCACTCGTTCGAGGAACCACTACATGCCCTCCCCATACCTTAGAACCAAATTAACTTAAATTTTGTTCGTTTGTGTTTCGCATCATAGGCGGGAATCCGCGTTGGAAATGGCGGCGGAAGGCTCCCACGACCTACTGTGCGGCCAAAACAGCGGATAGACAAACATGTACTAGGAGAAAACAAGAACTCGATGAGGCTGCTCTTCGGTCGCCAAACTAGTTCCGCGGGTCCATACGGGTCCGTGACTACAGCCGCCATTGTTGACTCAGGTCAGGGTCGGCGCCACCCTGGACCACCTAACCCCCTACCCGGCCTGATGCCGACCCTACCTCCTGACGAGGGCACTTCCGGAGAACATGGTGGAGGCGTTTCCGGTTCAGGTTGAGGGACTCTATGCCGAGTCGTTAAATCCGCGATCCGTAATTGCGAGTCGATCCGCTGCCGCGCTCACGCTGCCGGCCGTTACATTTCGACTGGCGGGTGCCACGCGATGCCATATCTGCCACCGATCGGGCCCGAGTTGCGTCGGCTTGTATGCACATGTGGCAGAAAAAAAAAAGAAAGACAAGAGGAGCAGTGACGATTGCAGCCGCTCGGGGCATCGGGAACTGCCGAATGCGCAAATATAGGGAGGGGCCGCCGGGGCCGCCGCGCCAGGCCAATCGGCGCACACCGTGGATTTGATTCAGCGGGGTCGCTCGCTCGGCTCGACAGCCAACACCCAAAATAAAGTCATTTTGAAACTCTTTAATATGAATGGGCATGATGAGGACTTGAACCCCTGCTGGAATGGATAGGGGGGATGGACCCAGGCACAAGGGGCCTTAGTTGTTGTTGCCGCTGTCGGGGATAAGGTGACAAATGGCCAACCGTCCGAGACACAACAAAAGCAACGAAAGCGTCGCCCCGCCCAGACACCGTCTATCTCCCCGCGTCACGGCCGGGTCACGTGACCATCATGGCAGCACAGTGAATCGGCCGAGACGACTCCCTCGGCATTCTATCCTTTTCCTGGCCGCGGGTTATGGGTGCCGAGTCCGGGCGGTCCGGCCAGCACGGCCCCGGTGGCCGCCGCCGCGTCCGTTGACATGGCAAGGCGCGGCCGAGCCACGCGCTCTGTCTCTCTCGCTCCCCTGCGTCACGGAGTGCGTCAGTGTCCTGGAATCGCGCGGCAGGTAAACGATCCCGTGACCTCTGACTGGGCGGCGCGCCCGCCTGCCGCACTGGCCGCCTGCTTCTAGGAGCCGCGTGTCGTGCGTCCATCAGCGCGCGTTCCTTGTCCACGTGGGCACTCTGCCGGCCGCCGTGTAGGGCTGCAGGGCTCGCTGGGTGGGCCGGGGCCGGGCTGGCCGGGCTGGCTGGCCGGGCGGCGCGAGGCGAGACGTCCGAGAGGCTTCTTCGGCCCTGACCCTGGCACGGGTATTACCGGCCGGCAAGCCTACCGGCGGCACGGCGCGGACTTGACAGCCACTTGGTCCCGCCAACCCAAGCAGAACCGCGTCGCCGAGACACGCGCGTCGCCAAGTACCTCATCAAATAGGGGTGTAAACCAAGGGCCGTACCTTGCAGGTGTCCGAGCGGGGCAGAGATTGTGCCGGAAATATTATCGCCACGACGAACCCTGCCCATCACGCTGTCTGCACGACAGGTGTCTGAATGGGGTCCGGATGCCGCAGCGCGCGGGGTGAAATTTAATGTTTCAGTGGATCAAGAAGTGGAACTTGGCGGCGGCAGGGAGGAGCACTGGAGGAGGACACGGCGAACTACTGTCTGCGGCCAAGGCGCTGGCCGACAAGTGGAGCCAGGTCGCAATGCACACAATACTTGGCGATCGGAACACCGAAACACGACCCGGCGCCTCTGCGAGGCTCCTCCAGCCTGTTGCGCAACCCGCCAATAAGGGCGCGCCGTGACATTGAAGGCGGAGCGGCTCCGCGCTGTGCTCGCGGAACGCCCCGCGCGGAACGCCCCGCGGAACGCCCCGCGGAACGCCCCGCGGAACGCCCCGCGGAACGCCCCGCGGAACGCCCCGCGAGTGCAAGGGTCTGAGAGTGCCCCGTGTGTCCGCGGCCAATCCGCGCCCATCCGCCGTCCTTCACTGCTCCTTCACGGCCCAGCAGCTCTGCCTCCGAACAGGGGCGCGTCTCTCTCTCACTCGTGGAGCGTGCCAGCGTGCCGCATCGGAACATCGCTCTGCGGCGTCGCGTCCGAGGCGTTCGCCAGAGGTGCGCGACGCCGCGTCCACCGCGCTGTATCGCGCCGCGGCCACGCCTTCGGTTGCCTGCGGCTTGCTTCCGCACGCCGCGGCGTCGCTCTGTCTCTCTCGCACCCCTGCGGCGCGCCCCGTGAGTGCGAGAGAGACAGGAGGCGCCGCTCGGCGGCAGCCCGCACGCCTCGATGGGGAACTCCGACGCCACACGCGACAAGGCGCAATTCACGGGCTGCAGTGCGACGGCGCGTGCGCAGCGCTTCGTCGCTCTGTCTCTCTCGCACTCGCGGGGCATCCGGCCGGCGGGCCGCGGCCACCGCGTCCAGCAAAGCGTCTCCTCGGCTCGGCTCAGTGGCATGGCCCGAGTTTGCGCCTCGAGTTCGAAGCAGGCGTGCGAAAATGGAAGTGAGCCGCGAAATTCCCGCGTTTTTCAAAGTCAAGGAGACGGCGTCACTTTCGAGTTAAACATACAGGCCGGACGGCCGCGCGCTTTGCTTTTCGCAGAATCAAATTAATTTGGATTGGGAGCGAGGCTGATTCACACGCATCCTGTTGAGCGTCTCGTGGACGCACGACGCGGCGGCGCGGCCAAGCAGGCCGTGCAGGAGGACGGAGCGGGGGCGGTGTCCGCGGCCCGGCCTGGTCACGCCGTGGTGTCGACGCGGGCGACGACGCCATCCTGGCCGGCCGGACAGCGCCGGTTCTTGTTATTGTCACCAAGGACACAGTTGTCACACGTTGAGTTGGTGACGAGACGAGAGACTCACGGCGCGCTAAGACCCTGTGCGAGACTACGGGGAGCAGGCTGCGCCGCCGCTGACCCAGCCAACCAACCCAGAGAACCCAGTCAGCCCAGCCCGGTCTGCCCAGTCAACCCGGCCCCATAGCCTCCGGCCCATAGCCCATTCAGCACCTGATAACCCTCGCGGTTTGGGGTTCGGCCGCAGGCCCTCCAGGCTCTCGGGCAGGACGCTACACGACGCGAAACAGGAGGCACGCAAAAGCCGGCGCGAATCTCTCTCTCTTACGCGCTGCGTGGGCGGGGGCGCGGGGGACGCGCCACTGCCCCCCCCCTCCCCATCTCCAGCGTCGTCGCCGTGTTGACGTCGTCGCGGGGGACGCCAAGTGTTGATGCCTCGTTGACGCCTCAGAGGGTCAGTAGGAGGCTGCAAAAAATTTGGTGGGAGGAAACCTTGTTCCCTTAAGTACTTGTGTTTCGGCCCTGCCGGGGTCGCTACCCTCAGTGTGTGATGCACTGTGCGTGCAGCTCAACTGAGTGCCCAGCCCCCATCCTCCCGCCGCTTCCAGGAGGCGTGCTTTTTCTTTCATTCTTGGCAGACTCCAAACAAAGTAAAACCAACTGCAAGCCTTGCAAAAAAAAAAATAATAATAATTGCAAAACACAGTGTAGGCTCTGTGCGAGTTGCTCGCTGCTCGAGTGAGGCCCTTACCCTACGTGTGCTCCATCTCCGCTGCACTCGCAGCTGCAGGCCGGCGGTGCGTGGGCGTTCCCCTGGGCGTTCCCGGGGGCGTTCCCGTGGACGTTCGCCTGGGCGTTCCCCTGGGCGTTCCCATGCAGGTGGCCCTGGAGGTTGCCCTGGGCCTGGTGGGCGGTCTGGGCGGCGTGGGGCCCTTGGGGCCCATGGGCGTGCTGCCTTGCGGCGGACGTCATCTCGCGCTGCTGCTTGCCCGCACTGCACGCACGGCCCCCCGGGCACGCGGACACGCCGGACACGCCGGACACGGCACTCGGAACGTCATCGGCGTCCTTATCGGCACGCATTCGCCGCACAGAGTCCTGTCCATCCTGGGCGAGCGGGCCGCGCGCGCCGCGCGCGCAGGGTGAGTCGGCCACGGCCCTCGGCGAGGCCCTCGGCGAGGCCCTCGGCGAGGCCAACCCCGTCGGGCCGCCCTGGTCGGCCGTCGGCGCCGTCCAACCGCCCTCCGTACGTCAGCACGTCATGCAGGTCCGGGCCTGCGACCTGCGGTGCTTGTCGAGCACGCGGCTCGGTGCAGTCGGCAGTCCACTCGTGGCACGACGGCGTGGTGTGACGGGCGAGTCACGGCGAGCCGCCCGTCCGCGACACGACACTGGTGCACGCGCCGCGGCGCTGGCCAGGCTGGTCTGCGGCGCGAGGGCCAGGCCGAGGCCAGGACCAGGGCGGCACGGAGCCTGCGAGGAGCAGCGCCGACGAGTCCAGTCCAAGGCACGGCCACTGTGTCTCGGACACGCTGTGTCTCGGACGGTCTCGGACACGCCGCACGTCGCCGCCCAGCCAAACGGCCCCGCGGGGCACCGGGGGAGGAGGGATGGCAGGGGGAGGGGGTAGACGATTGGGAGAACGGATTGCAGGGGAGGGGCGGGGTGGTGGTAATCACGGAGACAGAGCGGGTCTGCAAACAGGGTAATGGGGGATGGCGGGGATGATGGCGAAAAGGGATAATTCGATGCGACGAGCCGCGGTGTGGCCGCGTGGGTGAAAGAAGTCTATTTCTAGCGGAGAAATGTCCACACCGCGTCGCTTTGCTGCCACCACACCACTTGCAACCCCAGTCAACAGGTGGCCTCCTCGACAACGAGCTGTGGGTGGGGCAGAAGGTAAAGAACGAACAGCTCTCTTTTTCCCACAGCAAATTCAAAAATGGAAAGGAAATGGGAGATTTCAAATATACGAGGTCTCTCAGAAATGTTATCCTAAAAATTCTTGACGACACACAGCGTCGATATTCCTTTTCGCAGTGTGCGGTATAACAGAATAAAAGACATAGGGTGTGGGATGAAGACAAATGAGAGATAAAGGGCGAAGGTCAGAGACTGTATGCGGCCGATAGACAGACGGCTGGCTGGAGGGCTCATTGGCGCGTTGGGGCCGCCACCTGCAGGGGCGTGCGTGCGTGCAGGACGAGGTCCAGGGCGGTCAGGGCTGGCGTCCAGGGCCGGACGACGGGCCGAGGACGCACTACACGCCGGGGCGGCGCGGCGCGGCCTCGCTCACGGCACGGCCCATTGGGACGGGTCTCTCCCTGCGCGTCGTGGCGGCACTCACTGGGGCAGGTTCACTGGGGCAGGTTCACTGGGGCAGGTTCGCGTGCACTTACGTTGTTCGCTCCGCTCGCCAAGACTGCTCCCGAACCAAGCCGGCAGAGGGAAGCTCTCAATACCACCTCCCTGCAGATTAGGCGGCTAGGACTGGACGCGGTGACCGCCCACTACGTCAGCCCAACTCACCATTTCCAGACATTTTTTTTTTCGGCGAAATTCGCCGTCATGACCCATCCTGTCCTCGGCCGCCGTTTCGCGCCGTGCATGCGTCCATGAATCCCTCCGTCCGTGCCGTCCGTGGCGTCGTCCGGGCGGCGAGATTAAGATTTATCACTGTGTCATGCGGTGTCGCTGTGATAGGCCTTCCCTTCGGGCGCGGGGTGCGGGGCGCGGCGTGGGGGGGTTGGTCGCGGTCGCCACCGCGATGCGCGGCCCGCCGGCCCGGCCCCGCCAGGGCCCCGCCCTCCGCCGAAGGCTAAGCACTGCTAAGCAGCCAGGATGTGGAAGTGACGCCGTGTTTTCTCGTGACCAAATTGCGCCCCCGCCCCGCCGCCTCCGTCCCAGCAGTTTGGCGCGTCGCGCCGCCACGGCAGAAGGCTCTCCGTGACGGTCAATTCGTGAAAACTGGTCTCGTTTCGTCGTTTGACGGACGGCATTAGCGGGATTAGCATAGGACGCGCGCTGCCGGGCCTACACTGCTCGTGGGGCGTGCCAGGCGTGCCGCCAGGGGTGCGAGAGAGGCAGGGCTCTGCGCGCGGCGCGGACTGCCTTGCCTAGCTCAGGTGCTGAGGTGTGCCCACCACCGTGTTCTGGCGACGGCCGACTCCTCGCCCTGCCCCCTCCACAGCATCCATGGGGCCGCCGCGTTTGATTGGATAAACTGCGACACCATTGTGGCTATTATCAAGCCAGCCATCAAGTGGACCCTGACCGAAATAGTGACACCTCTCCTTCACACCTCCAGTCGCTCCAGGAGCCCGCGTCTCTAGCGTGCTGGAGGGCGTCCAGCTCGCCGGCGCGCCGCCCCGCCGACGCACTCCACGCAGAGCCCCTGTCAACGGGGGGCTAGGCAACCCAGCTGGCATCGCGTAGCATCGCGCACTCGCCGAGCGAGAGGAGTACTCTGCCAGAGTCGGAGCAGTCAGATTTGTCGGTCGGCCGGCGTCGCGCTCCTTGCCGCCCTTGGGCTGGTGGCTTTGGCTGTAGTTGACTCAGATACCTGAGTGCAAGAAGAATGCGTGTGAGGTAATGCAATCACGGTGACCATAGAGAAACAAAAGGAGTTTGCTGATCAATTTTATTCATTTTTTGAATGCAATAAGAAGTATGAAGAAAATTAGCTCAGTAACGGATCCACAAATGACCATGCACGTGAAACATTAACCAGTTTGAATTATAATTCAATTCCTTGAGTTGTCTTTAACTTAATTTGACTAGATGAGAAAATCATAAAAATAGTAGGTTTACACAAAAAGCTACCTCAACAACTCTAACAAAACATAACTGAATTTTTAAGTATACATAATACTGAAAATAATTTATTAAAACTGATGTAAAACATCTTTGCATAACACCAGCAATTATGGTGCATGAATTATAAGGGAAAAGCTTAGAGTTGGTACACTTACTTGGTTTAGTAGGACATTTTGCTGAATAACAAGACCTCAAATGAGCAACTTACATGAATCTTTTTCAGGCTGACAGCTTAACTATTTAAAAGCTCAGTAAAATGTGGTACAATTAAGTCAATAGAAGTTCATCACAGTGTATACAGAAATATTAAATAGAAATGTTTGGCTTCAATCATAAACGGTCTTCTGAGCTAATGACACAGAACAGGAACAGGAAGCTAGAAATTAGGTACTTGCAAATTCCAGGAGACCATAATCCCACTTTTTAAATGTCTCTCCAACCATTAGCAAGGCAAAATTTGACAAAGAATAAATCTACAGTAGAAAATACAAAGTGATCTATTGACACTATTCTTACCTCATTTCCTACAGTACACCTTTAATTCTGAAAAATTGCAATCAATCAATTTCGTGAAATTTATCTAGTAATTAATCACAAGGCAGAAAACTAAGGCAATCTCTGAGACACAAGATTACTTCCACAGATGAGTTCAAAGACCTGGAGTTGAAACAGGTCAGGATGAAAATCAAACAAAGTACCAAAATGTGGTTTGACAGCAGAAAGCATTTACTATAAAATTAATAAAACTGTTCCAACAATTACCTTCCTTTTTGAAGAGAGGGTTTTTGTTTCTCATTAGTTTTTGAAATTAAAGTCATCTTACACAAATCTAATTAAAGAGCTATTCTTAAACGGAGTTTCCCACATTCTTTGCAATAACTTACTACCTTCAAAGATATACATACACCCTTTAATTAACAAAAGATAAAAGGGACACAGGAGATAACAAAATTGGTTGAGAATACCCTCCTCACTCAGAACCAAAGCACTACAAGCATCCACTAGTTCTTTTTGAAATCAAAACAACAACAACAACAACAAAATTCATCATCACACTTCACGTAGTAGCAATTTTCATTCAATGGTGTTGCTAACACTTTGTTTCAAATTGACATAGCAGCTCCACATTCATTCAGAGATTGCACAGCTCCTAAAATAACATGGATTGGAATCTTAAATTCAGAAGGAATTACTTCCTTTAACCCTGAAGTTCACTTTACTTTTACATCAGCAAGCAATGAACACAACACCATCACATATTGCTTTTTCGAACAAGATGCTTAGGAGCTAAGCTGACAAACAAATTGCATGTGTGAAGAGTTCTTGTAGCAAAGTTAAACCAGTACAAGTTGTGTGACAATTGCCGGGCTTACTTGAAGTAACAACATGAGACTGTAAGCTAAAAGCAACCTTAAAACATAAGAGGGCTTCTTAAAAAATTTAACAGTATACAAAGGGTACTCCAACTTTCCAATCTTCATTGATGATAAAAATCACAGACAAACAATCATGAAAATATACCCTGTATATTTCACAGCACTCTAATGTGAAAAACATATTTCAACTCACTTTTCATAAATATTGCTGTTCGCATATTGCATAAGCTACCAATAACTTTCCACCATCTTGCCCGAATAATTCACACATACCATACTTTCTACACAGAGGAGAAAAACAAAAAAGACAAGTTGATTACTTAATTAACTGGAGATAATGTTTGTCAGCTGAGCTCATATTCACCACAGAACAGGTCAGCTAGTCACAATAAAATTTTATAGCACATGGAGTAATCAAAATGGTTTACAAAATTAAGTGATTTCTTTGGCTATATATATATATATACTGTATAACACACGAAATAGATAAAAATTCTTATGATTCAACAGATGATATTATCACTCACTACATTATAAGAAGAGCTAAAATTTAAGTAAGGCACATAGCTATTTGTTTGGTGTCATTCTGAAACATCAATTGAACAGCTATCCAGAGAACCAACAACACTGATCCAATAATATGCCACACAAGGCAACAGAAAAAACATATCTGATATCTAACAGATACAGTAATAACTGGTAGATAAGTAAAGATTGTAGGTTCTACAGATCTAGGACATCACAATCAATCGAAGTTTAGATAAAATGAACACCTCTGGCACACTCAAAACATGACACAAAGATTTTGAGTAACTTCAAGATATCAACATTTGTTAAATCTCTTTTGTCATAACAAAATTAAAGTTACAACTTATCAAAAAGCTTATTTCTAACTCTCAGTGCAGCGCCCACAAGTATCTAAACGAGACAAACTACAGATGAATTTTAACAATATAAATTGCAATAACAAAAAGTGCTGTATGCAGTTTTACCAAAAGATGCCTCCAATTTGATTCTTACGCAAGCTCCAAGCTTGACCTTCCAAACAGCAATGACCGAAAACACACTATGATTAAACTTGTTGCTGATACAACAGGGATGGGCAACAGGCACGAGCACTAGGCTTGGCCACTCTGAACCCCGAGCCAGAGACAACGAGGTCGAGTTGACCAGCTCTGGAGAAAAAGACAGAACTGCGATTCCACGAAAGTGGGATAAGTTATTTGACACAACGCACATCGGATTTAATTGCAAAACTGCAATATTCCCTTCTTCCTGTTGATGGCTATAATGCTAAGACTAATACCTTAAGCACGGGTAGTGGTTGCTTTCGTCACAAACTCCTAAAGTTATTTTCTTGTTATAAAGCCCTCAACCATGTCAGTAAAGTAACAGCTCCGCATTGAAAAGCAAATAGAAATGCAGACAGAAAAAAAATAAAATGGATCCAGTAGAGGATTTTAAAAAGAGCAAGCATGGAGCTTGACAAAAATAGCAAATGTGCTGGTTGTGTCTTTCTGCACCATATGTTATTAAAGCTAAATTACATGCACTAAATTATTATAAGTAAATGAAGTCACCAGCCTATACACTTAACATTCCCTAAGACACAAATAAGAAGCAACGAATCAGCTTGCGATTTCTATTTCAATGTCACTCAAATAAATTATTCCTTTGACCCCTGAAGATGCACAAAATTGTTTTGACGCGTGAGAGCATTTGTTACCTTCGTAGTTTCCCCTCCAAGCCATGCATTAGGTAAATGCAGGCCTGGAAAGCATTTATCAGAGCACCGAGCACTGTAACACATACAGTAAAAGCAGCTTGTTAAGTACAATGCAAAGCAATACAATATTTACAACATATAATGGAAGTCTATGAAGACGATGGAGTGGAAATATTTGGACTAAAACTCACGGCATTCTTTTTGTGGGATGAGGATGTGGGGGAACCTGATGGATTAGGAGAACAGGTCTCAACATTTCGAACAGGTGTTCCATGGTTGCATTCTGATGGATTGCAAGAACATGGTGGCGACGTCTGAGTGCTTTTCAATGGGGCCTGTTGTGACTGCTCCAAAAGTTGTTTACTAACTCTTTCTTCTTCTGCAACTCCTTCCAACTCTTGTTTGTGGAGCAAACGAGCCAACTCCTCACTATCAAGTAAAAACAAACATAAAAGAAAAATACGATTCATTACAAGGTTATTAAAATAATGTTCACCCAAAACCAGACAGTTACATAGAGCACTGAAACATCAGATAAGCGTCTGTTCATCCTGGCTATCTGATCAGAAGGATCACGGCAAAGGGATAATGAAAATATCAAACAAACAGTCTAAAATTTAATAATTTAAAAACAAGAAAGTAGACATGCATTTAAAGAAATTAACTTGTAAGACTCACTCTGAAAGTTCAGACAGGTCCTCATCGGGGTGAGACTTTTTAACATCATCCCATGATTCATCAAGACGCTGCATATCTTCTTGCAATGCCAAAGCCACCATATAGCTAGACAAGGAACGTTGAAGCCAATGCCACCATTAAAAATGCACAAACCCAACACTAAGAATGAAATAGTTTCACAGAAGAGACAAAGAAGTTTTTCCACGCACTAGGCTCTTGGCAGGGTTCAAAAACAAAATATGAGGCAAAAAATGCACTTATTGGGCACAGGAAAAATGAGAGAGGGAAAAGGCCAGGAGCTGGGAGGGAAACGGAAATGACAGTTGTGAAGGGACATGGGGTGGAAGCATTCATTCAATCTAAACCCAAATACAAAACTTCACACTTGCACTGCAGGATTTAAAAGCATTACTTACTCTTGATCAATCTGAGACATAGTTGCCGTTGCAGGGGAGAAATCTGATGTGGTTTTAGGTGGGACATTTTTGAAGTCACTATCCACAAACATGGAGTCACCTTCAATATTGCAAAACATTTCCCAAACCACATTATACTCATGAAGAAAACCTTGGTCTGTCACTAGAAGAAATAGTTCATTTTGCACCTGGAATACAGAGATAGAAAAGGATAACTCTCATAGAAAAATTAATTATTAACAAAAGAAATGAAGCACGTGTTGCATTTACTTGTTGTGTGTTCTGCTGCCTACTTGATGTTGGAACCTAAAATCAATGAAAGGAAAACAAAAAATGTTATCATTCTAAGGGAATCGAATATGTTATAGCAAGAGTTAATAGAGCATACCCTTCGTTTGAATATTGTACTGAAATGATTGTTCCTGAAGATGACCGCAAGCTCATTATCAGCCATGACAGAGTTCAGTTCACATAATCCATGGTACGTCAACTGGGAGGCGCTGCTTTCAAGGAATTGTTCCGCCAATAGAGCTGAGGTGCAACAGAGAGTACAAATAACACCTCAAGAATATGATGGGCATAGTTAGGAAGTCAAAACTAAGTATACTTACCTCTGGTAACTTTGGTAGAATCATCAGCCATCTTATCCTGAATGATCATCTCCACTAACTGATTGTATCCCATGTGTCCTAGAGCTGCCACTGTCTCAGTTGCTTGAGGATCGACAACCCAACCATGGTACAGGGAAATGTCAAGTAAATCAAACACAGTGCATGCCTCAGTGAATTCAAAATTTGAAACCCTAGGTTTAGACAGAGATAAATATGGTTAGCACAAACATGATAGGCTCAACCTGGAATCGCAATAGTATCAAGGAATGGTCAAAGAGGCAGAGGGTTACACTGGACATACCCAGTAAATTTAACGTTGACATCAAGGCCAGAATGCAGCTGAGGCAACAGTGACATTGCATCATGCATGTTTTGTTCAAAGTTGCGCATGATCTCTTCTGAATTGTCCTAAAAATAAAAAGAAGGAAATTTAATGAGAGACTCAAGTTTTATTAAAGCTAATAATACATTGAGGACTATGTTGAATATGTCACCTCTGGTCTACTTTCAACAATGTTGTTTGCAACATGGGTCAGAAGTTCCTCTGAAGTGATACAAGATGCATTTGCCGGGAGCTTCATTTTACCCCGAAGGAGGAGGATATTTGCAATAGCTATCAAGGGGCAAGGTCCATTCTGATTCTGCGTTATAATAGGAGTCTTGTGTTCATGCCACGTAATCCACTTCAACTGATATTCTTCAGGGCCTTTACTTGATGAGACAGGGCTGCTTTCTGATGAAGACTTCTTGCTGGTCTTGATGTTGGCATCAGAACTAACTACAGGTTCAATTGAAAGTGCCCTCATTTGTTGAGCTGTAGTTCCTACAAGATCATCATCTTGAGAAGTGCACATGTGTATTTTTAATTCAGTACTGTCTGGTGAAGCAGGCAACATAGTTTTGACTGCATAGCAGTTACTGGATTGTACGTCCCCCTCCGTTATAACAGAGGCATTGGCAGTACTTGCCATTTCAGCACGTGAGGAATTTGAGGATGACGATTCAGACTGAAGCTGCAAACAAGCAATGAGCAATGGAGTGCAATTAACAGTGATTTTGTGCTGTTCATAAGAGTAGAAACGATACTTACAGATGGTTGACAATTCACAACTTCATTTGTGAAGCCTTTGGCAGGATGAATGTCCAGTGATGACTCATCCATGTTGACGTTGGCTTGTCCTGTAACAGGCAGAATATTCATTCACTTTCATTTGCAGTGATAACAAACCAAATCAAACATTCATTGAAAAAATCTTTCCCAAACTTCTGTTCAAATATACCCCAACAACTACACATTGAAGCGACAAAACAGGGTCTTATGAAGTGTGAAATTCATAGTAAAACATTATTTCCTAAGCGTAATTCAATTCAATACAGCCTTTCCCGTCGAGAAACGACGCAAAATCACAAAATTGGTCGGGAAGTTAGGTTAGGTCTTGGTACGTCAGTTCAGACACTCCCATGTTTTATCAATTTGATCGACCATTAAAAATCAAATCCCGACGATTCAAACAACGAAAGTTAACGAGAATGTCAGAGGACATCCGTAACAAGCTAAGTCACTGGTAGGGGTAGGCCAGGCCCTTCGTGGGTTCGAAATTCAGAGGCACAGAAAACAAAGAGAGTGGGGTGGTAGCGACTGAATGTTCAAATCGAAAGCATAGGGAAGGGTCACAATGAAATGCATACTTGCCGATTAAACTAGGATCATGCCAATTCTGCGGGGCAATGACAATGAAGCGTTCGCGACAGACTGAGGGGAGGTCCTCGGTTCGTTGGTGGAAACCAACCAAAACACAAGCACGTCACTCGGACAGATTTAATGGTCTTCTACGGGCATTTTCCTCCAGTACTGTTGTCGCCTCCGACTGATTTGAAACATTCACTGGATACCCGTCACTTTGCTAGACATGACAATGCCGAACAATGCGATTATCTTCACGACAAATAAACTCAGTGCTCAGAACTTGAACGTCTTTATATATCACGCCCATCCACACTCCCTCCCTCTCCTCAAATTTGGCTAGCCTCCACCCTTGAGGCGCGAATTTTGAACTCCTGGCACTCGTTGAGGGACGCATGGACAGATTTGTCCATGAGAACAGATTGAGAATGCGTGAATGGTCGTCAAACTTACGTCGTGCTCTAATGAAGTACAAAAGAGTTCTGTTTTTAACATAATAAACGCCCTGTTCTATTAATCTACTTTTTGAACTCGACGCTTTTAGTCCCTCCGGAGATTATGACAAGGCGCTGGATGGGGGTGCCAACTAAAACTGAGGACAGCTTTTATTTTTAATGTATTTATTGTAGATTGTTTTTGGTCGTTTTATGATATTACAGATTATTTTTGAGTGTTTTTCATCCTTAAAAAACCGTTGAACATAGAAGTCACGCTTCGATTCAAAGGGTTGTTCCTCATTGAGAATTGTCGTTGTTGTGTTAACATTGTTGACATCGCGTCGCCATATTGGATTTTGGCATTGTGAATCTTCTTTTGTATGACTGTGTGCGTCAGGGGACCAAATTCACTTAATTCGTGTTCATTCAGCGGTGAGATTTATCTGAACCACCGTAAACGTTGTGCTCGTTGAAAGCTGCTTCACAGATTATGTATTTTAAAACCTGAACGTGTGTAGGAGCCAACCGTAATCACGAATCGGCTTCAGCCTGTGCTGCTTCAGACTCCGTGTAGGGGCGGTATTAGGAAACTTCTACCCTTATTTCTAGCCAGAGGAAGGTCGATATTGTGAGTATCTTGCTTTGGCACTCTTAAGCATTTTCGTCTTGTCTGTATAATTCTCTTCGACATTCAAGGATCTTGGTACTTGTGTACCGTCAGCGCAACGCTGTCTTCCACAGCGCGTTCTGTTTTTGATGACAACATCTATATGTTTTCTTGAAGCTTTAGTCCATTTCTCTATTGAACGAAACAAAAATCATTTTGGTTTATGTGAAAAATCACGTCTGAGTTAGTGGCTCTCAGAACGTCAGTTGTGGTGTGAGCAATTTTGTCTTTGTCAGCAGATCCTCAATTGGCACTGACAACATTATTTAACACCCTCATTTTTGTTGATAATTCTAAGCAGCTATTATATGGTGTACTCAGTCAGTGACAGTCAATTCTTTGCTCAGCAGGACTTTAATTTGTGCATTGAAGCACCAGCATGGAGGACCTATGATTGGTTGCAATGCCATGTGTCCCTTGTGTAGAGATTGTCGAAAAGCCTGATGTGAAAAGGCACCTGACTAGAGGGGAAGCACTTTTGAAAAGTATGGAGAATAATGCTGAACAATTGAAGAAAATAGAGAAAAGACAGCATGAACTCGAAGTTGCCATACACAAATTATCCTCTAACATTGAGCAGCTGAAGAAGATTGTGCAAGAAGCCAATTTGTAAAACCAGACTAAAATTGTCTATAGCGTAGTAGGATCATCTACAGACGTTGTAATTACTAGTATTACTTCTGTACCCAGATAAAAGTTTCTGGGAGCACTAGAAGGTTTTGTAAAATTTGGTTTGAGATGAAACCTTTAATGGTTTTAGTCAAAATTTACTCTCTTTGGTCAGTGACTATTTAAATTCTACAAGGTGATGTGTAAGTAATGTCATTTATGCATTTGTGGCATGCAAATTAGATTTTGTCTAGACAAACACTTACAGATTTCCTCACTTTGTACATATTTTCAGATATCACATTACGGAAATGAATTCTCACTTCTGTCAAATATGGGTAGTTGCTTCTGTTAGGGCCAATTTAAGTCCAATTTAGTCATCTAGTTGCTGTTGTGCTTAACATTTTTGAGTCCTCTGACCACCTTTGGCTGTGGATTTGCTTGGCATATTTCCCTTGCACAGATGCTTGAATTAATTGATTGAATGAATTCAATTTGAATTAAATGTTAAAGTTACTCACTGTTACTGGTGACATTTGATGCAATGGTTGTGACTGCATTAGACTCCAGCCTATCAGATTTTGTTTCTTTTTTTCTGATATTTCATGAGTTATTACTTTGATGAATTTTCAGATGGATTTCCTGTCAATTATAATTTATACTATGAGATAAGGGATTGCTACTCCCTTCTTCCTTCCAATTGGCTTGTTGTCTGATTTCAGTTGAGTTTTCCGCCGGTATGTATGATTTTGTTTGTTATTTTTGGACATAAAATACATTATGCTGTTTAACTTCTGGGTCTTAAGCGGTGTTCTCTGATCTTCCTCTTTCAGATTGTTTACTCATAAATACAAAAATGTGGTCTCCTCAGCAGCAGCAAAACATGTCACAACAACAACGCACACTTGGCATGACATCAGCCATTACCATGGCTGGACCCAAGCAGCTGGATCATGACAGGACTGATGAACTTATTGAAACTCTTGAGCTTTACAATGTTTCAGTGACTGAGCAAGAACTAAATCATAGGTCTGACATAGTTTCAATATTGTTGCCTGTGATTTCTGGGCCTTCTTTGGTTGATTTACAATTGCCAATGTTTTTTTTTTTTTTTTTTTTTTTAAAATTTACAGGATGGAAATTTTAAGCAAGCTCAATAATTTAGTTAAAGAATGGATTAAAGAAACAAGTATTAACCGCAACATGCCTCCCAATGTTGCTGAACAAGTAGGAGGGAAGATCTATACCTTTGGATCGTACCGTTTAGGTGTACACCATAAAGGTGCTGATATTGATGCGCTCTGTGTAGCTCCAAGACATGTAGATCGGTCTGATTATTTCACTTCGTTCTTTGATAAACTTAAGGAACAAAAGGAGGTCACTGATCTTCGGGTGAGTTTTAGTTTGAACCAAATTCATTGTAACTAGCCTAGTGGCTATGTTGGAACAAGAATGTCAACCCATTGTATTTTTCAGGCTGTTCCGGAGGCGTTTGTGCCAGTCATAAAGATGAATTTTGATGGTATAGAAATTGATATGTTGTTTGCTAGACTAGCTCTTAGGGAAATTCCTGACTCTATGGTAATTTTTAAAAAATTTTTAGGAGTTCGCTCGCTTTGAGCCTTGTAATTATGGTTGATGTAATGATGTAAATTGTGTTTGTTTTTTTTATTGTAGGATCTTCAAGAGGATATACTTCTTAAAAATCTTGATCCAAAGTGTGTCAGAAGCCTAAATGGATGTAGAGTAACTGATGAAATCCTTCGTCTTGTTCCTAATGTAGAAAATTTCAGATTAGCTTTAAGAGCAATTAAGCTTTGGGCCAAAAGTGAGCTAATATTTCTTCTAACAATGCATATTATAATTATTTGTTGATTACTAATTTTACTGTTACCTTTGTTTTTATCTGTTTTTTCTCAGAACATGGTATATACAGCAATGCACTTGGATACCTTGGAGGTGTGTCATGGGCTATGCTTGTGGCACGAACATGTCAGTTATATCCCAATGCCGTAGCTGCTACCTTAGTTCACAAATTCTTCTTGGTATTTTCTAAATGGAAATGGCCGCAGCCAGTATTGCTGAAACAGTTGGATTCCGTCAACTTGGGCTTCACAGTGTGGGATCCTCGTGTAAGTTTCTTTCTGCCGCCATTTATTTCTATTGGTGTCCCAAATGTGAATTGCACATCATGTTTCTCTGGTTTACAGGTCAATATAGCAGATAGATATCACCTCATGCCAATAATCACTCCAGCATATCCTCAACAAAATTCCACTTTCAACGTTTCAATGTCCACACGGACTATTATGGAAGATGAGTTTAAAAATGGACTTGCTATCACTGATGATATCATGGTCGGTCGTGCTACATGGGACAAACTATTTGAACCTCCAAATTTTTTCACCAAATATAAGTGAGTGTAGCTCTTAAAAGTGGGCATTCAGTACCATTTCTGTAATAGATACTTCTTCATATTAATTTGTTTGTGTAAATTACAGGCATTATATAGTGCTTTTAGCTAGTGCTGACACACCTGAAGACCAGCTTGAGTGGAGTGGGTTAGTCGAATCCAAAATTCGACACTTAATTGGAAATTTGGAGCGCAATCAACATATCAAATTGGCTCATGTCAATCCTGAGTGCTTTCCTCACTATGAAAGTAATGAACAATCGTCAACCGCACAGCCAGCAACACCGAGTCCTGCAGACACAAGCAGCACTGAAGTAAATGAAAAAACAGCTGTCTCAGATGGTAATCCTGTGGCTGAAACTCCTCCAGCCCCCACTGTGACAAGTCCAGGAGTGACCACTCCAACCCCTACTCCTCTACCAAGCACACCCAACACTTCATCTAAACCAGGGAAAGAAGGACTGGGTTCTATGTGGTTTATTGGTCTCGTTTTTGAGAAGACTGAGCATTTGAACGTAGATCTCACTTATGACATTCAGTCTTTCACTGAAACAGGTAAGTTCGATTACTTGGATGTTGTTTGTTTTTTCCTCCTAAATGATAGGTTTTTTTGAACTCAGTTTTGACATATTACTTCATAATGCTCTTCCTTTTTAGTCCATCGACAAGCCATGCAAATTAAAATGATGAAAGATGGTATGAAAATTGAAGCTCGCTATGTGAAGAGGTATGGATGTTTCACTTGGTATCATTTTCAGAATTTTGGTTGGTTATGATTGTTTTATTTTTATTTAATTTCATTCTTTATAGGAAACAACTGCAAAGCTATGTGCCCCCTAATCTTCTTAAAAGAGAACGCAAGGTATCTTTAACATTTTATCCTTCATTATTATTCAAGTGTCCCATGTTATGGTTTGAGGCCTACCACCTAATGATCCGTATGTACAATTCCAGACAAGTACATCAAACTCAAATCCTCCACAAACTCCAAGAAATGGGACTGCTACACCTATGATGTCCCCAACTAGTGATACAAACAAATCCGGCACTGCCAATAATGGTGCCTCAAACAAGAAGCGAATTTCTGAAAACTCTTGTGATGGCTATTTTAAAAAGGCGAAGATAGGTGATGAAAGCAGTGGACAGGTAAATATTATTTTCTTTATTTGATTCAGATTCTCCATCTCCTTCTGCTAAATTTGGACAAAAATTGTTTTTTCAGGGAGACGAATCACCAAATCAGTCAATAGTACAAGGCGGAGAAGATTCAAACTCAACATCATATTCATTGGATGAATCTTCAAATACCTATGTAAACATTGGTGAAACACACAAGAGTACAGAAACAGCAGGCTCTCAGATAGTTGGAGCCAGCAATAGTGCAGCACTGACAAAAGAGGTATGCCATGTCATAGCGATAAATACTGAACGACTTTGTCTTAACCAGTGTGTGTAAATTGTTTCTGCCAAGCTTTTGTTTTCCTCAAATTTTATCATCGATCTGATTTCCAAGCAACATTAAAGACTTGTAGCAACTTTATGATGTGAAGATGACCACTACTTAGGTTCCCTCAGACAATTCAAATTCAAAGCTTATAAAATTTTTGTGAAGGAAGTAGAGTGTGTCTCAGGTGTGTTGAATGTTGATCTTTACAGTATTGCTTTAGCTGATTTCATCATAGTGTTAGTGTAATAATTGACTGGTGTTGTGTTTGTGAAGAACCATGGCACTGTTTAAGGAGAAGAAACAGGCAAAGTGGGTGTCATAGAACTTCCTGAGTTCTGGTGTGTCATTCACCACGGAACATTTAAAGTTAAATCCTTCAATTCAAACCACCTTATATTTGTAGGTGTACATTGTTAGAAATTGTGTGGCATTTTGTCTTCTTTATATTTATTTGAACAGCGTAAGATGTTGAGACTAAGACAACAATTTACAAGTTCCTTGAATTAACATTTAGTACTTAAATATGTACAAAATTGCTCCCTTACCGGTAGTTAAACAAGGCTTGTTTCAAATCACTTAACTTTGTGGTATGTTAAATGTCCGTCCTATCTTACTGTGTTGCCATTTTTATTAATATTGTCCTATCTCTCTTCCTAGTTATTCATGTTATGTAAGTTGACCATTCGTGATCCTCATTTTCTGAAGTATTATTGTTTGTAGTGTTGGGTTTTGTTTCTCGTGGGGAATGGAGTTTTGGTCCGAATTAATAGTTAGCTTTTAATCATACTCATGAAAATCAATGGCAAGTGGCATCTCTGTTTTTCTGTTTTTTCTTTGTAGCTTGAGTGAGGAGGCCTGATTCTCATTCTCATGTTCCACTTTTTTCTGCTGGATCAAATTATAGCCTTTATCTTAATCATTTACTCTAAACAAAGAGTCGAATGCATTGATCTCTTGTTGGCTGTTTTTGATGGAGCTTTAAACACAACCTAACACCTAATTTCTAGACTGTAACATGCTTATACACTTGAAAACTGATTCTCTGTTGGCATAACTTTTGTATCTTGTATTTTTAATTTTAATTCCATCGAAGTTTAAGTGTGAAAATTGGACTTAATAGAGTGCACTTGGCATTCTGAAATCTTGTTGGTGCTATTTTTCATTTCTTCTGCCTCATGGTGATGGTGAAAGACTTAGTAAGCTAACTGTACTCTTTTAACTGACTGTTTTTTTTCTTTTGACAATGTATTCTAAGAAATGCACGTAATTTGTTTATTGTGCACCGTTGTTAATGATATTAACCTGGATCATATCTTTTCCCCCAGACTTTGTCAGAATTTTTGTTGTTTTATATTCAATATCTATCTAATTCAGGCATTTGACATTCCACCTCCTGTTAACTGTCAAATTGACCCTCAGCTTACTACTTTGCAGCATGGTGTATTGATTAATTCTAAAGACTCAGTTCCAGTTTATTCTGGGGCTTTCCTTCAAACTTACCCATAACTTTAAATTTATTGCTATCTTCTGTAACATTCTTTCAATGCAGTGGATCTGACAGTTAACAGAAGCTTATAGCTAATGCTGGGTTTTAATGAAAATTTCACTATTTCTTAAATCTTTTTCTTCAAATTTATATGTTTGTATTTTTTCCCTTCTCTTTCTTATTTATTTTGATTCTAAAGTTCTGTTGTGTAATCTCTCTACCTCTCTTGTTTTCTCGTGATAAAAACTTACATGTGTGACAAATATTTGTTGAAGCAATGTATGGTTTAAAGATTTCAAGCAATGATATGTTTCACAATAAATTTTCGTACCTGTAACCTGAATTGGTGTGGTTATTGCTTTTTGTGGCTGCATTACACTTGCTATCTCAACTGACTATGGTTGAGTTAATTTATTATCTTCCCAATAACTGCTATATAACAACAAGCTTGTGAATGTTGCATCAAATAATAATAACAGCTGTTAGTTGTTCAAAACAACGCCGAAAGACTATCAGGTTTAATTGCGGAGCAGCATTTAGAAATCACTTGAGCATTTCTGCTGTCAAAAGTATTTGGATTTTTTTGAGGAGTAGGAGAACTGAAGCTGTGGCTTTACGGCTGCTGTTGCATTTGTTTTTTTTTTTTTATTATTGACAGCCCAGTCGAGTGATGCATCTGATTCTGAATCAAGCATGTTAATGTCAATTTTGATAGCATCGAACCTGTTTTGTGATGGCTGATAATTGTGTTTGGTCAGCCATTCAGTCAGTATGTAGGTTTTATGTAAAAGATGTGCAGATGTAATTTATTTTCTTCTCTGTCAGCAGGACACATCAAGTGTTTTACATGAAGGATTCATCTGCACATGACCAATCAAGAAGGGTGATGTTCACCCTGTCGAGTTCAAGAAACCTCAGTAAGTATGGATTGCAATTAGCCATTAAAATTGTCTTAGCTCTGCTCATAACCCACTTTGTTACATCATCGTCTAAATCCTTTCCAGGCCCAGACTTACAAAAGCCCATGACTCTGAGAAAGGAATGTCTATTGGCCCTCCTGAAGAGCCTGTGATTCCTCATTGAGGACCTGTACATTTGACTTAATTGTTCACTATTCAAGCAAATGCTTGTCACTAGTGAAAATGTAAATCTGTCATATTATTATGAGTTGGTAATTTATACAAAGCCAACAATTAGTCAGGTGATCTTGCACTCATCATATTATCATCCTTAGCCTGTACAAAGACTATTTTGAGATCAGTTAGGGAACTATTTTGCTAAGTTATTAAGGTTCAAGAAGAAATGTGAAGTTGCGTACTTCCAAAAGTGTAAATAGTTTGAATGTGGAAGGGAGCCGATCTGCCATGTATTGGTGTGCTCTGATGTGCTGAAAACGCATTGTTTCCATTATTCTTTGACGTAGTGACAGAAAATTCAACAAAATGGATTTGTGTCATAAGCATTGCATGTTATATTACAGACTATGAATGTAACCTCTTCATCAATGTCTCTTTCTACTTGATTGTTACTCATTCTTAAAAGAAAATAGAAAAAAAAAAGATAAAAAGGGCAAGGGGTTCTGAGTTTAGTGTATATTTGGTGTAGTATTGAGCTTATATCGGATGCTTCTGTATAGTTGCTCAATGGTGATGTGAGTAACATACCTAATGCCTCCTTTCATAGTAGTCAAGGATGGTATCTATTGGTGAAATGTTAATTTTGCCCTTGTACATGTTTGAGTGCTTGTTGGTTTTTCATTTTTAAAATTACCATCTTTCAAGCTGCTTGTGAAACTGTGTGGCTGAAATTACAACACACTCAAAAGTACAGTATTTCAGAATTTTGATTGAAATATTGGTGTGCACTTTGGACTGTAACCTGTTTTGATTTTAATGAAAAGTTAAGGGCACATGTGTATGGATCAGTGCATTTTTTGAATGTTCTGTTTCATGAACACAAATAATGCAAGATTAGTGTGGTTTTTTTTTTCCAGCCACAGTCTCTTTTAAAATTGACTATGTGTTGTATCGTTTGGATTTGATAACTGGAGTTTGAGCCATTTTACTCGTCTTGGCTAGACTTAGTGAGTATCTTTCATTGACCTTTATGCAAAATGCCATTCTTAAAATAAATATTAAAACATTGTCACTGGTTTTTGTAACTTTGATGATGTGGAGCTGATCCAAAAGTGGCAAGGCACTTTTAGCCCTGCTAGGCACAGTGAAAATTAATTACTTTGGATTCTTTACTCAATTTTTTGATAAACCATTTTTTGTTAATTCGTCACAGAAATCATGTCACTCTGTGATAGCAAACACCACTCTTTTTTTTGTGTGTGATCATTGACACTGAGTTGTAGCATGTATCTCTTGTAAATTATTTGGTGTGCTTGTGACAAGAGTGTAATGCGTCATAGTATCATCTTAAAGGGCTCCATAAGTTATAATTTTATTAATTATTTTTTTTCTTTCTGTTTTAATGTTGCAATTAAGAACTGTCTTTGTCCTGTCCCATTGGCTTGTTTTGGCTGAGTACTCCTGACCTGACACACCATCAGAGTAGTCTGGAGGGCGCGCTGAATAGTCAATTTCACAAGCTGTTTTTCTTCCAGTTGCCAGTATGCTTGTGTACCATGGTATTAATGGTCCTGCAGGTATCCTTTCTCCATCTCATTCCTTGCTCTTCATATAGTTACAGTTAGCCCTTGTGATTAAGCTATTTCTGACTTGGTTAACATTGTCCATACCTGTTCCTTTTTTTGTTTACTGTTGTGGTCTACAGGAGACTCAACAGGAATATTCAATCCTTTTCATACTTTTGAACAAGAGAGGGAAGATTTTGAGATGCATGTGATTGTTTAATGTTTTCTCAAAGTTTTTTTAAATTTTATTTTTTCATTATTTTTTTTAAAAATAATTTTCAGGTATATTTTTTCTTTTCATATTTTCATTGTGTTGAACATTGCTGGCTTCTTGCTTTTTCTTTCCCTTTTCTCTTTCTTTTCCTCTTTCCACTCCTTGGCCATTGTACCTCAACATGTCTTGTGTGTGTTCTGTTAGCACCTTGTGCTTGGGATCATAATTTAGAAATGCTTGGAGTCACAAATTGATTTAATCTTTGTCCTAATAATTAAAGAAATTTACCAGGTGTTCAAATTGGCTCGAAGTGGCCTTCTGGATTACTACATCATATTTTCGTCATTATTCTTCTTTCCTTTTGATGTTTTTCTTTCCTCAGAGATTTGGGCCGGGGTTTAGAATTTAAAATGTCATGGCTCATACTGAAAGCTAGCAGCCTTGCTATGAGGGTCATTAACTGTATGCTAAGGTCTACTAAATTTCAAAATTTTTAATTTCAGCAATCTCAGAATGGTTTCAGCATGTAATGTCAACTTTGTTGATAAGGTTCATCTGGTGATGCTTCTCTTTTTACCCTCAGGTTCTGAGAGACTACAGTTAATGTTATAATAGGACTTCTTATACTATTCTTTCAGAGAATCCTTTAATTGTTGTGTAACATGTCTAAAAGGGGAAAAATAAAATAAAAAGAACACTGAATCATGTTAACTATTTATTACAAAACTACCACACCCTTACGATAAGAAAGATTGAACTGATCAACCTTGATTACATGTCACACACTTGATTAATGAGTTACACCATCAACTGAAGGAAGATAGTGAAGTATGTTTTAGTAAGTTTACTTAGCTATTATCACAAAACCAAATTAGACACTTCACAAGATGTGAAGATTGTACCAAAATAGTGGCAACTTAAACTTAATTATCAAACTCTGTACCTGCAAGATTTTTACGATAGCAAGCTAAACTACAGAGAGGGATTCCAGTTCTAGAGCAGGCATATCTCTTCCTCTCGGAGCAGCCTTCGACACCACAATATGTAACATCAGGTTTCTCTTGTCTGAAAATTAGGAGTACAGTTTATGTAGCAAATTATATCAAAATTTGTGAACTCATCACATCTAATGAAAGTAAACATAGTTATCTTACTTGACGACTGGTTGTAGAGGAAATTCAAATCCAAGAGGTATGTTGATGGTTGAAATATTTGCAGTAATGTGGTAAGAAATACGAGGAACTTGTTTTTTACTTTTACCTTTCTGACCTGCCTTGCCTGCTTTAGACTCTTGCTTCTTTAATAACCGGTCCATTGTTTTTTTCTGAAAAATCAAAATTTTAACAGCTGGTTCAAATAAATGAGTTACAAATATGGCCAAAAGATAAAAGAATTAGTAAAGAAAGGTTCTTACTTTGTCCTTTTCTCTCTTTTCATCTGCTTGCTGCTTACGACGTTGTGATTTCAATGCTGCTTTCTGAGCCATTTCTTCGGTCATAACCTTCTCTTTGTACCCTGATGGTAGAGCAAATAGGGTCTCTTCATTATTGGGTGTCTCAGTTTTTAACATGGCTCGTTGACGTGCAGTCATTAGCTTGGGATCCTTTGGTTTCATTTTCATGAGTTCATCATCAACCTAAAAGGAATTTTACAAACATATAGCCATCAATTAGTATTGGTAATCTACCATCTTTCGTGCCATAAAAACATCTTCAATGGTCATGTTTCAGGTCAGTTTTTAGCTACGCTTATCAAACATGATTAAAGGCATTAAACATACCTCTTCCAGTTTTCCTGATTCAATCGCATCAAGCCATCGTTCTTCCTCACTTGAAGTTCCGCTGTCCCGCCGAGACTTCTTGCTTTTCTTACTGGTTGGTGTGGATTTATCGCTAATACTTAGAGAGAGAGACATGTTTTTAAAAAAATGATCAAAACTATTTCGATTAATGGTGGATTCACAATGTTTAAGCTTTACCTCTTAATAGGAACAGGAGCAATAACCAAAGGTGGAGGTTCTTCATAAGGAGGGGAGTCAACATCTTCATGTTTTGATCTCTTGTGCTTTTTGTGCTTATGTTTCTTGTGTTTCTTTCTGTGTGATGACTCAGAAGTGCCTAGGATATAAAGATTAAGTCATTATTCATCATCGTTCACACTGCCGGCAAAACAGAGCATTTAATACATTTGGGAAAGACCAAGCTTAACCTCACCAACATCTAATGGCTCCTCCATGCGTACTTCTTTGCGTTTCCCCATCTTGTAACGTTAAAATTACTCGAAAGGAGGGAAGCTGTTTCATAGTAAGCTCATGGTGCGACCTGTCACTATGCAAAGATATAAATTTTCTATGTTGTTTGACTCTGTTTACATTTGGCAGGAGCTTAGTGCGAATAGTAAAACGGTGGGGGTGGGGGGTGAGAGAGGAGTGTGAATAGTAGAACTTGGCGCGCTGCGGCCGTCATCTCAAACCTGTGGCATAAATGTACCAAAATAGTACGCATTTTAAAAAAGAAGTAAGGACAGTCTTGTTTGGTGTTAGTTTTCATTTTTATTTAATAATGTAACAATGAGTTTTAAACCATATCACTAGTTTGGCTGAGGAAGTAGATTTTTCTCTCACATTTACCCTGTCTTTAGTTTGCACCCACTTCCATCCTCGGCATTCATGTTTCTGTTGCTGGCACCCATGTTGGGAGCATTGCACTTATGGGCTCATAAGGAGGGAGAGCTTTGAATGTTATTTTTCTTAAAGTGCAAATTCTCAATAGGAAGGCTCCTTGATACCCAGCCGACCATGTGGCAGGGACAACAATGTAATTTCCTGGCTCTAGTTCTGCACGATGGGCTATTTCTCTCTTGTTTACAAATGGACCAGTGTCTACCTCTTCAGGAACACATAGGAAATATTCAGCACTAAGTCGCTCTCCTGGTGTATCAGCCTGTTTTAAAAATAATTCAATAATTAAAATATTTTTATAAAAATAATGTTGGTTCTCAATGGTTGAGCTTTCAATTTATAGACTCAGGTACCTTATAAATGAAGTATGCTATTGGTAACATTGGAGGTCTACATGCACGTGCGCTCCTTCTATGTTCCTGCATCAAAGCTAGCAACAGAGAGCAGCGTCCAAAATCCTTATTTTCTTCATGCTCATCTGTGAAGTCAAAGGTATTAATGATTGCAAGAATTATTTTGGATTCTATGTGTACGGTGTGGTACGATTATTTTACCTGGTTGAGTGATTGTAAGAATATATTGAGGATTGGTTGCAAATTTTTCCAAGTTATTCCTACTGCCTCCTGCGCTTTTTCCTGTTTCCCACCAACCAAATATTTCCTCCACCTAGGAAATATAAGATTACGTTTAAGATTATACTATGAAACATTGAGTGAATCATCAAAATGGGTTACCGTACCTGTAAGTGGTCTGATCCAGTATCCAATGTGGTAACTATGATATTTGTATAAGCTGCTGCAAAGCTCTCTAGATCCATCCAATGATTTGAAACACTGTTCCGAACCAAGAAAATTTTTGTCTACTATCACAACAACCACTCAACATAACAGACCCTCAAAAGATGGCTTTTATTCGCTTACCTTTTCATGTTATCATGTACACAAATCTGAGGTCCTCTGATGGTCAACTTTGTATCCACCACTATGCTAATTCGTACTTCATGATTCTGAAAGAGAGCAATGAAACCAAATTGCATAGTATAATGATTAAAAATATGTGTTTCAAAAGTCATTTAAAAAAAAAAAAATTTACAGGATTTTGAGCAGGCATCGGTGTACAAGAGATGAGGGCTCCGATTCTGAGTGCTTGAACAAGCGGACGGTACAGCAGCAGGTACAGAGAGTCGCGCAACCTGGCGGGGTGGCCCTGGTGGGCCTGGTGGGCCTGGTGGGCCTGGTGGCCCTGGTGGCCCTGGTGGGCCTGGTGGGCCTGGTGGCCCTGGTGGCCCTGGTGGCCCTGGTGGCCCTGGTGGCCCTGGTGGGCCTGGTGGGCCTGGTGGCTGCCCTTGGTGGCCGGTGTTTGGGGAGACGCTGCGTCACGCACGCGGGGCCCTTCCCCGCCCTCCCCGCTGACGAGCAGGCGCTGGGACACGCCCCCGGTGAGGTCTTCGAGGCCCCAAAGCAAGTCCCCGCCGGACAGCCCGGAGTAGCCTCCGTGGATCCTGCAACCGCACTCCAATAAAACACTCGGAGCAGGGCGACGTGCGTGCCGCAGGGCATGGACCGTACTTGGCGAAGGCCTTCTCCAAGAGGGCGGGCCACACTTCGCCGGGCGCGTCTGAGGAGATGCAGTGGGGCGTGGGCAGCCTGTCGTCCAGCAGCACCGTCTCCCAGCGGCCGAAGCGCCACAGCCGCACGCGTACGGCGCCCTCCACCCCCGCCGGCAGCACCTCGAACACCTTGTCCAGCAGCTGGGGACGATGGGACACGATGGCGATGGCCTCCGCCAGCCAGCGGTCGTCGGAGGCGCCGACGCGCAGGCAGCCCCGGCAGTGCCCCGTCCACAGCGGCCCGCTGCCCGCGCCCAGCTCCTGCACAGTCCAGACTTGGTGAGGAAGACGGCGGCGGACGGCGTGCCGCGGCAGCCGCGGCCGATGGCGCTGCAGGGCGTACCGTCGGCCGCAGCCAGCGCGTCCCGGGTGGCAAGCCGAGCTCCTCGCAGTCCGCGGGGAAGTCCGCGTCGCAGAACGGCGTCCCCGGCGGCCAGGACGACGGCGAGAGGTCCTGCGTGGCAAGGGAGACTCGTCTGGGTGCTTGCGGGCCGCCTGCGCTGTCAGTCGCAGGGAACGACCGGGCGATACTCCGCGCCCAAGTGACTTGGAAGCGATGGAGTATCGCCTGACAGTGCAGCGCCCTCCGACTCACCCGCAACCCCAACTGGCCGTCCACGAACGGGGCTTCAGGCTCGCCGCTGCACGCCGGCTCCAGCAGCACCGTGTCCACCTGGTCGATCTGCAACAGGCGAACAGTCTGGGAGTAGAGCGGCTCATAACCTAACTTCAGTCTCGACATTTCGCAGCAATTGGCGCACCACCCCATGCTGCCGTGCGCGGACGTGGCGTGCCCCGCTCTGATAAAGCTTAAGTGCAACGCGGCAAACCACTCATTACCACGGCGACAGCGCGCAGTAACTCAACACCGGACTTGTCACATGCTGCATTCGGGGAAATTGCGACCTGTGCGTGCAGTACACGCCCCGTGGTTTATTGAGCCAGACTGCTCCGTTCAAGGGAGAACATTGAAAAAAAATAAATGAAAAAAAAACACTTGGAAAAAATGTTGGTGAAAAAAAGGGGGCACGGCTCTGACCTCAGGGCGGGATTCGAAGCTGCGCCTCACCTGCAGGATGCGGGTCTCCAGGGAGTGCGGGCGCATGGACAGGCGGCGCGGCCCGCTGAGCAGCTGCAGCGGGCTGGCGGCGTCGCGCTCGCTGCAGCCGGAGGCCGGCGTCATGGCCAGGCCCTTGCCCAGGCCCTTGCCCAGACTGCTGGACAGCTTGACGGCCGAGTACGAGCTGGGGGCACACCCCATACCTGGAACAGTCAGCACACGTTCTCGTTGAGAGTTGAGGCCTCAGCGCTGCACATTGGGCCAGAGCGCCCATTCTTTGGCCTCCTCCTTTTCCCACTTGACTTCTTTGCTCGGCGACTTATCGCAAGGCATTAACACTGCGGCCCGGGGCGCTGGCTGGTCGGCGCGGAGCGACGCCGGGGCGACGGCGGGGCGGGACGTGGGGTCGGCACGCTAGCCGCCGATCACGCCTTTGGCCGATGCATCACCTGCCGCCGACCCCATGGCGACGTGCCCCAGTGGAAACCAGCTATCGGCCACCTTTATTTTTACTGCGCGGAATGAAGCAAAGTAGGATTTCGATCTGACCATTCGATCATTCCGACCTCGTCGCGCTGTCTCTCTCGCACTCATGGGGCGCCTCGCAGGGGTGCGACCACCGGCCGCCGTGAATTATTGAAGTCGAAGGCCGCGGCGTCGGCCTGCCCTCTACCGCGAACTTGCTTCGACTGCAGACTGACTCCGACTCAAGGGGCGTCCCGTGCGGGTGCGAGAGAGACAGAGCAACGAAAACGACTCTCGGAATCGGCGTGCTTAATCGGCCCCCTTGGCCCCGCCCCCGCGCCTGGCCTGGCCCACTGCGACTTGCACCGTTTTCGTGTGCTGTTCGCCCTTCGAGCAATCGATGGCGCGGGGCGGCGCTCCTTGGGGCGAAAAAAGGAAATATCTTCCCCACTTTCGGCTGCGAGTGTTCGGGGGTTTGTGTATCTCGCCGAGGCGTTGTTCTCATCTTGCACGCCTTGCATGCAGCGGGCGCGTGCTTTATGCGCGGCGGGCAGGGATCGGGGGCGGGGCGCGCATCCCTTGCGTGACCAAGTGGGTGGAGGATCTATGGGGCGGGGAAACCACGCCGAGATAGAGCGCCGGGGCCGCACAGTGGGCCGGGCAGCCACCATCGCCTCGGACCGGAGGGCACACTGCAACGTTGCTGCCAACCAACCTTTATGACAGGCCGAGTTATCAAGATCAATGTCAGCAATTTTTCTATCTCCTTATTTTTTAATACTGCGTTTGTAATGTTGAAAAAAAAAAAAAGAAAGTAAAACCTATAACACACGTCAAAAACGGTTCTTGATTTTTCCCGGTCAAATGCAGCAAAAGACATAGGCAATTTCCAGGGAGTTCCTGGGAAAATCAGGAACCGCTTTTGCCATGCAACAACTTTGTTCGAAAACGAACAACAAAATCTAAGCAATACGAATATTCTTAATGAAGAAGTGTGACGGTAGTGTCAAGTACATCAACAACCCCGCAAACGGGGTCGTTGACAGGGCCCAGCTGACCGCTAGCCGTCGACACGTTACCGAGCTACGAACCTGCTGCCGGCCGCCGCACGCATCGACCGCGACCGCCTGGACGATGGCTCGGCTGCCGCCCTGGCTGCCGCCTTGGCTGCCGCCTTGGCCGAGACAGCCCTTGAGACGGCCGGGCCGGGCCGGGCCGGGCCGGTCAGCCCCCCGCCACGCTACGCTACGCCCGGCGAGTCGGCGGTGGCGCTGCTCCGCGCTCCGCCCTGGAGCTGGAGGGCTGCACTGACGGACTGGCCACCGGCCGAGCGGCACAATGGGCCCGCCGCCCCCACCAGGGCCCCACCAGGGCGCAGGGCCCACCGCCACGCCTCGGGGCACTCCACCCCTCGCACTTCCTTTCCTTTTGCCACCCCCCGCCGGCCCGCGCCGGCGACGTTTCCCTCCGGCCGCCACCCTCCCTCGGCCTTCTTGAGCGCGGCCCGCTACAAGTGCCCGGCGCGCCCTCCCCCGTCTAGCCTGCCAGTCCACGCAACACCCTCGCCGACCCCATTACTTCGACTGAAATGGAGACAAGGGGAAGTCCCTCTTAGTACCGGCCGCGCACGGCCGCAGTGGAGGCAGATTCAGTCGTTCCTGGAGCGACAAGAACGCGCGAGAATGCGTCTTTCTTCTCGACGGCAGGAGAGGGAGGACCTTGGTGCTGTTTTCCAGGAGACGTGCCGCGAAGTAGCTTCGTCACCCTCGCCCTGAGAGCGTGTTTGTGTGTGTGAGTGTGCTCATCTGTGTGCCTGAATCGGCGTCCCTGGGTCATGGGCTGCGCGGGTGCGGGGTCAGCTCGGAAACGCATCATGGCCTGGCCACACGGCTTTGCCGTGGCTTTGCTTCGCAGGCCCAGGATCGAACCGCCGTGTGTATGTGTGAGTGTGTTTGTCTACACGAGCGCGCGCGCACGTGTGTGTGTGTGCTGACATCACCTCTGGCCATGTCCGACAGGCCAGCTAGAAAGAGCTCCCAGCGCCCCTCCGCAGCCTGACGTCAGGACGGCGTTGACGGCGAAGCGAACACTGCATCCCGCACCGGCGCCCTCTCATCCCCGGCCTCGCGGTTGCCACGCCCCGGTGGTGTGGCCGGCCAGCCGTCCGGTCGATTCAGATTTTTATCGAGCGTGTTTTGGCTCTGTGCGCGGTGAGGTGATGACACGACTCATGTCCTCCCGCACTCACCTCCACGCTCACACGCACACAACCTCAAGCAGTGAGGTCACCGTAACCGCGGGGATAAGGTCACGGGTCGCCAGGCGTCGCCGAAGTCACCCTCGGTTACCGGCCGGCCCGACCGGCACGTACTCGCAGGGCCTCGGCGCGAGACAGAGAGGCATCCAGGATGTGCTGAGGGGCCGAGTTGTCCCGGCGCCCTGGCCCACTGTGCGCTGGCCGGGCACAGCAAGCCGCGCGGCCCTCGAAGACGCTCGCCGCCTGTCCGACTCACGCAGACACCCCGAGGCAGGCATCATCAATAAGCACGCCAGCCACACTCTATTTATCACCTCTCTCACTCATCAGCCGCGCATTTCGCTTGACCGGCCGACCGCGTCTCTGCAGTCGCTCTGTCTCCCTCGCACCCCGTGGACGGGACGCGAGGCGCGAGAGAGAGACATGAGTTCGGAATCAGCCTCGGCGCCTCGTGTGCAGGGGCATCTATCGCTGCGAAAACTTCCTGCTTCGTTTGGATTCCACGATCCGCATGAAGTCATCGTATTACCTGCTGCTCCTCCTCCTCTCTCTTTCTCTCTCTTTCTCTCCCCCTCGCACTCGATAATGCCGCAGCCAGTCGCTTGACCCTTTTGACCCGAGAGTCTCTGCCGAGCGTCGCATCAGTGGTGGAGGGGGGAGAGGGGAGGGTCAGTTGTGGCAAGGTGAGCCAAACTTGCAGGCCCTGCCGTGGCCCTGACAAGGCCAGCATCCGTCTTTTGGGACAACAACAACAACAACAACAACAACAACAACAACAACAACAACAACAACAACAGCAAACAACGCCTTTATTCCTGTCGACTCCTGCTTTAACATCCACACGCACCAAAGAGAAGCTCTTGCAAGAGCCTCGCGGAAACTCGCCAGGAGCCATTTGTTACCTTTACATAGTTCGGTTTCGAGAAAGCCTGTGGCGGAATATATTTCAAGAATTTTAATACGCAAACTAATTGCATGGCATGCCCGGCCCTAATGAGTGCCAGGCGAGTGTCGTGGGCGGCAATTACAGCCACGACACGGTCGCTAATTTGAGGGGACGCCTTAAAAATAAAAATTCTCTTCCAGAGTCGCCGTGTTTGACCGACGAATAATGAACGGAGGTCAAGACTGTTGTAGCTGAAATGAACTTAAGGTGTGAAATGGTACAAGCGGAGTCACTGTCGAGTGGCGTAGGCAACACAGCCCGGAGCCCCGGCCACTTGAAGTGAGCAAACCAGGAGGTTTCTGCACGCACACCCCGGTGACGACACCGGCCTTCCCCACGCCGCGCCGCGCCGCCCCCGCGGTAAGAGTAAATAAACATGACGACGGCTGGTGTTTGAACCCGCGCCGCGCGGCGGTGCCGACGACGATTTTTCGGCAGCGTTTGCGGAATCGCTACGCGTCGGCAGGCAGCGGCGCGCGGCAGCGGCCAGGGACGACCTTGTGACGCCGCGAGGCACCCGAAGGTAAGGTGGTGAGGTACCGCCGGGTGAAGGAGCGGGTGAGCTCAGCACGGTGACGTCAGGCTCGGCGTGCCGCGGACACACGGCCAACCTAACCTAAGCTAACCCCTTCCGCACTGCTGGCCGACAAGTTTGCGCTGAGTTCACTGCAACTCTCCGCCGCCGCCGCCGCCTTGGGTTTGCCTTGCGCCCTGGGTCGATGCGCTGCTTGTTAATTTACTCTCGGCCCGGGGTTGCCTTGGCCAGGGCCGCCACCGCGCGGTGCGCAACTGGGGCGGCATCAATTAATCCTACACTCAGTGCTGCCACACCGCCAACTTCCCACAATGCACCAGAATCCAAAAAAAAGTATCGAAAGGGTTGCCAACCTTTGCAATAAAATCTGAGCTATGCTCTGCTTGCCTGTTGGGCAGGCTGAGTTGGCACCCTTGGAACACCACCCGGCGAACCAAAAGACCGTCAGAACACCGTAAGCATGGTGTAGCACGGCCGCCGGGAAGGGCCCCTGCACGCGAGACGAGGAAGAGGGTCTAATGTGAAGGACGCTATTTGTCCGCAGCGAATGGCCAGTGCTCGCCGGCCTGGCGAGGGGGGGGGAGGGGGGCTGCAAACATGACGCGATTGAATTTGCGCGGCGATGGTGCGTGCGCGCCCACCTTGGTGGCACCGCTGGAGACGCTGATTCCGAGAGTCCTCTCTCTCTCTGTCTCTCTCTCTGTCTCTCTCTCTCTCTCTCTCTCTCTCTCTCTCTCTCTCTCTCTCTCTCTCTGTCTCTGTCTCTGTCTCTCTCTCTCTCTCTCTCTCTCTCTCTCTCTCTCTCTCTGTCTCTGTCTCTCTCTGTCTCTGTCTCTGTCTCTCTCTCTCTCTCTCTCTCTCTCTCTCTCTCTCTCTCTCTCTGTCTCTGTCTCTCTCTCTCTCTCTCTCTCTCTCTCCTAAGGGGGAAGCCCCATGAGTGCGAGAGAGACAGAGCGACCCAGCCGCACTGCGTTGCACTGGGTCCACGCTGGGTCCAGGGAGATGGGGGCGTGGCCAGGCGCGACGGTCGGCTTTGGCTATCTGTCGGTCACTGCCTCCGCGTGACGTCATCCCTGAGCTTCCACGCCAATTTCAGGACACATTTAAATTAAAATTTTTGAAAATATTTTCTTAAACTGTATTTAGATACAGAGTAAGGAACAAGTCTTGGAAGACCGAAATAAAGAAACTCTCTCCGCCAAGCGTGCCCGGCTAATTGTTACGTTCCGTTCGTTTGCTTTGCGCGGCGGCCAATTAAACGATCGTTAATCACTGTACTGGGTGCGATAATTAGTTGCAAACTTCTATGACGCCGCGCCCGCCTTAACGTGATGGATAGAGACGCAACCCGTGCAGCTTCATGCGCGCCACGCGAGTCGGGTCGCTGGCTCCCCACCCTACCCTAAACTGTCGTCCTTCATGGCACGACGCCTCACCTAACCTCACTTCCTCAGCCACGCTCTCCGTTCAAATGCCGTCATGTCCGACGCCCCCCCCCATGAGTGCGAGAGGGACAGAAGCATGGAATGAGCCGCCTATGGTCAGCACCCGAATTAGCGCTGAGTGAGTCCGCAAACCTAACCTCACCGAGCAAAGCGCCTTTTATCAATTTATCTTTCCTCCTCCTCCTCCTGTTTCGCCGGGAAGTGGTTTCCGTCCAGTTTGACGCGAGGGACTCGCCTGTCGCAGGCAGAGGCAGGCTGGACGGTGACGGCCGCGTCTATTTCGGGAGGCGACGCGGTGTCGCCTTGACCGCCGCACTCTCGTCCCGATTTGACTGACTGTAGTAGTCCGTGAGCAGTCCGAGCCGGAGGCTCCTAACCTAACCTAACCATCATGTCTTTGGGCAGGGCTCCAAACACAGAGAACACTGTGAGTGGGAAGCTGCATCCTCACGCCCGGGGCGTAGGCCACCAAACGGACCGCTGCCCCCTCCTTCCCTGTCCCTGGCTCGTTTTTGCTCTAACTGGAGATGCGGCTGCAGCTACTGCAACTGCCTGGATTCCTTTCTGGAGCTCACCTGGGAGGCTCCTGGCGATCCAGGCGGGCAGGGAGAAGGGGGGAAGGGAGAAAGGGGGTGGGGGGGAGAGGTCTAGGTCAATGCCTCTCGCCCTAAGCAAGGAGGCGGCGCCGATCCTCACGACCGTGTTAGGGAAATAACAAACTGCGGGCCGCACGCCATGTCGTGTGTGTGTGTGTGTGTGTGTGTGTGTGTGTGTGTGTGAGCGCGCGCTCTGCCCGCGCCCGGATGGCAAGCTGCCCGGCAGATCAGAACGCGAAGAACTCAGAGAAATGCGAGAAAAAGCCCAACGGATGGGAGACTGGCATCGCGAGCGCACACGGTCGGTCCATGTCATCACTAAAGCGGCCAGCTCGCCACTTGTCACACACCACTCATTTATTCCTTTTAATTCCCTCCTTCTTTTTTTAAAAATGTTTATAATCCCCCCCCCCCCTGCTCATGACAACGTAGGCGTGACCAAATTCTGCGCCCGTCAGTGCGGATGGTGATTTGTGGCGCTGGCGCTTTTCTGCTCGATGGTTATTTATGGGAGCGGGCCTTGCAGGTCTCGGGGGGCTCCCAGACCCTGGACGTACGCGCTGCTCATTCGGGCGGCCCATCAGATTGGCCAATCGGCGGGCGCGGCCTTCCTGGCCGCCGTCCCCGCCGTCCCGGCCCTCTCGGTCCACTGGCTCGACCTCCAGAGAGTTCACACGAGGAGCCCGAAGCGGCCCGAGGTGAAGCTGGGGCAGGTACCAGCAGACGGGGATGACATCACGTCGCTGCGCCCGGTCAGGCTCACCGTCTGCCTTTCCGAGAGCGGACACACACACACAGACACACACACAGACACACACACACACACACAGAGCGTACCAGCGACCGGCAACATCGCAATGGCATGACTACACCCTCCCCCACCCCTCCTCTCCCACGGCATGCGAGGTGCCCTTTTTGCGCGCCGGTCATCGCTGTGTGTGTGTGTGTGTGCGTGCGTGTGTGCGCGCACGCCCCTATCCACCGGCAGACAGCACTTCGCTAAAACACACTCCTCAAATTGAGTGTTCCTCGGAACGAAGCAGGGAAGAACAACAGCAGCACCTTTATTTTTGTCGACGCCTGCTTTCTGAAATCCACGCGCGCCAATGAAGTTTATTTTGTAAAAGCCCTGAGGAGACTCGCAAAATCGCGCCAATAAGCCTTTACAACAAAAGAGCTCCGGGAAGTGCGCTATGGTTGTTGAGTTACTGGTCGCCCCGTCCGTCCGCCGGTCCGCGGCCGGCCAGTCAGTCGATCGGCGGACACGACTGTTCTAAATCAGACGCCACAGCGCGGCACTAATCGGAAACGTGACGGCGTGGCTTCGAGTCCGCGGCAAAGCGGCGGTCAAAACTGAAAAAATTGGGCAAAAAGCTAGCGGCGTCAGGGCAGGCCTACATGACCTCAGGATGCGGCGGCCTCCGTGTCGGCCGGGTCCATGCCGTGCCCGTCCTCAGCATGACACTAATGGTGCTCGGACACGGAGCAGCACCGTAAAAACAACTACGGTTATTTACAAAAAGCCCTCGTTGTAATCGCCAAAGGCCAAGCTAGCCCGGCGTGGCTGTCCTGGTGTGCGCGCGGCCTCGGGAACACAGGTGTCAAACCTGTCGAGGCCGCCAAGGACGCTATTTTGACAGAAACGGATTCTTCGACGCGGCATTCTGACATCACCGTCTTTGGCGCCCGGCCCGCCGGGAGGGGGCGCAGTGGGCACCTGCCCAGGCACCTGCCCAGGCAAACTTCAACGGCTTACCGCCACTGCATCATCATCATCTCCACACTCGTGTGGCGTTTGAAAAGAAAAAAAGTGTTTGACGTCTTCTTCTCTTCCCTGATAGCCCCCTTCACGGACGGTTAGCGCTCTTATCGTGGCGCCTCGGGTTATCGCGGGTCAATGCGAACGGCTCGCTGATCATCCACCAGGTGTTTTCGCGGCTCATACCGTATAATTGTTTCATTTTTTTTTTTAAAAGCGCCGCGTTTGTGTTAGTCTACCCCGCACACGCCCTCCACATATCATTACAACGTTAGCCTTCCCGCTTCAGTTGACGAGACAAAAAGCGCACAGACTCATTAGCATTTCGTGCTGCTGCTGCGCGACCTTACGTCCGGCTGCCCATTTTTAATTCTAACCTAATTTTATTCGCCGCTTATGATTTTTTTGTCGGTAAGTTCCATTGTCGGCTTGTCGAATCGCATGCGCTTTTATGACTCTAATCACGCGCGGAAACGACTTCCATACTCACTAGGCGCGCTAAACGGCAGAGCCATCCGTTCCGCGCCACACAGTGGGCCAGAAGACCGATGCCCACGATAAGCGGGGCCTCTCGGAAAGCAAAAACGAGCCGCCAAAATTTTTCGAAGTCGTTTGCCCCTCGCAGCGGCTGCTTGCTGTCCACGTGCCGTGCGTGGGTGAGGCCGGGCCACTCGGCCCGCTTTCCAAAGACTTTTCGTTGCGTGGCTGAAAAGCTTTGCGGTCCCCATTCACTGGCGCGGCCGGAACACTCCGGCGGGTGGGCAGACGACGCCTTCATTAAGCACAGCACAGTGAAAACGATGGCAGCGAAATCGACGAAAACAATTAGTTGTTTGAACGGGCGCCCGGTCTCTCGGCACGCCCGTATATAGTAGCATTTTTAACATGACTGTCCACTGTCAGGAAAATCAACAAAATTTGCATCAGGTTTTCTCTTCAAAGCAGATTTTCCCGTTTTTCGAAGTGCGAGCGCCTGCCTACTGAATATTTTCGCGAAACTGGTTAAAATTGGTGCGATTAATATTTAACGGCGGTGCCGGGTAACCGCAGCCACACTTTGGGGCGAGCGAGGCGGGGCGGCGCGCGGCGGACGTCCTGGACCACCTCGAAGCCGTCGTCGCCGTGGCCGCGGCCAGCGCGGCGCCGAGCTAATGCCCCCCCACCCGCCATGCGGTGCCGCCAGGTCCTCGCTCCGATGGCGACAAGTGACCCGCCGCCCTGAACGAGGCCCTTTCGGTGCACGCACGGCGCGCACGCACTCCCTCATCAAGGCCCTTCTTCGCCTCGTCCGCCGCGGCCCACTCATCCGCGGCGACGTTGGATAAATGGTCGCTATCCAAGCGGAATAAAAAACTGGACCCGCCGCTGTGTAAGTGGCGCGGTGCGGCGCTAGGGCCCCGCCCCCCCTTTCAAACGCGCTGTGTAGTTTGCAATCTCAGAGTGGAAGAGGGCCGTTCGTATGAAATACGTTGACCGGGCGCGCCGCCTGATTCCAAAGGATCGCCTGTCTCTCTCGCGCGTCCGGGGCGCCCCACGAGTGCGACGGTGACAGCGCGAGGGAGCGAGGACGCCTCGGCGTGCAGTTTTGCCCGCGCATTCCTGGCGCCCCGATGGCGTGGGCGGGGCGCGGCTACACTGCCGGACGCGGCGCCGGACAGTCGAGTTGTTATCGGGCGTCGCGGGGGTCAAGCAGAGTGGGGCCGTCGGCACGTCGCTCTGTCCTCCTCGCACGCACTGAGCGACGCGGGGGCCTGCTGGCGCTCCACTGAGCCCCGCGGGACGCTAAACGGATTTTCAGAGAACGGGTTCCTGAAACAGTGCGGCAGGCCAGTCCGCGCTCGCCGCTTGCGCAACGCCCCCGGGATGAGGTGTTTCATAAGAAATTGACAGGGAGCTTCAGGAACGTACCCGCTCCACTTATCGGGCCATCTCGCTTTGGCCCGGTGTGGGACCGCGGCACGACGGGGACATGTCACACCCACACACACGCCGGGCAGGCGGGCGCACACTCACTCACTCACACACACACACCACAGGGGCGCCGAACCGATAGCCACACCTACACACTGCCATGTACGCACGCTACGCGCGGTGACCAACGCGCGCGGTGGCCTTCTCGCTGCCGATGGAGCCGACGGCATTGCAGATGAAATTTCGCACGCCGAGCAGCGCGCGTCTTGAATACACGGACGTGCGGACCGCACTCCCAGTGCGGTTCAAAGGCGTTGACATTACCCGTCCCCAATCACGAGTCGTGGTGGTCGAGGTGGTATAGGCGTCGGTTCCCGGTACCGGGGTCGACGGAACGAGTCCCACTTTTTCTCAACATTTTTCGAATGATCCGCTCACTGCGGCTCCATCCCTGCCGCGTCTAGAGCCCGGCTGACGCCGCATCTACCATGAGCCGTGGTGGCTGAGATCGCTAAGGCGTCGGACTTGAACAGTAAGATCCGGGGATCGAATCCCAACATTTCAATACATTTTACGACTGCCTCCCTCATCCCAATGCGACTCAAACCCGTCGTCCGACACTCGGCAGACGTGCAGTCGTGATAGCGTAGTGGTCTGGATCATTTGTCGTCCACTATGCTTGGGTGTCTAAAAAGCAGTCCGCTTCGGCGGATTGGCCTCGGCACTGGTTCGATCCCCGGTCGTTCCAGCCACTCGCAATTGGTCGCGAGTGGGTCCATTCTGATTCGTCGGTTTGGAGTTGATAAGTCCTTTGAAGCTGGCCCTTCACACTGCATGTTCGGTAGAGAGCGCCGGACAGCGGGGGTACCACTGTGGGTACCACTGACCACCCCGCGAAAACCAAAGGCTCTCAACCCCCGCCCTTCACCCGGCCCACATCAGATGAGAACCCCTGGGGTCGCCGCCTGGAATGCACCGGTTCCCCCGATCCACCGAAGTTGCAGGCGGTCCTCCCTACTGTGTGGGGAGGTGGGAGAAGGGCCCCCATTTTTTCTTCTTTTTTTCCCTCCAAGTTCTTTTGTTGGATGCGCCGCTGTACAGCGGTTTGCAGCGCATGGAGTCCGTGGTACCCGACGGGGCATGCACTTGCGTAATATAGTCGTGTCGCTCAATCCGTAATAGTGCGCGGCTGTGCGCCCGCTGACAGGACCGACGTTACTTTTCGTTACTTTACTCGCAAATCGGTACCGCGGTGCTGGTACCGCGGTACTTTACTTTACTTTCCTGCCCATGCCTGGCGTGCGACATTCGCGAAACGGCGCGCGAAAAGACGCAAAATGGGCTCTAAAGGGGACCTCATCGGCGGCGTCCAGAGCGGTCCTACGGGGCCGTTGACCTTGCGAAACGGACTGCCTGCGAATAGTGTTCCCCGCCCCCGCCCTGCGAATAGCGACGCGTTATGGACAGTCGGATTTACACATGCGGAGCGGGTCGTCACTGCGTGGACGCGTAAAGTGTTTACGACGGCCCGGCCCCGTCAGTGCGCGGCGTCTCTGTCCCTCTCGCCCGGGTGCGAGAGAGACAGGGCACCGACGCGGCGGCAGTGGGTGCGACGGGCTGGCATCTCAAAGCGGTCAAGTTTATCGCATCGAGAAAAAAGAACAAGAAGGAGAAGGGAAGGCGGAGGCGCCGCCGCACCAACTTGACTAGCAAATTGATCCAATTTGAAAATTGCAATATGGTTTCTTCTTTTTTCTTCCCACCGGCGAATGCCCTGGAATGGACCCCAGTGGGCGGGGCGAGGCAGGCGAGGGTCGCGCCCCCTGCGAGGCGAGCAGCGCTCAGGCGAGGCGAAAGGGAATGCCCGGCTGCCACAGCACCGTTTCCATCTTTACTCCCGAGACGAATCGGTTTGTTGATCTTTGCGCGACTGCACTTGTTTTACGGCGATGCAGTGCAGGGGCGGGGACACCACAGTGGGCCGGACAGCCGCTCAGCCACACCGGGCGGCTCTATGCTTTCGGGGAGGTGCTAAAAACGCTCTTCGATCCTCGCCCGGCCGAAGCAAAACGACACCTTGTTACTATAAAGCCATGGGACTGTCGTTAAACGAAATCCCGCCTACGATGGGTCGTAACCGGTGCCAAACGCCTCCAGGAGGGAATCATTGAACTTCACCTGTGTGGTGGCAGGGGCTGGGGTGGGGGACTCTACCGCCTCCACCGCTTTGCGTCCATTGCTCAGACAAAAATCACATCAATCTTTCATTTTTATGGCGTCAACTAAATCCTTTTTCCGATTTTTTTTAAAAAAAGAAATCACTATTTTTGGAGAAGTTGGCAATACCCACGATACAGAGAAAACGTGTCACCAGCCAGATCGCGCGTGAGTGTGAGTGCGTGAGCGTGTGTGTGAACTGTCCTTTGTGTCTCTGAGTGACACGGCTGGCGCTCGGCGTCGGGTGGGCATGACCCGGATGCGGGCACAGAGGTTAGGGGGGTTGGCGGGGGGGGGGGGCAGAGTCCGGCGCGGCCCGCCCGCTGTTTTAGACTTTTGGAGGGTCAGAGAGCGTTATAAAACAGGCGGCGGTCGGGGGGGGGGGGGGACGCTCGGCGGACGCTGAGGGGACGATGGCGCGGCCGCGCGGCTAGTCGTGTGGGCCGTGCCCCTGACGGTCCAACGCCCGGCGCGCTGCGGAAGGGTGGGGGGCGGCTGGAAAATTGAGAAACGATGTGGCAATTGACTTGAGGAAGCGTTATTCGTTTCGACGCAGTGGTGGTGCGAATTGTCGAATCGTCGGTTACTGACTGTTCAGGAATTCACGCTGTCTTTGCACAACATAACGCCGTTTTCTTTTACCGAGCGCGCCAAACCCTAGCTCTACATAAGACGTGAAACCAAAAAAAGAATCAAGCAAAAAAATAATGATTTTGTCCTCCTTTTGTTTGCCTGGTGTCACGATACTAATGGCGACACGGTAATGATGACGAATTCTGCGTAAAGGGCTTAGACGAGGCACAAGATGAAGACCCGTCCGAGTGCTCGCCGCGTCCGAGGATGCCGCACAGTGGGCCGGGTCGAGTGCCGCGGTCGGACGCGGATGGATCGCCCCACAAATATCGCGGCTTTCTCGAGAAACGTAAATAACCGCGCACTCCGTCTGGACGGTGCGGCGCGGCCCACGGCTCGCTGCCGCCACTCCGCGCGGTCTGTCTGCCTCGCTCGCACCCGCGTGGCGCCCCGGAGGCAGCGGAGAGAGAGAGAGGGAGAGAGGGGGAGAGAGAGAGAGAGAGAGAGAGAGAGAGAGAGAGAGAGAGAGAGAGAGAGAGAGAGAGAGAGAGAGAGAGAGAGAGAGAGAGAGAGAGAGAGAGAGAGAGAGAGAGAGAGAGAGAGAGAGGCTCTGGCCAGCCAGCCTACTGCATGCGCATTGGCGCGGCGCCCCTTCAAGGCCCTCGCAGCAGAACTGTCCTTTCCACGGTTTTCGAAACGGCCCCCATGACGTCACGGCCGCGCGAAGGGTCGGCCCGTCCTCCCCGTTTGACGCTGCGCTTGCTGGTCTCGTCGTTAAATTGCCCGGAAAAATAAGACAAGTCGTGGTTCAGGCGGCCCAGTCGGCAGAGCGGCGCAGCGCAAAGTGCACAAGTAGTTAGTCTCATCAAACACAATCTGTGCGGCGCCGGCTGCTTCCGCGTTTCCTCACCAGAGGACGCCCCTTGGCCGCTTCGCGATTTACATGGTCACCGTTTTTACACGGCGCAGACCTTGCGACTACAGGATTTAAAATCCTGTTCGACCCCGCTCGAAAATACACTTTGCCTCGCGCCGCGTGCGCAGCCTTCCAATAATGTTATTAATGCAGTCTGTTGTTGACGCACTGCTTGTAGTGGAGAGCAGCGCGTTCCTGGAAGGCGGTGCAGCAGGGCTCCTCGTTAGCGTCCAAGGGCCGGAGAGAGGGGAGGGGGTCTTACTCGTACCGGCGCATCGCTGGGCGCGCTGTGTACTCATAGGTGCAGTGACGTTTGTGCAGCTTTGGGAGAGCTCGGTGAGGGCTGCGTTGGGCGCCCCTCACGCAGCCCTGACAGAGCCCTGGGCAGGCTCGGTAAAGGCTGCGTTGGGCGCCCCTCACGCAGCCCTGACAGAGCCCTGGGCAGGCTCGGTAAAGGCTGCGTTGGGCGCCCCTCACGCAGCCCTGACAGAGCCCTGGGCAGGCTCGGTAAAGGCTGCGTTGGGCGCCCCTCACGCAGCCCTGACAGAGCCCTGGGCAGGCTCGGTAAAGGCTGCGTTGGGCGCCCCTCACGCAGCCCTGACAGAGCCCTGGGCAGGCTCGGTGAGGGCTGCGTGAGCCGTCCTTCTCCCTCACGCAGCTCTCACCGAGCCCAGCCGAAGCTATGGGAGAGCTAGGTGAGTGCGGTCTCGCAGGCCACACCGTTAGGAATCTCCATGCCTCGTATATGGTCTTAGATCATACAATTAAAAATAAAAAATAAAAAAACAATTCAAATTTAAATTTTTTAAGGACACAAGAAGCAAACCGCCGAACGGTTGGAACACAGGTCGAAATTTGCATTAAGCCCTAGGAGGTCGGTTGTTGTTAGATCATTACCTCTAACTAATCAATAAGCAGTAAAAGCGGGTGGTCGCTTCCGTACCATGCCACCCAGCCAGTACCTTGTGCCCTTGGCGCGCGCGCCGGTGTGTGTGTGTGTGTGTGTGTGTGTGTGTGTGTGTGTGTGTGTGTGTGTGTTTGTTTGCAGAGGATGTCGCGGTGCAGACTTGTGCCGTGACTCAGAGCGATAATTGCTGCATAAGTCGTAAAGTCGCCTACAAGTTTCCCCGCAACGTCACTTTATTCTAATCTCAATTTTATTCATCGACGACTTTAGCCGGCCGCGCTGAGTAAGAACAAGGGTCGGCTGACTCTGCGACCGCCCGTCCGTCTGTCCGCCCGTCCGTCCGTCTGTCCGTCCGTCCGTCCGTCTGTCTGTGGCGGAGCGCCTGCCAGGGACGGGGTAGGCCAGCCCGCGGTACAGCCGGGCGCTGCCCAGCGCAGTGTTGCCTACCTCGTCGGGCGGCCAGAGGCCCGCGCCGTGCGGCCGTGCGGCCGTGCGGGCGGACACAGTGGACCCGGCGGCGCCCGGCATGGCGGCGACACCGCCAGGGAAGCCAAGCCCGGCTTCATCTAGGTTAGGTTAGCGGTGTTTTCGCAGCACCGCGCGGAGACTCGTCGCATCTTTTGCCGCGTCACACCGCGTGATGCTGGAAGACAAGACGACTAGGGCGAAAATAGGATGAAATAAATCTGCCTCTTCTCTTGGCGTTGTTGTTGTTGTTGTTGTTGTCGATGGCGGTGCGGTGGCGACTGCTGGCCGGAAGACGCGGGCGGTTTGGACGTCCTGCCGCGGTGCGGTCCAGGCGCGTCCGGGCCATCGGGCCTTGTGTTCGCCGGCGTCCTTGCAGGCCGTTGTCGCGGTGGTCGCGGTGCACGGCCCGCACTCCGAGGCGCTTCCGCGGTATGCGGGGCCCAGTGCCCACCATCAGCACGTTAATTTGCCCAGCGAAAAAAAAATAAAAAATGTTTTCATTTTTTTGATTGTGCGTGCGCACGATTCCGTCGACTAAGGATCGTCCGTCACGGATTTTCAGACTCGAGACTGCCGCTAAGGTAACGCACGGGCTGCGCGTCCACTGGTGAGGCACCTCAGATGCGATCGACGTTCTTTTTCTTTTCGGCTGGCCGCGCGACCCGAGTCGCGGCCATGAGTTTCCCTTTCGGCTCGCGATGTGCGCGCCCACGTAGGCCCCTCTCATTGCGCTGGCCGGCGGGCCGCCAAATCTGTAGACGCGCCTTCAGCTCCAGAGTCGCGCAACAGGACTCGAACCGAACGTGTGACCCCACCAATGGATTCCTCGTTCGGAGATTAGCATTTCATTGGTGCGGTCACACGTTCGGTTCGAGTCCTGTTGCGCGACTCTGGAGCTTACAACGCTTGTAGAATTTTTGTCCGCCGGCGCCGGTCGTCTGGCCCACTGTGGGTCGGCAGGCAACCCTACCGGCCGGTGCATCGCCTATTCGCCTCCTCGCGCGGCAACACTGCCAGGCTGACCCCATTGCCGACCGCCGTATTTGAGCGGCCGGCCGTTCCGCCCGACTGCAGCGGCCCGCACCCATTTCTCGCTTGGCCGCCACGTCGCCTTGCCTGCCGACTAAGACTTTGCCGCAAAAAAAAACTAAAAAACGGGGCGCTCCGACAAAATGTGTTCCGCGGGCTGGCGGGGCGGGGCGGGGCGGGGCGGGGCGGGGTGGGCGCGTCGTGCCGCGAGCGGGCAGCACGCGTGGGACGGCGGCGGCGGTGGCGTCCGGGTGGACCGGGCCGCGTCCGCGCCGTCCTCAACAGTCGCACAGTGGGCCAGAAGACCGGCTGAGGCGGTCCAAATCCCGCGCGGGTCTCGCGGCTTACGGACGACCCCCTGGCTGGCCAATGGCCAGCGGTCCGCCTGCGCGAATCGAGAGATCGAACGGCAGCTCCTGGTCTTGAGGAGTTTATTGCGCCGCGTGCCTGAATAAGGGGCCGAGATGCGCGCGCCGATTTTCAATCGGAGGGGAGGGGCAGGCGCCTGGCCGCCCTCCAGGCAGAGTACCCAGGACGCCGCCATCTGGCGCGCCGCCGAGCCCACTCAACTCGCATCCTCGATCCTGGAATCTAGACGCTCCGCTTTCAACTGGAATCTCCAGCCCGGGGACCAGCGCTCCTTTCCTTCATCGCGAGGTCCGCAGCGCGTTAGCAGGACATGTGGCTTGCCCTGGCCTCCGCCCTGGCCTCCGCCCTGGCCCCCGCCCCCGTGGACCGCGTCACAGTGAGTCAGAAGACCGTTGAGGCGGCCAAAATCCCAGACGCGTTTTGAGCTCCAGAGTCGCTAAATGGGACTCGCATCGAACGTGTGACCCCACCAATCGATTCCTCGTTCGGAGAGCAGTCCATTGGTGGCATCACACGTTCGATTCGAGTCCCATTTAGCGACTCTGGAGCTCAAAACGCGTCCGGGAGTTTGACAGCCTCCGACCGGTCCTCTGGCCCACTGTGCCGTGGAGCGCGTGCACGGCGTTGCATCACGGCCCTTCGCTCCAGAGCATGGCTGCTGCAGCAGCTGGCCTGCACAGGTCCGGTCGGCTTGTCCCAGGCCGGCAGCCGGTACCGATGAGTGATGCCTGCATCTCCTTTTTGGGAGGAGCACGTCTGGTCGGCACTCCGCGCTGCAGACTCGGCGAGCCCAGCCGAGCCGAGGCGACATTCGGAGAAAGTGAATTTGGACTCCATTTCCTGCCGCGGACCGGCGCCTTGCCCATCTGCTGGCACTTTGTCTCGCGCCGTCGTGTCATGGACAAAGTGTGCAAATATTGCATGAAATAACTCCTTCGGCGTGGTAAGGTGTCTCGGCAGGACTGTTAGCCACTCGCCTAAAACCGTCCACCGTCCAGCCACGCACTCATCCGCGCAAAGTGTGCTCGTGTTGGTCGACTTTGTCAAAATGAGGTGCACAGTGGGAAGGCCGTGACAGTCAGCGACACGCACCTGTTGGCGCACGACACACAGGTGGCTCGTTGCGAGTTGGAGGAGTCGGGGGAATCATCGCCTCGACGCGACAAGAAGAACCAGCGCCCCCTGCCGAGCAGTGCACTTGGAAGCCGGCGCCGTCGCCGTCGCGGACCCGAGAGCGAGCGTGGGCACTGTGGGCGCGCCTGGTGGGCAGCGGCTGGGCATCGCAGTGTGCATCTACGCAAAACAAGGCGAAGTGCGAGCCGAGCCGAGGCGAGGCGGCCGGGACGCCATGAGGCCGAGACCCTGATGGACCCTGACAGAGGCCCCTAATGGGCGAGCCTTGCCCTTCCATCCCACCGCTGCGCGGTGGGCCCGGCAACGCCACTCACGACATCCATTCGGCCGTGCAGCCATTCGGCAGCACAATCGCATCCCGCTGCCCGTACGGAGGAACATCACCACTATTGTTTAAACTCTCGTTAATTCGTTTCGGGTGGTATGATGGAAGTGCCCGCACTAAAAATGTCTGCGAGCGGTACGGTTCGTGATGCTTGCTTTTCCGTGCTATTCCCCACCAAATTGCCGTAAAGCTTTACGCGCCGCGGAACTGAATTGGCCACCCAGGCGCAGCAACAGCACTTGATTTGTTTCACACTCGTCTTACGGCCCCGTGCGCGCCTCCGCCGCGCCCGTGCGTCCATGCGTGCGTGTGCGTGCACTCGTGCGTGCGTCGGCGTGCGTGCGGCTGCGTGCAGCAGTACGATTGCAGTTGCCGGGATGGCCGCCATGGCCGTCGTCATGCGAACACGTCGGGGCCTACGCTTCGTGTGTATAATCCCACATTCTGCGCCGGGATGGCCGAACTCAGCCGGCTCACGCCCGACCTCGCGCCCGACCAGCCCGCCGCACTTCACTACAATGTATAACTCTTGCTTCTTAAACACACTCTCGCGAGGAGGATTTAAAAGAGTGAGGGGCAAAACAATGATTCCTTTCAAATGATAGCGTCATTCTGGCCTGGCTAGCTCTGCTTCCCCGCCGTGTTCACTGCTCGGCTTCACATTCCAGGGGGGACGGCCCGCCCCGCCCCGCCCCGCCCCGCCCCGCCCCGCCCCGCCCCGCCCCGCCCCGCCCCGCCCCACCCCGCCTGCCGTCTGTGTGTCCCAGCTTGACAAAAGTAACATAAAGCACGCCGTCGGCTGAAAAAGCCGCACCAGGTCAGAGCACTGCATCTGCTAACTGTTCGTGAAAGCCTTCGCGGCTGGCTTTAGCCTCGACTGCTGTCGCTCTACTTTTTTTTCGCCCCCATCGGAAGAACAGTCTGCACGCCCTTCAACGCGAAACCATACCGCACCGCGGCCGGCACCGTTGCATGGGCGCACCGCCGGGGGCTGCAGGCTGGCTGGTCCACACTAGAGTCCTTGATAGTCAGTATTTAGGACTCTAGTCCACACACGTCGCTGTCTCTCTCTTCAGGCCGCACTCGTCCTCGCACGTCACTGTCTTCGCGTTCCGCTGCCCCACACGAGGCGAACGGAAGCAACATATTAATTATTTTTTTTTCAGGGTTGAGGCGACGGGGAGGCGGCGGCCACTGGCTTCGTCATCGGGTGGAGGTCCTCCGGGCGTCATCCGGGTCGACCGGGAGAGCGATTCGTCGCTCCGTCTCTCTCGCACCCCTACGGCACGCCCCGTGAGTGCGAGAGAGACAGAGCGACGGGGGGCTTCGGAGCCGTTCATCAGGAAGTGAGCGCCGAATATGGCCGCGTCCCATCTAAACCCGTTGCGAGCCTGCGAGCCCGCGAGCCTCCGCCCCAGCCGGAGAAAATCGAAAACCGAAAACCGCTCGCTTTCTGAACTGCTTTTCGCGACCTGCGTGGTCGCGGTGTCACATGGGCGTGGCGGGGCGGGGCGACTCGCGTCCACACAGATGGCTCCCCATTGTGAACGTGGCGGCCGAGACCTAGCCGCAGCCGCCTCCCACTTTCGTCACAAAGAACGAACGAAAGGAAAAATGAATTGTTCCAGGCAGGGCGGGCCGCGGCCGTGATTTGGGGCACGGCGCCTTGGCTCGCGCCGTCCGCCGTTACAGTGGCGTCGCGACGCGTCGGCCCCACGTGGGCGGCAAGGCCCGCGCCGCTGCCAATAGCGAATCCTGCGAATAGCGTCCTGCAGGTTAGCCCCGCAGCGTGCTTCCAGGGTTGCCAACCTTAGTCTCTCTCGCACCCTTGCACTCTCAGCATCTTACTGACTTTATTGTCAGTTACCAGGCTCTATTGCCCACAGCAATAATATTTAGTATTTTCTTCTAAGATACGTACAATTGACTTCATATAATTATTTAGGAATTTTTTTAAGTCAATGAGTACCAACAAATATGTAAATAATTATCACAAAAGCGAAAAATACGTATTATTGTTGCACAAAGTACTGGAGGTGCTACTGACAAAATGTCAATACCATGTCAATACCAAGACGCCCTACGGGTGCGAGCGAGACACCGTGCGGCGGCCAGGCCGGGGCCAGGCCGGGGCCAGCAGGCCGTCGATGTGCTGCCGAACGCGCCTCGACGTCGCGGGGGCCGTGGGCCGCCAAGGTCTTGAGTGGGAAGGCCCGGTTGCAAGTCCGACAGAGTCCCGGACCAAGTCCCGGACCCAGGCGGGCAGGCGGCGGCAGGCGGCGGGCGCGGCGGTGCTCGTCGCAGCGCAGCGGGGGCGTCCGTGTGGGCCGCAACGGGCTTGGCGACCTCGCGCGCCGCGCCGCCGCCAACGAGGCCCTCACCTGCGAGCGCGCCAGTGCTGCCAGCCACCGGTGGTCGCCGCGGTGGCACCGCTCAATCTAATTGAAAGAATCGGCGTGCGTTGCGCGTTGGGCTGGGGTTACGGTCGCCTTAACGAGCGGGCGGTCGGGCGGTCGGCGGGGAGGGTGATGTCACCGAGGCACTCTTTGCGCGCTCTGCGCGGCCAAGCGGGCCGGCGGGCTGCTTCCGGTGCCGCCTTCGTCTCTCTCGCACCCCTGCGGCCCAACGGCACGCCCCGAGCGTGCGAGCGAGACGGCGCGGCGGGGCGCCGTTCGGAACGAGACTACAGGCGGCGGCAGCGCAGCGCTCCATATGCAGATCGCGCAGGCGACTTGAACGCAAGGCGCCAGCCGCCTGGCTCCGAGGGACCGCTCTGTCTCTCTCGCTCCGCTGGGGGGCGGCCCACGGGTGCGAGGGAGACAGAGCGATCGTACGGCGCAAGGCGGCAGGCGGTGGCGCGGTCTGCCAGCCGTGACCGAGACACATTCGTTTGAATAAGCAGAAGCACCGCGGCGTCCTGTGTGGAACTTGAATGGGCCCGCCTTCCTGCACACTGGGAGGCTTCTCTCTCTCTCTCTCTCTCTCTCTCTCTCTCTCTCTCTCTCTCTCTCTCTCTCTCTCTCTCTCTCTCTCTCTCTCTCTCTCTCTCCCTCTCTCTCCCTCTCTCTCCCTGCCGCCGGCCGAGTTATGTCGCGTTCATTTGAGTGGTGATTACTCGGGCCAATCAGAGCGAGGCGACAACTACCAGTCTCGTGGCGACGCCTGTCTGTCCGAGTCCTCAGTTTAGCTAACTGACCGACGCCCTCTCTCCCCCTCTCCTTCCCTTTTTCATCCAGGCAGTGTGATCCAGCACGCCACCAGGAGGACGTCCTCTTGGCGCGCGGAGGAGCTGGAATCGAATGCTGCAAACCGCCTCAGGGTCGTCAACAACGACTCTCTACGGAAACAGGTTGCACGCAGTTCAACATTTCATTTCATCTTCTTCGCCTTCATCTTCACGCCTTCAGCCTTCGGGAACGGCCGAACTGCGCGGCGCGGCGTGGGCATCAAGACGGGCATCAAGCAGGCCTGCCATCCAGCTTCCGGCTGCCGCAGGGCCACGCACAGTGGACCAGAAGACCGGAAGACCGGCGCAGGCGGCCGAAACTCAGGGCGCGTTTTATACTCGCTAAATTGGACTCGAACCTAAACGTGTGACCCCGCGAATGGATTCTTCTCGTCCAGAGCCCAATCCATCGACGAGGTCCCACGTTCGGTTCGATTCTAATTCGGCGACTCTGGAGCTGAAAACGCGTCTCGAGTTTTGACGGCCTGCGCCGGTCTTCCGGCCCACCGTGCGAGGGGTTGGCGACGCTCCGGAGGGGACAAGCACACGACCAGGAATAGCGCGCTGGGGTCGCGACTCACTGAGCTCATCCCGCGACCCGGCCGGCCCGGTGTTCCCTGATTTATGTGACGCCACATGACGTCACAAACGGCTGCACGACTGCACCGTGTGACGCGTCGCCACTTTTAGCCCGCGCGCTCGGTCCAGTCGTCACTGCTTGCCTCGTCACTTCGTCACTTGCGTCGTCACTGGCGGGTGCCTGCGGGTGGCTCGTAGATGAAAGACCAGGTCGGGCGCATCCACCCATTCAAAGTTAAAGCGCTGACAGTGGTGTGGCCGCACAAAGTTGATTTCCTTTAACACCGAAAAAAGAAGGGACAGTAAGGACTGCGTCGAATAGTCGGCACGTGGACGAGGGTCTGGACGGCGAGGATGCCCCGACCCGGCTCTCATTGACCCACATCACAAACACACACACACACACTCACACACACACAAACAAAGTCGCCATATCGCCTGCGCGTTTCGCTGAGCTGACATCACTTTCCCTCCGCAGGCGGCTCGCTTGTTCCCGCGGGGCACGTAAACACGTATATACAATTGGACAACTAAAATAGATCTTGTCGGGACTCGAACCGGCGGGGCGTGGTGGGGCGTGGCGGGGCGTGGCGGGGGGGGGGGGCGGGCGTGGCGGGGCGGGGCGAGGCACGGCCAGGCCGCAGGCACAGCCTCCGGGTAGCCTTATGCCTCCAGGGTCCGCCGGATGATGTCATTGGCTGGCTGCTGGTGATGTCAGTCCTGGTCGATGCCGTTGGCGGCTCGGCAGCGCCGCTCCGAAAACACGGCCTTCATTAATTACAGCGCGTCATCGCGAAGAGAAGCGCACGACGGCCTTCCCTTCCGGCACGAGGTGAACGCGGAGGGCGCGGGTTCGATCCCGGCCGGGCGCCTCTCCTTTTCGCCCTGACGACAGGTGGCACTGGGCACCCTTTAGGGACAGGCCTCCTCAGGAATGTTCCCGTAATGAAGACTAATATGCAAATGGCTGTGATGTTGGCGCCGCTGGCTGGGCTTCGCGGGTCCCCGATGGGTCCACGGGGTCCCCGATGGGTCCACGGGGTCAATGTCTCCGACGGCGACGGGGAGGGGCGGCGGCGCGGCGTTCCATCCGCTGGCATTGCGCTGGCCAAGGAGCCGCCTGGACGTGTGTGTGTGCTTTGGCCGCTGGACCGCGGGCCTCGGGTCGCCAACACTCTACTCTGTCTCTCTGTCCGTCCCAGCGGAGCAAATAAACGGACAGCCTGGCTGGTAGTAAGAGCAAAACGCGGCCCAAAAAAAACAAAAAAAAAAAAAAACTCAAAACACTCCGAAAAAAAAAAGATTTATTTAAAAAGTGCCTGTAACAAATATTATTTTCCTGGAACATGGTGCAAAAAAAAGAAAAAAAAAAAAAAAAAAAGAGTTTACCTGGCGGGCACGTCCTTGAGACGGCAATGAATTGCGAGCCGAGCCCTTCCAGGACATTGGCTGCTGTGGCGGGGTGGCCGGCTCCTCCAGGCTCCGGTGAGGATCAGGTGGGCGCGGCGGCGCGGGTGGGTGGGTGGGTGGGTGGGTGCAGCGGCGAGACCTTTTTTTCTCGGAAGTCGCAAAATTCATGTCCGTGTCCTCCTCCCTGCGCGCCAGATTTAGTGCCGCCCGCCCGTCCGTCGTGGCGGCCGATGGCCGATCTGAAAACGAAACCAAGCGAAGGAGTGAGTTTAGTTAGTTTCTCATCGCGAGCAGTGTTTTGAGCCTTTTTTTCGCCGCCGCGGCTCCCTTCGCATTGAACGCAATCACAGAGTGACTGACTGCTGTTTAATCAACCGTGGCGCCCCGTCCTTCATCCTCGGCTTTGGTCCTTGGTCCGCCTTAACGATTCGTTATTGCCTTTTCTTATCGGATCCCTTCCAGATTGTAATCCCGGGGCATAAAGGGCCGTGGCGTCCTCGCTGTCCGCGCCCTGCGGCCCTTGGCTTCGGCCGAGGTCGCCGGGCCCTTGGCTCCCGGGCAGTCTCCCACGGGACACGGGGTGCGAGAGAGACAGAGCGACTCCCCGTCAATAGCGCCGTCTCTCTCGCACTCACGGGGCGCTCCATACCCGTGCGAGACCCACGGCAGACGGCGGCTGGATGAAAGCGGCCAGACGGCAAACTTTTGGGCGGTCCTGTTGGCAGTGGGCGTGCGCGCCGCCAGCAGGCTGGGGATCGCTTTCGTCGCTCTGTCTCCGTCGCACTCACGGGGCGCCGCGTGCGGGTGCGAGAGAGACAGCGAGACGGTCCTTTCGGAATCCGTATGGGAACGGCACACAGGCTGACGTCAGCGTGTCACTGCTCCTGGCTGGGCGTCGTCTCTCTGCCTCTCTCGCCCTCCAGCGGGCCGAGTGCACGGCATACATCCACGGCACAGGCTTTTTCTCTTGGAATTCTTTTTTTCTTCATTTTTTTTTTCAACATTTTCATTCGCAATATTTTTGCACCAAGAGCGCCGCTACGACGGGGCAGGCTGCGGGGCGTCCGCTGCGTCCTGCATCCGCCCCAGTCTGTCTCTGTCGCACTCGCGCTCCGTTCGCACTCTGTCCGCGCGGCCAGCGGCAGTGCGACAGAGACAAAGCGACGTGACTTGGCAGCGCGCGAGGAAGATAAGACTGCTGGTAAGAGAGGAAGAGGAAAAAGGGAGGGGAGGAAGGGGGGCGCTCCTTGTGAATTCCCCGCCTTGCCAACATCTCCATAACTTGGACTTATAGCGTCCTTCCTACGGGTACCGTTTTCCAACGCGAACTTCCCGCCGCCCGTTTTGCGTACGCTGACCGTCAGTGCGCGCGCGCGCGTGTGTGTGTGTGTGTGTGTGTGTGTGTGTGTGTGTGCGCGCGCGCGCGCGCGCGCGCGTCTGTGCGTCGCGGACAGCGGCCCTGCCGTTCCGTCCGTCCCACTGTGTCACCGTTCGGCACGCAGGGACATTCCTCCAGGACACTGAGCGAGGCGAGGGACGGTGCTCGACAGCATCCACGACGCCAGCCACGCCGCGCACAGTGGGCAAAACTCCAGACAGACACACACACACACACACTCACATGTGAAGACAGACTCACACACAATGTCCTTATCGGCCAATCGCGCGGCCGGGCCAATCGACGCAACGAAACGGCGCCTCTTCATCACGATTTCAATTTGCGCGGGAAAAGAAGAAAGACCTTGGTGGTCTGTTGGTTTGGATGCCCCTCCCCCCTTTTCCACTGACCGCAAGGCGCTTACAGAAGTGGGCGATCCCGTAATGAGTCGGTGGGCTGGGGGCATTCAAATGTCTGCGGCCCGGATTCCGAACAGCAGAGCGATGCGCTGTCTCTCTCGCACTCGTGGGGCGTCCGTGGGGGTGCGAGGGAGACGGGGCGGCGCGGCTGCGGTGCTGGCGGCGGTGCGCGGTGGCTGCGATGTGCGAAAGGGACGCCCAAGAATATAACGCTTCCCATGGAACCGTTTTCTTTTCTCAGCCCGCCGCGCCCCGCCGCCGCGCCCGGCCCCGCCTCGCCCCTCAGACCGCAGGCCGACGCACGCCGCGGACGGTAGCAAAAACAACAAACAAGCACCTAAGAAAGCACCAAGGGTTTTTTTTTTTCGGCCGCTGCAGATTTATTTTTATTATTTTTTTAAAACAAGAAAAACGCCGTGTCAGTGAGGAACAGTGGTTGACGTGGGTGGTTACACTGTCTCTGCAGGATGTGTGTCCGTACCTCAGGCAGGACGCCAGACCCACGCCGGGATGCATTCGGATCGCGCGACGCCTATTTATGAAAAACCGCGCGTGATGCTAAGTCGTTTTATAAATGTCGAGGACGCGCGGGAGGAAGGGGGAGCAGGACTCGCGCGCTCTTGCGCGTGTTTGCGTATGTGTGTGTGTGTGTGTGTGCGTGAGGCCGCGAGTGTTGAAGTGTGTGGGTGTCGTATCCTCGCTTTCTCGCGTTTTCTCCAAGCCTCTTAATGCGTACACATGAGATGCTTCCTGCGCTGCAAAACGAAATCGGTTCCAACTAACGACGCGGCGCCGCGCATCGCGACGAAGGCCGCGCCCGCAGCATCCACTGTGCAGCTTCCCCGTACCGTCCGTCCGTCCGTCCGTCCGTCCGTCCGTCCGTCCGTCCGTCCGTCCGTCCCACCTGCCCCAAGGCTCGCCGTGCTGCCCGACGACGACCCCCCCCCCCCCACTCCTCCGCGGCGTCACCCGAAAGAAAGTCCCGCCTAGCCGCCAGGTTCAAGGACAGGCGTCTTCATTGTCCGAGGACGTGTCCAAGGCCGTGCGCGTGGACAGGTGCGCCTTCATTAGTGGACGCCCTTTAACGGCGCCCTCGACACGGCGACCCTTGTTCCTGGCGGTCTTATCGAAGGACCTCCGGAAAGGGCGATCCCTCCGGATCCCTCTCGGCACGAGTCGCAGCGCCACTGCCGTCGCTCTGTCTCTCTCGCTCCCACGACGGAGACCGGGTGCCTCACCGGTCCGATGAATACGAGGAGGACGACCCCCTGAATCACTCAAACCGATTAACAAAGCGACGCACTGTTTTGTTGTCTTTGTTGTTTCCGCGTCGCGGCATGCGAAAGAATATCCCGCGTCTTTGTGCAACGGGGGCGCAGCAGCGCTGCGACAGGTGTTTGCGTCGGACGTGACTTTCGCAACAAGTGCGACGCTGCAGACAGACGGACAGACAGACAGACAGACGCAAGTGTTTGAGTATGGGGAGAGTGAGGGTACTCTCAGCGACGCGCTTCTCACATTCCATTCGCACGAAGAAATGGATACTTTAGTGCTTCTTTTTCCAGGTCTTTCCAGCGCCCGAGTGTGGGGGGTTCGATTTCGGCGCGCGGAATGCAACAGTTTGTTGCGACCGGCGCATTATTTGTGGACAAATTGATGCAAATGAGTTCGGGGAAGTCGTGTGTATGTGTGAGTGTGTCCATGGATGTGTGTGTGCACGATGCACGTGCCTGCACGCGCGCACGCCCCACCCCGCCCGCTCTGCACGTCCTTAAGTCACGAGCGGAAATCGGGCTTGATTAACGCCTGGCAATTACCGCATTTACATAATGACGCTACCGTCTCTCCTTCTCTCTTGCGCGCGCATTGTCTTCTTATCCGCGGCGAAATGATTCGGACATCGCGCGGCCAGAACAGCCTAAGTCATTCGGGACGGCCGTGGCAGGTACGCCGTTGTGTGCGCCGCCCCGGCCGTAGTGACCAGTGGGACAGCCCTAACGACTCCTAACGAACACAGATTCCGCCTTCAGGACCCCGTGTCTCTTAAACGGCGAGCCTCTCCAGCGTCAAGCGCAGAAAACTCAATTTTTATCATTTTTGTTTTAATTTTTTTTTTTTTAATCTTTTACTTCCCATGCATACTGTTCGTTGGGCAACCCTGTCCCAAATATGTACGCACACCTGGGTTTGCGTGTGACTTGTAGATGGGGTATTCCGCGGTGGGTGCAGTCCCCAAAGACATGCGCCCCGCCCCACCCAACCCCGGCCACGCATGGGGCCTAAGTAATTTGGATTGGAAATGATTGGGGGCAGCGATCGCAGCAGAATGCAGGCCGTGATTCCGCACTAAGGAGAGCGCTTCCTAGGTCCCCTGTTCTCTCTCTCTCTCTCTCTCTCTCTCTCTCTCTCTCTCTCTCTCTCTCTCTCTCTCTCTCTCTCTCTCTCTCTCTCTCTCTCTCTCGCTTTCCGTGTCGTGGATGACGCTGGCTGCGGGCGGCGCATCGCGGCGTCGCGGCGCTGCAGTCGCGGAGGCAGCAGCAGCAGCAGCTAGGTGCTCGCTAGGCGACCAGGTGGGGGGCGCGCGGCCGGCAGGTAGGCGGGCGGGGGGGCGTGGGGGGCGTGGGGGTGGGGCCGGCAGGTAGAGGGGCGGTCGGGCCGTTGCTCTCCGGGCCCCGCGCCGCTCCTCCTGGCCGCCGTCCCCGCCGTCTCGGCGCTCGGCGCGTTAGTATAGTGACGGTGTGCGAGCCGCCAAGACCACGCCGGGCGTACCGCAGTGTGGGCGCTGTGCGTATGGCGCGCCGCCGCAATGGCCACCACAGGTAAGAGGGCCAAGAAGAAGACCAAGACGAGTGCAGTGCAGTGCGAAGGCGGCAGTGAGCAGTGTGCTAAGTGCAGTGTGGTGATCAGTGACCAGCTACCATGCCATGATGGATTTAATGGTGGACCTCGACCTCGCCGTTGTGGATTAAAACTCTCACTTCAGTCGCCGAATTCCGGTGATGTACCATACAGCCATTCATTTATTCATTTTCATCTCTGGCTCCCCTTCTCTCCTCCCACTCCGCTTTCGCCAGCACTGTGAGGGCCCCTCTAGGGCCGGAAACCTCGACGCACGAGGGGCACGGTGGCGCGATAAGCCCTTCCTGGCACTCCACCCTTTCCCTGTCTGTCCGTCTGCTTGTGTCCGCTCGCCTCTCTGGTGGTCAACCCCTGTGCAACAGGTGGCATGACACCTGCCAACATCTTAAGCTGCTTGGACGGGCATGCCCGCCGCGCTCCCGTCTGTCTGCCGTCTGTCTGCCGCCTGTCTGTCTGTCTGTTTCGTGTGACACCCATGCCCGGTGAAACAAGCGGATTAACACTTGCGGTTGGGAAAAAAGGCTAAGCCGTCTTCCTGTGTCTGTCTGTCCGTGACCTTCACCCATTCATCTAGGGGTTCCATTCATCCCTTTAAATGAAACCCCACCGTGACAAACCTCGAATGGATGACTTAAACTGCGCTGGTGTGCGTGCATGTGTGTGTATCCGCGTCTGTGTGTGTGTGTGGCTAATGATTTTCGCCCCCACACGTTTGCGCCGCAGGTGGCGAAATCGAACACCATTATAAAGTTCGGGACGTGACGAAATGTCACCCGTCCCTTTGTCCTCTTGTTTTAATTGTTTTTGTTGTGTTCGATTTCAATCGAAAGAATGTGCGTGGCTTACACGGGCCCCCGACTCGTCGGACAAGTTTGAGCGGATCGCGTCTTGTCCCTTTTGTCTTTACGTACCTCGGATTTGTTTGCGTTTGTTTTGGTCCTGCACCTTGCGATTAATCGATTGACAAGTGGCTTTGACAAAGAAAAAGAAAGAAGGGGAGAAAGAAAAGGACGCGGAGGACTCCCCGCGCAGCAGGCTTCAGACAAAACGTTCGGACGTCTCACTCACTGAGTCACTGGCTGGCGCCATCACTGGTCAATCTGTCAAACGTTTTTGGATGACCGCACACTAGGCTTGAATACTGACGAGCAGAGGCCCGATCCCCATAAATCGTGCTTTTTTCCTGCTCTCTCTCTCTCTCTCTCTCTCTCTCTCTCTCTCTCTCTCTCTCTCTCTCTCTCTCTCTCTGATCGCATCCCTGCACCGCAGTGAATGGGAGTTAGCCGACTTTGCAGAATGGGTACGGGGTCCTGAGGGGGCCCAGCCCAGCCTGCCGAGCGACTCGCCATATCGCCCTATTGTTGGCGTGGTAAAAACGGCCGCTGGCATCCCAAGCTGGTCGCGACAACGCGCTCCGTCTCTCTCGCGGCGCGTCCCTTCAGGTGCGAGTGAGACGGAGCGACGCCGCATCCCCATCGCCGAGCCCAGCGTCGGGGTCCGTCCCGGAGCGCCGTCCTCGAACGCGACTCGGGGACGGACCCCGCGCAGCATAACACCGCGTGTGTCCTTTATTTGTTTTTTTCGCGCGAGCTTTCTACTTGGGTCCGTACAAGGCTTGGTTCGGTTTGGACACGCCCCGGCCGGCCGGGCGGGACAGTGCAGGGGCCCCGGGGGCCGCGGGGGCCCCGCCGAGCCCAACCAGCCGAGCAGAGTGAACGGCCGCCTCGGCCTCGCCACTTTTCCCTCGCTAATACTAATATAAAGGGCAGGGGGCCGGCCGCTCGCAAGGCGAGAGCAGCTCTAAGAGCGGCCAGTGCCGCTGGTTTCAAATTTCCCGCGCAAATTCTCGCGCTTGGCCGCATGCACGCAGCTCCAGCCCTCGTGAATTCTTAACACCTCGTTGACGGCCTCCCCGACGGCGGCGCGGTGTTCCTCGTGTCTCATTGTGCTGCTCGTTGACACGAGTTAAGTCGTTGTTGTGGACGGCGGGGGACGCCTCCGAGGCGGTTATTGGCGCTGCGCTTCGTGAGACACAAGGGGCGGCGGGGCGCGGCGGCCAGCACCGCCGGTTCGATGCCCGGCGAGGCCCTCCACAGCTTGGCAGGACAGCGTGCAGTAAACAAGGAAAAGCCGCGAACGCCGGGCAACGCAACGCGCTTATAGGCAACTGTCGCCGTTTGTTATAAGACGCAGCCCGTGCCGAGGCTAGGCGCAGCCCCGCATGGAAATCGCGCTAGCAGGGATGTCCGAAAGACAACAACAACAACAACAACAACAACCTGGGAAAAAATTGAACCAGATCGAGAAAATTGGCACGCTACTCTGTTTATGCGGTGTTGAGTGGCAGTGCCGCGTTCTGCATCGATTGCCGAGAAGTAATGACCGACGCCGCTAGATTTACGACGTCCAAAGTGTGGATGCGTCGCTTTTATACACGTTTCGCATTGTGTGATAATGCCGCCCGTAAAGCCGAGGGCGCCCGCCACTGGAGTCTCCTGGAGTCTCCTGGGGTCTCCTGGAGTCTCCTGGAGTCTCCTGGAGTCTCCTGGAGTCTCCTGGAGTATCGGCGGGAGTTTCCGGGGTCCGCCGCGGGGTCGGTGCGGTGCGCAGCGGGGTCGTTTCCGGTCCCTCGCGGTCACGCGGCACCATCAATTTGTCCCAAGCGTTTTTTTTTTTTTTTTTTTTTTTTTTTTGCAACAACTTATTAATTTACTTTGTAATTTTACGATATTTTTTTTTCTAGCAGTGCCGTCATTAAATACTCGCGGAATGGCGCGGGGCGTGGCCGCGGTCAGGCGAGCCCTCCTCGCGTTGCGGGGGATTCCAAAACACTTTCATGCCGCGCGTCGTGTACACTGCCGAGAGAGTGTCGTCGCGAGAGAGAGAGAGAGAGAGAGAGAGAGAGAGAGAGAGAGAGAGAGAGAGAGAGAGAGAGAGAGAGCGCCCGCGCAGCAGCGGAGCCGGCAGTGCTCGTGTTGTGATCATCGTTATACGTACCAATGACGCTTACAAATTTTTCATACGCTGTTGATGGAGGTGGGGGAGATCGGCCAGATTGGCGTATGAGTTGTAATAATGACCCGGACTACTCAGCGTAATACTAGAGAGCTTGTTTAAGTTTGTGTGTGTGTGTGTGTGTGTGTGTGTGTGTGTGTGAGCGAAGGAAGGCCTGTGGTGATACAGCTGTTCCGGCTATTCCATCCCGCGTGCTTATCACCTGGGCCCACAGCCTCGCCGCTCACTGCAGCTTACTACTACACTGCTTTAGGGACAACGCCCACTCCGGCAAAGCCCCCCCCCCCCTTCCCCTAACGGCCCCATAACGGCGGCTTATTATTTGAGCCCCTTTTTGTGGCGGTGACAGTCACTCCGCGTCTCTCTCTCTCTCTCTCTCTCTCTCTCTCTCTCTCTCTCTCTCTCTGGGCGAGATGGAGGTGGAGGTGCGAGCGGAATGGGGAATGAAATGGCGACGACAGGTCTAGCGGACGGGCGGCTTGTTCTAGGTCGCTCTGCTTCGTCGTCACCCTCTCGTGGCTAGAGCGCTGTTAACCCGATGACACTTTTCTCGTTGTTGCTGCTGCTGCTGTTGTTGTTGTTGTTGTTGTTGTTGTTGTTGTTTTGTCGGGCGGGATTTTTGCGCGAATGCGGCCGCTTGCCGACCGCGAGGCGAGAAGCGGGAACGGGTCGGGTCTCATGGCGCGGCCTCGCGACCAGACTTGGGATGATTGGAAATGACTCGCGAAAGCAATAAAACGGCAAACAATGAAATTGTGGCTGAAGGGCTTTGCCGAGCTTTGCAGGCTGCTTGGCCTGTAGCACTGCTCCACGGTTCGCGGCGAATCGTCAATTCGTGTCTACCCGGGGCTACACAGTGGGCTACACAGTGGGCTACACCTGCCGGGTACCTGTCGGCCGCCGCGTTCGGGACGCCGCCGCTCGGCAGGGCTCGGCTCCGGCGACGGAAGTCGGGTCCGTGTCGTGAGACGCGTCGCGACGCCCGGAGGCCGGGGCTCGGGGGGCCGGTCCGTGAGCGGGGAGGCGGCGGCGGTCTTCCCCCGGCCCCGTTCGCACCAGGGATCCGCACGCCGCCTCTGCTTGGCGGGGCCTCGCCGAGGAGAGAAATATTGGACGTAACGCGGCACCGCCGCCTTGCCTGCTGGGCGGCCGGGATGAGGATCGGTATCGCGGCACGCCTCGTAGGGGAGAGAGAGAGAGAGAGAGAGAGAGAGAGAGAGAGAGAGAGAGAGAGAGAGAGAGCGAGCGAGCGAGAGAGAGGCGCGGCGCTGTGTGGAGTCGCTCTGCAGGGTGAGCAGTGCTGGGCTCCTCCGGCTCGGCTTGCTTCGCCTTCTTCCGGCGTGGGCCGGCTCACGTCGATCCCAGCAGCTCGCCGGGGAGTCTGCGCTCGCCGCAGCCTGTCCGCCGAACGCCCCAATCGGAGGCTGGCGATCTGACGGCGACCCGCGGCGACCCGCGGCGACCCGCGGCGCCAAGGACGCTTCCTTGATGGCCCGCCGGCCGCCCGGATCCGGGCCGCCGTGCCGTGGGCCGCCGCCAGCGAGGAGTCTATTCCCATCAACAAAGTGGCGGCAAGATTGCCCGTGCGAAAAGCAACCAATCAGAAGGATATCACCGGCGTCCTTGCGGCGGCGTAATGAGCGACGCATCCTCGCTGCCTGTCTCTCTCGCACCGACTCGGTCCGCGCGCGTGTGAGAGGGACGGCGGCGTGATTACCAACCGCGTGGGCGGGCGCCGCTGTCCGCCGTCATGGTGTGATCGACAAATCTTGATTATCAAGTTATCGCCGCTCTGCCATTTGCCTCCTCCTTCTTTCGCCTCGTCGAAAGAAAAAAAAAATGAGAACGGGAAGAGAAGAAGACAGCCAGCCGGTGGGATATGGGTTCGGTTCGAAATTTGGTTGTGCCCGGAGGGCAGGCCCGGCCAGCCGGAGCTAATTAACGGCGGCGTGCCGAGGCCGTTGTCTGGCCGAAGGAGTTTCCATCATTCGGGAACGGCTTCGCGGGTTCGAATACCACCGGCAGCGACCGGCAGAAACCAGAAAAAAAAAAGCCAACAATCTGCCGGTGTTCGAACCCGCAACGCGCGTAGAGCGCAGTCGAGGCTCTCTCTCTCTCGCGGCCCGTCGGAGCGACCCACGAGTGCGAGAAAGACAGCGCCACGACGCAGCGGTCCAAATTCCAGGCGCCTTTTTTTGCCACACCGCGCGGTGCCGGCTGTATGAGAAACTTGGTGCTCCTTTTGCCGGTCGTAAGTTGGCGTAATTGGTGGACACTCGGCTCTATAAAATGTCTGGCGGCCCAGCGGGCTGCAGCGGGCCCAGCGTGTCGTCGTCGGCGTGCTTGGCGGGGGTCGCGGCCGCCGCGGCCGCCGCGTCGACGGCGTGCTCGCAGTGTGGCCGTGCGGGCGGCGACTTTCCCCGCCCAGGCTCCGCCGCATTGTGGCACTTTCGCTGTGAACCAGAGGCGCGGCGCCCGGCCGGGGGATTGGCACCACTGGTGCGCTATTGGCGAGCTGCTTTTGATGCTAAGCGCCCACTGCGAGCGTGCGCCGGCATCATTCGGTTCTTTTGTATCCCGTCGTGTGGTTTTGGCGACGGGGATCAGGACCGCCAGGAAGTGTCACCGGGAGGGATCCTTGAACCCGGGCGGACCGAGCACAGCGCGATGCCGCGACAAGGACTCAAGGACGGAAGCCTCCGGTCAAGGACTTGTGCAGTCATCCCGACTGCATCAGATATGTCTGTCTGGGTGTCTGCCTGCCTGCCTGGACGGCGGAGGAAGTGATACAGCATGATAGCTTCCACTGAAAAGTTGATCGCTGCTCCGAGGATTATTCGTCCTTTTTCCGAGTCCGAAGCCTGGCAGGCGTGGCAGGCCGGGCAGGCAGGCCCAGCCGTGAGGGCCGCGTAGCGCATCATTCCGAAGAGCCACACAGAGGAACGAACCTAACCTCCAAATTCGCCCTTAAAGCCCGGAGCCTTTTACGAGAGGGCAGTCAGTCCGTCGTTAATTCCAGGTGGGGTGCTGGCCGGACACAAGGGCCTATCTCTCTCCGTCTCGCTCCCCGCCGCTCCGCCTCGCTGTATCGAGTCATTAGCCGCCCAGTGAAGCAGCCAAGCAGCGCAAGTTCTGCGGACTGCCGCGCCGCACCGTGCCCATCGCAGTCCATCGGCCCCCGGATGCCTCCGCATCGCCCCCGAGCTGGCCGCGCCGGCCGCGCCATCGTATAAAAGGAACAAGAAGACGCGCTCTCGCCGGGCTTAAAGGCCAAAGGCGGAGCTAGCCGTGGCGCGGCCACTGGACCGGTCTCACGCCGCGAGCTGCGCGAGCTGCGAACCCCTGACCGCGCCGAACGCCGCGAGGCTGGCCGTCGCTCTGTCTCTCTCGCACTCACGGCGCTGGCACGCTGCTGCACTAGCTGGAGGCCGTGCTGCAGGACAATGGGTGGCGCCGCGGCGTTCGATGGGCGTCCATTAATTTGCGTCACCAAGGCAGCAGCTGCCCGGCAAGGAAGGCCTCCGGCCGGCCGTACATGGCGTCCGGGTGGGCCGGGTGTCGCATCCGGCTCGCCGACGTGCTCGTCGACGTGCGCGCAGAAATGTCATTGGCACTTTTTGCGCGGTTCGGCATTCCGATCGTCGGTTTCTTTGCTCTGGTCGACGACGGCGGCGTCCACACGACGGCGGCCTCCGCGCCGACGCCGACCTCCACGACGTCGCGTGTCCGGAAGCGTGACCGTCGCTTCGCGTCGTCACTGTCAACGTCACGCGCACAGTATCGGCCGGTACCGGCGGGGATGCCATTATTACTTTTCTCGTGCGAATAATGCGTTCGGCTTCCGCGTCCGATGCATTGCGACACGGCCCGGCTGCCAGCCTGGGCGGGGCGGCCGCGGGGTGGGCTGCCAGCGCGGGCTGTGCCGGGCTGTGCCGCCTCGCGGTGTTGGTGGGCGAGGCAGCCTTGGCGACGCCTTGCCGAACATCTGCTGGACTTGGCACTCGGCGCCCCGTAACGCGCGTGCGTCACCCAGCATCTGTCTCTCTCGCACTCGAGGGGCGTGACGCAGGGTGCGCGAGATGGAGAGCTGCCACCCTACAGGCGGCGCCGTCACGCGCGAATTTCACGAAACTTTAGTCGCCGTCATGACGCCTGTCCGGCGAGCACGTCCGCTGCTGCTCCGCGCTGATGACGGTCATTTGCTCCTGTCGCCGGCCGCTGCCTCTAGTTCTAGTTCGCGCACAGGGCGATACACCATTCTACGGTGGCGGCAACGAAAGGTCGCGGCGCCCCGAGGATTATTTCAAGGATTAGAGTAACGGTTATGCGCGAGCCTAGCAGTGCCTCGCAAGACGCGCTTGCATGCATGCATGAATGAATGGGATGGCGCAGCCGCCTAGTCGCGAAGCCGCCGCGTCCGGTGCGGCGATCGTTTGAATTGCTCTGTCGCATACCCGCACGGGACGCCCCATGAGTGCGAGAGAGAGAGAGAGAGAGAGAGAGCGACTCTCTGCTGCAGGTGCGGCCCTCGGTGCAGCGGATTGACTGTCTATTGTGGACACACGACTGCAGGTGCGCCGTCGAAGTGCCGCGCTGTTCGAACTGGCGGTGGTTAGTGCGCGCAGTTTTTTTTTCGGCTTTTTTTTTTGGTTTTGCGAGCGTGCTTGTGTACGCGCCCCTTCCGCCCCCACCCAGGCCGGCCGGCAGCCAGGCAGGCAGCCAGCAGGCCGTTGCGTAGCGTGCCCGTCCGTGCCGCTACATGCTCGCATTGTCTTCGTGAGAGATTAGCCATCCATCCAGGCCTCAGGCGGCCAGCCAGGCAGCCAGCCGGCCAGAATGGCGGCCAGGCGCACGGCCCTTGAGGCTGCCAGCCCGGTCTGCGCGGCCAGGCGCCACGGGGCGCCTCTGCTGCTGCACCTCGGGGAGGGACCTTCCGAGGAACCAAAATAAAGGGACGACCAAAGCAAAGTGACACGCCTGCCGTGCAAAAGAAAAACAAAACAAACAAAAACAATCCGCCTTCTTGCTGGGGCGAATCGCCAAAGCCTCATTATGATGAGATGCGCCTCGCATCGCGGCACGCGGCGACGTCGTACCGCTAGTCTCTCCCTCCTCGCTTGCCGACATAAATAAAATCATGCGCGCCGTGCCTCATTTGTTCTAGCGGATATACAGTGCCGCGGTCAGGCCGGTCAGGACCTCCACTGGTCTTCTGGCCCACTGTGAGCCGGGCTGGCTGCTCCGGGCGCGTGGTGCGCGCATGCGCAATACGGGCCAACTGGAACGCAGCCGGTTTACCGAGTTGTAGCACCATTACCCGGCCGGACAGCCCGGACCCGGCCTGGCGTTAAGAGCGTTGCCCCGGCCGCGCGCCGCAGCCCTGTGCATACAGTGTGCTAGAGCCATTTACATGCCGAGCCGAGTTTGACGTGTCTTACGTGTCGCGGACTGAGTGACTGAGTGAGTGAGTGACAGCGGCCCGGCGGTGCTGGCGCCACTCCACGACCCCGTACCTATTCCTCCTCCCCACTCCTCCTGTCGTCTGCAGCGTGCATTCTGCTGCAAGAGCAGCGCGCACCGCCACGACGACACTGTACAACTCTATTACGCTAACTGTCATTATTTTCAGTTTAACGACCAAGCTGCCAAGCTGCGCGAAAGTATTTGCAGGTGGTGGTAGTAGTGTGCAGTTTGCAGAGTAATTGCTCTGTTCTTTGGAACCGCTCGCGCGCGGCGGTGGCCACTGCGCCCACGTGGGTGGCTCCGTCTGGGATCACCCGTGGCGGCGGGGCCACCCCTTGCAAACGCACACCAAAACAAAACTACAATTTTTTTAAAATTTCTATTTTGCTTGAAAATAAGTTATTTTTTTCGTCGCTGCTGTACGCTTCTGTCCGTTCTGACACAGCGCCGGGGAAGTGCTGGGAAGTGGTGCGGCCTTATGCACGCCGCCGCCGAGCGGGAAAGGAGCCGCGCCGATGCACCGCCGCGTGCGTGAGAGAGAGAGAGAGAGAGAGAGAGAGAGAGAGAGAGAGAGAGAGAGAGAGAGGGAGAGAGGGAGAGAGAGAGAGGGAGACAGACAGAGAGAGAAAGAGAGAGAGAGAGAGAGAGAGAGAGAGAGAGAGAGAGAGAGAGAGAGAGAGAGAGAGAGAGAGACAGAGAGAGAGAGAGGGGTGCCTGCGGTTTGTTGGATGTGTGAAACCCGCTCCGGCCCGCTCTATTAAGTGCATGGTATTGAATAATGCGCGCCTAATGTATCAGGTACCCGTTTCACTCCGCGCCGTCGTGGCCCACGCGCGGCCGCTCCGTCTCTCTCGCACGCCCGCACGCCCGCGCGGCCCGCCCCGCGAGAGCGAGAGAGACAGCGACAGAGTGCGCACGCGGCTTTCGTGAGGGCCCGCCGGTCAGTAATACCCGTCCGTTTAGCCCTGAATGGGGCTCAAGTACCATTCTCTACTAGACTGGCTGCGCCGGGCTGGACCATCGGCTGCAATGGCTGGCCGCGTATGCCGGGCACGCCTTTCAGAGGCAACCACCACTCCATTATTTTTTCGCTTCTTTTCACTTTTCAAAATCCGCGTGTAGTTTAATTTCTGATTCTGTTCTTCTCTTTCCAAGCCCTTCTGGCAACAATTAGCCCTCTGCTTTGTTTTTATCGTCGCTATTTTTTATTATTTTTTTTTTAACGTGCATCGTGAACTTGCACTCCACCCAAAACGGAGCCGTGTCAAAAATCATGATTCGATGGCATGGTTCGAGGGATCGCAGCGAGCAATCGACAGCTGTGCGCGCCGTCGTCGTGTGAACGAGTAACATTTTGCAACGCTGTCCTGGGGCGGTGGTTGGCCCGCGCGTGGTCAAGGCCGCGGGCGAGTGGCTGTAGCCTGGCTGGAGCCGGCCTGGAGCCGGACCCGACTGGGCCGAGGTATTCCAGCCCTGCGCGACGCGGCTCGTAATTATATCACAGCATCGGCTGCAACGTCTTACTGCACCGACCCGCCGTTTGCCGCTGCAGTCACTCTGTTCGGAATCCGCGCCGGGCGGGCTAGGGCAGGCTAGGGCAGGCCGGCCTGGCCGCGGCGCTACGTCCTAAGTGCAGCACGCCGAGCGGCATCGAGTCCACATTCGGATTGGGCACGCCCTCCCTCCCACGCGCCGCCCACCGCGCCACCTGACGGCCCGTTACGTAAAGCAGTGTCGCCGGCCGGCCGACCGAAGGTCCTCCCCGCCATTTCAGTTGGCACGGCCGCCGCGGCGTTTCGGCGTGGAACGCTGGAACACGACTCGAGTCGGCTCCCGTTGTCAACGCGCCTCTGTCAGACTGTCTGTGGTCGCTGTGGCGCCCCGCTGTCGCGAGGAACGCGCGATGCGAACACCGTGTCAGCTCGCCTGTCAGCTCGGCGTGCGTGTCAGCGTGTCTGCAGCTGACCGCGGCTCCGTCATTCCGTGAACGCCCTTTGCGGCTGGCGCTGCTGGAGGCCCCCACTCCAGTCCGCACAGTCTGGCGGTCGCCCCACTTTCCCAGTGGGCAGCACACATGGTGCCGCATGGCGCGCTTGACCTCCGCCAGGCCGCGCCGCGTCCCCGGGGGCGGCCCGGGGGCGGCCTCTCCATGGAGGCGGCTGGGGGCGGCGACTCTGCCTGGACCCGGAGCCGGGCACCGCCGTCGCTGTCCTGGGGTCGTGCGCCCGGGCCGCGCCGCGCCGCGCCCTCCGCCCGCAATCCGCGGCCAGCCAGCCGGCGGTTACGTCAGCCGCGGTGTCTCGGTCGCACCGCCAGCTGGCGAGCGGCGAAATCCCGGCCGCCTTGTTCGATACCCACGGAGCACGACGACGGCCGCGGCGACCACCCCGTAACGAGCGAGCGAGCGTTCGAGCAGCGCGCTTCAAATTCCCCCGCCTTTCCGATTTTCGGCCCGCCGGGAATGCCCCGCGATTGGCCAGTCCGATGCAGCGGTATGCACGACCACATCCTGCCCCCTCCTCTCTTCTCCCCTGATCCACACTCGAGTAATTAAAACCACAATTAGCGACCGCGGCCGCCGCGGCGCGCCTCGCGGAGTCGCAGCGCAGCACGACGTCGACTGCCGCTTGAAAAATCTCTCCGGAGGCAGCGAGCGCGGCGGGCTGATTTGGAGCAGAGCTTTCGTCGCTCTGTCTCTCGCACCGGAAGCCCCCGCGAGTGCGACAGAGACAGCACGCTGATGGGGACGCGGATCCGACGCGCTCGAATTGGGCGAATGAAAGTGAGGTCAACGAGGTTGCGACAGGCGCCAATTTCCGAGGGGGGAAGGGGTCAGAGTTTATCGCGCAAGAAGTCTCGCTCCCACATGCTTGAGTAGGCAGCGTCGCGGCCGGGCTTTTGGCGTGCCTGTGGTGGGATTCGAACCCGCGCTCCTCGGCTGGCAGGTAGTCGACGGTGATTCCGAGCAGTGCCTTCCCTCTCTGTGCGAGAGAAACAGGTCTCGTTCTCGACCGTCATCCACGTCACACTCCAACCGCTCAAACCCGTGTCGGCGTGCTGGCTCCCGAAACCGGCTCGGCTCCTAGCGGACCAGACGACGGGGATACGTGATCATGTGGTATCAGCGGCGGCCTTGGCATTGTGACCTATGCCGTCCCGCCGGCGGTCTGGCTGCCCGGTCACAACCGGTCGCGAACCGCGCCAGAAATTGGTGTGATTTCGGCGGGGCATTCGAACGGACTTTCTCTGACAGTGCTCCGCGCAGTGCTGCTCTTGGCGCCAAGCTCGGCGCGGCCGGAGTGCGGTACAGATAGACAGACAGACGGGGAGACAGACAGACAGACGGGCAGACGCGGTCGCCCAAAGGATGATCAACAAGTGCGTGCCGGTGGCTTTGGCCGCGCTCTGGCTTCCACTGGCGAGCCCCTTCCCCCTCCCCCCTCGGCAGGAGCGTCGCCAGCACCGCCAGCAAGGAGATGCTTTCCAATGCCCTGCACAGTGGGCCAGAAGACGGGTAGAGGCGGTCGAAATTCCGGACGGGAAGTGAGCTCCAGAGTCGCTAAAATGGGACTCGAATCGAACGTGTGACTCCACCGATGGATTGCTCTTCGATTGAGGAATCCCTTGGAGGGGTCACACGTTCGGTTCGAGTCCCATTCAGCGACTCTGGAGCCCAAAACGCGCGTCTTGGGTTGAGTCTTCGGGTCCATTGTGTCCTGGATCCTGGACGGAGGGTCTCCATTTCCTTGTCCCGTGGGAACGCTTTTCCAGGAAAGTCTTCTAGGAGCAAGGAGTGACAAAATACTGAACCGGTGCCTTTTTTGGATGTGGCTCCACTATACCGGCCTGTCCGTCGGCTTGAAGCGCGCTGTCTGTCCGAGGCACGTTAAAAGTCTTGCATAAAGGCACGCCAGACGCACTCGTTGAATATAAAAGGCTGGCCCGAAATAAAGGGCGTGTTTACAGACTCTGATAGGCAGCGTCATCGCCGTTAGATGCCGTCGGCCTTGCCGGCCGGGTCTAGAGTCCAGCCGTGGAGTCCAGGCGGGAATCGCTTTTCCACCGCCGACTTGCACTGGTTGAAAGGTCGGATGCGACTCACGTAAGCCCGTAGTACAGTCACGCAAATGGATGCTTTCAGCGCGGCGGGCGGCGCGCGGGCTGTACGAGGTATTTTTAGGCAAGGCTACGCCGTTTCGCCGCTAGGCGGTCTTTTCATGTGCTGAACGGCTCGTTGCAGTCGGCATGCGTACCCAGTACCCGGCCAGGAATGGCTGGACAGAGCGATTCGGCGGCAGGTGGACCGTTTGCATCGAAATGGATCGGTTTTTGCCCACTGGGTAGGCAGGAATACGTTGCAGCGGCCACTGCGCTTTCCATCGGCTTGGTTGTACTTTGAATTCCATCTTCTGGACGCATCTTTTTGTTTCCATTTCACCCTTTCAAGTCACTCCGTCCCGAGGGTGGGCCGCGCTTCCCAGCCTGTCCCTGTGTGTGGCGGTGAAGTCAGCAAAAAAGCGGAGCACCACTCAAGCGCCATTGTGCACGTAATTACGATAATTACAATTACCGCAAGAGCCGCGTTATGCACTTGCTACCGGTGTACGTACACTACGTACAGCGCGGCGTGTCTTATCATGAGAAATTTGTCGGAACTCGAGACGTCGACGGCGAGAAGCCTTGAAGACGTTCAGGAACTCATCTCCCAGCACGCGCACGTTGAGTGTGAGCGTGTGTAAGTGTGACCCGTCGCGGCACGCCACTTGCCAACGGGCCTGCCTACTGCTTGTCATGAGCCGCTCGCCAAATAACTGTTTGCATGAAATAAGGCATTGTTCCGGGCAATACGGGTAACCGAGGAATCCACCGCAGATAGGCCATCTCGCCATTGCCTGTTTACCTAGGCCAGGCCGTAAGCTGCATACCGGTCCTGCTTCCAGTGTAGGGCGCTGTCCATATGACAGTGTGCCCGCTGCTAGAAAGGAAAAAAAAATCATTTTAGAAAAGTGGGCTATTTTAGGGAAGGCCCCTGTCGCCGTGGAGGTGCATGCGGCGCGACCCGCCAGGAATCCGTGATTGGGTTGTTGCGATCTGGCGGCGACCTCTCAATCCGGTGCCCGGGACCTCTACTCTCAAGGCGAATGGGTCCGCGGCTGGCTGCTCCAAGTCGTCCGGTTCTGTGTCTGGGCGTGCCTTGGCGTGCCTCGGCGTGGAGACGCCGCTTTTCAAGCGTTTTATGGTCCCAACGGGTTGTTTAGTCACGTTTTCCGCTGACGCGGACGAATGTCCCGCCGTGTTTTTGTTGCGGAGTGTATCGGCTGCTGCGGGATTCGCTGGATCTGGCCGTGGCTGGCCGCTGGACGGGGAGACTTGAACGCGCGGCGCGGCGATGGAAGCGACGCGTTCCGCTGCTCCACTAGTAGTAAAGGTCACACATATTTTTAATGTTTCTGTCAATATTCCGGGATGCGCTCCCCGAACACGGCGGCCTCGCGGTTTCTCGTTCATGAAAGTAGGTCCGGTGCGACTGTTCCGGCCGCCGGGCCGGCCGGGGCCGGGCTGCATGGCTGCGCTGTGCGTGGCGCGCCGCGCCATTGTCTTGCCGCCGGCTCGCGTTCAGGAAACAAGCATTTCGGCATTGGCCCCAAGGTGAGGCGGCTCCGCTCCGCGTCGTGCGAGTGGCCCGGGAGACCCCTACGGCTGGCCGGCCCGCCGAGGCCACGCGCGCCGCGGGACCGCCTACCTCGCAGGCGCCCGCGGCCTCCCCGACGAGAACGGTGTGCGGCGCCGTCCAACGGCGTCCTGGCGGAACGTCGCACCGGTGACCACCTCGGGGACGCCTCGCTTGCGGTGCCCCGTGACTGACACACGGCCGGCCGCCCATGGGCCGCCACATCCTGCTGCAGAACGGGACCCGCCGAAATGTCGGTGGCGTACTGCAAGCAGGCCGATCTTTATAGCAGTGTTGCGCCACCGCAGGGCGGCAGCTCGCGGCGGGTCAGGACAGGACGACGTTAGTGGCTTTCGGCCACAATGCGAACCGGTACACCAAGTACGCGTGGCGATCGATAAACGGCAAGCTGTGTCGGCCGGTTTGCTTTTGCTTCTTGTTGTTGTTGTTGTTGTTGTTGTTGTTGGCCTGCAGCTGCAGCGCCCCCTTTCCCTTAATGACTGCGAATCGCAACGCGGCCCCCGCATCCCTGCTTCACGCTTTCAGTGTGCCGCGGCCTCGGCTTGGCGCGGGTTCGCGGCTCGGCGTCGGCCAGTGGCGATTCTCGGCCGGCCTGCTGTCGCTGTTAAAGCTTTTAATTGACCAGTGGGCCCGGTCGGCGGCCTGCCCCGCGCTGTGGGTACTCTCCTCCCCCCGCCGAGCGACCGCGCCGCGCCTCTCGCCAAAGGCGACGTCGTTCTCACACTGCACGAAAGAAAAAACAGACAGACGGAAAACAAAGAATCGCTTCATTTGGCGGTGTTTTGAAGGGAGAATGGCGCTCTCGCACTCCCTTTGCCTATTCGCGTGAATCGAAAGGGAAAGGAGTCGGCGTTTTCTTTCGCTGACGAGTTTTTTTGTTTGTTTTTTTTTCGTTCTGAATGGCAGACTATCGCGCGCTTTATGCTCGCCCTTCACTTTAATTTTGTTGTTAAATCTGGCGATGGAGCATATCTGCTTTACGGCACGGCCGGTGGCGTCGCCGCGACTTAATCGCCCTGGTCGGCGGTCGGTGCACCCTCTCATTAGCGCGGCAAAGACGACGACGCCGCCGGGAGTCGAACCCCGAACCCGGGGTTTCCAACCCGATCCACGAGCCAACCTTGGCGCAGGCTGGCCGCACATCGCCGTGCATACGCACGTACTTGCCCTGTATGAATATGGTAAGAGGCGGCGGAAGAAAGCCGAGAAGGACACGGCGCGGTACAGTGCGGGTACACTCAAAGGCAAAACCTTCAAGTACAGTCCAGCGCGGCCGCGGCGGGTCGATAGCCCCCTTCTTTTTTTCCGGTCGTTTCGTTGACTTTTTTCTCTTTTTTCTCACTCCTCTCGGAATGAATCCCCTCTGCGAGACTGCGACGCCGAATGCAGCGCTGTTCATTTGTTACGCCTTGTCCAGCCCAGCGAGCCCAGGCTGGCGCAGCCCCAGTAGACCGTGGGCGCGGTGGGGCGTGGCGGGCGCGGTGGGCCGGGGCGGGGCGGGGCGGGGCGGGGCGGGGCGCGCGGCGCCTTGCACTCCCGGCTTGCACAAGCCACGCTCTGGCACGGACCGCCGCCTGGCCGCTCGACCCGGTACCCAGTCTACCCGGTCAGCACGAGCGCCGGAAAACAAATCGATTTCGGACCGCGAGCGAAAAGAGAAAAGAGTCCGCAGGGCGCCTTGAGGCGCAGGGGCTGCTGGGCGGCGGCGAGAGGCTAGGACGACGGCGAGAGGCTAGGACGACGGCGTGCTCGGCGTGCCCCGCGTGGCGTGCGGCGCGGTGCTTTACGGCACGTGTCGACTCGCCCTTGTCACGCGTGTCATTTTAGTTTGTGGCCGCTGTTGTTGTCGCCGCTCGTGTTGTGGTTGTTTTGGTTGTTGTTGTCGCCGCCCTGCTGTCACACCCTGGGGGCCGGCCGTTCGACGTCCTAGCGGCGCGCGGTGCCGGAACAGTTGCGACACTGTTGACCCGCCCCGCGCCCCGCCGCGCCACGCCACAGGGAGGCGCACGGCAAAATTGTTTGTCCGCTGCGTTTTACCGGCGCGACCACTGCAGCTCCTCGTCCTTGCGAGAGAGAGAGAGAGAGAGAGAGAGAGAGAGAGAGAGAGAGAGAGAGAGAGAGAGAGAGAGAGAGAGAGAGAGAGAGAGAGAGAGAGCGACGAAAGCTCGCTTGTGCAGGACTGCGGGACGAGCCGTTTCGCCCGCCTGGAGAAGCACAAGTGGCCTTTGATTCGGTGATTCACGCAGATTGGAGTTTTCCCCACCTGTGCGTGTGTGTGTGTGTGTGTGTGTGAGTGTGGGCGCGCGTGTGCGTGTGGCGCTGCCGTGGGCGGCTCCCCGTAGGTGGCACGCAGAGTGGCTGGAGAGGGAGATAGACAGATGGCTGGAGAGTGCTGGTCGCGGCGACACGGCCACCATCTGTTCTCCGACCGCCTGATGGGCCACGGCTTGGCCGCCACGGCCCGCGCTGCGCTGCGCTGCGCCGCGACGTCGCCGACTCCACAACAGGTGTTCGCGGCATGCGCGGTGCCGTGGCGCTGCCGCCGCCGCCGCCACGCACCAATCGCAATCATCGTCGAACTGTCGAAAATGAATGTGAATGCGACGCCCATCGGGGCGGCGATTCCCCCCCAATTCGACCCAATGTAAATCGATGATTCTGAAGAATGCGGGCGGCACGCTGCGTGGATGTGGATGTGTGTGTTTGTGTGTGTGTGTGTGTTACCTCACGGCGTGTCCTCGAGACGCGAAGCCGGCGCCGGTGCAGCCGGTGCAGTGGATAAAAGACTGTAATTCAAATCGGCGGCCAGGCGGCCGGAGAGGCTCGGCGTTTGATCGCGTGGTACAGTCCGTTGGAAAAGGTTTCCCGCGCGCGACTTTGGTGCGCTTTTGAGTGCTGGTGTGTCTGTTTGTGCGTGTGCTCGTGGGTGAGGCGGCACTTGGCGTCGCCTTGAACCCCTCCTGTGGTCGATCGTGAATGGATTTGTGTGCGCGCGTGAGTGTGCGACGGAGAGAATGGTCTTGATTTTCCAACCGACGTCCCCCCCTCCCCTCGCGCTGGGATTTAATCGTCCACGGCGGCGGCGGCGCCCCCCGCCAGGCACCACGGTATTAGCATGCGTTGATCCGAGCCGGGCGGGGCGGGGCGGGGCGGGGCCGAGGTGGTGGCCGTCAAGGGCGCTCCGCTCCGCAGCGAGTCGCAGACACCCGGACGTGGAATGGTGTCGCGGCGACCGACCGACCGCCCCACCGAATGGCCGAATGCACCGAGACGAATTGGAGCGCACGCCCACCACTGCCACCGCTAGCCTTCCTGGCTGCCAGCGCCTGTCCCCCGCTGTCCGGCCCGCGCGCAAATTCAAACGAAATGTGTCCTTGGAGCAGCTCCGCGTTTTGCGGCGACAGCTCTCACGCCAGGCGGTCGTCGGCGTGCTCGGCGCCTGGCAGGTAGGCCGGCCCGCCGCGCCGCCGCGCCCCGGTAGGCTGCCTATTGCCTACCTCCTAGGCGGCGGACTCCACTCGGCCCGAGACCGAGAAGAGAAACCTAACAGCGCAGCCCTTCCTCGACAGTTAGGGTCCTCTTCTCTGACAGGTGTCCCTTTTGACGGGCCGATTGATGCTGGACCGCCGCGCTACGCGCCGCCACCGCCCGCTTTCACTGTCTGTGACTGCCTGTGACTCACGAGGCCCGCGGTGGCAGCGCCGGTCGGTCTGTCTGTCTGTCTGTCCGTCCGTGCGTCCTTTGTCTGAGCCGCGCCGCCCAGACGCTCCGCGCCCAAAGTGAAGTCGCGATCCCGGTCATGTACCGTCATTGGGAGCATCGAGTGCGGACGTTATTGAGATCACGATGGCGACGAGCCAAGGCGCATTGCTAATTCATTTGAGTCCACGCTTTGGAACAGGGACCACATTTTGGTCCAGGCTTCGAGGCGTAGATCACACTCTGAGACACACTGAGAAGCGTAGACCACAATTTGGTCCTCGCTTTGAAGCGTGGACCACATTTTGGCCCACGCTTGAGTGCATAGCACTACATTTGATTCACGTTATTATTAGAGCAAGCCCAATCAGAACAAAATAATTGATACGTAACTTGGCCAGCTTATAAATTGTCTTATTGTATAATATAATTAAATAAAAAACACATACCAGTCAAATATTAGTTTGTATGCTGAGTTGCCCATGTCCAACGGAGAATGGGGACGCCTCATCTTGGTATGCCTCATCAATCAGAATGTTATTGACAACAAATAGCAATCATCACTTGATTCTGTCCTTGAGACTTCTCATTGTTCACATAAAGTTAAATAAACACTAAGTTGGCAATATTAATTGGGTCTTGAGGTAAAGAAGCACTAATCTTAATGTCTTTTTAAGATTCCAAGCCATGACAGTGAGGTTAGACGGCCCCGCTAGATGAAGATATTTTTAGAATTTTGAAGCGTGTCAACATGCATGACGCACTGCCACAGCTCGCTTTTATTGATTTAACAGTCTTGTAGCTCCTTACTTTGTATGCAACAGCAAAAAAATGGAATAAATAAATCAAAAAGAACACACAACACGCGAAACGTAGAACAGGTGCGACTGTGACGCATCAAAACAACTGATGCTGCCAACACAAGAAAATGAACAATGTCCCAACTTTTTAGGTGAACCACTGAAATCCTCCACAAAATCATTCCTGAGTCTCTATATCATCACTATAAGTCCGACCTTAATAAATATTCTGTGTAATACTTCATGAGTGAGACACTTTTTAATTTTCTCAAGATGGCAGCATTGGCTATTTGTCTTTTGTTGCATCGCAAGTGTTTCCCGCGTCTGTGTTTCTCGGCTCGTTTCTCTCTCTCTCTCTCTCCCCGGCCGTCGTGCAGTAGGGATCACGTCTGTCTGCCCTAAGTGGTTGGACCCGGGCACGTCGTTGTTTCGAAAGGCCGATACAGCCCGCCAGCCCGCCGCGTTCGCCGCCTTTCGCGTTTCGTTTTCGACAAGCAGGCCGTGCCAATCACTTTCATTGGTTCCGGAGCGCCGCGCTGCACTCACTGATAAAAAGGAAAATAAAACGAGGGGAAAAAAAAGAGCTGTCGGACGCTTGGGCGACTTGGCGCGTAAAAATGTGCCCTTCGCGTTGACTCTGCGATCGCCTCGGGGGACGTCTCTTCTTCGCGGGGACCGCGACGACGATGACTGCTCCACGAGACCGCCAGACGAGGAAACTGTCGCCCAAATTACCGACAAAAATAAAATAAAAAAAATAAAATTAGAGAACAATTTTTTCTGCGTGCGTGCGTGCGTTCACGAGGTGACGCTTCATCGCCTTCAGGTCGTGGCGGGCCCCGCCGCCACCCTGTCAAAAATAGTGATCGGCTCATTTAGGCCGGCAATTAGAGAACCCTCTCACTACGTGTGAGTGCGTGAGCTTGTGTGTGTGTGTGTGTTGGGCCGAGGCGGGCCGATGGATCGAGTGTGTAATGTATTTTTTCCAGTGCGGCCTGTCAGTGTTAGTGGCGGCCCGCCGCCTGCCTTCGACGGCGAGATGAACACCTCGAAGGGCCGGCCGGCCGACGGTCGAAGGGCCGCGGGGCGAATACGGAAGAGAGGAGTTAATAGAAATTAGACTTCATTAACGGGCGATTGTCTGTCTGCCGCCTCCAGAGCGCGCCTCCGTCAGCCTCCGGGGTCCGGCAGCGGTGTCGCCATGCCGACGGGGGCCTCGGGAAAGCACCTCATTTGCGTGCGCGTGGTCACGGGCGTGCGCGGCGCCAAGCCTGGCGGAGCCCCCGCAGCCCCCGCAGCCCCCGCAGCCCCCGCAGCCCCCGCAGCCCCCGCACGTCCTGCGGCCCCGAACTTTCGCCGCTCCCAATCACACACTGAAAGTGATACCTTTGATCGAGGAGCCGAGCCGAGCCGAGCCGAGCCGAGCCGAGCCGAGCCGCAGCGACGTGCCGGCCCGAGTGACTGAGTGACGCCTGTCCCGTTGTCCCCCCCACCGCGGCCCGAGGCGTCATGTAGGTAATGACGTCATTAGTGACGCGATAGGCGTCGCTTGGGCGTCGCGGCGGGACGCGCTTACGGTGTCGGCGCCGCAGTCGCCGTGTCTGCGGCTGCACTCGGATTCACCGAGGTGATTCGCTCTTAATTACACTCTTAAAGACCGCGGCTTAAAGACCGAGGCAGAGCCGAAAGGCACCGCGTCGTGGCCGCGCGGCTGCCCGCTGCGCTGTGCTGCGCCCACTCATTCGCCACTCGCAGGGACTCCCTGGCGGGCCTCGCGTCCAAGCAGAAGGAGCGCTCTGATTGAACGGCTCGTAAAACACGAATTCAAATCCATTCACTCTGGCGTGTAATAGAAACGACTTGGGACCACACTGCCTCTCAGTCAAAACAAAAAAAAATAAATCCCTATTCTCGTGAGTGTTTTTTGACGGTGTCTGGAAGCAGGCCGGTCGCCAAGGTGACGGGATGCTGGCGTCCGCGTCATCGCTGCACAGTGGGACGGTGCGCGGCCAAGCGGACAACGAATGCACGTGCGCTGATGCACCGGTTCCTATTGTAGTGGCGAGGTCAGTGCTGCGGCGTGGCGTGGCGTGGCGGCCCTGCACTACCAGGCCATGCGTGGCGCGGCGGGCCGCCCGTCCACCGCGGCCTCACACCCGTGGACCCGTGTAATTATGTGTAAATAGACGGACCGCTCGGGGCGCCGGTCCTTACGGTGTACGGAGAGGCGCACCCGTCGAGGCTTCCGGTTGTAGTGCCTGCCCCAGCTGCACTGTCCTGGCATGCTACATTTTTCCAGAGGATTTTCTGTCAAATGTCTTCTTTGTCTCTCTAATTTATACCGACTTCCCCACTCCACCCTGCTGACTTCTTATACATTTCTGCACTGCCCTAACATTTTTACTTTTGAGTCTCTACCTGCATCCCCCCTTCTCTCTCTCTCTCTCTCTCTCTCTCTCTCTCTCTCTCTCTCTCTCTCTCTCTCTCTCTCTCTCTCTCCCTCTCTCTCTCTCCCCCTTCTCTTCCTCCTCGTCCGTTCCACAGTCCTGTAAATCGGTGCATACACACCCGTTTGGATGGGCTTGTCATTACCGCATTACCCCGCGAGTAGTATATACGTGAGACGAGCCCAGCTAGCCGGGCCGCATCGTCCCGCGACGCTCCCGTGGGCCCCACGCTGCCGGCCGGTGCACGTGCAGGGACGCGCTTCCCTCTTGTTGTTGTTGTTGTTGTTCTCCTCGAGGTGTGCAGCGACATCCATCACGCCCAGACTGGCCGGCAGAGCAGCAGCGCCAAAAAACCAATTGTTTTATTGCGATGATGAGAGGGGCGCAAGGCCGCCGTGCGTGTAATTTGGCGTGAGAATGTGTGTGAGTGTGTGTGTGTGGAGGGGAAGTGAACCGGGGAAAGGGGGGAGGTGGGGTTTATGGTCAAAAAACGACGCGTGAGACAAGGCGACTGGTCAGAATGCATGCGGCGGGCGGGGAGAGGGACGGGCAGAGATACGTCTCAGCGGCAGTGTGTGTGATATGGCCTCTGCTCCGCCTGAATGGAATCCTTGCGACCCGCCCGCGTCCCACGCCGCACGCGTGCTGGCTGCTGGCGGCCAGTCGCGGTGTGCGCGTGCGCGGCGAGCGACTTGTATCGACGCGTCCGCCACACCGCACGCACGCACACACACGGTCCGCGGTTTGTCTTGCCCGCGCTGCAGAGTCTGGCGCGGTGAGGTCGCGCCGTGGGGCCCCGCGTTGTGGGGCGGCGTTCGACAACCTCTCTGAGTCTGAGCCCTGGGTCATGCCGGCCGGGAGGCGGCCGCGGAGAGTGCTGTGTTAGCGCCCCACTGGAACAACCAGGCACTTTGTAGTGCGCGCCGATCCAGTAGTTTGCGGTCGGCCGCCTTATTTGATTTGCGTATGTGAGTGTGTGAGTGTCAGTGTGAGGAGCGGCAGTCAACAAGAGTGTAAGAGTCATGCCACGAGGTAAAATCACGGCCTGGTGTTTCACCGCTCCCTTCTTCCTCTTGCTTCATTCATTCATTAATTCGTTCATCCATTAGTTCATTCCTGTTCGTTCATTCATTCGCACATTCGGGACGTTCTTCGGACGAGGAGTGTCATGGTAGCTGTTGCTGGTTGCACTGCGATTACTGCTGCTGCGTGTTGTCAAACGTATAGCCGTGTCCATGTGTTGCCGATAACTAAATGTCGTTTCTCTTTTCTGTTACAGCAAAAATGAAGTTTTTGTTGCCTCTAGTCGTCTGGATATTATTAATAGAAACAAGTAGAACGGTAAGTCCATCTCCTGCTGGGCTGGCTTTGGTGGTGGCGCTGGCGCTTCCTGCGTCTGCTCCTCGGCTGTGACGCCGGTATGGCTGCAATGAGGAGACGCTGTATCGGCTGGAAATACCAAAAAAAAAAAAAAAAAAAAAAATGTGCAGAAATAAGATTTGATCTGCCGACCCTCACACCGGGAAACCGACGCGTCTACACCTCGAGCCACCACGGCACATGACAGTCACCGCGCATTGCTGCGGCTTTGAAGCACACCGGGGGAGGCAGTGAAAAATAATAAATGTTGGAAGTTGAACCTTGTTACGAGGAACGGCGGTTCAGATCTTATTACTTCACAACTTTTTTTCTCTGACCGCTGCTCATTTGTCGCGTCAACAACCCGCTTCAATCGGCGTCAGACATGAGCCGTGGTGGCTGAGGGCGTTAAGGCGTCCGACCCCGACCGTGGGGTCCGGGGATCGAATCCCCTACTTTCCTTTCATTTTTCGACTAGCTTCCTCCCACTGCGACTCAAACCCGTCGTCCGACACTCGGCAGACGTGCAAGTCAGGGTGGTGTAGTGGTCTAGGCTCAATCCAGGCCATTACACCCGGGTGTCTAAAAAGCAGTCCGCTTCGGCGGATTGGCCTCGGCACTGGTTCGATCCCCGATCGAGCCAGCCACTCGAGATTGGTCGCGAGTGGGTCCATTCCGATTCGTCGGATGGAGTTGATAAGTCCTTTGAAGCTGGCCCACTGACTGCATGTTCGGGTCTGGGAGCGCCGGACAGCGGGTGTACCATGGGTACCGACCAGCCTGCGCAAACAAAAGCTCCCAAAACTACTCTCTCTTTCTTTCTTTCTCTGTCTCTCTATCGTCTCTGCCTTACTCTACTCTGCCCATGTTGGGCCGTGTCGGCGGCTCGGGTCCTACTGGGTCCCCCGGCGTACGATATCGAAGTCGCTGGATCGGATTAACCCCAGTTACCTGATAGCACCGGTTCCCATCCCGAACACCGAAGTAAAGCAGGAGGCCTCCCCACTCAGACTGGGGAGGGGGTGTAGAGTTCCATTTTTTTAAATTTATTTTTAGCTAAACACGATCGGGAGCGGTGGTGTGCTCCACGGCAGCTCAAGGCACTACTTGGTTATTGGTTCCGTCGCCATCGTACACCGCGACGAGGCTCACGTCGAGGCGTTGATTAATTGTCCCGTGCCCCGCGCTCCGCGGTGTGGTCTCGGCCGTGGGAAGCGCCGATCTGCATATCGCGTTACCGGCCCGGAGAAAGGGGCACAACGGTCTTCTGGACGGAGTCTGCCCCGCTGCTGCTTTTGAAACGTCTGACTGGAATGCGCCGAGTGTCGTCCGAATGCGAGCTGGTTTGCATGACTATCTCTGGGGCTGCACCGCCGGCCCCACTGTGGCCCGCGGCCGCGACGGCAACCGGCTACGCGTAGCAGGGAGCCCTCTGCAGCCATTAGATGAGAAGGGGAGGGGGAGGTTCGCGACCTGGCCGGGCCGCTGGAGCCAGGCTGGAGCGCTGCCAGCCTCGCTGCTGGAGTCGGCCTGGAGTCCAGCCCAGAGTCCAGCCCGGAGTCCAGCCCGGAGTCCAGACCGGAGTCCGGCGGGCTGCATACCGCGCGGTCGATACCCCGCGCCGTCACTGCAGACTTCCCAGACCGTCTGCATGCGCTGCTGGAACGCGGCGACGCCGTCCACAGCCGCCATGCTGCCGCCATGCTGCAGCCGCACCGCACCGCCATCCATCTCCCAAAGACAGCGGCCGGTCGCTCTGTCTCTCTCGCACCCACGCCCCGCGAGAGAGACACAGCGACGAAAACGACTCTCGTTCTGCAGCGACATGAGCCCTCCGCTTTGTAATATGCGCGACTAGCAGCCACGTAACTTGTCCAGCCTTTGCTCTGTGCGCGCGGGTTTGTGTGTGTGTGTGTGTGTGTGTGTGTGTTCCTGCAGGAGGAGAAGAAGAGCAGCGGTTTCGTCACGCCCCGCGTAACCGTATTAGAGCGACGCACCGTTACGTGTGACGCTCCGCGCTGCAGGCCTCGTTTGTGTGTGTTTGTGTTTTCGCGCCCGGAACGAGGCTGGAGCACTCCGACCTGCAAAGCGGGAATACTGGACGACTCGCCGGCTGGAGTGTTCTTCCAGAGACCACCGGCGACCCGATCAGCAATGGCCGCCCTGCTCGAATCACGATTTCCAGACAATTGTCACCGTTTCTTTTTCTCCGCGCGGTATTCTATCCCCGCGTGATACGCGAATGGCATGCCCGCCTCTGCTGCCCCGCCCCGCCCCGCCCCGCCCCGCCCCGCCCCGCCCCGCCCCGCCCCGCCCCGCCCCGCCCGGCCCCGCCCCGCCCCGTCGGACGGCCCCCGGGGGGGTCTTCGTGTCCTAGCCCTGTTACAATGGCCGGTCCGTACGGTTCGATGCCCCGCTAAGCAGATGCAGCCGTCAATAAATGAATAATCAGACAATCTTTGGCCGAACCACGCGAAAGGGCGGGAGGGGCGTTGTCCGCGGCGTATGCACGCAGCAAGCGGCTTTGTCGGCCGGGAGCGGCTGCTGCTGCTGTGTTTTGCTATTCGTGTTGTAGTAATGTTTATGCCGCACTCACACACTCACGCACACACACACACACCAGTGTGCGCATAGGAGCGCACACAGGCACGGTCGCCAGTGTATCACGCAACGGCACGCTCGTGTTCCGCTGTGTGTGTGTGTGTGTGTGTGTGAGCGCGTGTGTGATGAGGCCGTGCGCTGCGTCGCGCGGTGGATCTGGATCTGAATCTGGCGGTGTGCGGTTCGCGACACGCCGCTGGAAGATTATCATGTACTCATTGTTCTCTGTCCTCCTGTGCTGTTATAGAAAAAAAAATTAAAAAAAATACGGTTCTCAGCAGGGCGGGGCGCGGTTCGCTTGTCCGTTAGGCTAAAGGTGCGCGCGCTCGCCAGCGGGAGCGCCTATGAATACACGACGCGATGTCGGGTGAAGCCTAATGTGACCTTCTCCTTTGCCTGAAAGGCGGTGCGTGACGCGCTCCACCGCCGCTTAGTGTGTTCAGTCCATAAACAAATTGCAGTGCACTGCCACGCCACTCTTAGGATTGTGCTTGAAGAAGTTCATTTTTAAAAAAATGAAAAGGTTATTTTTTTAAATTTTTTTTTTAAAAGTTAATTTAAAGAAAAAACCTTTTATTTATTTATTTTTGATTTTTTTTCTACCCAATTTAAAAAATTTTGCTCATCGTTTGTAAGGAAGTGCCGGCCCGCAAAGGTGACAGAGTGGCGACGGGGCTGGGCGGATGGCCGTTTAGTGCGGTAGGCGGCACCCTCCCTGCGCACTTGCTTATGGATGGGCCTGGGCCGGGCACGCGTCGCAGGAAGCGAAGCGCGCGGCATACGGATGCGTCTGAGTCACCGGCGGGCGAGGATGTCGCCGCCCTGGGTCAGCGAGCGACGCCAGGCTCATTTCGGGGACCCCGGCCTCGGCGAAACGGCTATGAATATATTTAAGCGCGCCCACCGTCTCGTTCTGTCTTAAAAAAAAATTTAAAAAAATTAAAAAGCCTTGTTAAGTCACACTTTCATTCAGTCGGACTTGTGTGTATATTAAAAAAAAATTTGAAAAAAAAAGCGCAGTGTTTTGAAGTTATTTTTGAGGCATGTTTTCGGTGCGTGCACACCGTGTAGCGGTGTAAAGCGCAGTGCCCGGCGCCGCGGTCCATCCCGCCTCAGCCTTCCAGACCCCCGCCGCGCGCTTCTGCTCCGCGTACTGGAAAATGTGTTAGCGTCCTGATGAATTACTGGTAGCGGCCCCGAGCGTTTCCTGCCGTCCAGGCTAGCGTCCAGGCTGGCGTGCAGGCTGGTGGGGCCCTCGGCCGCCCCGAAGGCCGCGGGACGCACAGCATCCCCGCGACTCCTCGACGGCGAGGTTCGGATTGCCCCAAAGAAGGCCCTGGCCGCCCCGCGCCGCCACTGGACAGCAGCGCGGCCCACAAAAAAGGCCGTCTTAATAAATTGCTCTCGTCGTGAAATGACGCGGCAGGATTCCGCGCGCCCGGTAGACTCTGTCTCTCTCGCACCCCAGCGGGACGCTACGTTGTGATGCACGGTGGATTTTGCCGGCAAAACGGCCGCCGCGCCGCCCGATGTGGCGGAGGTCCTGGAGGCTCGGCGAGGGCCGCCCCGCCGAGGCAGGCAGCCGGCAGGCAGGCGAGGCTGGCAGCCAAGGGCACTGTCATTGGATCGGAGTCGGCGGCCGTTTTGGCCGGAAACGCGCACAATTAGCAATGACTCGCGGACGCCTTCATCGTGGGCAAAAGAAAGGCGGTGTCGTCCTGGACGGACGCTCGGCGACCCCAACCGCCATGTTTTATGCCCACGGCCAGCCAAGCGTCCTTCGCTTCGCTTCCATTTCACGGCCGGCCCCGCGTTCAACCAGTGGGCTGACGTCCATCGCTCCGTTCCTCTCGCGGGCCGTGGGGTGCGAGAGAGACAGAGCGGTCGTGGCCGCGTGCCGCACTGTCGTGCTGCCTCGCGGGCAGGTCTCCGGGCCGGGTCGCATGACCGCCGTCGTCCCGTCGTCGAGGCGGAGTTATTTAAACTTGGCGCCTCCGATGCTCGCGGTGCGGTCAGGCTGCGGTCCGCCGCACAGTGGGCCAGAAGACCGGCAGGCGGTAGAAAATCCCGGACGCGTTTTCAGCTCCAGAGTCACTAAATGGGACTCGAACTGAACGTGTGACCACCACCAATGGATTCCTCGTTCGGAGAGCAGTCCATTGGTGGGGCCACACGTTCGGTTCGAGTCCTTTTAAGTGACTCCGGAGCTCAAAACGCGTCTGGAGTCTCGGCCGCCCGTATAGAGAGCAAGGCGGAGCGGAGCAGCGCCGGTCGGAAAGGGAAAGTAATTGGGTTTGAATTTGGCGCGGGGCGGGGCGCGGCTCGAAGGAGCACTCACATATGCGGGCTGACCTTGGCTCGCACCGGCGTCGCCGCCGTGGGCGTGGAGCGGCGGGGCGGGGCGGGGCGGGTGTCATTGTCGCCGCAGGAACGGTGCATGAAGGCCCTGCAGACAGGAAACTTGGCGCTGATTGCCGCCGAGGCGGGGCGTGGCGGACAGCGCAGCGGACTGCGCGTTATGTATCGACACGCTAAAAAAAAAACAAAATAAAACAATAAGTAAATAAAAAAAGAATAATGTGGGTTTTGTAGTAATTTTTTTTTTGGGATGTCAGACGGAACAGGGTCGTGGCGCCTGGTGGGTAGGCAGTCCCGTCGAGACGCCGCGTTCGGCGGTCTGCACGGCTTGGCCAGCGACAGGCTGACGGCGCCAAGACAAAAGACAACAAACAACAACAACATCTTTGGGCATTGCGGCGTGCGAACCGTCCGTATTCTCTCTCCCGCGGTGGTTGCGAGCGGTCGGCGCGATGGTCGTTACCGACTCGCAGCCGGTTTGGCTCGTCGCCCCGAGCCAATGGAGCCTCTCTGGACGGATAGGACCGCTCGGACGGACGGACGAACGGACGGACAGACAGACGGATGGTCACAGGGCTCTTCGTCCTGCCACTGAGGTTCACAACCCCCGCGTTACCAGTCATGTGGTTCAAAAACAGTTCAGGTTGAAACGACGAGAACACACTCTTGGTTGTATATGGTCTTTGGCTTGGTGCTCGAAGTTCACTGAGTCCTTGCTTCAGTCTCTTTGCCGAGACTCCAGTTTGAGTCACTCGCACGTGCTGTTGGCGGCGGGCTCCGGGCCAGGCTGCGAGTGGGCCGCGCAGCCGCGCAGTGCGGTAGCCCCATTATAGAAGGCGACGTGTGGGAGTCGAGTGGAGTCGCGTGCTGTATGGCCGAGTAGCTTCGACTCCGGGGCGCTAGCAGCCGGTGCAGCCTGTTCTCAAAGGTCGCGCAGCCGAGTGCTCCGACAACACAGTGCTTCTCGAGTTAAGCTGCGACTCGATTTCAATATTAACGTCGAAGAAGACGCCTAGAAGTCGGGTCGCCCCGCCCCATGACATGACGTGTGCTCGTCTCTCGCAGTGGGAGCGTGCTGGTGCCGCATGAATATGGACGACGCTTGAGTCGTTTCTCAGAGACGGTCCCATTTGGTCCGTCGGGGACCGCTAGCCTCATGACGTGTCTCGGCGCGCGTGCCACGCCTCGGTGGGCCACGCCGCGCCGTGTGGCAAGCCAGGCAGCCAGGCAAGCCAGTGTAGTGTCGTTCGGCGAGGGTTGGGCCGCGCGGCCAAATACGGCGACGCCTTGCGCAACCGCCAGCCGCCCACCGGCGCGCCGATCCGCCGTCCTGTCTCTCTCGCACTCACGGGGCGCGCCGCAGGCGTGCGACAGAGAGCGCAGCCACGCGTCGCCGACCGGCGCCTTGATTTTTTCCCTTTTTATTCGGTGTCGCGTGACCCGCACCTCCAGGCACTGCCGGCCCGCACGGCGATAGCGCGCCTCGCGGGCCCCGCGGCTCTGCATGTCCTACACCGCGACCTCGTAACCTTCCGCTGTCATTATGCACGCGTGTGTGTGTGTGCGTGGGCGCGTGTGCGTGTGTGGGAACGCCCCCGTGCCGTGTCGCACAGTGTACAGGCAGTATGGCACACTGTGTTGCAGTTGGATCACACGCAACACACATCCCAGCGCCCCTTTGGGCAGGGAGAGAGAGAGCACCCTGTAGCCCTTTGTGGAGACGGTGATGCCTCTGGGATGGGCACATGTCACGCCGACGGACGGACGGACCGACAGACAGGTAGACAGACAGACGGAATGTCCCGGACTTGTTGCAGCAGTTAAGTCGGGCGTGGGTGCAGCAGAGACGGAGTGAGATGTCAGACTCCAGTGTAGTTCATTATACCTATCGGGCGTCATCCAGCTGGGGCCGTGTCCTTCGCCTCTCTCTCTCTCTCTCTCTCTCTCTCTCTCTCTCTCTCTCTCTCTCTCTCTCTCTCTGGTCGTGACCGTGCGGCTCTGTACCATTCCTCTAGAACAGGCCAAACAATCATGACATGCCGGCCACGACGGGACGGAGGGAGAGTGAGAGAGACACCATCTGATTGCGCCTTTGCAATTTGTGATTGTTATTATTTATTACTGCCCTCGTTGGGGCTCGGTGCGTGAGGCCCCACTTTGCGGCCCAAATAATATTCAATCGATTTCCATCCTAACCGCCGCCGTTGGTTGACACCGCCATGAGAATATGTCGCTTTCTCACTTCATTTATAGCGTCGTGCCTCCCGACCCCCTCTCCCCTCCAATCTACGTTGAGGGCCCAGAACTCGTGAACGCCGAACGATATCCTTTCTCCCTTGTTGTGTGCACTTCCGCTGTGAGTGAGTGAGTGTGTGCACAGTGTGTGCCTGGCAGTGCGGGTTGGGCGGGTCAGGGCTGCCCCGCTGCGGTCCAAAGCAGGCCACTGCGCTGGCTGGCTGGCTGCCTGGCTGGCTGCCTGGCTGGCTCCCTGGCTGCCCCGCGGCGGGCCACTTTCGTTTTTCCAAGTAAGGCGTGATGAGATGCCCCATCCGGGCCGGGTGCGCCGCCACCGCCGCGGCTGCTGGCGAGTCTGGCGAGGACCTGTTGACGGGACACCCTCAATGACTGTCTGGCCGCGCGCTGCACATGACAATGGGCGCAAGTGCGAGCGAGCAGTGAAAGTGTAGCAGCGCGTCGCGGCGTCGGTCGTTCACACCCGATTGGGCTCGAGGCCCGGCGAGGCCTTGCACGCACGCTCGTCGTTTTTAATTGAGTATCGTGATTGGGATTGGGGCCTCGGCGCGTCAGGTGGCCCCGGCCGATGCACACCGACGTCGCTAGGCGTCGCTAGGCTTCGCCAGGCGCGGTCCTGACTGCTGGGATGGGATTCCTCGGCCCCCCTGCTGCGCGTGGCTGCATGCCGCGCGTTCGGCCCCTCCCCTTCCCCCTCTCCCTCACCTGTTGGGTTTTTTTTCGAGCGGTGAGTGGGAGTCCACAGTGCGTGTGTCGCCACCAGCCGGTCCCCGCCGCGCCGCGCCCCGCCGCCGCTGCTTGATATGCAGGGCCACACCCGCGCTGGCTCCGTCACCTCCGTCACGAAGCCCCCTCCCCTCCAGCCCATGCACCCCGGGGCGGCGTTTGACTTCTCGCAGCTCCCGCTATGGCGCACCGGGCGTAGTGCCGGGGGCCACGCCACGACGCTCACCGAGTCCAGCGTTACGCCTCGGCTAGCGACTTTGCCATGAAGCGTTCTAGTTCTCGTTGCGTTGCCGCGGCGGTGCGCCGTACCACCTCAAGCTGTTCGGTTTATGAGATCTGGTGCCCTAAAGCCGTCAACGTCGTTTTGTAGAGGCCGCGCCCGTTTAGTTTTAACGCACTCTCCGCTACTTTGTTGCTGGCCAGTGAGACGCCTCTTTGGGCGCCACTTCTGCGCCGCGAGCACCACTTGCCCTTGGCGATGATCCCGGAGCAGATGTCCCAGTCGATCGGAATGGACTTGGAATGGACCGACCGCTAAGCGGCTGTATGCATTCAGTCCAAGGCCTCTCCGCACGCCGCCGTCACCTGGCCGGACGGGCACAGCGCGCACACACACACACTCACACACACACATTAACTACCCAAGGGCCGCCAAAGTCGGTTTCTTACAGCACACCCGGTCGGTCGGTCGGATTGCGGCCATATGCGCTTCTCCGATTTCTCGACCAATTTCCTGAAAACATAACCGTTCACCCCACCGTAAATATTAGGTTTCCCGTCGGCGGTCTTTTCACGGCGCGGCTGCCGGCGTTCTTATCGCTCGCGGGAATCGCGGAAAACGAATAATATTTGTGGTGGCCGCCGGCTGGCCGCACGAGAGCCGTCCCAACGACTCCATCGTCGGCATTGCCATCATTGCCGTGCGAAACTAGTGGAAAAATGAGCGCGTCCGTTTCGGAGGAGCGTTTTACCGCTCGCTGGCATCTCCATGGCGCCCCGGTCCGAGCGACAACGCCCCGCGCGGACGGGCCCCGCCGGCTAAACACTTCCGCCGTGCGCGCTGCCTAGCCCGGCCTAGCCCGGCATAGCCCGGCATAGCCCGGCCTAGCCGTTCCAGCGGCCCGGAACGTGTCGCTCCGCGAAGGTTCCTGTCCTCTGTCCCCGAACGAGGTCGTTCCACCAGCCGTGCGAGGTGTCCCCCTAACGGCCCTCGCCTCCCCGCCCCGGTGATGCGCGGCCGATCAGGCGGAGTGGTATGGCTTGATGAAGACGAGCAGATCGACAAAATACCGAATCGATCGGAACCAGTTTGGCGGCGAGGTCGGGCGGGTGGTGTCCCAGGCCCGCCCCGGTCCGCCCGAACAACAGCGCGAGGCTCTTCTGCCGCCAATAATCGTTTCCTTTTTTACGGCCTTTTAATTTTTTCCTCGTTGTCATAACTTCGTCCCGATCACGGTCGGTAATGAATGCTTTCACTTTCGGGTTATGCAAACAGCCAACGGAATAACAAACGGCAGCCGCAGCGCGCCCCGCGCCCCGGGGCACCTAACTGTGCGGGCGTTGGTCGGGAGTTGCGGTGGTCGAGTTCTGCCGGCGTCGCCTAGGCGTGTCACGCCCGCCGGCCACGGGGCCCCGCGCCGCCCCGCGCCGCCCCGCGCGGTGCCGCACGACGTGGGGATGTTTGCAGAGGTGACACGCTGCCGGCCGGCCGGCCTTCGCCAATCGGATGAAAAATCTAGCGCCGCGTGGCGCCGCCACCGGGTTGACCGCTCTCCCAGGCCGTTGTTGCCCATGCTAAGCAGACCGTTTTCGTCTCCTACGGCCCGCGGACGATATTTCAGGGCGGCGTCCCACGCTGCGATGCCATCTCCTATCTCGCATCGCGTTGTCCTGCCTTTGTTGGACACGGCGAGGGTCGTCCCGTTAACACGTCGCAATGCCGTGCCGTCCACCGCCTTGTCTCTGCACACCTTATTCTTTTTCCCGTCTTGCACTGCCTCCTCCACGATGAATCTTCTTCGCCTCCCCGGCGGCAATCTTGTCTGAATTACGTCCAGCGGGCCGGCAGGGCGCGCCAGGGCTAGTAGTGAATCGTGGCCGACTGGTTTGGCGGCGAGCGGCCGTTCAACCTGGTGCCCTCCCGGTTCTCCCCATGAAATGCATCATTTTTAATCCAAACTTGTAATGATACGGCGCTGCTGCTGCCGCGCCGCCGGCCCTCTTTCTCTCTCCATTCCTCTCGGGGAGTTATGACACTACGATGCACTTGACGCACTCGGCTTGTCAGCTGCTATATGGCATCTTGCTTAGGTCAGGTTGTTGCTTTTCTTGTTCTTATTTTTCTCTTCTTCTTGCTCTCCTCCTTCTTGCCGTGGCTCACAGTGCGCACGGCTGGCCCTTATTTTTCTGCCTCTCTAATTGCGGCGGTAAATGTATTATTTCTTTGTCGCCGCGCTGCCGGCCGACGCCCTACTCCCGCGCGTTGTCGGACACTCGTTTTGTCCCAATTAGAGGCCCTCCCTACTTATCTTTCTATCTCCATGTCACAAGGCACACTTTCAGGGGGCGCTGCCTAGGAGCGGCCGGCGTGGCGGGCGGCGGTGGCCCCCCCCCCGTGGCGTGCGGGTGTGCCTATCCCTTAGTCCGCGGGCGGCGCCCCCTATGGAACTGTCAGCCGCGGCTCCAATCTGGATCTTTTGTCTCGAGGGGGCGGAGGAAGGGGGGTGCATTAGTCACCTGGCCAGATTAGCTGTGTTGAAACCCGGCTGTGTGGGTGGCGGTGCGGTGGTGGCGGTGTGAGTGAGTGTGTGTGTGTGAGGGAGTTAACGATGGAGGAAGATATTGTGCACGAAGTCATCAGGCCTCTCCCTAATGTGCTCCGTGCTTTTGTGTTGCAGGTCTTATCACAAGGAATTGGATTCGGCATCAAGAGAGAAATCTTTTTCCTGAACCTGGAGGACGGGTACTTCGGGTGTCAGGTCAACGAATCTACAGATGTCTTACAATTATACGAAGTTTCCAAATTATGTGATGGACGACCAGACTGTTTTCGGGGCTCTGACGAGCTCCGATCGGAACTGAAATGCTCAAGTAAGTGTGACTTTTAAAGTTGTTTTAGGGTGCATATCGAATTTTTTTCAATTTTTTTTTTGCGAGTGTTTGTGGGTATTCCGTGGGAAACGTTTTTCAATTTTTTGCTAATGCCGCATGCGCATGAGGGTACTCTCCCACAGTGTCAGTATTTTTGAATGCTTGCCTGTAAAAATGCCCCTGCGACTGAAAGAGCGCCTTTAAAGGCCCTGACACGTTTATAGTCTTCATTCGTATAAAATGGATCCGAAATCGGAGGAATGCTTGTCGGGCCCGGCTTACGCGCGTTCGGTAGTCGCTTGGGCTTACAAGCCTTTTATTGGGGTCCGAACGACGTTTAATAGGATTTGTGAGACAGTTTTTTTTCCTTCTTGCTGTGTGGAGAGACGTCTGAGTCATTCCGGCCGCCTTTAAGACGGAGGTGCTCGGAGTCCATTTTATTTTGGCCCCGGCCCAAAGTGGCATGCAGTGCGTGGCCTGCACTTAGCGCGTCTGTCTGTCTGTCTGTCTGTCTGTTTGTCTGTCTGTCTGCGTGGAGGCTAATCCGGTCCCTTCGACCCCCGTTAAGGAAGACGGTCAAGACGGCTCCGGCGCACGCGATTTCAGACACAGGGGTTCCCCATGACGGTCTCTTGGAGTCTCAAGGTGAAGGCGCTGGGAGGCAACCTTGGCTGCAGGCCTCACCGCGTGGACGGGTGTCGGCGGGGCGGGGCGGGGCGGGGCGGGGCGGGGCGGGGGCGCCGAGCCCTGATGCCGATCCGCTCCGCTGCCACCAGCACGCCACTGCGATCCCGCCATATGCCGCGACGGGCTACGTCTAGAGGGGCATCGCCTGGAGAGGCAACGTCTAGAGAGGCAACGCCGCTGGCCGGCGGGTTGCACGCCCGGCCGGGCACACTGTAAGCAAGCACACTGTGCAGCACGGCTAATTTTTCGGCGCGAGCACACACGCACACTGCGACACACCTACACACACACACTACACACACACACCGACGCGCGTGACCGTAATGGGGAAGGCCTGCAAATGACAAGCCTTGCCACAATTAGGCGGAGGGGACACACGCTGATGAAGAACCCAGGAATCTCTCCTCTTTTTTTTTCGCCGGTGTATTTATTTTCTGCTTCTCCCCGGTTCTGTGCGCCTCGCGAGAGGACACTGCCCTTTAAGGCTCTCGGGAAGAGGAATCCCGCGGCGCCCCTTACATTTGTCCGTCACTGTAAGTCACCTCTCCGTCACTCCGAGTCACTGTGTCGGTCACTCCGTCCGTCGCCCCGCGCTGCCCGACGTCCCTCGCTCATCGCCTGCCTTTATCGGCGCCGCCATCGGGATTTGGGTTTGCTTTAGTGGGAAAATAATTACCCGGAGGCGGCGGCTGGGAGCTTGCGGGATGACGCCACGATTCCGACGCATTGTTCCTGGGTTCGAATCCCCCCGCCCACCCCGCTTTTTTTTTGTTTTTGTTTGGGCCGGCGTCATTGTACACTCGACTTGGCGCGCCGTGGCGTTGCATCACGCCCTTCATTACACACGCAAATAAGGGGGAAGGCACAAAGGCGGAAATTCAAGGCTCTTATTTTGCGATTCGGCTCCGCCGGGGATCGAACCCGCGCCCTGCCGGCGTGCCAAATAAATCCAGCCGCGGCTTCCCACGCGTTTTTCGGCGCTGCGGTCGCCGAAAAGGCACGCAATCGTTTCGCCGAGTTTATAGTGTACCCGTGGAGGGAATGGCCCCCACTGCGGTGGGAGGCGAGATTCGGCAATCGGAAGGGGGCGGGGGTTCGGCATTCGTTCCGCGGGAACGGACGGGCCGCGCGAGAAGAGTGAGGCGAGTCGGGCGCATCGTGAGCAAGGATCTGCACTCGCCCGTGTGGGCCTGGAGGCCCGGCCATTCACAGTGGTGGAGTTTCGGCCGCCTGCGCCGGTCTTCTGGCCCACTGTGCGCTTGGCCGAGCCCGAAACAACAGTTAGGACGGTCGAGTCCGTCGCCAAGAGAGTCCCTGCGTACCCGCACACATACACGCACACGCACACACCGCGGATCAAGAGGGGAAAAAAGAGAGGATGGAAAAGAAATGATAAGCGAAAAACGAGTTATCTCGAGCTATTAATCTGCTGCTGCTCCTTCTCCAATTAACCGCGGCGGGGCGGGCGGGGCGTACACTGGAAGGTTTCGGTGCAGCGGGATCGGAAATTTCCCCGCACTTACAGATTTTCCATGCCGCCCTGTGTGAGTGTCTGCGTGTGATCATTGCCGCGCCATCCCTGTACGAAGGTCAAGGGTCACGCTTTCCGCGGTCCGCCTCGCCGTCTCTCTCTCTCTCTCTCTCTCTCTCTCTCTCTCTCTCTCTCTCTCTCTCTCTCTCTCTCTCTCTCTCTCTCTCTCTCTCTCTCTCCGCAGTAAGCCCATCGGATGCAGTGCATCGGATGCAGTGCATGCAGGTGCACCGGCTAATGAGAAGCCCTGAATGAGATGCACGCCGACTGCTCGGTCCCTTTAGATTAAAGCAGAAGGTTACTGTCGGAAAAAAAATAATTGCTGAGCAAAATGTTTAAGTCTTGGATTTCGAACTTTTTTAAATATTTTCTCCTGTTGTCCTTTTACCTCACACGGCGTTCTCATTTGTAATACCAAGTGTCAAACCGTTCCTCATTTAAAAAAAAAGAAAAAAAAAAGAAAAATTTGTGTATGCAATTTTAAGAGAGTAGTATTGAGGCTTATGCTCGGGCGTCCGCCGCTCATCGTCCGAGCACGGCTGTCGGTGCCTGCTCACGTCCGCCGGTGTCTGGCGGTGTCTGTCCGGCGCGTGGGGCCGGAAGCGGTATTAGTGGGCGAGCGGACGGATCGACAGGCAGACAGACATACAGACGGACTGATTGGCAGACGAGAGCAGGTTAGCCTAGGGTGCACTAGAGTAGAACCGTACTTAGCAATGCAGTCAGGTTGGCATGCGTGGTCTCCTTACGTATGTTACATTTTGGAAAGCACCTTTTGCACGTCTACTACAGTTTTTCCTCCCCCTTATTTTTGTTTCAATGCGGTAGTGGTCGTGCCTTGTCGACCGGCCGAGGCGTCCTCATGCACAATGTGGCGCGCGGCCTTCGCTCTTTTCGTCCTTTGCCTCTTTTTACCGCGGTTTTTGTTTTGTTTTCTCGATGCGTGCATACTGCAACGAAGATGCAGAGCGTTAAACGATCTTTATCGCATTCCTTCTCGCACTTTCGCGCTCGTGTTTCCGGTTTCGGCCCTTCGCCTACCCTGCCAAGTAATCTAGGAATTTTTCTTTCATTTTGATAAACAATTATAATTGCGACAAGAGCCTGCTTCGCATAGTTCAACGTAAAAATAAAAATAAAAAAATTAATTAAAATTTTCCTAATTTTATTTGTTTGTTGCAGCTGACTGTGGCAAGGACGACGGTAAGCGGTGCCAGCACGGAGCGTGCTTGGACCACCAGTGCCATTGCAACGACGGCTACGGTGGCTGCGGCTGTGAAGTGCCGGGTGAGTTTATTTTTATTTTTTTTACTTCCTTTTTCCAAGTGGATCTTCATAGCTGAATTTTTCTCTCATCAAGCCGGCATTTTTTATGCCCCTTGTCACTCCTCTTTTACGAGACATGCGTACTTCTTTTCTCTCTTCTCGTAAAAAAAAAATTAACAGGAGGAGGAGGAGAATGTTGCTGGCGGTATTTGAACCTGTGACACTGATGATGTGTTCCAGACGAGAACGAGTGCAAGGACCGGCCGTGCGACGTGTTCGCTCACTGCACCAACACGCTGGGCAGCTTCTCGTGTACCTGCTTCCCTGGATACCAGGGCGATGGATTCCACTGCCAGGGTGAGTACACGGACCACACCAAAAGGCCCTTCATTTTGCTCGCGTATTTACGGATGGCCCCAGAGCGGGCAAAGCCCGACCGCGGAGCGAGGGGGCCTCGCGGGGTCCACGGCGACGTCGGCGCGCTCCTTCAAGTCCCCCTAGATTGAGAGCCCCCGCGGCCGCGGGGTGGCCCCTCCACCAGGCCCTGGTCATTACCTCTGTGCCCCGCCCCGCCCCGCCCCGCCCCGCCCCGCCCCGCCCCGCCCCGCCCCGCGGCACGACTTGCCCTTTTCATTTGCACACAAGGCAGGGAGACCCGCACGCTGGAGTCCTGCCCGAGCGCTGGCCTCCCGGTCGCCACGAAGAAGGCCCTCAAGAGAGCCGCCGCCGGAGCGTCGCCGCTCGTTGACTCCCTTCATCAAGGCGTCGGCGTCGCGACGCTGTTTTTCCGAACCAGATTGACCGCGGCGTCTGCTGCCAAGTCGCGGACTCTCGGTTGTTACGAGTCCGACGCGGAGTGAGGGATGGGCTCGGTGACTGTTCCGTTTTTGTCCGTCGCGTCGACGGCCGAGCCGGCAGCACCGCGCCGGATTCAGATTCCACCCCGTGCCGTCCTTGTGGCGGTGCCGTGTTCTGGGAAGCCGCCCCGGCGCTGCTTTGAATGCTGGGCCGTGCCGACCCAGCCCGGCAGTTACCGTAAAAGTCGCAAAGAGATCCGTGCGGGAAAGGGGGAGGGCCTTAATGAGGCACGTCCAGCTTTACTCCCACCGCGGGGCCAGGTTTGAAATCGATTCGAATAGGCGTCGTGTCTACGTGTGTGTGTGCGCTCACGTCGCGTGTCCATTTCTCACTCCTCGGCCCATGCTTCATGACGCGGCCGCGCTGCCCGCACCGCTGGAGACATAGACGGCCCTGTCTCTCATAAGCCGATCTGCAAGTTTTTGTCGTCGTGCATCGGCCAGGCAGTGCAGCGCCCCGCTGCGAGCGTGTTTGTGCTGCGGGGGCGGGGGGAGGGGCAGGGGACGTTAGGTCCAGTGCCAAGAGTACATGTTAAGTGACCATAACTGTGGGGGGGGGGGAGGGGACATGATTGGCCATTTCGTCAAGTTTCCATGCAGCGGCCTCCCCAACCCTGGAGGGTCTTCCACGTCTTCGATCCCGTTCCCGTTGCGGAGCTCGTTTTTGCGCTGTAATCTGGGAATGTGGAGTGGGACGCGGATGAGGGGGTCTGGATTAACGTGCCGCGGCGCTCTGCCTGCACAAGTGCGCAGGAACGGAACGCCCGTTTTAAGTTGGCCAACCCAATGATTAAAAAAAAAAAAAAAACTAGTTAAAAGTTGCTTGGCCTCCGACAAGGATCGAACCCGGTCCCGGGAGAAAAGCAAGGGGTATGGATTTGACGAGGGCGGGTCGCGAGGCGTGGTCGACTAGTGCGGCGCTCGGCAGCGCGGCAGCCAGCGGTAAACGCCAGAGCAATGTCCTTTGCCCCCTTCCCCCCGGGACTCCTCCTGCTGCACTCCTCGACGGGCACCACGGAGTACACGCCGCGCCGAGCCTCCCCTCCCCGGCCTCGCGGCCCTCGCGGCGTGGCGGGGTGGGGTGGGGCGGGGCGGGGCGGGGCGCACTCAAGGTGCAACGTCCTCGCGGTGCGGACCAGGCCGACGGCGTGCCGACGGCGACGCGCGGCCCCTCCAGGACTGCGGCGCCTCCATCGATGCGATCCTCCACGATGATGGCGGAGATGGCCGCGACGAATCCGCCGTGGGCGTGGGGTGACGGTGCTGCTTCGTTATGCAAATCGCCTCCCCCGCCACCGACCAGGTTGGCCGTCCCGAAAGCCCCCCCGCGCCTCGGCTGGTCCTAGAAGGCCCCATCCCCTCCCCCCCCCCTCCCCGCCCGGGAGTGAGTCGTTGGGCCGGAATGCCCACTGGCTGGGTCCGGCAGGGACACGGTGGAACCGGCCGGGATATCGCACAACGGCCGAACCGGCCTCCATTTTTCGAGCGCGCTCCTGCAGCAGCAGGCGGCCGGGAGAGTGATGGTTCGGCCCGTCTCCCTCGCTCTCACGGGGCGCGACGCGGCGGGGCGAGAGAGAGAGAGAGAGAGACGCACCGGCGGCGCATCGCGCTTAATATTCAGTTAGACCTGTCAGGCCGCGGGCTGCAGAATGCCGTAAAGGTGGTGTTTATGCGTTCCCATGTGCCGAGCCGAACACAGTGCACTACACAACGCGGCGGACGCCCATTCAATGCGACCGTAAAACCATAAAGAGTTTGTCATCCGTCAGGCTAGGTCCCGGCGAGGGCTCTGCCAAGGACCCGCTCCGTCTCTCTCACTCCGCTCCGCGACGCCCCGCCAGAGCGAGCGAGACGGACAGACACTGTCCTCCCCGCGCGCGCCGCGTGATGCCTGCCGACGTTTATGGCCACTTGCTCGCCACCCCGTGCAAACACACACGCGGCGCGACAACACCCTGTACCACCCGCGTTCGCTGAAAATAATTCCCTCAATTTGAAATGATTTTTTTTTTAGCAGGATTACACGTCTTTTTTTCCGGCGCGTCTCTCTTTGCCTTACCTTCTTTCCACTGGTATGCAGTTTAGGACACACACACACACGCTAGCGAACGCGAGGCGCGCTGTTTATGTGCGCGCAGGGGCCATGCAGGCCATGCAGGCCATGCAGGCCATGCAGGCCATGCCGGCAGTGAGGTCGCATTATGCCGTAAGTGCGGCGGTGCGTCTGGCCCTCGGCCGGCCTGCCGTAACCTGTAAATCAAACTACGCGCCGTGCCTGCCTAGTTTAGAACGCGTCAGGAGGGAACAGAAAGAGACCACGACGGCCTTTACTACTTTGCGGTGCAGACACCTTCGCAGTTTGTGAGTGCATTATGCGGCCCGAGGCGGTAACTTGCCTCTATGACTATCCAAAAAAAAAAAAAAAAAAAAAAAAAAAAAACGATTTGGGAAAAAAGATTTTAAAATCGGACACTACGGTGTTATCGGCTTGATGACTTAATGCACAGGCTGCACGGCTTTTATTGTTTGCCGATGGGGCTGTCGATCGCAAACAAACAAACTCACACACGCACGCACACAGTAAGGAAAGGTCCAACAGACTCTTTGAACAGTGCAGGGCGCGGCGCGATGTGAACGACCTCCCCATGTAGATCATCGATAAGAAAGGAGAGGGGGGAATTCCTCGCGCAAAAGCTTGTTTAGCTAATCATAATAAAAATCCCCTCCCCTCCGCTCGCCAGTCGGGTGGGAAGGTGTGTGTGTGTGTGCGCGCGCGCACATGTGCGTACGCGCGCGTGTGTGTGTTAGTGCGTGTGCGGTTTCCACCGTGCGCCTTGGAATGAGTTGGTTTCGTGGGTTCGCGGCGCCGATCCCAGCCCCAATACTGGCCACACGCGTGCACACTGGCTCCTCTAACCCTCACTCACACGCACACACGCAGAGATTCACGCCACGCTGGTCGCCACTTCCGGCTCGAGGTTTGTGAACTTCTCGCCCGGCCGCCCGGCTTCGGGGGGCGTCAAGAAGGGATCCGCTCCGTCTGCACGCACTGCCAGCAACCATGTCGCCAACAATCATTTGCTTTTCTGGGAAAAGAAGTTAAATCGAACTCGATCGGGGAGACGACCATGTGCTGTCCTCGTGGGGCTCTTTAGCGTTCGCGTTCCCATAAGGTGGCCTGCCTTCTCCGGATAGCTCGCACCGCCCTTGTACCTCGCGGCTGGAGGAGAGAGAGAGAGAGTGACGCGTGTAAAAAAAAGACAATGAAGAAAATAAGAGTCTGGTCGAGAAAACGCACGTGTAGCGGCGCGAGTCCGTGTGAAACGAAAATAAAGATGAAAATAGGAAAAAGTGTCGGAGGACGGTGCTTCTTTTGCGGAAAAGGCTGGCTTTGTTTGATGCGCGCCGTTCGCTCGTCGTTTTCGTCTGCTCTTCGGGTTGTCATGCGGGCAGTGACGCGCCTGACGCATAGGCAACGCCCAGGACGCGACGCAGCGGCGTGCGGCGGTTGCCTACGTGCCAGGCGGCCTGCCTGCGACACACGGGGTTGACCCCGCCGGGTCGCCATTTCGGACAACGCAGTCGCAATTTAGCGTCCATTAAGCTCGTCATAATGAAGCGTCAAGTTCGCGGTTGATTAAGTCGGGAGGAGGAGAGGGGAAGTGTGCGGCACATGGAACAATATCGCGTCTAATGAGCGCGGCCGGCCGGCCGGGCCGTGCCGGGTCGCGGCGGGGCCCTCCGCGCACTGCGCAGCAGATTCTGCGAGAGAAAGTGGAGTACAATCGGGGCCCTCCGCGCCGCCCTGCGCCGCCCTGCCCCGACCTCCCTTCTCCTTCCTGGCATTCTCCTCCACCACGCCGATAACGTCTATCGCCCGCTCGTTACAAATGACGCGTTCTTCTCGCTGCGCGCGGCGGCCTTGCCTCTGTTGACTCTCTCTCTCTCTCTCTCTCTCTCTCTCTCTCTCTCTCTCTCTCTCTCTCTCTCTCTCTCTCTCTCTCTCTCTCTCTCTCTCTCTCTCTCTCTCTCTCTCTCTCTCTCTCTCTCTCTCTCTCTCTCTCTCTCTCTCTCTCTCTCTCTCCTACACTCTCCCGTGGCGTAACGCGCCGCGCCTTCGTCCGGCGGGAAGAGGCGCGGCGCGTTTCCGCCAGGACACAGAGTGCGGGTTCGAATCCCAGCAAGCGCGGCTTTTTATTTTTCGTGATTTATTCGTTTTCTTTCGGTGTGGCGCTTGCGGTAGGTCCAGTCTGTGACCTTGGGTGGCAGGGCAGGCCGCCCAGGACCCGCCGGACAGGGTCCAGCCTCGTCGCCTTGACACGCACCGGGCGTCGCGTTTCGGGGGCAATCCCTTGGAGTGGCCGCACAGTGGGCCAGAGGACCGGCTTGATTTCCCAAAATAAACAACGCCGTGTCATAAAAGACCACGCGTTTAAAAAAAATTAAAATTAAAAAAATAAATTGAAAATGTCCCTTCACCGTAGAGAATCGTTAGCAAGCTGGCGTTCAAACAATCCGTGTGCTGTTTGTGTGGCGGCGCTGCGATCGCTCGCAGTTGACTGACACAGGTCTTTTTCCAGGACGACGGTTGAATAAGGCACTTTGCCGCTCTGTTGCAGACATCAACGAGTGTGACGACCCGGCAGTGGCGGCCCGATGCGTGGCCAATGCCGAGTGCTGCAACCTGCCCGCTCACTTCTTGTGTCGCTGTCTCCCTGGATTCGAGGGCGACGGCGAGGAGGAGTGCAGAGGTGAGTTTTATTTTCGGTTTCGCTCCAGTTTGATATCTGGGGAAAAAAAAAATAAGAGCGTGCGGTGGGTTCTCCATTTGCGGTCATTTTTGCCTCAACGAGACCGGAAAAAAAAGGTTATATAAAGCGTGTTTGAGACGTTTCAGTCTCCGCGGGAAATAAGTCTGTGCGCGCTGGCGTGGCGCTGGGGAAGCGCAGGGCCCTCCGATGAGGCATGCTCGCTGGAGTGTGTCTGCGTGCTCCGAACAGGAATGCATCTCGGCATTTAAATTGCACGGCGACTCTGCAAAAAAAAAAAAAAAATAGAGGAAAAGTAAAGTGTTGAGTAAAGCTTGACTGTGTGCGTGTGCCCGCAGACATCAACGAATGCGAGCATCCCGAAGCCTGCGGACTGAACGCCCAGTGCACCAACGTCCCCGGCAACTACACGTGCTCCTGCCTGCCCGGTTACCATGGAAACCCCTTCGAAGTGGTGAGTGCGGGCGGACGCGCCTTAGAACTTGTTAGTCAAAATAAAAAAAGAGGCAACCAAATTTAAAAAAAAAAAATCATTTTTTTAACATTAAAAAAAAATTCTTTTAAGTTTTTTTTTTTAAAAAAAAAAAAAAAATTTTTCACTATAAAATTAAGCTTTTAAGGGAATGACTGGATGGAGGAGATGGGCGGCCCTGTTTGTTCTGAACGGCCCATTGCCCGTTGCAGTGCGTGGACCTGGACGAGTGCGAGGACCCCGCGGCGTGCGGCCCGGGCGCGCTGTGCCGCAACGTGGTCGGCGGCCACGAGTGCCTGTGCCCGGACGGCTTCCACGGCGACGCGTACCGCTCGGGTTGCGTGGACGAGGACGAGTGCTCCCGGTCGCCGTGCGGCCGCGGCGCGCTCTGCACCAACATGGCCGGCTCCTTCCGATGCGCCTGTCCGCAGGGCAGCCACGGCGACCCGTTCGAGGGATGCCAAGGTAAGCACCGTCCGCTCTTAATACAATTAATTTCTACCATTTTCCTGACGAGTCAAATAACCATGTATATACACAGCACACCATAATCATAGCCACGATCTTTCGTAATTTGTAAAGTAAACTGATGAAAAACAGCGTTGATCATCGAGCTTGAAAACAAGTGAAATAACCGGCGTGTTCAGGTTTCGCGCTCTGCGGTGTTGTCTAATCATTAATTTTGTTGTTTGTGCCATAACGGTGCACGGCGGTAGTAGGAATCTAATGATCGGTTTGTGAATGTATGTATGTATGTACGTCTTTCTCTGTGTAAATAGCTCTCTCTCGGTAACCTTGGGCCAGGCCAGCACGCCATGCCACCCGCGAGGCGTTCGAGTGATGGATCGAAGGATTCTGATTGGTGATTAAGACCGACGCCTTGGGTCCCTCAGTAGTCTTCGTGATTGGAATTCGGTCCACTTTAATCAAGTCCGGACGCACATAATATTCCTTAAGTTAAATCCTGTCAATTTTTAAATTTTAAAACTTGACAATGTTAATTTAAAAAAAAATCTGTTAATCTTTAAAAAAAAAAAATTAAAAAAAATTGTGTCTTTGAAAAAAGAATGTCATGGCGTGCTGGTTCTGGCTCCTCCACTAACGACGTCTCCGTTGGGCCCATTGAAGGGTGTGCAAAAATAACCCCTGTTTTGTAAAAAAAATATTCCTAAAACAATGTACAAATCGGTAGAGGTGGATGCGTGCGCGGTGGAGCCGCCGCCGTGCGGCAAGGGAGCCAATTGCACGACGGTGGCCGGGGCCGCGATGTGCACGTGCCCGCCGGGCTACACGGGGACGGCGCACGAGGAGTGCCTGGACCTCAACGAGTGCGGCAGGCCCAACGCGTGCGGCGTCAACGCCAAGTGCACCAACGCCGTGGGCTCCTTCTCCTGCGCCTGCCCGCCGGGCTTCAGCGGACAGGGCCAGCTGTACTGCGAGAGTACGTTCCGAGACCACGTGACCCACGTGCCACCCACCCCTCGCACGTGCACGACGCACACACGCACGCTAACCTGGCGACGGGGAAAAGTCACAGCGGAAATTCAACTCCTTTCCTAAAACTAAAAAAAAATAAAAAATAAAATATTTTTTTTAAAAAAAATTTCTTTTGTAAATTTGAAAATTGACGTAGTAGAGAAGGGCGTTTCGCTGTGACTCGTCCGTTCCGCCGCTCGCTTGCCGCTGATACTGCTTCCTGACACGCATGGCTGCGGTGGTCGGCAGGGCCGTCATCCTTGGTCAAGTGATTCCCGACGTGGTACACCGTCACCGTCAACCATTAATTTCTATTATTCCCCCCCCCCCCCAATGTTCTTTCTTATTTTGAAAAAAGAAAATGAACAAAGAAATTTGATGACAGGCGCGTGACAGTGTACCAGTGTCGCTTCGTTTCCAGCGCGGCAGGTTCCTTCCTTGCAGCCTTTGCAGCCACTTCGTCCGAGGCGCCTTCCTTGCCCTGTCCTGTGCTCCCCGCGCCGCTCATATGGCTCATGGGAAGTGCAAAACACATCCCGTCGCCTGCCTGTCTGTCTGTCCGTTAGAGCCTGTCTGTCTGTTCGTCTGCCAGCTTGTTGATGCATCGCGCGGCTGTACGTGGACCAATCTCCTCCGGCGTTCGCCGCCTTCGCGCACTTTTACGACTGCGAATCGCGAAATGTTGTATCATTAGCACTGCACTGCGTCTACGGCGCGTTCCGTTCCCGGAGCCCCTTCGCTTGTCTTCATGCGCACCAATTTTGTAGATTTCCTCTCCACAGGTTGCCTACGTAGTGCTTCCAAACCTTCGCACATTTTTTAAAAAAATCCTCTATGCTGCACTTTTTGAAGCTTGATCAGTAGTCCTTCGTTCTATGCACTTAAATTAGATTTTAAATTTGAGCGGTTTGACTCGATGGCTCAGCAGTAAGTAGAATAGTCGCAAAAAGAAAAAATTCAGCTTGCTTGTAATTGTATCTTCAAAAAAAAAAAAAAAAAATGCTTGAGGCATTATAAGCCACAGCCACGCCAGAGGTAAACTAGATTGACCTGCTGTCCGTGAATCGGATCTGGCGGTGATAGTGTTGTCCGCTTCTGCCGAGCGCTGACGCGTCTCACGTCTCAGCGACGTGGCGCGGCGTGGCGCGGCGCGGCTCTGACAGTGCAATCGTTTGCAGACATCAACGAATGCGCGCACAACCCTTGCGGCGAGAATGCGGTCTGCACCGACACCATCGGCAGCTTCATTTGCTCATGCCGGGAGGATTACACTGGCGACCCATTCAAGGGCTGTGTCGGTAAGAATCAATCAAATGTTGTTTTTGTTGTTGTTGTTGTTGTTGTTTGTAATTGGATCAGTTCGATGTTTTTTTTGTTTAAATATTAAGTTGTGTCGTAGATTGCATTCCTGCGTTAATCTATGCGCATGATTGTTGTACATATTTGGTTGTGCATGTCAATGACCAACAAGAATGCATTTTTTAACACCACCATCGATCTTTTTTTAAATTTTATTTTTAATATTAAATTTATTGTCTAGTTTTTCCCCACAGGTAGTTTTTTTTTTTTTGGGTGATTTTGTAAGTCTAACACGCTCTTCCCGGCAGACATCGACGAGTGCGTGGCGCTGGACCGGCCCTGCGGCCGCAACGCGCTGTGCGAGAACGCGGCGCCGGGCTACAACTGCGTGTGCCCGCAAGGCTACCAGGCCAAGCCCCACCCCACGGTGGCGTGCGAGCAGATCGACGTCAACATCCTCTGCAAGTCCAACTTCGACTGCACCAACAACGCCGAGTGCCTGGAGGGCCAGTGCTTCTGCCAGGAGGGCTTCGCGCCGCAGGGCGCCGTGTGCGTGGACGTGGACGAGTGCGCCGGCAACCCGTGCGGGCCGCGCGCTTCGTGCCACAACACGCTTGGGTCGTTCCGCTGCGACTGCGAGACCGGCTTCGTCGGGTCGCCGCCGCGCCTGCCCTGCAAAGGTAAGACCGCCTCGCAACGCCTGCCGACGCTTGGCTCACACTCACAACTTACAAAAAAAAACAAAAAAAAAAAAAAAAAAAAGGGCTACTGTTCTTGTGGTTTCCTGAGGCGGCATCTTAATGCATCCACTGTCTGCATTTGACTGGACCACCGTTGTAAAACAAGAAATGGCCGAGAACGTTTTCCCTCTATTCCGTGGGAAAGGCAAACAATTAATTTAATTCGGCGGTAGGAACCCACTCCACTGTTCCACGCGCCGTCTCTGGCCTTTCTGGCCGAGCCTTGTTCGCCACGCGTCATTGGCATGTGGGAAGTGGCCCTATTCTCATGCAGGTGACTTTACCGCCCAGATAAACCAACAGCTCAAAAAATTTAAAAAATTTAAAAAAAAAATCTTAAAATTCGAAATAGTGTTTGCATCAATAATTCATCGGTCTTTATCATGTTGGCGATGTCGATGGCATCTGCAAATGGACGAGGGGATACTATGATTGCCTACGATAATTGCCGCTCCAGTCCTGCCACTCCCCACCGCATCCTAGACGCGCTTGCGGCCAGGCGGGCGCCACGCCAGCGGGGCCTGGCTGGCGTTCGATTCCCCCCGGATGCACGCCGACCACTACTTCCCCGTGGGCCTGGCCGGCCTGCCCGTTTTCCAAGGAAGCTAACGGTGATTTTTTGGCCCGCAGCGCCGTGCGAGGACGTCAAGTGCGGCCAGCACGCATACTGCAAGCCGGACGGCCAGGAGGCCTACTGCATCTGCGAGGACGGCTGGACGTTCAACCCGGCCAACATCGCCGCCGGCTGCATCGGTGCGTAGACTGCGTCGGCTCTGGGATTCGCAGCGAGTGTCGAGTGGACGTGTCTCACGCGGTCCCTTCATGTTGCAGACATCGACGAGTGCGACAAGATCAACGGACCGTTCGGGCAGTGCGGCGCCAACTCGGTGTGCACCAACACGCCGGGCGGCTTCTCCTGCCAGTGCAAACCCGGCTTCTCCGGCAACGCGCACAAGCAGTGCCTCGGTGAGTGTGCGAGAGAGACAGCCAGCTGGCAGCGGCGAGCGCGGCCAGCGCCTGGGAGGCAGGCAACGCGAACAACACCGACGAGTATTGTGTTGCCTACCTCCCGGCGCACCGCGGAGAAAAGGCGTCGGCCCCCGGCGGGACTTGAACCCAGACCCTCCCTTTGCAGACATCGACGAGTGTGCGCGCCACGACGCGTGCGGGGTGGGCGCGCTGTGCCGCAACACCCCCGGCGCCTACACGTGCGAGTGCCCCAAGGGGATGGTGCCGGACCCGGACGCCCACACCAAGTGCATCGGCGTGGTGACGTGCGCGGCCGACAGCGACTGCCCCGGCAACGCCGTGTGCGACAGCAACAAGCGGTGCCTGTGCCCGCAGCCCAACGTGGGCAGCGACTGCAGACGTGAGTACCGCCCGAGGCTTAACACTGTCGCACAGTGGGCCAGATTCTCACACGGGTTTCGAGTGCTGGGTCCGTCTTGACAGCGCCTCTCCCTGCCGCCAGACCCCTGCGAGTTCGTGTACTGCGGCCCCAACGCGCAGTGCATGCTGACGAACGACGAGGCCAAGTGCCAGTGCAGGCCCGGCTTCACGGGCGTGGTGGGCGTGGTGGGCGGCTGCGTGGACATCGACGAGTGCGTGGCCAACCCCTGCCCCGGCAGCGGCATCTGCTTCAACGAGCCCGGCAGCTTCTCGTGCCAGTGCCCGTCCGGGCTGAGCGGCGACCCTTACAAGGGCGGCTGCGCGCGCTCGGACAACCCGCCCTTCGCCTGCGGGCCCAGCTCGCCCTGCCCCGCCTCGGAGCAGTGCGTGCCGGACCACACCAGCGGCGCCGACGTGTGCATCTGCCGCCAGGGCTACGTGCGCGACGCGGCCACGGGCAAGTGCAGGGACGTCAACGAGTGCACCGAGCTGCGCGACAAGCCTGCCTGCGGCCTCAACGCCGTCTGCAAGAACCTGCCCGGCAGCTACGAGTGCGCCTGCCCGCCTGGATTTAACGGCAACCCCTTCTCCGCGTGCCAAGGTGAGATGATCGGGGTAGAGAGCGTGTCAGTGGGGTTTGGACTCGTCTAACGCTCGTTCCCTTAACAGAGTGCAACAGCCTGGAATGCCAGTGCCAGCCGCCCTACCAGATCGTGGACGGCAACTGCATCGTGCCCGGCTGCGACGCTGGCGGCGTGTGCCCCGGCGGCGCCGAATGCGTCACCATCGCGGGCGGCATCAGCTACTGCGCCTGCCCTCACGGCTTCCGGCCCGACGCCAACGGCATCTGCCAGGACATCAACGAATGCCTGGAGAACCGGCACATGTGCAGCTACGGCGCCGAGTGCGTGAACCAGCCCGGCGCCCACCAGTGCGTGTGCCCGCTCGGCACCAGCGGCGACCCCTACCACGGCGTGTGCTCGCCCAACCAGGTGCGCTGCGTGGCGGACAACGACTGCCTGGCCAACGAGAAGTGCGTGCAGCCCGGCGAGTGCGTGTGCCCGCCGCCCTTCTTCACGGACGCGCTGGACAGCAACAAGTGCAAGAGCCCCTGCGAGCGCTTCCCGTGCGGTATCAACGCGCGCTGCACGCCCAGCGACCCGCCGCGCTGCCTGTGCGAGGCCGGCTTCAAGGGCGACCCGCTGCACGGCTGCGTGGACGTGGACGAGTGCGCCGAGAACCCCTGCGCCGCCGGCGCGCACTGCATTAACGAGAAGGGCAGCTACAAGTGCGTCTGCTCGCACGGGCTCAGCGGCGACCCCTACCGGCAAGGATGTGAGTATGGGAGAAGGCCAGGCCCGAGGGGGAAAAAACTCAAACTTTTTGTGTACGTTTTAGAAAATTTATTGAAATATTTTGAACTTTTTGAAATTTTTGGAAATTTTTTAAATTTTTGTAAAATTGCAAATTTTTGTCAAACCAACAAACTTTGAGAATTTTTTTCGAAGACCCTGGGACTGTAGACCACGGCTCGCATCATCTGGTTTGTAAGCCGAGAAACCATGTATGTAGAGGCTTCGAATCTAACCTATGGCCAACAAAGCTGATGTGAGCTGTACTCCCGCATCAACTGCGATGGCTGAGATCTATGAGGCATCGGGCCTCATGAGTAGGGACGGGCGATCAAATCCCCACGTTCCTCACCTTTTTTCGACTGGCTTATCCAGGGTTCACTGCGAGGCCAACATCGCCGAAGCGGACCCTCAAGTCCTAGGTTCAACTTCCAGCATTTATTATTTTTCACTGCCCTCCCCAGTGTGCTTCAAAGCCACAGCAATGCGCAACATCTATCACCTGCCGTGGTGGCTGGAGGTGTAGACGCGTCGGATTCCCGGTATGAGGATCGGCGGTTCAAATCTTATTACTTCACAACTATTTTCTCTGACCGCTGCTCATTGTCGCGTCAAGAACCCGCTTCAATCGGCTACAGACATGAGCCGTGGTGGCTGAGGGCGTTAAGGCGTCCGACCCCGACCATATGGTCCGGGGATCGAATCCCCTTCTTTCCTTTCATTTTTCGACTGGCTTCCTCCCACTGCGACTCAAACCCGTCGTCCGACACTCGGCAGACGTGCAAGTCAGGGTGGTGTAGTGGTCTAGGCTCAATCCAGGCCATTACACCCGGGTGTCTAAAAAGCAGTCCGCTTCGGCGGATTGGCCTCGGCACTGGTTCGATCCCCGATCGAGCCAGCCACTCGAGATTGGTCGCGAGTGGGTCCATTCCGATTCGTCGGATGGAGTTGATAAGTCCTTTGAAGCTGGCCCACTGACTGCATGTTCGGGTCTGGGAGCGCCGGACAGCGGGTGTACCATTTGGGTACCGACCAGCCTGCGCAAACAAAAGCTCCCAAAACTACTCTCTCTTTCTTTCTTTCTCTGTCTCTCTATCGTCTCTGCCTTACTCTACTCTGCCCATGTTGGGCCGTGTCGGCGGCTCGGGTCCTACTGGGTCCCCCGGCGTACGATATCGAAGTCGCTGGATCGGATTAACCCCAGTTACCTGATAGCACCGGTTCCCATCCCGAACACCGAAGTAAAGCAGGAGGCCTCCCCACTCAGACTGGGGAGGGGGTGTAGAGTTCCATTTTTTTAAACTTTAGTTTTAGTTTAACACAATCGCCAGCGCCCGGGTTTACCGCTTCCCATATCCGAACACCGAAGTGAAGGAGGCGGGGTGAGCGGGTCGCAGGGTTCCATTTTTTATTTTATTTTTCACCAAGTTTTAAAGAGAGTGGCCTATGTTTGTGTTTGTACCATGTGATGTTGTGCCGAGGGCGCAACCACATGGTCCCCCCCGTCCTCGAAAGAAAATTTCTTGAATTTTATACAATAAACCTTTAAAAATTTTCAAAGTTTTCAATGAAATGTTTCAAATTTTTCAATTTTTATTTTTAAATAAAATTTTCGGTGTACATGTCTTTGGCCAGTTGTTCCCCCCTCGGCCAGGACCGTGGCTGTTGGCGACCACGAAACTGACTGTGTTGTCCTCGCAGGCGTCGGAGCCATCTCCCCCAAGGGCGAGTGCTCTCGCCACGCGGACTGCGCCGGCCCGCTGGCCTGCGAGGGCGGCGTGTGCGTCAACCCCTGCAACAGCCTGCCCTGCGGCGCAAACGCCTTCTGCGAGGCCGAGAACCACGCGGCCTGGTGCCGCTGCGCCATCGGCTTCTCAGAGGGTCGCAACGGAGAATGCGTGTCGCGTGAGTACATTTCGATTCTTATTTTCACGGGGCCATTGTTGCAAACATGCATCACTCACTCCCAAAATACGCTAAAAAAATCATTTAAAAAAATCATTTTAAAAAATCATTTAAAAAATCATTAAAAACAATCATTTAAAAAAATCATTTAAAAAAATCATTTAAAAAATCATTTAAAAAATTATTTAAAAAAATCATTTAAAAAATAATTTATTTTTTTTCAGTTTGCGAAGGCATGGTGTGCGGGCGCGGGGCCCAGTGCATCGTGACGGCGGCCGGCCCCACCTGTGCCTGCGTGGAGGGCTACCTGGGCAACCCGTTCGCGGGCGGCTCCTGCGTGCCCGACGTGTGCTCGGCGGCCAACCCCTGCGCCGAGCCCATGGTCTGCATCGGCGGCCGCTGCAAGCAGCGCTGCGAGGGCGTCGTCTGCGGCGTGGGCGCCACCTGCGACAAGAACACCAACAAGTGCGTGTGCGACCCGTTCTTCATCGGCAACCCGGACTACCTCTGCATGCCACGTAAGTGTTTATTAGTAAGTACTTATCAGTTGGTTGACGGAATTGGACATGATGAGCCTCGCCTTCCCCGCAGCGGTGATCGGGCCTCAGTGCCAGCCCGGGTGCGGCCTCAACGCGCACTGCGAGTACGGCGTGGACGAGAACCGGTGCGTGTGCAACGCGGGCAGCATCGGCAACCCGTACGAGGGCTGCGGCCAGGAGCCGCGCCAGTCGTGCACGGCCAATACGTGCGGCCAGGGCGCCGTGTGTCGCGACGGCATGCGCGACATCGAGTGCCTGTGCCCGCCCGGCTACACCGGCAACCCCTACATCCAGTGCTTCGACGTGGACGAGTGCAGCGCCGGCGTGGCGTGCGGCAGCAACGCGGTCTGCATCAACACGCCCGGCGCGTACGACTGCCGCTGCAAGCAGGGCTTCGCCGGCAACCCGTTCAGCGTGTGCCTCGCCCTGGGGCCGCGCGTCTGCAACAACCCTGCCGACTGCAAGTGCGGCAAGGAGGTGACCTGCCCCAACGGGTGAGTCGTCTGCGCCGCTGCGCGCCCCGAACTGACTCACTCATTGCTCACCCTTGTGTGTTGTACAGTCTTAATGTTTGACTACCCTCATTGTATATATTGTGTTTGTGCTTGCCTTTAATTACCCACCCGATGAAACTTGATTTTTCAACTAACTTAACCGAGAAGGAAACAACTCGATTAGCAAACGCTTATTTAAACAAAAACTTTATAACTATTTTAAAACATTTTTTAAAGGACATGTTGATTTAGAAAGCCACTTTTGAGCTGATGATAAAAGACTAAACTGGGAATTTTTTGTCAGTTTAAGGTCTAAAAATTTTGACCTTGCTAGTAGTTGTTTCCTCTTCGAACTTAACTCCTTTTAAAAACACCAACTCGCAAAACGGCGCGCTGTCGAAAAATCAATTTCCATCCGGGGACCCGCGGCGTGGCCCGGACGACAGCCTCATTGCATGCCGTGCCCCGCAGATACTCGTGCACCAAGGGCCGCTGCAGGAACCCCTGCGACGGCGTGGAGTGCGGCCCGCGCGCCGGCTGCGTGGCCGGCCAGTGCGTGTGCCCGCCCGGGCTGAGCGGCAACCCCAAGGACAAGAAGAAGGGCTGCCAGCAGGAAGGCCAGTGCCAGAACGACCTCGACTGCCCCGACTCGGACATCTGCTTCCAGCTGGGCCGCGGCACCCGCAAGTGTGTGGACGCGTGCTCCAAGCTGCAATGCGGGCCCAACGCGCTGTGCGTCGCCAACCACCACCGCTCGTCCTGCATCTGCGCCGACGGCTTCTTCGGCAACCCCGGCGACCAGGTGACTGGGTGCGCGCCGGAACGCGCCGCGCCCAAGGGGGAGTGCAACTCGGACCAGGACTGCGTCAAGGGACTTATCTGCGCTCTCAGCCCCAACGGGGTGTCGGCCTGCATCAACCCGTGCCTCAACGTAGCCTGCGGCTCCAACGAGGTCTGCAGCGTGGACGCCAGCGGCCACCCCGCCTGCAGCTGTCGCGACGGCTACGTGTGGAACCCGGTGACCAGCGTGTGCGAGAAGCCCTCGCTGCCGGACTGCACCTCGGACAATGACTGCCAGCAGATCGCCGCCTGTCGGCCAGACGCCGTCGGCGTGCTCAAGTGCGTCCCCGTGTGCGCGGAGTTCACCTGCCCACCCAACGCCCTCTGCAGCGCCGTGGCGCACCACGGCCAGTGCCAGTGCCTGCCCGACTTCACCGGCAACCCCAACGACCGCACGGGCTGCCACGCCGTGACACGCAACGAGTGCGAGACGGACGCGCAGTGCCCCCAGTCGGACACGTGCCGCGCGGACGCCAGCGGCGCCCTCAAGTGCCGGCCCGCCTGCGAGAAGGCCAACTGCGGACCACGCGCCGTGTGCGCCGTCAACAACCACGTGGCGCAGTGCCAGTGTCCGCCGGGGCCGTACGCCGGCGACCCCAACGACCCGGCCAACGGGTGCCGCGAGGTGCCCTGCGTGTACAACCTGGACTGCCCCGCCGCGCAGCTCTGCAACCGACTGACCCACACCTGTCACGACGCCTGCGAGGAGGGTTCTTGCGGCGACAACGCCGTCTGCATCGCCGAGGACCACCGCGCCACCTGCCAATGTCCGCCCGGCTTCCGCGCCAACCCGCTACCCGAGGTGGAGTGCGTGGCGACGGAGGTCTGCAGCCCCAACCCCTGCCACCCCACCGCCATCTGCGAGCTGTCGGCCACCGCCCCCGCTGGCCATGTCTGCCGCTGCCCAGCCGGGCTGGTGGGCGACCCGCTCACGTCGGGCTGCCGGCCTGAGGGTAACTGCCCGCGCGGCGACGAGGACTGCCCCCCGCAGGCCGTGTGCCAGGCCGGGCGCTGCGTCAACCCGTGCGACGCGGCGTGCGGCCCCAACGCGCTCTGCGCCGTCATCAACAGGAAGCCCGTCTGCACGTGCCCGCTCAAGTTCGACCCCGTGGCGGCCGGGCCCGTGTCCGGCTGCGTGCGCACCGCGTCGGGCTGCGTCTCGGACGCGGACTGCGCCGGCGACGCCTGCATCAACGGCCAGTGCAAGGTGGTGTGCCGCAACGCGGAGGACTGCTCGGCCGGCGAGCGCTGCGTGCAGAAGACGTGCGTCTTACCTTGCGCCGGCCACTCGCAGTGCTCCTCCGGCCAGGCGTGCGTTAACGGCGTGTGCGCGCTGGGCTGCCGCTCCAACCGGGACTGCCCCTCGCAGCACGCCTGCGTCAACAACAAGTGCCAGGACCCCTGCCAGCAGGACAACGTGTGCGGCGCCAACGCGCTGTGCTCGTGTCGCGACCACGCCACCGTCTGCAGCTGCCCCGACGGCTTCCAGGGCACGCCGACGCCACAGCAAGGCTGCGTGCGCGTGCCCGCGCGCTGCGGCGGCGCCTCGGCCTACTGCCCGTCCGCCCACTCCTGCGTCAACAACCTCTGCCGACTGCCCTGCGCCGAGAACGACAACTGCGCGGTGGGCGAGCGCTGCGAAGCCAACTTCTGCGTTAAGGTGTGCTACGGAGACAGCAACTGCCTGACGGGCGAGGTGTGCGTGGAGGGGACCTGTCGACCGGGCTGCAGCTCGGACGGCGACTGCGAGGCCAGCCAGGTGTGTCGTGGAAACAAGTGCCTGTGTGGCAGCGGCTTCACGTCCACGCCGCGCGGCTGCAAGGACGTCGACGAGTGCGAGCAGAACCCCTGCCACCCCAGCGCGCGCTGCACCAACGTCCCCGGCTCGTACCAGTGCTCCTGCCAGGAAGGCACGGTGGGCGACCCCTTCCTGGAGCCCGGCTGCGTGAAGCCCAGCGAGTGCCGCCGCCACAGCGACTGCAGCGACACGCTGGCCTGCGTCCAGGGCCGCTGCACGGACCCCTGCAGCGCGGGCGTCCGCTGCGGGCCCAACGCCGTCTGCAACGTGTTCGACCACGCGCCGTCCTGCTCCTGCCCCGCCGGCAACCTGGGCGACCCCAACGACCCCAACGTGGGCTGCTTCCGCGTGGAGTGCCTCACGAGCGACGACTGCCCTTCGGACCGCTTCTGCCACTTGGAGAGCTACAAGTGCATGAACCCCTGCGACCAGGTCAACTGCGGCCGCGGGACTTGCAAGGCGCAGCGCCACCAGGGCGTGTGCTCGTGCTTCGCGGGCTACGTGTTCGAGGACGGCCGCTGCCAGGACATCGACGAGTGCCAGAACAGCCCGTGCCACACGAGCGCCGTCTGCCAGAACAGCCCCGGCAGCTTCGTGTGCGCGTGCGCAGACGGCCTAGTGGGCGACCCCGTGCGCGCGGGCTGCCGCAAGCCGGGCGACTGCTTCACGGACTCGGACTGCCCCGCCACGGCGGCCTGCCTCGAGGGCCGGTGTCGCAACCCCTGCCAGATGGAGCGTGCGTGCGGCGCCAACGCGCAGTGCGTCGTGTCCGCGCACGCCCCGCAGTGTAGGTGTCCGCCGCAGACCCGCGGCGACCCCCGCGTCGAGTGCGTGCGCCTGGAGTGCTCCGACAGCAACGACTGCCCCGCCAGCAAGGCCTGCATCGACGCGCACTGCGTGGACCCCTGCTCGCTGCCCAACGTCTGCGGCCAGCGCGCCACCTGCAGCCCTGCCAACCACGTGGCCGTGTGCGCCTGCAAGCCCGGCTCCACCGGGGACCCCCACCTGGGCTGCGTCAGCGTCCAGTACTGCGCCGCTGACTCACAGTGCCCCGCGGGGACCCGCTGCAGCGGCGGCATCTGCACGTCGCTCTGCTCCACCGCCAGGGAGTGCATCGGCGACCAGCTGTGCATCCAGGGCGCCTGCCAGCCCACCTGCCGGTCCAACGCCAGCTGCCCCGAGTACCAGTTCTGCCAGAACAACATCTGCGTGCAGGAGGTGCGGTGCCGCGCGGACGACGACTGCGGCGCCACGGAGCAGTGCCGCGCCAACTCGCTGGGCCAGGCCGAGTGCGTGGACGCGTGCGAGGGCCCCGTGCTGTGCGGCCGCAACGCCGAGTGCGCGGCCAGGGACCACACGACGCTCTGCTCCTGCAAGCCCGGCCACCACGGCAACCCCACGGACGACAAGATCGGCTGCCAGCCCATCGAGTGCCGCGGCGACGACGACTGCTCCAACGACAAGCTCTGCGACAACTACATGTGCAAGATCGCCTGCCTGGTGGAGAACCCGTGCGGTCGCAACGCGCTGTGCTCGGCGCAGGCCCACCAGCAGGTGTGCTTCTGCCAGCCGGGCTACACGGGCGACCCTCACGCCGGCTGCAAACTCATCGACTTCTGCGCCGACTCGCCCTGCGGCCCGCTCGCGCGATGCGAGAACGCCCGCGGCTCCTTCAAGTGCCTGTGTCCGCTCGGCACGGTGGGCGACCCCTACCGCGACGGCTGCCACGCGCCAGTGGAGTGCGAGAAGGACGAGGACTGCCCCGCCGCGGCCAAATGTACGCGCGCCAACGGCGTGCCCAAGTGCAAGGACATCTGCGAGTCGACGCGGTGCGGGCCGAACGCGGACTGCGTGGCGAGTAAGCACACTGGTGCGTGCGAATGCCGCGCCGGCTACGAGGGCAACCCGAACGATATCACGGTGGGCTGCAGGCCGCAGCCCGTGCCCTGCAAGACCTCCAAGGACTGCCCCGCCAACACCTACTGCTACGGCGAGCTCTGCCGGCCGTCCTGCCTCTCGGACGAGGAGTGTGGCCTCACGGAGCAGTGCGTCCGCGGCCAGTGTAGCAACGTCTGCGACCAGAGGAACGCGTGCGGGATGAACGCCGAGTGCCGCGTGCTGAGCCACCGCAAGGTGTGCTCCTGCCCGGCGGGCTTCACTGGCAACCACGACGTGGAGTGCGTCCGCATCCCCGTGTCCTGCGACTCGACGGCGGACTGTAGCGCGGGCAACAGCTGCCGCGACAGCATGTGTCTGCCCGTGTGCCAGGGCGACGACGAGTGCGCCTTCAACGAGAAGTGCCTCAAGGGCAACTGCATCCTGACGTGCCGCGTGGACAACGACTGCTTCCTGGGACACATCTGCCTGAACAACATGTGCATGTTCGGCTGCCACGACGACAGCGACTGCAGCGGCAGCGAGTCCTGCCGCGACCACCGTTGCGTCAACCCCTGCCAGGCGTCCACGTGCGGCCCCAACGCCGTGTGCACCGTCTCCAACCAGCGCGCCAGCTGCTCGTGCCAGGACGGCTTCGTGCCCAACCCGACCGCCAAGGTGGCCTGCGTGCGCACGCCCGCGCTGCCGTGCTCCGAGAACAGGCAGTGCCCGCTGGGCTCCACGTGCCTGGAGGGCTCCTGCCGACCCGTCTGCTCCTCCGACGTGGGGTGTCTCGGCAACGAGCGCTGCGACGTGCCGGCCGGCGTGTGCAAGCCGCTGTGCCGCCGCGACGATGACTGCCGCTCCGGCGAGGTCTGCGAGGCCCTCATGTGCGTGGCGGGCTGCCGCAGCGACTCTGGCTGCCCCGGCGACCGCGCCTGCGTCGGCAGCAAGTGCATCGACCTGTGCGCCTCGCCGACGGCCTGCGGGACCAACGCGCGCTGCGCCATGCGCAACCACCAGAAGGCCTGCTCCTGCCCCGCGCCCCTGATCGGCGACGCCCAGGTGGGCTGTCGCCACCCCACCACCAGCTGCCAGCGTGGCCCCGACTGCGCTGACGGCCAGGCCTGCTACGCGGGGCTGTGCATGTCTGTGTGTCGCACGTGAGTAGCTAACCCCACGTGTACATATAACGCGTCCACTAATGGAGTAACAAGTAACGACGGTCGCTCCTCGAAACGAGTCAGACTGCCATTCGTTCACAACAAAGCCTCACACAAACCACTTAAAATCCATGATACATTCTCTCCTGCCCGTCCGTGCCCGTGCTAACTGGTGCCTCTCTACAGGGACATCGATTGCCTCTCCGACGAGCGATGCGTGGGCGGCGTCTGCAAGGCCGTCTGCAACTCGGACAGCAAGTGTGGACCCGGACAAATCTGCGAGAACCGGCTGTGTGACGTGGGCTGCAGGAGTGACGTGGTTTGCCCCGATAACCAGGCCTGCATCGACAAACAGTGCAGAGGTAAGGCCGAACACCCATATTATGTCATGTGTCATATTAACTGGTGATTTTAAATCGTCTTAGTGACTTAATGACCTTAATGACTAATGTTCTTTTCCTCCCCCAGACCCGTGCGAGGGTGCGACCACGTGTGGGTCGTGCGCGCAGTGCCGCGTGTCGAACCACAACGTGCAGTGCTCGTGCCCGGCCGCGCTGCTGGGCGACCCCCTGGTGGCGTGCGTCAAGCCCGCGCGCCGCTGCGGGGCGGGCAACGGGCCCTGCGACTGCGACGAGGTGGGCTACTGCGCGACGCGCTGCGGCGGCCACCACGACTGCGACTGCGGCGAGAGCTGCGAGCAGGGCCGGTGCCGCGTCAAGTGCTCCCTGGCCAACAGCTGCCCCGCCGGCCTCATCTGCGTGGCCGGCTCCTGCCTGCCAGGCTGCCGCTCGCACGCGGACTGCCCCAACGAGCGCGCCTGCCTTAACGGCCAGTGCGGCGACCCGTGCGCCGTGTCGCCTTGCGGCCTTAACGCGCTATGCCGCGTGTCCGACCACCGGGCGCTGTGCCTATGCCCCGACGGCTTCCAGGGCGAGCCCACCAAGGCGTGCACGCAGTACGAGTGCCTGGAAGACAGCGACTGCGAGCCCAACAAGCGGTGTGGTCCGGACAAGGCTTGCCGCAACCCGTGCCTCGAGCCCGGCGCGTGTGGCGCCTACGCGCAGTGTCGTGTAGTAGCGAGGCGCGCGCAATGCTCGTGCCCGCCCGGCAAGATCGGCAACCCGCAGGTGGAGTGCCGCCAGGCCGGCGAGGAGTGCCTGCGCAACCCCTGCGGCGACAACGCGCGCTGCCGCGACGTGGTGGGCGGCTTCGAGTGCAGCTGCGCCCCCGGCTGCCGCGGCGACCCGTACCGAGGCTGCGTCTGCGAGGCGTCGCTGCGTGACCTGTGCCGCGACGTCCAGTGCGGAGTCAACGCCGACTGCCGCATCGTCAACGGCGTGCAGGCGCAGTGCTACTGCCCGCCCAACTACCCATCCGGCGACCCACTCCACGAATGTGAGTTGAATCGCATGCGGTACTATCCCGATTCCCTCGTGAGTGAGAAACACTCAACGTCCTCTCTGCCTTCTCGTCCTGCAGGCACCATCGAGCGTGGCCCGTCTGACTGCCGAACCCTGGGATGCGGAGACGGCGCCGAGTGCGTGCGCAAGAGGGCCGGCTTCGTGTGCCGATGCCCGCCAGGGTCCTCCGGACACCCTGACGTGGCCTGCCAGCAAGGTAGGACACCTCACACTGTAGAGCGAGGGGGTGGGGGAGTGCTGTACATACGTTCGCTAAACGAGTCGTCACTGGCCGCCCCACCCGGGGTGAAAGACACCGAGGGAGGTGCACGCACACGGATCGGCCTTCACAGGATAAAGTCTCATCTTTAAAGACTTTTTTGCACTTTTGGAAGTTCAGAGTAATTATTCGTCATTCTAATGCTAAAATTAAGATCTAAGACAATGTACTTAAATTTATAATTTTTTTACGTGTGCCTACACTCCTGAGGGTCAGAGCCGCACATTGTGTACATAAAAGGGGTAGATGTTGATTTGTTTTGTGGAATGCATACAGTATTCCAATCTGCCTTGTCACTAACATATAATTATCTCGTAATGTACAGCTACAGTTCCACCCAAAACATAGGCATCATGTGTAGATTTAACCAACCATTGTACAGCCAACCGGAAGTCTACGTTACTGATAAGACAGATTGGGAACTGTGAAAGGAGCATTCTCACTCACTTCAAAAGTCGTTTTTTCCTTAGTCGAATTATCTGTTTGTGGATAGATTTTGTTTTTCTGGAGGAGAGCTTGTGTAAATATTTCTTCCTGTGTTAAGGCCATCCTTACCTTGCTGTCATTCACGATGCATGGTGAGAAGTATCTCTCCTTTCACGGTTCTTCCAGTCTCTCTGTTTTTTCCTTTCCCTTTTTCTCCTCCCTTTACTATTATCGTTGTTTCTCTGTTTCTCCGTACCGCCCTTAGCGAGCCAATGCGCAAGTGATTCAGACTGTTCCCTTGAACGCGCCTGCGTTGGCGGTCAGTGTGTGGACCCGTGTTCTCTTCGGGCCGCTTGCGGGCTCAACGCACTCTGTACGCCCCTGCTCCACCGGCCGCGCTGCGCGTGTCCCCAGTGCTATGTAGGGCAGCCCCTCAAAGCGTGCCGACCCGACCCCCAGTGCGCGAGTCCGGCACCCCCTCGCTCCGGGGCGTGCCGCTCGGACGCGGACTGCTCAGACAGTTTGGCCTGCCGCTCGGGCGAGTGCCGCGACCCGTGCGTGTCGCTGTCATGTGAGACCTCCAAGAAGTGCCAGGTGCGCCACCACCGCCCCGTGTGCGTGTGCAAGACTGGCTTCGTCGTCAACGAATTGGGAGAGCTGACGTGCGCACCCGAGCGGCCCGAGTGCTCAAGAAACGAAGACTGCGCCTCGAACAGGGCCTGCACGGGCGGGCGCTGCGTCAACCCGTGCGCCGCCAAGTCTTGCCCCTCCAACAAGTCCTGCCAAGTGCTCGACCACAAGCCCGTCTGCCTGTGCACGGCGGACTGCCACCCGGAGCTGTCCATCTGCCTCCGGGACAGCGGCTGTCCCCAGGGCTTGGCCTGCATTGACTTCCGTTGCACGGATCCTTGCGCCAACGTGACCTGCCCCCAGGGCGCACCTTGCTACGTGGAAGAGCACAGAGCCGTTTGCAAGTTCTGCCCACAAGGATTCGATTCTGACCAAAAAAGCGGATGTACGAAAGGTAAATCACAGACATAAGTAGCTTAAATAGTTTTGAAATGCAGCGGCAGAAAAAGAAATGGAAAACGCCTTGTAAACGATAGACAGACTGGACTCTAATATACGACTAATTTTTTGAGTGGGACAAAATGATCGCCAACGTGGCCGGTACTCGGAAGGAGTGCGTCTTCCTGTTTCCTCTGTCCTCTTTTCCTTGGAAGCTGTCTCTCTTACTTCACATTACTGTGTAGAGGTTACAAAATTAACATGAGGTATGGTCACTCATGTTTTCACCAATTCACACCCAACGTAAAGAAGAGGTTCTTTACTTGGTTTGCACATAGTGGCTTGGTCATTTCACGTAACTAACATAACATTTGTATAGATGAGTTTTAAACTCTTTGTGTGTTTGGAGGTCGTGTAAGTATGTGTGATACTAACTCGTGTACATATGTTGATATTGTCATTGTTCCTCAGTGCCCTGCACTTCGGATGTCAACTGCACAGAGACACAGGCCTGCGTTAGCGGGGAGTGCGTTAACCCTTGCACCCTCAGCACCAGTTGCGGCCGGGGCTTTCAATGCAAAGTTCGCAAACACAGACCAGTGTGCTTCTGCCCTCAAGGCTTTTTAAACGACAATGGTCGTCGTTGTTTCAAAAATCCGTACAATGTAACTGATGCAAAAGAAATTATCTCAGATACGCAGACGACAACTCCGAGGATGGTGGTGGGTCTTGAACAGCGAAAGGCTAATGAAACGAAACCTTTTATGATAGTCACTGTCTCAACACCAAGGACAACTACGTCGGTTTTGCAAACAACAACCCAATCTTCAGACTTTCCAACTTCAATGGACTTAATATCAACGACAGAGGCCACCCAAACAACAACTTCATTAACCACCGACAAAGAAAAAAAAGATGATTTAAAATTGTCAACAGACAGCCTTTGGACAGCAACAGAACCCACTACGAACTTTGCAACAGACGTACCTACCACGACAGAATCAACGAGTGACTATTTCACGAGTACCCCAGACCTGACAACCGAACCTGCTACGCCTTACACCTCAACCGACAACGCAGATACCACAACAGAGCATACGACCTTTTATTATTCGACAAATAACCCAGCAATAAAAAAAGAACCTACCACGCCCTACACAACAAGCAGCGCGGATACAACAGAGACTACGACCTACATTTCTACGACAAGTAACCCAGAAACGACAACGGAATCGACTACGCCATACACAACAAGCAGCGCGGATACAACAGAGACTACGACCTACATTTCTACGACGAGTAACCCAGAAACGACAACGGAATCGACTACGCCATACACAACAAGCAGCGCGGATACAACAGAGACTACGACCTACATTTCTACGACGAGTAACCCAGAAACAACAACGGAATCGACTACGCCATACACAACAAGCAGCGCGGATACAACAGAGACTACGACCTACATTTCTACGACGAGTAACCCAGAAACGACAACGGAATCGACTACGCCATACACAACAAGCAGCGCGGATACAACAGAGACTACGACCTACATTTCTACGATGAGTAACCCAGAAACAACAACAGAATCGACTAGGCCATACACAACAGGCAGCGCGGATACCACGAGGAACAATCCGACCTACTTTTCAACCACGAGCAACCCGGAAACAACAGGACCAACTACGCCTTACACAACAAGCAGTGCAGACAGAGCAAGAGAGACAACGACCTTTTTTTCTACAATATATGACCAAGACACAACAACAGAAACGACAACACCTTACACAGCAAGCATTACTGATGCCAAAATACAAACAACCGGCTATCCAGAGACCACCAGGTACACAACAAGGGCTGAGACTACTCTGTCCGATTTGAGGACCACCGCAGAGTCGGAATTCGCGAGCACGCGGCCAGAGGGGTCGACTACAGGGCGACCTGAGACAACCACCCAGTATTACACAAGTCGATCCGAAGCCGAAACAGCGATGCCCACTACCACCGGATTCCCGTCGACAGGCATCCCAGAGACCACCCTGGGGTACACGTCAATGGGCGAGACCACAATAACAGGCGCCAGGACGTCAACAGAGGGGACCACAGCATTCACGGAAGCCCCTACCAGCCGAGGTTTCCAAACCACCCAACCGGAGGGATCTACCACTCAACGCGCCGAAACAACTACGCAGTACTACACCACACTCGGCTCTGAGACTACAATGCCGCCCAGAACATTCCAGCCACCTTTGGACCAGCGCCAGGGCACAGGTTCCGACATTACTACAACTGTGTTCGCTGAGACAACCACTCAGCCCGCTTTTACAACCACCACAAAGCGTGTAACCACCTTTGAACCATCGTCTACTGGCGTGACCGAGGAGACTTCCACGGGCATGCCCACTGAGGGAACGACTCGTTACTATGGCACAACAGCTACTCTGGACGAAACAACCGTCACCGGCTTTCGGAAAATCGACACTACGACCTCGGCTGGGCCAGAAACTACAACCTGGTCCTCCACAGGTGCGCCTACGACGAGTCAGGGAGAGGAAACGACATTTACGCGTTTGTCGAGCCAGAGGCCAACGACCATGGGAGCCGAGACAACTACCACGTTTGACTCAGAGACTACCACAGCAGGGCCTTACTCGACGGGTATGAACGGAAGCGAGACCACCCAACCCGATTTCAGCACTGGTCGATATGAGACTACGAGTCGGCCCACTACACAGCCTGGTAGAGAAACGACTACCCAAAGGGCTGAGACCACCACTCTGCAAGAAAAGGACTTCCTCACAACCAGCTACCCAGAGACCACCAGGTACACAACAAGGGCTGAGACTACTCTGTCCGATTTGAGGACCACCGCAGAGTCGGAATTCGCGAGCACGCGGCCAGAGGGGTCGACTACAGGGCGACCTGAGACAACCACCCAGTATTACACAAGTCGATCCGAAGCCGAAACAGCGATGCCCACTACCACCGGATTCCCGTCGACAGGCATCCCAGAGACCACCCTGGGGTACACGTCAATGGGCGAGACCACAATAACAGGCGCCAGGACGTCAACAGAGGGGACCACAGCATTCACGGAAGCCCCTACCAGCCGAGGTTTCCAAACCACCCAACCGGAGGGATCTACCACTCAACGCGCCGAAACAACTACGCAGTACTACACCACACTCGGCTCTGAGACTACAATGCCGCCCAGAACATTCCAGCCACCTTTGGACCAGCGCCAGGGCACAGGTTCCGACATTACTACAACTGTGTTCGCTGAGACAACCACTCAGCCCGCTTTTACAACCACCACAAAGCGTGTAACCACCTTTGAACCATCGTCTACTGGCGTGACCGAGGAGACTTCCACGGGCATGCCCACTGAGGGAACGACTCGTTACTATGGCACAACAGCTACTCTGGACGAAACAACCGTCACCAGCTTTCGGAAAATCGACACTACGACCTCGGCTGGGCCAGAAACTACAACCTGGTCCTCCACAGGTGCGCCTACGACGAGTCAGGGAGAGGAAACGACATTTACGCGTTTGTCGAGCCAGAGGCCAACGACCATGGGAGCCGAGACAACTACCACGTTTGACTCAGAGACTACCACAGCAGGGCCTTACTCGACGGGTATGATGGGAAGCGAGACCACCCAACCCGATTTCAGCACTGGTCGATATGAGACTACGAGTCGGCCCACTACACAGCCTGGTAGAGAAACGACTACCCAAAGGGCTGAGACCACCACTCTGCAAGAAAAGGACTTCCTCACAACCGGCTACCCAGAGACCACCAGGTACACAACAAGGGCTGAGACTACTCTGTCCGATTTGAGGACCACCGCAGAGTCGGAATTCGCGAGCACGCGGCCAGAGGGGTCGACTACAGGGCGACCTGAGACAACCACCCAGTATTACACAAGTCGATCCGAAGCCGAAACAGCGTTGCCCACTACCACCGGATTCCCGTCGACAGGCATCCCAGAGACCACCCTGGGGTACACGTCAATGGGCGAGACCACAATAACAGGCGCCAGGACGTCAACAGAGGGGACCACAGCATTCACGGAAGCCCCTACCAGCCGAGGTTTCCAAACCACCCAACCGGAGGGATCTACCACTCAACGCGCCGAAACAACTACGCAGTACTACACCACACTCGGCTCTGAGACTACAATGCCGCCCAGAACATTCCAGCCACCTTTGGACCAGCGCCAGGGCACAGGTTCCGACATTACTACAACTGTGTTCGCTGAGACAACCACTCAGCCCGCTTTTACAACCACCACAAAGCGTGTAACCACCTTTGAACCATCGTCTACTGGCGTGACCGAGGAGACTTCCACGGGCATGCCCACTGAGGGAACGACTCGTTACTATGGCACAACAGCTACTCTGGACGAAACAACCGTCACCGGCTTTCGGAAAATCGACACTACGACCTCGGCTGGGCCAGAAACTACAACCTGGTCCTCCACAGGTGCGCCTACGACGAGTCAGGGAGAGGAAACGACATTTACGCGTTTGTCGAGCCAGAGGCCAACGACCATGGGAGCCGAGACAACTACCACGTTTGACTCAGAGACTACCACAGCAGGGCCTTACTCGACGGGTATGATGGGAGGCGAGACCACCCAACCCGATTTCAGCACTGGTCGATATGAGACTACGATTCGGCCCACTACACGGCCTGGTAGAGAAACGACTACCCAAAGGGCTAAGACCACCACTCTGCAAGAAAAGGACTTCCTCACAACCGGCTATCCAGAGACCACCAGGTACACAACAAGGGCTGAGACTACTCTGTCCGATTTGAGGACCACCGCAGAGTCGGAATTCGCGAGCACGCGGCCAGAGGGGTCGACTACAGGGCGACCTGAGACAACCACCCAGTATTACACAAGTCGATCCGAAGCCGAAACAGCGTTGCCCACTACCACCGGATTCCCGTCGACAGGCATCCCAGAGACCACCCTGGGGTACACGTCAATGGGCGAGACCACAATAACAGGCGCCAGGACGTCAACAGAGGGGACCACAGCATTCACGGAAGCCCCTACCAGCCGAGGTTTCCAAACCACCCAACCGGAGGGATCTACCACTCAACGCGCCGAAACAACTACGCAGTACTACACCACACTCGGCTCTGAGACTACAATGCCGCCCAGAACATTCCAGCCACCTTTGGACCAGCGCCAGGGCACAGGTTCCGACATTACTACAACTGTGTTCGCTGAGACAACCACTCAGCCCGCTTTTACAACCACCACAAAGCGTGTAACCACCTTTGAACCATCGTCTACTGGCGTGACCGAGGAGACTTCCACGGGCATGCCCACTGAGGGAACGACTCGTTACTATGGCACAACAGCTACTCTGGACGAAACAACCGTCACCGGCTTTCGGAAAATCGACACTACGACCTCGGCTGGGCCAGAAACTACAACCTGGTCCTCCACAGGTGCGCCTACGACGAGTCAGGGAGAGGAAACGACATTTACGCGTTTGTCGAGCCAGAGGCCAACGACCATGGGAGCCGAGACAACTACCACGTTTGACTCAGAGACTACCACAGCAGGGCCTTACTCGACGGGTATGATGGGAGGCGAGACCACCCAACCCGATTTCAGCACTGGTCGATATGAGACTACGATTCGGCCCACTACACGGCCTGGTAGAGAAACGACTACCCAAAGGGCTGAGACCACCACTCTGCAAGAAAAGGACTTCCTCACAACCGGCTACCCAGAGACCACCAGGTACACAACAAGGGCTGAGACTACTCTGTCCGATTTGAGGACCACCGCAGAGTCGGAATTCGCGAGCACGCGGCCAGAGGGGTCGACTACAGGGCGACCTGAGACAACCACCCAGTATTACACAAGTCGATCCGAAGCCGAAACAGCGTTGCCCACTACCACCGGATTCCCGTCGACAGGCATCCCAGAGACCACCCTGGGGTACACGTCAATGGGCGAGACCACAATAACAGGCGCCAGGACGTCAACAGAGGGGACCACAGCATTCACGGAAGCCCCTACCAGCCGAGGTTTCCAAACCACCCAACCGGAGGGATCTACCACTCAACGCGCCGAAACAACTACGCAGTACTACACCACACTCGGCTCTGAGACTACAATGCCGCCCAGAACATTCCAGCCACCTTTGGACCAGCGCCAGGGCACAGGTTCCGACATTACTACAACTGTGTTCGCTGAGACAACCACTCAGCCTGCTTTTACAACCACCACAAAGCGTGTAACCACCTTTGAACCATCGTCTACTGGCGTGACCGAGGAGACTTCCACGGGCATGCCCACTGAGGGAACGACTCGTTACTATGGCACAACAGCTACTCTGGACGAAACAACCGTCACCGGCTTTCGGAAAATCGACACTACGACCTCGGCTGGGCCAGAAACTACAACCTGGTCCTCCACAGGTGCGCCTACGACGAGTCAGGGAGAGGAAACGACATTTACGCGTTTGTCGAGCCAGAGGCCAACGACCATGGGAGCCGAGACAACTACCACGTTTGACTCAGAGACTACCACAGCAGGGCCTTACTCGACGGGTATGATGGGAGGCGAGACCACCCAACCCGATTTCAGCACTGGTCGATATGAGACTACGATTCGGCCCACTACACGGCCTGGTAGAGAAACGACTACCCAAAGGGCTGAGACCACCACTCTGCAAGAAAAGGACTTCCTCACAACCGGCTATCCAGAGACCACCAGGTACACAACAAGGGCTGAGACTACTCTGTCCGATTTGAGGACCACCGCAGAGTCGGAATTCGCGAGCACGCGGCCAGAGGGGTCGACTACAGGGCGACCTGAGACAACCACCCAGTATTACACAAGTCGATCCGAAGCCGAAACAGCGATGCCCACTACCACCGGATTCCCGTCGACAGGCATCCCAGAGACCACCCTGGGGTACACGTCAATGGGCGAGACCACAATAACAGGCGCCAGGACGTCAACAGAGGGGACCACAGCATTCACGGAAGCCCCTACCAGCCGAGGTTTCCAAACCACCCAACCGGAGGGATCTACCACTCAACGCGCCGAAACAACTACGCAGTACTACACCACACTCGGCTCTGAGACTACAATGCCGCCCAGAACATTCCAGCCACCTTTGGACCAGCGCCAGGGCACAGGTTCCGACATTACTACAACTGTGTTCGCTGAGACAACCACTCAGCCCGCTTTTACAACCACCACAAAGCGTGTAACCACCTTTGAACCATCGTCTACTGGCGTGACCGAGGAGACTTCCACGGGCATGCCCACTGAGGGAACGACTCGTTACTATGGCACAACAGCTACTCTGGACGAAACAACCGTCACCAGCTTTCGGAAAATCGACACTACGACCTCGGCTGGGCCAGAAACTACAACCTGGTCCTCCACAGGTGCGCCTACGACGAGTCAGGGAGAGGAAACGACATTTACGCGTTTGTCGAGCCAGAGGCCAACGACCATGGGAGCCGAGACAACTACCACGTTTGACTCAGAGACTACCACAGCAGGGCCTTACTCGACGGGTATGATGGGAAGCGAGACCACCCAACCCGATTTCAGCACTGGTCGATATGAGACTACGATTCGGCCCACTACACAGCCTGGTAGAGAAACGACTACCCAAAGGGCTGAGACCACCACTCTGCAAGAAAAGGACTTCCTCACAACCGGCTACCCAGAGACCACCAGGTACACAACAAGGGCTGAGACTACTCTGTCCGATTTGAGGACCACCGCAGAGTCGGAATTCGCGAGCACGCGGCCAGAGGGGTCGACTACAGGGCGACCTGAGACAACCACCCAGTATTACACAAGTCGATCCGAAGCCGAAACAGCGTTGCCCACTACCACCGGATTCCCGTCGACAGGCATCCCAGAGACCACCCTGGGGTACACGTCAATGGGCGAGACCACAATAACAGGCGCCAGGACGTCAACAGAGGGGACCACAGCATTCACGGAAGCCCCTACCAGCCGAGGTTTCCAAACCACCCAACCGGAGGGATCTACCACTCAACGCGCCGAAACAACTACGCAGTACTACACCACACTCGGCTCTGAGACTACAATGCCGCCCAGAACATTCCAGCCACCTTTGGACCAGCGCCAGGGCACAGGTTCCGACATTACTACAACTGTGTTCGCTGAGACAACCACTCAGCCCGCTTTTACAACCACCACAAAGCGTGTAACCACCTTTGAACCATCGTCTACTGGCGTGACCGAGGAGACTTCCACGGGCATGCCCACTGAGGGAACGACTCGTTACTATGGCACAACAGCTACTCTGGACGAAACAACCGTCACCGGCTTTCGGAAAATCGACACTACGACCTCGGCTGGGCCAGAAACTACAACCTGGTCCTCCACAGGTGCGCCTACGACGAGTCAGGGAGAGGAAACGACATTTACGCGTTTGTCGAGCCAGAGGCCAACGACCATGGGAGCCGAGACAACTACCACGTTTGACTCAGAGACTACCACAGCAGGGCCTTACTCGACGGGTATGATGGGAGGCGAGACCACCCAACCCGATTTCAGCACTGGTCGATATGAGACTACGATTCGGCCCACTACACGGCCTGGTAGAGAAACGACTACCCAAAGGGCTGAGACCACCACTCTGCAAGAAAAGGACTTCCTCACAACCGGCTACCCAGAGACCACCAGGTACACAACAAGGGCTGAGACTACTCTGTCCGATTTGAGGACCACCGCAGAGTCGGAATTCGCGAGCACGCGGCCAGAGGGGTCGACTACAGGGCGACCTGAGACAACCACCCAGTATTACACAAGTCGATCCGAAGCCGAAACAGCGTTGCCCACTACCACCGGATTCCCGTCGACAGGCATCCCAGAGACCACCCTGGGGTACACGTCAATGGGCGAGACCACAATAACAGGCGCCAGGACGTCAACAGAGGGGACCACAGCATTCACGGAAGCCCCTACCAGCCGAGGTTTCCAAACCACCCAACCGGAGGGATCTACCACTCAACGCGCCGAAACAACTACGCAGTACTACACCACACTCGGCTCTGAGACTACAATGCCGCCCAGAACATTCCAGCCACCTTTGGACCAGCGCCAGGGCACAGGTTCCGACATTACTACAACTGTGTTCGCTGAGACAACCACTCAGCCGCTTTTACAACCACCACAAAGCGTGTAACCACCTTTGAACCATCGTCTACTGGCGTGACCGAGGAGACTTCCACGGGCATGCCCACTGAGGGAACGACTCGTTACTATGGCACAACAGCTACTCTGGACGAAACAACCGTCACCGGCTTTCGGAAAATCGACACTACGACCTCGGCTGGGCCAGAAACTACAACCTGGTCCTCCACAGGTGCGCCTACGACGAGTCAGGGAGAGGAAACGACATTTACGCGTTTGTCGAGCCAGAGGCCAACGACCATGGGAGCCGAGACAACTACCACGTTTGACTCAGAGACTACCACAGCAGGGCCTTACTCGACGGGTATGATGGGAGGCGAGACCACCCAACCCGATTTCAGCACTGGTCGATATGAGACTACGATTCGGCCCACTACACGGCCTGGTAGAGAAACGACTACCCAAAGGGCTGAGACCACCACTCTGCAAGAAAAGGACTTCCTCACAACCGGCTATCCAGAGACCACCAGGTACACAACAAGGGCTGAGACTACTCTGTCCGATTTGAGGACCACCGCAGAGTCGGAATTCGCGAGCACGCGGCCAGAGGGGTCGACTACAGGGCGACCTGAGACAACCACCCAGTATTACACAAGTCGATCCGAAGCCGAAACAGCGTTGCCCACTACCACCGGATTCCCGTCGACAGGCATCCCAGAGACCACCCTGGGGTACACGTCAATGGGCGAGACCACAATAACAGGCGCCAGGACGTCAACAGAGGGGACCACAGCATTCACGGAAGCCCCTACCAGCCGAGGTTTCCAAACCACCCAACCGGAGGGATCTACCACTCGACGCGCCGAAACAACTACGCAGTACTACACCACACTCGGCTCTGAGACTACAATGCCGCCCAGAACATTCCAGCCACCTTTGGACCAGCGCCAGGGCACAGGTTCCGACATTACTACAACTGTGTTCGCTGAGACAACCACTCAGCCCGCTTTTACAACCACCACAAAGCGTGTAACCACCTTTGAACCATCGTCTACTGGCGTGACCGAGGAGACTTCCACGGGCATGCCCACTGAGGGAACGACTCGTTACTATGGCACAACAGCTACTCTGGACGAAACAACCGTCACCGGCTTTCGGAAAATCGACACTACGACCTCGGCTGGGCCAGAAACTACAACCTGGTCCTCCACAGGTGCGCCTACGACGAGTCAGGGAGAGGAAACGACATTTACGCGTTTGTCGAGCCAGAGGCCAACGACCATGGGAGCCGAGACAACTACCACGTTTGACTCAGAGACTACCACAGCAGGGCCTTACTCGACGGGTATGATGGGAGGCGAGACCACCCAACCCGATTTCAGCACTGGTCGATATGAGACTACGATTCGGCCCACTACACGGCCTGGTAGAGAAACGACTACCCAAAGGGCTGAGACCACCACTCTGCAAGAAAAGGACTTCCTCACAACCGGCTACCCAGAGACCACCAGGTACACAACAAGGGCTGAGACTACTCTGTCCGATTTGAGGACCACCGCAGAGTCGGAATTCGCGAGCACGCGGCCAGAGGGGTCGACTACAGGGCGACCTGAGACAACCACCCAGTATTACACAAGTCGATCCGAAGCCGAAACAGCGTTGCCCACTACCACCGGATTCCCGTCGACAGGCATCCCAGAGACCACCCTGGGGTACACGTCAATGGGCGAGACCACAATAACAGGCGCCAGGACGTCAACAGAGGGGACCACAGCATTCACGGAAGCCCCTACCAGCCGAGGTTTCCAAACCACCCAACCGGAGGGATCTACCACTCAACGCGCCGAAACAACTACGCAGTACTACACCACACTCGGCTCTGAGACTACAATGCCGCCCAGAACATTCCAGCCACCTTTGGACCAGCGCCAGGGCACAGGTTCCGACATTACTACAACTGTGTTCGCTGAGACAACCACTCAGCCTGCTTTTACAACCACCACAAAGCGTGTAACCACCTTTGAACCATCGTCTACTGGCGTGACCGAGGAGACTTCCACGGGCATGCCCACTGAGGGAACGACTCGTTACTATGGCACAACAGCTACTCTGGACGAAACAACCGTCACCGGCTTTCGGAAAATCGACACTACGACCTCGGCTGGGCCAGAAACTACAACCTGGTCCTCCACAGGTGCGCCTACGACGAGTCAGGGAGAGGAAACGACATTTACGCGTTTGTCGAGCCAGAGGCCAACGACCATGGGAGCCGAGACAACTACCACGTTTGACTCAGAGACTACCACAGCAGGGCCTTACTCGACGGGTATGATGGGAGGCGAGACCACCCAACCCGATTTTAGCACTGGTCGATATGAGACTACGATTCGGCCCACTTCACAGCCTGGTAGAGAAACGACTACCCAAAGGGCTGAGACCACCACTCTGCAAGAAAAGGACTTCCTCACAACCGGCTACCCAGAGACCACCAGGTACACAACAAGGGCTGAGACTACTCTGTCCGATTTGAGGACCACCGCAGAGTCGGAATTCGCGAGCACGCGGCCAGAGGGGTCGACTACAGGGCGACCTGAGACAACCACCCAGTATTACACAAGTCGATCCGAAGCCGAAACAGCGTTGCCCACTACCACCGGATTCCCGTCGACAGGCATCCCAGAGACCACCCTGGGGTACACGTCAATGGGCGAGACCACAATAACAGGCGCCAGGACGTCAACAGAGGGGACCACAGCATTCACGGAAGCCCCTACCAGCCGAGGTTTCCAAACCACCCAACCGGAGGGATCTACCACTCAACGCGCCGAAACAACTACGCAGTACTACACCACACTCGGCTCTGAGACTACAATGCCGCCCAGAACATTCCAGCCACCTTTGGACCAGCGCCAGGGCACAGGTTCCGACATTACTACAACTGTGTTCGCTGAGACAACCACTCAGCCCGCTTTTACAACCACCACAAAGCGTGTAACCACCTTTGAACCATCGTCTACTGGCGTGACCGAGGAGACTTCCACGGGCATGCCCACTGAGGGAACGACTCGTTACTATGGCACAACAGCTACTCTGGACGAAACAACCGTCACCGGCTTTCGGAAAATCGACACTACGACCTCGGCTGGGCCAGAAACTACAACCTGGTCCTCCACAGGTGCGCCTACGACGAGTCAGGGAGAGGAAACGACATTTACGCGTTTGTCGAGCCAGAGGCCAACGACCATGGGAGCCGAGACAACTACCACGTTTGACTCAGAGACTACCACAGCAGGGCCTTACTCGACGGGTATGATGGGAGGCGAGACCACCCAACCCGATTTTAGCACTGGTCGATATGAGACTACGAGTCGGCCCACTACACAGCCTGGTAGAGAAACGACTACCCAAAGGGCTGAGACCACCACTCTGCAAGAAATGGACTTCCTCACAACCGGCTACCCAGAGACCACCAGGTACACAACAAGGGCTGAGACTACTCTGTCCGATTTGAGGACCACCGCAGAGTCGGAATTCGCGAGCACGCGGCCAGAGGGGTCGACTACAGGGCGACCTGAGACAACCACCCAGTATTACACAAGTCGATCCGAAGCCGAAACAGCGTTGCCCACTACCACCGGATTCCCGTCGACAGGCATCCCAGAGACCACCCTGGGGTACACGTCAATGGGCGAGACCACAATAACAGGCGCCAGGACGTCAACAGAGGGGACCACAGCATTCACGGAAGCCCCTACCAGCCGAGGTTTCCAAACCACCCAACCGGAGGGATCTACCACTCAACGCGCCGAAACAACTACGCAGTACTACACCACACTCGGCTCTGAGACTACAATGCCGCCCAGAACATTCCAGCCACCTTTGGACCAGCGCCAGGGCACAGGTTCCGACATTACTACAACTGTGTTCGCTGAGACAACCACTCAGCCCGCTTTTACAACCACCACAAAGCGTGTAACCACCTTTGAACCATCGTCTACTGGCGTGACCGAGGAGACTTCCACGGGCATGCCCACTGAGGGAACGACTCGTTACTATGGCACAACAGCTACTCTGGACGAAACAACCGTCACCGGCTTTCGGAAAATCGACACTACGACCTCGGCTGGGCCAGAAACTACAACCTGGTCCTCCACAGGTGCGCCTACGACGAGTCACGGAGAGGAAACGACATTTACGCGTTTGTCGAGCCAGAGGCCAACGACCATGGGAGTCGAGACAACTACCACGTTTGACTCAGAGACTACCACAGCAGGGCCTTACTCGACGGGTATGATGGGAGGCGAGACTACCCAACCCGATTTTAGCACTGGTCGATATGAGACTACGAGTCGGCCCACTACACAGCCTGGTAGAGAAACGACTACCCAAAGGGCTGAGACCACCACTCTGCAAGAAATGGACTTCCTCACAACCAGCTACCCAGAGACCACCAGGTACACAACAAGGGCTGAGACTACTCTGTCCGATTTGAGGACCACCGCAGAGTCGGAATTCGCGAGCACGCGGCCAGAGGGGTCGACTACAGGGCGACCTGAGACAACCACCCAGTATTACACAAGTCGATCCGAAGCCGAAACAGCGTTGCCCACTACCACCGGATTCCCGTCGACAGGCATCCCAGAGACCACCCTGGGGTACACGTCAATGGGCGAGACCACAATAACAGGCGCCAGGACGTCAACAGAGGGGACCACAGCATTCACGGAAGCCCCTACCAGCCGAGGTTTCCAAACCACCCAACCGGAGGGATCTACCACTCAACGCGCCGAAACAACTACGCAGTACTACACCACACTCGGCTCTGAGACTACAATGCCGCCCAGAACATTCCAGCCACCTTTGGACCAGCGCCAGGGCACAGGTTCCGACATTACTACAACTGTGTTCGCTGAGACAACCACTCAGCCCGCTTTTACAACCACCACAAAGCGTGTAACCACCTTTGAACCATCGTCTACTGGCGTGACCGAGGAGACTTCCACGGGCATGCCCACTGAGGGAACGACTCGTTACTATGGCACAACAGCTACTCTGGACGAAACAACCGTCACCAGCTTTCGGAAAATCGACACTACGACCTCGGCTGGGCCAGAAACTACAACCTGGTCCTCCACAGGTGCGCCTACGACGAGTCAGGGAGAGGAAACGACATTTACGCGTTTGTCGAGCCAGAGGCCAACGACCATGGGAGCCGAGACAACTACCACGTTTGACTCAGAGACTACCACAGCAGGGCCTTACTCGACGGGTATGATGGGAGGCGAGACCACCCAACCCGATTTTAGCACTGGTCGATATGAGACTACGAGTCGGCCCACTACACAGCCTGGTAGAGAAACGACTACCCAAAGGGCTGAGACCACCACTCTGCAAGAAAAGGACTTCCTCACAACCGGCTACCCAGAGACCACCAGGTACACAACAAGGGCTGAGACTACTCTGTCCGATTTGAGGACCACCGCAGAGTCGGAATTCGCGAGCACGCGGCCAGAGGGGTCGACTACAGGGCGACCTGAGACAACCACCCAGTATTACACAAGTCGATCCGAAGCCGAAACAGCGTTGCCCACTACCACCGGATTCCCGTCGACAGGCATCCCAGAGACCACCCTGGGGTACACGTCAATGGGCGAGACCACAATAACAGGCGCCAGGACGTCAACAGAGGGGACCACAGCATTCACGGAAGCCCCTACCAGCCGAGGTTTCCAAACCACCCAACCGGAGGGATCTACCACTCAACGCGCCGAAACAACTACGCAGTACTACACCACACTCGGCTCTGAGACTACAATGCCGCCCAGAACATTCCAGCCACCTTTGGACCAGCGCCAGGGCACAGGTTCCGACATTACTACAACTGTGTTCGCTGAGACAACCACTCAGCCCGCTTTTACAACCACCACAAAGCGTGTAACCACCTTTGAACCATCGTCTACTGGCGTGACCGAGGAGACTTCCACGGGCATGCCCACTGAGGGAACGACTCGTTACTATGGCACAACAGCTACTCTGGACGAAACAACCGTCACCAGCTTTCGGAAAATCGACACTACGACCTCGGCTGGGCCAGAAACTACAACCTGGTCCTCCACAGGTGCGCCTACGACGAGTCAGGGAGAGGAAACGACATTTACGCGTTTGTCGAGCCAGAGGCCAACGACCATGGGAGCCGAGACAACTACCACGTTTGACTCAGAGACTACCACAGCAGGGCCTTACTCGACGGGTATGATGGGAGGCGAGACCACCCAACCCGATTTTAGCACTGGTCGATATGAGACTACGAGTCGGCCCACTACACAGCCTGGTAGAGAAACGACTACCCAAAGGGCTGAGACCACCACTCTGCAAGAAAAGGACTTCCTCACAACCGGCTACCCAGAGACCACCAGGTACACAACAAGGGCTGAGACTACTCTGTCCGATTTGAGGACCACCGCAGAGTCGGAATTCGCGAGCACGCGGCCAGAGGGGTCGACTACAGGGCGACCTGAGACAACCACCCAGTATTACACAAGTCGATCCGAAGCCGAAACAGCGTTGCCCACTACCACCGGATTCCCGTCGACAGGCATCCCAGAGACCACCCTGGGGTACACGTCAATGGGCGAGACCACAATAACAGGCGCCAGGACGTCAACAGAGGGGACCACAGCATTCACGGAAGCCCCTACCAGCCGAGGTTTCCAAACCACCCAACCGGAGGGATCTACCACTCAACGCGCCGAAACAACTACGCAGTACTACACCACACTCGGCTCTGAGACTACAATGCCGCCCAGAACATTCCAGCCACCTTTGGACCAGCGCCAGGGCACAGGTTCCGACATTACTACAACTGTGTTCGCTGAGACAACCACTCAGCCCGCTTTTACAACCACCACAAAGCGTGTAACCACCTTTGAACCATCGTCTACTGGCGTGACCGAGGAGACTTCCACGGGCATGCCCACTGAGGGAACGACTCGTTACTATGGCACAACAGCTACTCTGGACGAAACAACCGTCACCGGCTTTCGGAAAATCGACACTACGACCTCGGCTGGGCCAGAAACTACAACCTGGTCCTCCACAGGTGCGCCTACGACGAGTCAGGGAGAGGAAACGACATTTACGCGTTTGTCGAGCCAGAGGCCAACGACCATGGGAGCCGAGACAACTACCACGTTTGACTCAGAGACTACCACAGCAGGGCCTTACTCGACGGGTATGATGGGAGGCGAGACCACCCAACCCGATTTTAGCACTGGTCGATATGAGACTACGAGTCGGCCCACTACACAGCCTGGTAGAGAAACGACTACCCAAAGGGCTGAGACCACCACTCTGCAAGAAAAGGACTTCCTCACAACCGGCTACCCAGAGACCACCAGGTACACAACAAGGGCTGAGACTACTCTGTCCGATTTGAGGACCACCGCAGAGTCGGAATTCGCGAGCACGCGGCCAGAGGGGTCGACTACAGGGCGACCTGAGACAACCACCCAGTATTACACAAGTCGATCCGAAGCCGAAACAGCGTTGCCCACTACCACCGGATTCCCGTCGACAGGCATCCCAGAGACCACCCTGGGGTACACGTCAATGGGCGAGACCACAATAACAGGCGCCAGGACGTCAACAGAGGGGACCACAGCATTCACGGAAGCCCCTACCAGCCGAGGTTTCCAAACCACCCAACCGGAGGGATCTACCACTCAACGCGCCGAAACAACTACGCAGTACTACACCACACTCGGCTCTGAGACTACAATGCCGCCCAGAACATTCCAGCCACCTTTGGACCAGCGCCAGGGCACAGGTTCCGACATTACTACAACTGTGTTCGCTGAGACAACCACTCAGCCCGCTTTTACAACCACCACAAAGCGTGTAACCACCTTTGAACCATCGTCTACTGGCGTGACCGAGGAGACTTCCACGGGCATGCCCACTGAGGGAACGACTCGTTACTATGGCACAACAGCTACTCTGGACGAAGCAACTGTAACCGGCCCCCGAGAGACCACCACACAACGTGGTACCACAACTACTCAAACGTTAACTACTACTTCTTTGCTAGATTCAGATTTCACCGGAGCATCTTTTCAACCTCCTTTTACTACAAGTTCTTCGTTACAAACATCACCTACAACACATTGGACGGAAACGTCTTCTGATATTGGTTCGACTTTTGTGCTTGAACAAAGTACAGTTTCCTTGCTTCGTCCTGGAAGTCCGCGTTTTGACACCGCTGGACCGTTTGTTTCAGAAAGTACGGACATTCCTGTTGGTTTCAGTGATAGTACCACTGAAAGCGATCCTTCGAATGACACTACTGTTACCTTCATGGTCGAAAGTACCACTTCTAGTGACACGTCTAGTCCTATGTCTGTTAATATATCAGAATATGATTTTTCGACTCGTCCGTTATATTTTGAGTCTAATCCTACAACTGTTATTCTAGTCCCAGACGTAACTACCAAAGTTCCTAATGCTATAGCGGTGACCTCTCGTACTGATAGCCCCCGTGGTTCAACTTATGGGTCAACATTGATTCTTCCGGAGTTTAATGATACCGTTCCAACTGAGGCATCTGTTTCGTCTCAATCAACTATTTTAGAGTCATTTACCGTTGACTCTTTTGGAACGACAACTACCTCTTCCGATGGAATCACTGTTACAGTTCCTGGGGCAACTCTTGGTAGCCGCTTAGTAACTTCTAATGTAGTTGGAGAACTTTCTAGTCAGGTTATGACAAGTACAACGCCTAGTCAGGGCAGAACGGAGTCCACCTTGTTTTCAAGCACCACTGTTCGGTCTCAAAATTTAGCCACTGTTCCTCCTGGACGAGTTAAAATAGGCAACACGACGTCTTGCGTATCTGAGTTTGATTGCTTGGATGATGAGGCTTGCATCGGGTTCCGTTGTGGAGATCCGTGCGTCCTTTGGAAGGGCTCCTGCGGCCCGCGAGCTCTTTGCATTACTCGTTGGCACACCGCTCAGTGTTTGTGTTTACCCAGTCAGCACCCGGCCGCAGCACCACATTGTAGCATACACCCAGGTAAACACATTGCGCAGAGTCTTTGCATCCCAGCGCAGCATGGCATGGCCAACTGCTGGACATCCTACAACAGTCAGGTGCATGGATCAGGCCCGTCGAAGTGTTTCCCAGGCTGTCTCTCTTATTGTTAAATAATCGGAGAATGACTTTTTTTTTCAATGTCTGCTCAAAGGCAGAGAATGTTTTTAGGGAAACACTAGTTTTGTTTATGGTTTCGGGTTTGGTACTAATGAACTGTTTCGACACACTCTTTCTCAATTTCTTTGTTGCATGGGGATGTAAATATCGGTGCATGTACAGACTGCTTCGGCTTTTGTATATACTGAATGCTTCGTTGACATTGTTTCTTGTTTGTCTTTTTTGTGTTTCTTTTTCAGCTTATTCTTTGTCTTGTCCTTCTCGCTGCTGGTTAAGCATGTGAGAAACAAATTGCCTGTATTTTCTTTTCAAAAAATGTGATTGCTGATGAATTAAATATGAATGTATCTTTTGTTTCTTATGCTGGTTGAGTTTGCTCAATGCTGTGTTAATTGTTTCATGGCATGCGAGCTGGTTACGTGCATTGCAGAATTTTGCAGCATGATTACGCTTTTTGAAATCATGCATTCTGTATTCAGAATCCAAATCACTGTCAATTAATTTTCCCCCGAAAAAAGCGCCATGATCTTATGGTTTTATTTGGCTTATTGCTTGTCTTCCGTTACTTTTTTGTTAGTATTCTTGTACCTTATATGTCGTGCTTCTAACTTACTTGACTGTGTTTTCAGTTCTTGAGTGTACATCACACGCGCAGTGTCCAACGAGCCTTTCTTGCCTGAACGGCCGATGCCAGAACCCGTGCTCCAGCCATTATTGTTCAGCCAATCAGGCTTGCCGCGTGCTTTTACATCAGCCGGTTTGCCACGACGGTGAGTCCCTACTTTGCATTCATGCGTAATAAAAAAAAGTCAGTATTTTGACATAATTCCCTTTTGAAAACAGAGTCTCCTGGCTGTGAGCATTGCCCACCAGGCGTGCCGTGTGATCCGATTACTGGGGCGTGCATCAAAGGTAGGATGAAAACCTGCAAAACGGACCTGAGTGTGAATTGTGGTCAGTTAGAAATGACCAATGTGTTGCTGTTTTGTAGAGTAGTTTTGTTGTGTTCGTGTTGGAACGTGTTTGTTACACATCTTTCAGAAGTTAAGGCAACTAACCTACATTTGGTTAGGGCTTACAATGGTCACGTAGATGATATATTCGGCTCGTGCGCCCGTAGTTTTGTTTCGGCGATGTAAGTCAATTCACCGCCTTTCTTTTCTTTGCGGTGTATTGACTTTTTCTATGCGATGGACCGAACTGCGTGGCACGCGATGCCACCGGATAGGTCTTTTGGGGTTATTTCTCTCTGGGCTCGAATCTCTTCCTTTCCACCCTTCCTTCGTCCCATCCCCCACAACACCCCCATCACCAATCGGCACGACCATCTCGACACGACTAACCCAAGGAGCTGCGTAGCTGGTGAGGGATCGCCATGGTTTCCCGCGACCGCGGAACACCTAACCTTACAGGTATAGTCCACATGTCCTGCAGGGACTCTTCACTGTCCTTCACTGTCCCTCCCTCTCAACTGTCGCGAATGGCAATGCTGCCGAGTGCGTTCGGATGCTTCCGGAAGATCGCTTCTTGCCCCTTAGACGCAATGTGGTTACATAGCTATGAATGTCCGCGAATGGCCATTTACCCTTCAACCTGCTATTTCTAGTGAATGAAAACTTGAATGAAACCTTGATTGTCTCTACTCTTCAACCAACTTGACTGACGTTAAGTGCACGCCCTGTTTCTTGATGGAACGCCCTAGCGATAGTCCATTATTTTGACAGAAACTACGTGACTCTTCCTTCCTGTGTTCCTAACCTTGCTCCCTTCTCCCTAAAGATAGCATTTATACTTTGTTTTTCCTGTTTGATGCATGCATTTTAAGTGCATCTTTCCAAAACATTTTTTTCCCCAATCTTTCGGATTTCTCAGCATTTGATGCATCTTGGTGTTACTTTCTACGGTTATTTTATCTGAGCCTTATGGATGCTGAATGATTCTTGCCAAAATAGCAACACATCTCGTTATTTCTTGTGCCTTTGAATGCCTTTGTTTGTGATACTCTGTTCTTTGCATGTGGCATGTACGGTTTTGGATTAATGGTGCTAAATCGACAATTTAACTGAAAACTTGAGCATAATAATGGTGATTGATGGCGGTGTAAATTTTTACTGAGTGTGACGTTGATCAGGTTGCAGAGGTGATGACAAGGTCATCGCGAAACTTTGTTTTTTACTGGCTTTTGTGTACATACTGCGGTTTGTATATATTCCACTGTTCATAATTCCCGCCACTAACTGGTGCTTGTTTTGTTTTGTTTTGTTTCCCCTTACTGGCACGTAAACAGAAATTGTATACACGAGTACACCTCCAGTTACGATCGACACGACCACGGATATTACTTTTACAACTCCGGACACCCCCACCACGCCGTGGGTCCTGCCCACTACCCTTCCCGACGCGTTTACCGGGGACACCGTCCCGCCACCCACCGAGTATGACCGGAACAGTACTTACTCGGTCACCACGATCCGGACCTTGATTACCACGCTGCCCGGCCTGGACGGCAACAGCACAACCACGATCACGATTCCGGTGACGACCACCACGATCGACGACATAGCCACCACTGAGTCCCCGGACCGCACTCCGCCCGGGGGCCCCACCAAACAGTCCAAGAAGGGCGAGGAGCGGCGGTGCGAGGACGACGCCGACTGTGAGGACTCGGAGGCGTGCCTGACGGGGCGCTGCGGCGACCCGTGCCGCGCCGACAGCTGCGCCCACGCCGCGGCCGTGTGCGCGGTCAGAAACCACACCACACACTGCACGTGCCCCGAACTGTCGGCCGACTGTCGACGAGGTACAGCGTAGGGGCTTAAAAAAAACCGCTTATGAGTTGTTATTCATGGCACGTAGACACGTAGAAAATTTAATTGGGCGTCGCATTTCTTTCATCCAGTGTGATGAAACACTTTAGCCGTGTTCGGGACTCGCGTGGAATCTCGCACCTTCCCTTAAGGACAAAAAAAACGCATGAAATTTATTTTAGAGGTTTAAATGGGTTAGTTTTGGAGTAGTTACGGAAGAATTCGAGTTGGTACAACGCGCCATCAATAAACAAACAACTTAGCATCAAGTGCCAAGCTTTTGTACAAAGAACTATTTGGGTGTACAGCACGGTGCTGGCTGGGCCTAATCTTCCCTGTTCCACAGCTCACCCTGGAGGCTCGCTCAAGGCGCCCCGGCCCTGCGAGTCTGACTCGGACTGCCTCCACTCGGAGGCATGCTTCATGGCGGAGTGTCAGGACCCTTGCCAGTTCGCGATGGCCTGTGCGCCCACGGCCAAGTGTCGCGTCAAGGCACACCGGCCCATCTGCACCTGCCCGCCGGGCCACCACGGAAACCCTGCGCTTAACTGCTTCCCCACTCAACCATGTAAGACTAACATGCTAACAGGGCCGGCCGAGGGAGAACAACTGACATCAAAGTTCCTTCACTACTTTCAAAAAAAAAATGCGAGAAAGATAGTTTTGAGCTGTTTATAAACAGTACGGAATAATTTCAGATTAATTTTTGTCAGTGTTCCCATCCTCGGTTCAGTTGGTACATAGTCATCTCTTACAGGTATTCGTGGATCTCGTTGGCTTCGTGGTTTTCTAAGGGGCGTGGCCTTTCGACGTGGGAGCGAGAGGGCACCATTTACTTCGTCCTTCTTTAATCTGTTGTACTATATACATTTACCTCACGGTCGTGAGCCAGCTCCCCGTCGGAAGACCAGGCCGCAGGAAGCAACAAATCGTGCTAACAGAATAACCGGGTTTTAACTCACTGTAAAGATGTCATTTTTAAAGCAACAGTTATACGTCCTAACTGCGCAAATGAACGGTGGCTCGCATTTTAAATCGGAATTAACGTTATGTAACTCGGCAAAGCTGTTGCTGGGCTGGGCGCCTGCGGTTCGCGGGGTAGGCCACCCGCTCAGGAGCTGTGTGTCGCGGGCTGGCCTGCCCCGTAGGCGTCTGTAGCACCAGCAGCATCATGGAGCGTTTATTTTCTAACTCAAACCAACGCTTCGGTTCGTGCCTAACCACTAAACCTATAACGGACTCTTTCAAATTTCAGCCAGCACACATGTCATGTTTGCCCGTGTTGTTCTTTAGCACTGATAATCGAGTTGCTCCAGCCCTCCTCTTGGCTTCGTCTCAATGCCGCGCACACGCCAGATTTCATTTCACGATCCTTGTTTTTCTCGCCGAGACCGGCACCCCTCTATGGCGGGCCGGGCTGTAAATACTCAGACCGGGCTATGGTTTGATCTTGTTCCGACTGTGTGTACATACCTCTCACTCTCTCCTTCTGGGATGGGCTTTCTAGCGAGTTGCCATAGCAACGACGACTGCTCCGTGACCGAGGCCTGCATCGGGGGCAACTGCCAGCCGCCGTGCGAGGTGCACAACCCCTGCGCGCTCAACGCGGTGTGCGTCAACTCGAACCACGCGACGGACTGCAGCTGCGCGGACGGCTTCCAAGGCAACGGCTTCGTCGGCTGCCTGCCGGGTAAGGGCGACGAGACGAGACGGCGGCGTGGCGCTCCCAGGTCAGGCCTCGCTGACGGCCCGCTTGCTTGCAGTGCGCTCCAACATCCAGCCCGGCCAGCCCGTGTGCCAGTACAACGAGGACTGCCCGCCCGACAAGGCCTGCGACCGCCTCAACCGGCTCTGCATCAACCCGTGCTCGGAGGACTCGTGCGGCGAGAACGCCGAGTGCTGGCCCGACAACCACCAGGTGCAGTGCCGCTGCCGGCCCGGCTCCTTCGGCAACCCGTACATCGAGTGCGGCCAGGGTGAGTGAGTCCAGCAGGACAACTGTTGCTAAATAAAATTAACTTAAATGCGAGTCAGTCGAAAATTTGAAAATGTTTATGTTTTGCAGTGACTGGCTGCCACTCCGACGAGGAGTGCGCCGGCAACGAGGCCTGCCTGAACGGCAAGTGCGGCAACCCCTGCAAGTGCGGGGCGTACGCGACGTGCGAGGTGCTGTACCACAAGGCGCTGTGCAAGTGTCCTCCGGGGTATGGCGGCGACCCCATCCACGGATGTTCACGTAAGTTGTGTTTAAAATACCGCAGCGCAGTGTTAAAAATTAGCCAGATTGTTTGACTGACTTCTGCTTTTCACAGCGCCAGCCAACCCTTGTGATCCGAACCCGTGCGGCGTGTACGCGCTGTGCGAGATCGACCACGGAAACGCCGTGTGCTTCTGCCCGAAGGGAATGACCGGAAACCCATTCAGAAATTGCGGTAAGTTCCGAAGCCGGCCGCTGGTGGGTGTTTTGCTGCAGACCGGTGGATGAATGTTTTCAATGTTGCAGTGCCCGAGGGTGACGAGTGCACCCCGAACCCGTGCGGCCCCAACTCGGGCTGCCGCGTGATCGGGGGCGTGCCGCACTGCTTCTGCCTGCCGGAGTACGAGGGCGAGCCTCCGGAGAAGGCGTGCGCGTTGCCTAACCACCCTTGCGACCCCAGCCCCTGTGGCCCCAACACCCAGTGCACCGTGCTGGCCAACGGCTTCGCCAAGTGCACGTGCCTGCCCGGCTTCCTGGAGAGCCCCAACACGATCCGCGGCTGCGTGGAGAAGCGCAACCCGTGCGACCCTAACCCCTGCGGCCCGGGCGCGCTGTGCGACGCCAACCGCAAGCCCACCTGCTTCTGCCCGGACCCGACCGTCGGCAACCCGTTCAAGGCGTGTACCGAGCCCGTGGTCCGCGTGCTGTGCCAGCCCGGGCCGTGCGGCCAGAACGCGGACTGCTACGTGGCCGACAACCAAGAGCAGTGCTACTGCCGCTACGGCTTCATCGGCGACCCCTACACCGGGTGCAGCCCGCCGCCCGCCAGCCCCTGCCTGCCCAATCCGTGCGGACCGTTGGCCGAGTGCTCCGTCAGCTCGACGGGCCAGCCGATGTGTCTGTGCCCCGAGGGGCTCGCCGGGGACCCCACGAGCCCCAGCGGGTGCCGCGGCCCCGAATGCCGCGTGGACGACGAGTGCCCCAACCACCTGGCCTGCATGGGCTACCGCTGCCGCGACCCCTGCCCCGGCTCGTGCGGCGTGGCCGCGGACTGCCGCGTTGAAAAGCATCACCCCGTGTGCACGTGCAAGCACGGCCTCACCGGCAACCCGCTCGTGCGCTGCTACCCAGTACCTCAAGGTAAGCCACTGGTATTTAAATCCGCGCCAAAATGTCTATTTTTTTAAAAAAAATCATTCTTTTATTTTTTAATTTTTTAATTTTTTTAACTTTTTTAATTTTTTTAATTTTTTTAATTTTTAATTTTTTTTTTATTTTTTTTTAATTTTTTTTCTTTCAATCTTTAGAACTGCCACCCGAAGACCCATGCAACCCGAGCCCCTGCGGCCCGAACACGCACTGCCTGGTGCTGAGCGGCCGCGCGGTCTGCTCGTGCCTGGACGAATACTTCGGCGACCCGCAGGTGGGCTGTCGGCCCGAGTGCGTCATCAACTCGGACTGCGGCTCCAACCAGGCCTGCCAGGCGTACCGCTGCGTGGACCCCTGCAAGCTGGGCAGCGTGTGTGGCGTGGGAGCGGTCTGCAAGTGCATCGACCACACCGCCACCTGCGCCTGCCCCGACAACTACGAGGGCGACGCCTTCGTGCAGTGCTACCCCAGACGTGAGTATTTCTTCTTTTTCTTTCGCCTTCTTTTTTCATATTTCTTCTTCTTTCGTATAACTTCCTATTTGTTGCTTGCAGCGCACGTCGGCCCGGAACACAACATCTCCCGGCCGTGCTTGCCGTCGCCGTGCGGGCCGAACGTGCAGTGCCTGGCGTACGGCCAGGTGGCCATGTGCGACCCCTGCGGCGGCCCGGACGCGCACTTCCGGCCGGAGTGCCGACCGGAATGCCTCGCCAACTCGGACTGCCCCTTCAACCTGGCCTGCCTGGGCCAGCGCTGCCTCGACCCGTGTCCCGGCTCATGCGGCGTGTTCGCGCAGTGCGCCGTCGTCCAGCATCAGCCTGTCTGCTCGTGCCCGCCCGGCCTCGCCGGCAACCCGTTCGAGCACTGCTCCGAGCCCAAGACCCCCGTCGAGGACGTGGAGCCCTGTGAGAAGCTTCACTGCGGCGCCAACGCGCGCTGCCGCGACCGGCACGGCGCCACCACTTGCGAGTGTCTGCCCGGCTTCTTCGGCAACGCGTACCTGGGCTGCCACCCCGAGTGCGTGCTCAACACGGACTGCCCCATGGACAAGGCGTGCGTCAACAACAAGTGCGAGAACCCGTGCGCGGGTGCGTGTGGCGTGACGGCGCAGTGCAGCGTGGTGAACCACGTCCCCGTCTGCTACTGCCCAGAGGGGAGCACCGGCGACCCGTTCACCAACTGCTACCCCTTCCGACCCGCCCCGCAGCCGCCGCCGCTCGCCCAGCAGCCCGCCAACCCGTGCGACCCGTCGCCCTGCGGCCCCAACAGCAGGTGCCTGGTGTCGGCGCAGGGCTACGCCACCTGTTCCTGCCTGCCCAACTACCGCGGCGCGCCGCCGTCCTGCCGCCCCGAGTGCGTCGTGTCCGCCGAGTGCCCGCAGACCCAGGCCTGCGTCAACTGGCGCTGCGTCGACCCCTGCCCTGGGACTTGCGGCCTCGGCGCGCGCTGCGCCGTCATCAACCACAACCCCATCTGCAGCTGCCCGCCAGGACAGCTGGGGGATCCGTTCGCCAGCTGCTACACGCCCATTGGTGAGCAGACGTTTATCATTTCGTACAGAATATTACTATCTCAGGTATCGGTTTCTACATCCAGAAAAAAAAAATTCTTAAAATTCGGCTTTTTAAAAAAATAAAATAAAAAAAATCTTACTCTAAAATTACTTTTCTTTAAACAATAAAAAAAAGGTATGAATGTTTTTTTTCGATCATAAAAATTTTTAACCTGGGTCGGGCACAGGGATTTAGTCTGGTCACTGACGTTGTCTGTCCTTGCAGTCGCCGAGGAGCCCAAGAGGCCCGTCAACCCCTGCGACCCGTCGCCGTGCGGTCCCAACTCCATCTGCCAGGTGAAGCAGGGCCACCCCGTTTGCTCGTGCAAGGCTAACTACATCGGCAGCCCGCCGTACTGCCGGCCAGAGTGCGTCATCAGCCAGGAGTGCCCGCGCGACCGCGCCTGCGTCAACGAGAAGTGCGTCAACCCGTGCTCCGGCGCGTGCGGCGCCAACTCCAAGTGCGACGTGGTGAACCACACGCCGTTCTGCAGCTGCTTGCCCGGCTACGAGGGCGACGCCTTCATCGGCTGCGCCAAGACGTCCATCGCCTACCTGCCGCCCGCGGCCGCGCCCGTGGACCCGTGCGTGCCGTCGCCGTGCGGGGAGAACACGGTGTGCGACTCCCGCGACGGCGTGGCGCGCTGCTCCTGCATCCCGCCGTACATGGGCAACCCGTACGCCGGCGGCTGCCGGCCAGAGTGCACGATGAACGCGGACTGCGCGCCCCACCTGGCCTGCCTGTCGCAGCACTGCAGGGACCCCTGCCCCGGCGTGTGCGGCACCAACGCCGAGTGCAGCGTCGTCAACCACGTGCCAGTGTGCCAGTGTATGGCCGGATTCCGCGGCGACCCGTTCCAGGCCTGCAGGCAGGAGCCCGTCGCCGTCCTGCCTCCGCAGAACCCGTGTGAGCCGTCGCCGTGCGGGCCAAACAGCGTGTGCCGCGTCACCAGCGGCCACGCCGTGTGCTCTTGCGTCCCGGGCTACATCGGGGCGCCGCCGTCCTGTCGACCAGAGTGCGTCGTATCGGCGGAGTGTCCGCAGAGCCAGGCCTGCATCAACCAGAAGTGCGCCGACCCCTGCCCCGGCACCTGCGGCGTCAACGCGCGCTGCCAGGTCACCAACCACAACCCCATCTGCAGCTGCCCGCCGCGCTACAACGGCGACCCATTCGTGCGATGCCAACCGGAACGTAAGTATCGATTCTACCATTAAAAAAAAGGATCATCTGCTAATTATTGCTATAATGTGAGAAATTATTTTGCAGCGCCTACGCCTATCGCTCCGCTGAATCCGTGCGTGCCGTCGCCGTGTGGCGCCAACTCCGAGTGCCGCGTCGTGGACGCGCGCCCGGTCTGCTCCTGCACGCCGGGCATGCTCGGCGCGCCGCCCAACTGCCGGCCGGAGTGCCTCATCCACCAGGACTGCCCCACTCACTTGGCTTGCGTGCGCAACAAGTGCTCCGACCCGTGCGCGGGCTCGTGTGGCTTCAACGCGCAGTGCGCCGTGCGCAACCACCAGCCCGTGTGCTCCTGCCTGCAGGGCTTCGAGGGCGACCCATTCTCCGGCTGCAACCCCGTGCAAGGTAGGACTGTCGACGCGAGCCCGAGGAGTGTGATGAGTGCGTGGAAGTCGGTCTTGTCCTCCCCCAGCATCTTGGTCCGTGTCGTCCGCGTCGTCGTCCAGGTGGTGCCCGTTCTTGAGTCGCTCGAGTTGCCTTACAGCCCCTCCACCGCCGCCGCCGCCGCCGCAGCCCTGCACGCCGAACCCGTGCGGCGCCAACGCCGCTTGCCGCGCGCAGAACGGCGCCGGGGCGTGCGCGTGCCTGGCCGAGTACTTCGGCGACCCGTACGTGGGCTGCCGGCCCGAGTGCGTGCTCAGCTCCGACTGCCCGCGCGACCGCGCCTGCCTCAACCACCGCTGCGGCGACCCGTGCGCCAACGCATGCGGGCTGGCCGCGGCCTGTGTGGTAATCAACCACAGCCCCACGTGCTCGTGTCCGGCCGGCATGACCGGCGACGCGCTGCTCGCTTGCACCCCCGTCCCGCCCCGTAAGCTAACCCTTCTTCTCACGCTGTCCCCCTGGTGGCGTGGCTGGTCCTCTCTAACTGCATGACCTTCTCTAGCGCCGCCCGCTCCGCCCGCGCCCAAGCCGCCGCCGTGCTTGGCCACGCCGCCGGTGTGCGGGCCGCGGGGGCTGTGCCGCGAGGTGGCCGGCAGCGCGGTGTGCTCGTGTCAGCCCGGCGCGGTGGGCAGCCCCCCGCAGTGCCGGCCGCAGTGCCTGCTCAGCACGGACTGCCCGGCCGCGCGCGCCTGCATCAACGAGACATGCGCTGACCCCTGCCCTGGGTCGTGCGGCGCCAACGCGCGCTGCCTCGTCGTCAACCACAGGCCCATGTGCAGCTGCCTGCCCGGCTTCACCGGGGATCCGTTCAGGCGATGCGTCGAGCCCGAGAGTAAGGCTCGCCCTTTCCGTTCTCACTCATTTTAACGCGAGCGAGCGCAGGGATAACGACGTCTTAACGCTTTTTTCTAAAATCGCTTTTCCTTTCTTCATCCTCTTTACCAGCGGTTCTCAACCTTCCCTGGCTTTTTCGCGATACTTACTCCACAACCAAACTAAGGCAAATTACCATTCTCCTCTTAAAGCCAAAATGATGACAAAATTTTTTAAAAAAAAATTTAAAAAATAAATAAAAATAGTGCTACCCTAAATAGGGTTGACAACCCGAGGTTGAGAACGGCTGTCAACTCATCATTACTCATCTTCCAAACTTCACTCGCGTGACGTTCGAAATCCTTGCCCTCTCTCTCTTTTCATTTTCACCTTGCCAGCATGGTCTTGCCACTAACTGTCTCTCTCCCCCGCGCCCCAGTCTGTCCCGACGTGCCCCCGCGCGACCCGTGCACGCCCAGCCCGTGCGGCGCCAACGCGGCGTGCCGCGTGGTCCCGGGGGAGGGCGGCAGCCGCGCGGCGTGCTCGTGTCTGGAGGGGTTCTTGGGGCGGCCGCCGGCCTGCCGCCCCGAGTGCCTGCTCTCGGCCGAGTGCCCACGCAACCGCGCCTGCCAGGGCCAGCGCTGCGCCGATCCTTGTCCGGGGTCGTGCGGCCCGCAGGCCGACTGCCGCGTCGTCAACCACGGCCCCGTGTGCACGTGCAAGCCGGGCTTCACCGGGGACGCCTTCGCCGGCTGCACCCCGCTGCCGCCGCGTAAGCATCACCCTCCTTTCCTGCCCGCTGGACCCGAGGGGGTATTCACTCAACTAGATCGCGTATACAGAGTAATCGCTAGTAAGCATTTGCGCAGTTATTACGCTCCAAAAGTCGACAGTGTTGGGGTTAAATTGGTATCTTATTACGCGTAAAACACGATATGAGCTCACATGCTTGTGAATACCCCTTCGGCTGGGCCAGTGTGGGTGCTGAGAAACGACCAGGCGTTCCGGCTTCTGTCCGGCTTTGGGTTCAAGTCTCCTCACTGTCTCTGTTTAACTCGGTCCTTTCCGCACCCACTCTGGCCTGTCTTCGCTAATCTGTAATTCTTTTAACCTAACTCTTCATCCATCTGTCTCTTCCTCGCGCCGCAGCGCCCCCTCCCGCGCCGCCGACGCCGTGCTCGCCCTCGCCGTGCGGCGCCAACGCGGTGTGCACGGCGCGGGGCGGCGCGGGGTCGTGCGCCTGCATCCGGGACTACCGCGGCGACCCGTACCAGGGCTGCCGGCCCGAGTGCGTGCTCTCGACGGACTGCCCGCGCAACCAGGCCTGCATCAACACCAAGTGCGTGGACCCGTGCCCGGGCACGTGCGGCACCAACGCGACCTGCGTCGTGGTCAACCACACGCCGTCGTGCGCGTGCCCGGCCGGAACCACCGGCAACGCCCTGCAGAAGTGCCTGCCGCTGCCCGCGCCGCCGCGTAAGGCCTTACCCGAGACACAGTGGGCCGGAGAACCGGCGCAGGCGGCTAAAACTCTAGACACGTTTTGAGCTCCAGAGTCGCTAGACAGGACTCGAATCGGACGTGTGATCCCACCAATGGATTCCTCGTTCGGAGAGCAATCCATCGGCGAGACACACGTTCGGTCGAGGGGGAAACAACCGGCCAAAAGCATGTACACCAAAAATTAAATTTCAAAAAGTTTCGAAAAATTTGAAACATTTTATTGAAAAATTTGAAAAATTTTGAAGATTTATTGTAAAAAAATTCACGAAATTGTCTTTTCAGGGCCGACCTGGGAAAACGGTGTGGTTGCGCCCCCGGCACAACATCACATGGTACAAACACAAACATAGGCCACTCTCTTTAAAACTTGGTAAAAAAAAATAAAAAAAAATGGAACCCTGCGACCCGCTTCCCCCGCCTCCTTGACTTCGGTGTTCGGATATGGGAAACGGTAAACCCGGGCGCTGGCAATTGTGTTAAACTAAAAATAAATTTTAAAAAAATGGAACTCTACACCCCCTCCCCAGTCTGAGTGGGGAGGCCTCCTGCTTTACTTCGGTGTTCGGGATGGGAACCGGTGCTATCAGGTAACTGGGGTTAATCCGATCCAGCGACTTCGATATCGTACGCCGGGGGACCCAGTAGGACCCGAGCCGCCGACACGGCCCAACATGGGCAGAGTAGAGTAAGGCAGAGACGATAGAGAGATAGAGAAAGAAAGAAAGAGAGAGTAGTTTTGGGAGCTTTTGTTTGCGCAGGCTGGTCGGTACCCAAATGGTACACCCGCTGTCCGGCGCTCCCAGACCCGAACATGCAGTCAGTGGGCCAGCTTCAAAGGACTTATCAACTCCATCCGACGAATCGGAATGGACCCACTCGCGACCAATCTCGAGTGGCTGGCTCGATCGGGGATCGAACCAGTGCCGAGGCCAATCCGCCGAAGCGGACTGCTTTTTAGACACCCGGGTGTAATGGCCTGGATTGAGCCTAGACCACTACACCACCCTGACTTGCACGTCTGCCGAGTGTCGGACGACGGGTTTGAGTCGCAGTGGGAGGAAGCCAGTCGAAAAATGAAAGGAAAGAAGGGGATTCGATCCCCGGACCTAATGGTCGGGGTCGGACGCCTTAACGCCCTCAGCCACCACGGCTCATGTCTGAAGCCGATTGAAGCGGGTTCTTGACGCGACAATGAGCAGCGGTCAGAGAAAATAGTTGTGAAGTAATAAGATTTGATCCGCCGATCCTCATACCGGGAATCCGACGCGTCTCCACCTCCAGCCACCACGGCAGGTGATAGTTATTGCGCATTGCTGTGGCTTTGAAGCACACTGGGGAGGGCAGTGAAAAATAATAAATGCTGGAAGTTGAACCTAGGACTTGAGGGTCCGCTTCGGCGATGTTGGCCTCGCAGTGACCCCTGGATAAGCCAGTCGAAAAAAGGTTAGGAACGTGGGGATTTGATCGCCCGTCCCTACTCATGAGGCCCGATGCCTCATAGATCTCAGCCATCGCAGTTGATGCGCGAGTACAGCTCACGTCAGCTTTGTTGGCCATAGGTTAGATTCGAAGCCACTACATACATGGTTTCTCGGCTTACAAACCAGATGATGCGAGCCGTGGTCTACAGTCCCAGGGTCTTCGAAAAAAAAAAATTCTCAAATTTTGGCAATTTGACAAAAATTTGCAATTTTACAAAAATTAAAAAAAAAAAATTCTAAAAATTTCCTTAAGATCAAAAAATTTCAAGAAATTTTCTAAAACGTACACAAAAAATTTAAGTTGTTTCCCCCTCGCGTTCGGTTCGATTCCCCTGTAGCGTCTTAGTCTTCTGGCCCACTGTGCGAGAGCCGCAAACTTGCATGCCCGTCGTCTCTCTTATTCCTTCTGATTCTCACTCTGGCTTGCTAACCGTGCCTGACCCCGCTTGCGCCGCCCTCCCCAGCCAGCGCGGCCAACCCCTGCCGGCCGTCGCCGTGCGGTCCGTTCAGCGCGTGCCGCGTGGTGGACGGCCACGCCGCCTGCTCCTGCGCCGCCAACTTCGTGGGCGCGCCGCCGCAGTGCCGGCCCGAGTGCGTCGTGTCGGCGGAGTGCCCGCAGAACCGCGCCTGCGCCAACCAGCGCTGCGTGGACCCGTGCGTCGGCGTGTGCGGCTCCAACGCGCGCTGCCAGGCGCTGAACCACCAGCCCGTGTGCACGTGCGCGCCCGGCTTCACTGGCGACCCTACCACCCGCTGTCTCATGCCCGACCGTAAGTGTCTGGCCGGGCTCCATGAAGACCAGGGTGTAGCGAACCATGGCGCACTGTAAAACAATAACCTTCCATATTTTGGCAATATCTTTTTTTCTACACTTCCTACACCACGATTTTTTCGTTGACTAGATTTTGACGCGTTGTAGCCGTCATTGAAAAAAAAACATTGAGTCACAGTGCCCATGGTGTCCTTGACTCTGGCGCCGTAGGCCAGCCCGTCCAGACCCCTTCCTGTGGCGCTGTCTCTCTCTGCACCCCTTCATGATCCCCGTCACCGCCTTGCAGAGTGCCCCGATCCCTTGCCGAGCGACCCCTGCTCGCCCAACCCGTGCGGTCCGTTCTCGGTGTGCAAGGCGCTGGGCAGCCAGCCGGCCTGCTCCTGCCAGCCGGGCTACGTGGGCCGCGCGCCCACCTGCCGGCCCGAGTGCGTGCTGGACTCGGAGTGCCCGCGGTCACGCGCGTGCCAGGCGTCGCGGTGCGCGGACCCGTGTCCCGGGTCGTGCGGCCGCGGCGCCGTGTGCAGCGTGGCCGAGCACAAGCCGCAGTGCGCGTGCGCGCCCGGCCAGACCGGCGACCCCTTCCAGGGCTGCGTCCCGCTGCCGCCAAGTAAGGCCGCCTCTTGTGGCGCTGTCTGGATTTCCGTTGGTTTTTTTTTGCTGGTTGTCGCTGGTTGTCGGTCTCGTTGTCGTAGTTTGCTTCCTGGCTTGTAGATATTTGCGTCACTGTATTTTGTTGTTGTTGTTGTTTACTGGTCGTTTTGGTTATTTGGCACCACCTTTGATGTACGGCTCCACCTGTTGTTCTTGTTGCTTTGATTGTTGCTGTATTTGTGTGCATGCTAGTTGTTGTTGTTCCTTGCAGCGCGCAGTGCTCCAGAGCCCAGCTAATGACTAGTGTTCCCCACAGCCGTCGCCGTGGAGGTTCCCCGCGAGCCCTGTACGCCGTCACCGTGCGGCTCCAACGCGCTGTGCCGCGAGCGCAGCGGCGCGGGGGCGTGCTCCTGCATGCCGGGCTACCACGGCGACCCGTACACGGGCTGCCGGCCCGAGTGCGTGCAGAACGCCGAATGCCCGCGCGACCGCGCCTGCCTCAACAACAAATGCGTGAACCCTTGCCCGGGCACGTGCGGCCGCAACGCCGAGTGCCACGTGGCCCACCACGTGCCGGTGTGCACGTGCGTGGAGGGCTACACGGGCGACCCTCTGTCGGGCTGCCGACCCGTGCCTGAGCCCGTCGCGCCCCTCGCCGAACCCGCGGACCCGTGCGCGCCGTCGCCGTGCGGGCCGTACTCAGAGTGCCGCAGCCGCGACGGGCTGGCCGTGTGTTCGTGCCAGCTCGGCTACGTGGGCGCGCCGCCCATGTGCAGGCCCGAGTGCGTGGTGTCCGCCGAGTGCCCCCAGTACCACGCCTGCGTCAGGCAGCGCTGCACTGACCCCTGCCCGGGCACCTGCGGCACGCACGCCCGCTGCCGCGTCGTCAACCACAACCCCATCTGCAGCTGCGAGCCCGGCTTCACCGGCGACCCCTTCGTGCGCTGCCAGCGGGAACCCCGTAAGGACCAGGCCGCTCGCGGCGGCTGCCTCAGGGCGCAACTTGGGCAAAGCACGAGTATTAAAGTCTATTCGGTTTAATTTTTATTTTTAACACATCCAAAATTTTACTCCATTCTCCCATATGAAATTCTTTAAAAAAATAAAATAAAAAAAAATACGTTCAACTCTTGATAAAATTAACTAAAAATCATTTTTTAAAAATTAAACTTTTAAGTAATTAAAAATTTTCCCTCTCTTCGTAAACCTTAAACTCAATTTTGGTCGGTTTTGGAATGTAACCCTAAGCTTGCGCCGAGGCAGCCCTGCGTCGCACCTTACCGCCGTATACTCCATACGCCTCGCGCCCCGTCGCCCCTTTCTCACTGTCTGTCGGCCGCAGCGCGCGTGGTGGCCGTGGTGGAGAACAAGAACCCCTGCTCGCCGTCGCCGTGCGGACCCAACTCGCACTGCCGCGCGCAGGCGGGCACGCCCGTGTGCTCCTGCCTGCCCAACTACGTGGGCCGCGCGCCCAGCTGCCGGCCCGAGTGCACCATCAACTCGGAGTGCCCCAGCAGCAAGGCCTGCCAGAACGAGCGGTGCCGCGACCCGTGTCCCGGCTCCTGCGGCCCGCAGGCCGAGTGCCGCGTCGTCAGCCACGCCCCGCAGTGCTACTGCCGCGCCGGCTACACCGGCGATCCGTTCTCCGGGTGCCACCCCATCCCCCTCGCCCTGCGTACGTGTTCAATCAACTCTAACGGTTCAGGCCCCTCCCCTAATACGAATAACCGGAGTAACGTTCACCGCCCCCCACGTCTATGCGATGAAAATGAAACCACTGACCTCGCGCGAGATAACGAAACGCAAAGCGTTAACCCACAGTGCGTCGGCACGGAAAATAAATTGAATGAACATCGGAATCGGTCGCTAACACTCATGCTGCATCACCCGGCACGGCGTCACCACAGGGTACATTCATGCCATGGTCGTAACGTTGTTTTACAGGATCGCTAATAACTTTGCTCACTGATTCACCGGCTCATTCATCCACAGCGTTAATTATTCATCGCGGCTGTTAACCCGTGACGGTTAATTGTGTCTCAATATTTTTTTTCTGAAAAATGTAACATTGTCTGGTTTTGGTGAGCTCACTGTTTTGACACGATGACTTGGGTGGTTGTGTTGTGGATTTGGTTCGCTGGGTTTGTTGACACACCGTTTATTTGTGTTTTTTTCGGCAACAAATGCGTATGGCATGTGGATAATTTAATTTAATCATTATTTTTAATAATATTATATTAATGCGGAATTGATTTTCACAGCGCTTGGTTGAGTTGTTACTGCTTATGTACCTCACATAGAGCTTGACTGGTGCAGGTTATTGTTGTTGTTGTTGTTGTTGTTGTTGTTGTTGTCGTCGTCGTCGCCATCACCGCTGCTGGCCGCCGTTCTAACCGCCGTCCCCTTACAGCGCCGCCCCAGAAGGAGGACAGGCAGCCATGCAACCCGTCGCCGTGCGGCGCCAACGCGGTGTGCCGCGAGCGCAACGGCGCGGGTTCTTGCTCCTGCCTGCCGGAGTACACGGGCGACCCGTACACGGGCTGCAGGCCCGAGTGCGTGCTCAACACGGACTGCCCGCGCGACCGCGCCTGCGTCAACAACAAGTGCGTGGACCCGTGTCCGGGCACTTGCGGCCTCAACGCGGAGTGCCGCGTGGCCAACCACGCACCGACGTGCACCTGCCTGCCCGGCTACATCGGCAACGCGTTGCAGGCCTGTCACCTGCCCCCGCCCCCACCCCGTAAGCCCCCGCACTCCCCACCGCCCCCACCGCCAAGGGGCAACACGCAGTTTTCCGTTTTTGTCACTGAAAAAAAAAATTTGGTCCCACTGGGATTTGAATCCGGAACTCGGGTCTTTCTTCTCGTTTCATTCTGTGCTCGTTGCCCGTTTTCCGTTTCTGTCACTGAAAAAAAAAAAATTGCTCCCACTGGGATTCGAACCCGGAACCCGGATCTTTCTTCTCGTTTCATTCTGTGCTCGTTGCTACCTTGGCCGGTGGGTACGGTCGGACGCTTCTTTCGGTGTACACTCGTATTTTCTTTACGCACATCAAGTTACCTTTCGCATGCCTGTCTCCACGAATCGCACTGAGCATGTTGGTTTTCCTTCCCTTCTCCTTCTTCCTTCCGCGCCGCCGCAGCCGAGGCCCCGAAGAACCCCTGCCGTCCGTCGCCGTGCGGGCCGTTCAGCGAGTGCCGCGAGGTGAACGGGCACGCCGTGTGCTCCTGCCAGACCAACTACATCGGCACGCCGCCGTCCTGCCGGCCCGAGTGCGTCGTGTCGGCGGACTGCGCTCAGGACAAGGCCTGCGTCAACCAGCGCTGCAGCGACCCCTGCCCCGGCACGTGCGGCACCAACGCGCGCTGCCAGGTGGTGAACCACAACCCCATCTGCAGCTGCGCGCCGGGCTTCACCGGCGACCCGTTCGTGCAGTGCCGGCCCGAACAGAGTGAGCGCCGTTCCTTCCTTCTCTGTCTTTTCACGCACTTTTCCAGGGAGGAGGGGGAGGCGGCGGTCTGTCCCGCAGCCGGCCCCTTTCTACCCTCCGGTGCTTTGTGTGCTTGTCTGACGCGCTGCCTCCACACAGAGTCCCCGCCCGTGGCGGTGGAGAGCGGCGACCCGTGCGTGCCTTCGCCGTGCGGGCCCAACTCCAAATGCCGCGCAGTGGGCAACACCCCGGCCTGCTCCTGCCTCGAGAATTATGTCGGCCGCGCGCCCAACTGCCGGCCTGAGTGCACCATCAACGCGGAATGCCCGGGCAACTTGGCCTGCCAGAACGAGCGGTGCCGCGACCCGTGTCCCGGCTCCTGCGGGCCGCGCGCCTCGTGCGTCGTGGTCAAGCACGCCCCCATGTGCACGTGCGAGCCGGGCACCACGGGAGACCCGTTCGCGGGCTGCTCGCCCATCCCTGGTAAGGGAACCACTAACCCCTGGGGCCGGGCCCCGGGCCGGGCCCCCAGCTGGCTTCTAACGTGCTAACACCATGTCGCTATGGGAAATGTTAGCAAAGTTCGAAAAAAAAATAAATGAAAATGGTGGTACTTGAACCCCGGCCCTGACACACGGTCCCTTTACAGTGGTAGTCCCAACCGAAGGGCCCCGCGAGCCGTGCAACCCGTCGCCGTGCGGCGCCAACGCGGTGTGCCGCGAGCGCAACGGCGCGGGGTCGTGCTCTTGCCTGCCGGAGTACTCCGGGGACCCGTACACGGGCTGCCGGCCCGAGTGCGTCATCAACACGGACTGCGACCGGTCCCGCGCCTGCCTCAACAACAAGTGCCGCGACCCGTGTCCCGGCGCGTGCGGCCTCAACGCCGAGTGCCGTGTGGTCAACCACGCGCCCTCGTGCGCCTGCCCGCCCGGCTACAGCGGAGACCCGCTCACTGCTTGCACGCTCGTCCAAGCCAGTAAGACGAGCCCTTCCACTTCTATGCTTCTGTATCGCACGAACGACGCTCTCCTTTCACCGCGACCACATTCGGACCATTTTCAAATAATAATCACGGAGTTACATTTATTCGCTAGAGATGGAATGTGGTCGCCGAAACGAGAGGGTTGTCCTTCCTCGCACTTTCTTCACCCTTCTCTCTGTTCTCCGCTCCACCCTCTCTAGTCGAAGAGGCGCCGCCGTCCAACCCGTGCGTGCCGTCCCCGTGTGGACCCAACAGCAACTGCAAGGAGGTGAACGGCTACGCCGTGTGCTCGTGCCAGCTCAACTACGTGGGCTCCCCGCCCGCGTGCAGGCCCGAGTGCGTCGTGTCCTCGGACTGCCCGCAGAACCAGGCCTGCCTGAACCAGCGCTGCGGCGACCCCTGCCCCGGCACGTGCGGCACCAACGCGCGCTGCCAGGTGGTCAACCACAACCCCATCTGCAGCTGCCCGCCAGGAAACACGGGCGACCCGTTCGTGCGATGTGTTATCGAACAGCAACGTAAGCATGCCCTGGCCCCGCCTCTGGCCAACCTATCCGAGCTCGCCTTCGGCTCGCTCTTAGCGCTCTCGCTATGTTTTATACGCTCTACGCTACCCTTGGTTAATGTACACCATTCGGCCTTCAATCCAAAACTGTCCTTATGTACCATTTTTATTTTCGAGCACCATTTTACTTCCTACACTGTTTTTATTTTTACCATTAATTCCTTGACTGACTGTCTCTATTTTGCGACTCCCGCCGCCCGCCCGCGGTCCGCACGCTCTCTCGGCCGCGGGCGCGGTCCTGGCGGTGGCCTGCATGCCTCTTGTGCTCTCCTTTCACCTCTTCCGGCCCATCTGTCTCTGTCTAGCTTCCACTTCGCCCCGCCCCAGCAACCCCTGCGTCCCGTCCCCTTGCGGGCCCAACTCTCAGTGCCGCGTGGTGGGCGACTCGCCCGCCTGCTCGTGCCTGGCCAACTTCCTGGGCCGGCCGCCCAACTGCCGGCCCGAGTGCGTCACGAGCGCAGAGTGCCCCGCCAACCTGGCGTGCCAGGCCGAGCGCTGCGTGGACCCCTGCCCGGGGTCCTGCGGTCGCCTGGCGCTGTGCGCCGTGGTCAACCACAGCCCCGTGTGCACGTGCCCCTCGGGCTACGTGGGCGACGCCTTTGTCGCCTGCACGCCCGCACCGGTCACATGTAAGTCTCGCCGTCTCGCCGTCGTGGAGGAAGGGATCGCCGCTAACATTCAAGTTTTTCCTGTTGCAGGCAAAAGTGGTACTAATGTGGTGGTGGGATGTGTCGTTGTCAGTGTTGTCGCTGTTTCTCTCTCTCTTTATCCCGCAGGCCGCAGCGCAGCACCGTCACCGCCTCGCGGGCCTCTCCCCCTCGCTAACCCCGCGCGTGTCTCTTTGCAGCGACGGAGCGCCAGCCGCCGCCCAATCCCTGCGTGCCGTCGCCGTGCGGCCCCAACGCCGAGTGCCGCGAGCGCGGCGGCGCGGGCGCGTGCTTCTGCCTGCAGGGCTACCAGGGCAACCCGTACGACGGCCAGGGCTGCCGCCGCGAGTGTGAGTCCAGCTCGGACTGCGCGCAGGCCCTGGCCTGCATCGGCTTCAAGTGCGTGGACCCCTGTCCGGGGACGTGCGGCACGGCCGCCATCTGCACCGTCGCCAACCACGTGCCGGTCTGCTCGTGCCCTGAGGGCTTCACCGGGGACCCCTTCTTCTCCTGCAGAGCTGTGCCCATTGCTCGTGAGTTTACAATCCACGCTAAGAACCTTACCAAGTGTTTCCAGCACACGCAAGGTACAAACTGTTCAGTTTGTCATATGAATACATAGTTTGTAAATAACGAAGTATTTTCTTTGTAAACTCATTGCTTAGAATACTTTGTTGTGACAAGCTATTTTGTCAGGCCTGAAACAGTATGACTTGCCACTGGGTTTTTGCTTGCCTCAGGGTTGTCAATCGGATTGGATGTCGTGACTAATTGATTTCGCCTGTCCTTTGCAGCCGCCCGCGCCCCCTCGGACCCGTGCGTGCCGTCGCCGTGCGGCCCCAACAGCCAGTGCCGCGCCATCAACGACCAGGCCGTGTGCTCGTGCCTGCAGGGCTACATCGGCGCGCCGCCACAGTGCCGGCCCGAGTGCGTGGTGAGCTCCGAGTGCCCGCTGGACCGCGCCTGCATCAACCAGAAGTGCGCCGACCCCTGCCCCAACACGTGCGGCGTCCGCGCCCAGTGCACCGTCCGCAACCACAACCCCATCTGCGCCTGTCCGCCTGGTTTCACGGGAGACCCGTTCCTGCAGTGCTCGCCGCAACGTGAGTTTTTTTTTCCACGGGTTCAAATACCCTCTAGTATTTTTTATTTTTTTTTGGTTTACTGATTTGGACGTGTCTCTCCACAGCCGTCGCTCCGGTCGCTGCCCCGACCGAGCGTCCGCCATCATGTGTGCCATCCCCTTGTGGGCCCAACTCGCTGTGCCAACTAGTCGGCGGCGTGCCTGCCTGCTCGTGTCTCCCGGACCACATCGGCGCCCCGCCCAACTGCCGGCCGGAGTGCGTGCTGAGCGCGGACTGCCCCAGCCAGCAGGCGTGCGTGCGCCAGCGCTGCCGAGACCCCTGTCCCGGCTCGTGTGGCTCCAACGCCAACTGCCACGTCATCAACCACGTGCCCGTGTGCACCTGCAACGAGGGGCACACCGGCGACCCCTTCACCGCCTGCTCACCCATTCCGATCAGTAAGCTTGCCAGAAGGCCCTTTACTTGCAACGCATTTTTACTATGACGGCCTTACCTGCAGACCGATTCCGGAGGGTCCAACTGACGACGCAACTCATTGTCCCCGTCTGCTTGCAGCCACGCCAGCACCGGTCGCCAGCGACCCCTGCAACCCTTCGCCCTGCGGCCCCAACGCGGTGTGCCGCGACGGCGCCTGCTCGTGCCTGCCCGAGTACAGCGGCAACCCGTACGAGGCGTGCCGGCCCGAGTGCGTCGTGAACCCCGAATGCCCACGTGACCGCGCCTGCCTGCGCCAGAAGTGCCGCGACCCTTGTCCGGGGACGTGCGGCAGCAACGCGCGCTGTGACGTGGTCAACCACATCCCCGTCTGCTCCTGCCCCGAGGGCTACACCGGGGACCCGTTCTCCAACTGCCGCCTTGCCCCGCAACGTAAGTGCTCTAAGCGCAGCCGCTAAAGTCTTTACCCTGGTCCACATTTTTTTAACGGCGTGTTTGTCCCGCAGAACTGCCTCCAGCGCGTAGCGACCCCTGCCAGCCGTCGCCGTGCGGCCCCAACAGCCAGTGCCGCGCCGTGGACAACCACGCCGTGTGCTCGTGCCTGACGGGCTTCGTAGGCGCGCCGCCGCAGTGTCGGCCAGAGTGCGTCGTCAGCTCCGAGTGCGCGCAGACGCTGGCCTGCGTCAACCAGAAGTGTACAGACCCGTGCCTCGGCTCGTGCGGAATCAACGCGCGCTGCCAGGTCATCAACCACAACCCCATCTGCAGCTGCCGGGACGGACAGACCGGAGACCCGTTCCGCAGCTGCCAGGACCTGCCACGTAAGTAGCGACTCAACTTGCCGTGACCGAGCGAGGTGAGGTTAGGCCGCGGTACTGATTGGTTCTCTCACAGCGCCGCCGCCCGTCGTGATCCAAGACGTGCCCGTCAACCCGTGCGTGCCGTCGCCCTGCGGGCCCAACTCACAGTGCCAGCCCCGCGACGGCGCGCCCGTGTGCTCCTGCCTGGCCAACTACATCGGGGCGCCGCCCGCCTGCCGGCCAGAGTGCGTCATCAACCCAGACTGCCCCAGCACGCAGGCCTGCATCAACCAGCGCTGCCGCGACCCCTGCCCGGGCTCGTGCGGCACAAACGCCGAGTGCAACGTCGTCAGCCACACCGTGAGCTGCACCTGCGCGCCGGGCTTCACCGGCAATGCATTCGTGCAGTGCTTCCCGCAGCAACGTAAGTGTCTTTCAGTTTCGTAAGTGTCTTTCGGGCTGTACCGCTGTTCACGCGTGTACGCCGGGCTCGCCTACCATACACTTGGCAGGCGGAAGCAGTCTGAGACTTCGGGTTTCAACTCAAAGAGTCCTGAATTTTTCTGTCATCCACGTATAACATCGTCTCCTCTCCGCTCCGCAGAGGAAGTGATCAACCCGTGCGAGCCGTCACCGTGCGGCGCCAACGCCGAGTGCCGACAACGCAACGGCGCGGGCGCGTGCACGTGCATCGCCGACTACCAGGGCAACCCGTACGAGGGCTGCCGGCCCGAGTGCGTGCTGTCCGCCGACTGCCCCACGGACCGCGCGTGCGTCCGCAACAAGTGCCAGGATCCGTGTCCCGGCGTGTGCGGCGCGCAGGCGCAGTGCTCCGTCATCAACCACGTGCCGACGTGTACCTGCCTGCCGGGGCTCATCGGCGACCCGTTCCGATCCTGCCGCCAGCCGCCCCAGGCCGTGGAGCCCGTGGAGGTGGTGCAGCCGTGCACGCCCTCGCCGTGCGGACCCAACAGCCTTTGCCGCGAGGTGAACGACCAGGCCGTGTGCACGTGCATGCCCGAGTACACGGGCAGCCCGCCCAACTGCCGACCGGAGTGCGTCGTCAACGCTGAGTGCCCGCAGACCAGAGCCTGCTACCGATTCAAATGCACCGACCCCTGTCCTGGAACTTGCGGGACTGGAGCGCGCTGCCAGGTGGTGAACCACAACCCCATCTGCAGCTGCCCGCCAGGCCTGATCGGCGACCCGTTCGTGCGCTGCACGCAGCCGCCGCCGCCACCACCACCACCGCTGGCCGCCCCCGAGCCCGTGAATCCCTGCGTGCCGTCGCCCTGCGGACCCAACTCGCAGTGCCGCGACGTCGGCGGGGTGCCGTCCTGCTCCTGCCGGCCGGACTTCGTCGGCGCGCCGCCCAACTGCAGGCCCGAGTGCAGCGTCAACACGGACTGCGCGCCCACGCAGGCCTGCATCTCCAGCAAGTGCCGCGACCCTTGCCCCGGCTCGTGCGGCTTTAACGCCGAGTGCCGCGTGCAGAACCACATCCCCATCTGCACGTGCATGGCGTCGTTCACCGGCGACCCGTTCACGCAGTGCTCGCCCATCGTGATTCCCGCCACGCCGCCGCCAGCCACTGATCCTTGCAACCCGTCACCGTGCGGCCCCAACGCGCAGTGTCGTGACGGCGCCTGCTCCTGCCTACCGCTCTTCTTCGGTGACCCGTACTCGGGCTGTCGGCCGGAGTGCACCATGAACTCGGACTGCCCGCGGACGCGCGCCTGCGCCAACCAGCGCTGCAAGGACCCGTGCCCCGGGACCTGCGGCCAGGGCGCCGTGTGCGAGGTCATCAACCACATCCCGTCGTGCAGCTGCCCCACCGGAACGTCCGGCGACCCGTTCACGGCGTGCCGCGTGGTGCAGGCCGTGGAGGCCCCGGTGGACCCCTGCCAGCCGTCGCCCTGCGGCCCCAACAGCCTCTGCCGCGTCGCCAACGGCGTGGCCGTGTGCACCTGCCAGGCCAACTTCGTGGGCTCGCCGCCGTCGTGCCGCCCCGAGTGTGTCGTGTCCGCCGAGTGCCCGCTCACGCAGGCCTGCCTGGCCAACAAGTGCAAGGACCCCTGCCCCGGAACCTGCGGCCTCAACGCGCGCTGCCAGGTGGTGAACCACAACCCCATCTGTAGCTGTGCGCCGGGCAACACCGGAGACCCGTTCCGAGGATGCTTCCCGATACCAGGTGAGTGCTCAGACTGTACCCGCCTCTCCCTCGAGTAGTGCGTGTTGCTGACGCTGACCTGTGGCCTCCAGTGCAAGCCGCCCCGCCTGAACCTATCGACCCGTGCCGGCCATCACCGTGTGGCCCCAACGCCGAGTGCCAGGTCCGAGGCGGCAGCCCCGCCTGCTCCTGCCTCGTCAACTACATCGGGGCGCCGCCCAACTGCCGGCCCGAGTGTACCATCAACCCCGAGTGCGCGAGCCGCCTGGCCTGCATGAACCAGCGCTGCGGTGACCCGTGCCCGGGCTCGTGCGGCCCCAACGCGCGCTGCTCCGTCATCAACCACACGCCCGTGTGCAGCTGCGACGTGGGCTTCACTGGCGACCCGTTCAGCGGCTGCCAGCCGGTCAGAGGTAGGCCGCGACATCCACCCGCCAATCCGCCTTGGGGTGCCGGCCCCGGCCGTCCCGACCCCAGTCCCGACCGCCCCGGCCGGCACGGCTTGTTGCATGTCGCCCCGCAGTCAGAGAACCCCACCCCGTCATTGTGCATAGCATTAACACCCGTCATCACATTGCACGTAGCGTTGCATGCCCGACGCGGCCCCGCTGGGCCAGGGGCTGCGGGCCGCGGGGTGAGTCCGACGGCCCCGCCGCCCCCAGTCCGCCGGGACCCGTCCTCAGTGTCCATCCTTCACGAGTGTCCATTCATTGTTTTCATTTCATTCACATCCATTACTTCACTATCATTGTCATTTCATAACTCGGACGCAAGGCGTCTCATTTTTCGGACGGTGTGTTCCTACCGGATGGTGTTGTTCAGTTTCATGGTCGGATGAAGTATGTCGTGTGGCTGCGATATATCTTGATATGCGTGCAACTGTGATGTTAGTTGTAAGCCCCTAATTCGGAATTTGAAGGTAAAACATTTCGAGAAGTAGGAATGACTGGGTTGGTGGTTTGGTTGGTTGATGAATGGATGGGAGGGCCACAGTGTGGCTCGTTGTGAGTGTGGTTGTCCGTCAATACCTGCGACAGTAGACTGATACCATGATGAGCTTTTTAAACGATTTGCAATGCAGTGCAGTGCCTTTGTGACTTTGTTACGTGCAGTGTGATTCTCCCCACAGCAGCATCAGCAACGGTGAGTGCTAAACATCGAGATAATTTCCTCTGTTGGAATGTCATAATTCTTTTCTTTTATTTTTTTTGTCCTTAAATTCTTCTCTTTCCCTATCTGTTTTCTAAAACAAAATTACTTTTTTTCGTTTTCCTTTATCCATTTATTTTTCTCTTTCAAATTAATTGGTACCTGACTACCTTTTAATCCGGAGATACTTTCACTGTCGAGTTTCCCCAATCTCCAACTCAGGGAACTCATTTTATAGTTTATGCACTCTCGTCTAAACAGTGTGTAGGCTTTTCCTCTCTACTGACTCCTCTGTGTACAGCTACTTACCGACTAACTCGCTTGCTTCCGAGCTTGAGCCGCTCTCTCTAACTCACGTTGACCTCTGTGTTGTTTTCTCTGCCGCCGTGGGCTCTGTACTGCTCTGTGTGACCTGCTTCTCGTCTTCCAGCGGACCCAGTGCTCCAGGAGGCACTGAACCCGTGCGAGCCCTCGCCCTGCGGCGCGAACGCGGTGTGCCGCGTGCGCGGGGGCGCGGGCTCGTGCGCGTGCCTGCCTGAGTACCTCGGCAACCCGTACGAGGGCTGCCGGCCCGAGTGCGTCGTCAACTCGGACTGCGCGCCCAGTCTGGCGTGCGTGCGCAACAAGTGTCAGGACCCGTGCCCGGGCACGTGCGCGCCGAACGCCGACTGCCGCGTGCTCAACCACCTCCCGACTTGCACGTGTCGACCCGGCTATACGGGCGACCCCTTCTCTTTCTGCCGACCAGAACCTACTCCATGTAAGCTGTGGTTCTTTCTCGCCTTTTCTCTGCTCCCCGGAGGGGACCGCCACGTCGCTTTGGATTTCAGGTCTCCGCAGCCAGTAGATGGCAAGTGTGTTTAAGAGTCTGCAAAATCAATTTTTAAAAAAAAGATTTTTTAATGCATACTGAGAAAACAATTTACAAAATTTATTTGTTGTGCCTACCTGAATTCCAGAACGTGCGGTCCTCTCTGTGTTGTTTATTCTTGTTTGTATTTTCGTTTTCTCGTTTCCCCTCCCCTTGTTATGTGTCACTGTGTTTATTTTCCGTTTCCACTTCGCTGTATAAACTCCTTCCCTTTACGTTTTGGTTTCTACTTGTCGTTTTCCGTTTTTATGTTTTCCACTTCATTTCTAAATTTTCCTCTCCGCATGCCCCCCCTTGTTCTGCATGTTCCGCATGCCTGACTCGTTTTTTTCTCTTTCCTTCCTTCCTCTTCGCCACTCTCGTAGCAGTGGCCGTGCTAGAGCAGCCTGTAGACCCCTGCCGACCGTCGCCTTGTGGCCCCAACAGCCAGTGCAGGGAGGTTAACGGCCAGGCCGTGTGCTCGTGCCTGCCGACGTACACGGGCAGCCCGCCGGCCTGCAGGCCAGAGTGCGTGGCCAGCTCGGAGTGCGCGCAGGACAAGGCGTGCATCAACATGAAGTGCGTGAACCCGTGCCCAGGGCCGTGCGCGCCCAACGCGCGCTGCCACGTGCGCAACCACAGCCCCATATGCTCTTGCCCAGCGGGATACACGGGCGAGCCTTTCTCGAGGTGCTACCCGATCCCACCTCGTAAGTTTTCGCCTGTGTTCACTACGGCGTGAAATTTTAGTTTGAGACACCATGTCATCTTTTTTTAAAATGTTTTCAGCGCCACCGATTATAGAGGCAGAGCCGGTTCACGTGGACCCGTGCGTGCCGTCGCCGTGCGGCGCGAACGCCGAGTGCCGGCGCGTGGGAGACTCGCCGTCGTGCTCCTGCCGGCCCGGCTACTTCGGCTCGCCGCCCAACTGCCGGCCCGAGTGCACCATCAACCCCGAGTGCCCCAGCAACCTGGCCTGCATGCAGCTCAAGTGCCGCGACCCGTGTCCGGGCTCCTGCGGCGCCAACGCGCACTGCAGCGTCATCAACCACACGCCTATTTGCTCATGCTTGGAAGGGTACACTGGCGATCCATTTGTGAGCTGCCAGCTCAAACCGCCGGTGTTGCAAGAGCCCGTCGCGGTGGACCCCTGTAACCCATCGCCTTGCGGCTCCAACGCGCAGTGCAACAATGGAATTTGTACCTGTCTGCCGGAGTATCAGGGCGACCCTTACCGCGGCTGCAGGCCAGAGTGTATCATGAGCTCAGAGTGCGCCCACAACCAAGCCTGCATGAGATACAAATGCAGAGACCCCTGTCCAGGGACGTGCGGCCAGGGGGCGCTCTGCGAGGTGATCAACCACATCCCCACCTGCACCTGCCCGCCGGGCACCGAGGGAAGCCCCTTCATCTCCTGCAGGCCCGTTCAGCAAGAACCAGTCTACGTCAACCCGTGCCAGCCATCGCCGTGCGGCCCGAACAGCCAGTGCAGAAAGGTGAACGGCCAGGCGGTTTGTTCATGCGTTCCCGGGTTCATCGGCAGCCCTCCGGCCTGCAGGCCCGAGTGTGTGGTCAACGCGGAGTGCCCCTTGAACCAGGCCTGCAGCAACCAGAAGTGCAGGGACCCCTGTCCTGGAACGTGCGGTATCGGAGCCAGATGTAACGTGGTCAACCACAATCCCTTCTGTGTGTGTCCAGACGGGTACACAGGCGACCCATTCATACGCTGCTCGCCCCGACGTAAGAAAAAATGACCAATTACTAACATTTTTATTTAAATCCATATGATGGTTTCCTAATTTTTCTGTTTTATTCTGCAGCACCTGAACCACTTGCTGAACCAACTCAGCCGTGCCAGCCCTCGCCCTGTGGGCCCAACGCCGAGTGTCGCGTCGCTGGTGACCAGCCGTCATGTTCGTGTCACGCGGGCTTCCTCGGCTCCCCACCCAACTGCAGACCCGAATGCGTCACCAACTCGGAGTGCGCCTCGCACTTGGCCTGCATCAGGAACAAATGCAAGGACCCTTGCCCCGGAACATGTGGACAGAACGCCGAGTGCCGAGTGGTCAGCCATTCGGCCCGCTGTGTGTGCATTGTCGGATACACGGGTGATCCATTCGTGCAGTGCAACTTCGTCCAGCCCACCATCCAACAGGAGAATTTGAACCCGTGCCAGCCGTCACCCTGCGGAGCTAACGCCATCTGTCGCGAACAGAACGGAGCTGGGTCTTGCACCTGTCTGCCAGAGTACATCGGTAACCCTTACGAAGGCTGCCGGCCTGAGTGTACAATCAACGCTGACTGTCCCACAAACCGCGCTTGCATCAGGAATAAATGCCAAGACCCGTGCCCTGGAACGTGCGGACAGAACGCGGACTGCCAGGTGGTGAACCACCTGCCACAGTGCACCTGCTGGCCGGGATACACAGGAGATCCCTTCAGATTCTGCAACAACATTCCACCTCAGGCCGTAGAAGCTGATCCACCTCCGAGGAACCCTTGCCAGCCGTCACCCTGCGGCCCCAACAGCCAGTGCAGGGAGATCAACCAACAAGCAGTCTGCTCGTGCCTGCCGACTTACGTTGGTACGCCACCAGGCTGCAGGCCGGAGTGCACTGTCAGCTCAGAATGTCCACAGGACAAGGCTTGTCTCAACCAGAAGTGCGTCAACCCATGCCCAGGGCCCTGCGCTCCTAACGCGCAATGCTTCGTCAGAAATCACAGCCCTATCTGCAGCTGCAGTCAAGGATTCACTGGCGATCCATTTTCACGGTGCTTCCCTATTCCTCGTAAGTGAACATCCCTTATTTGCCTTTCCAAGAAAATAAAAGATATTCTCCTCGTAAAAAAACCCATTAACTAACCTTTTCTTTTTTCTTTATTTCCAGCTCCTCCACCGGTCCACTATGCCGAGCCCGTGTACGTGGACCCGTGCGTGCCGTCGCCGTGCGGCGCGAACGCCGAGTGCCGGCGCGTGGGAGACTCGCCGTCGTGCTCCTGCCGGCCCGGCTACTTCGGCTCGCCGCCCAACTGCCGGCCCGAGTGCACCATCAACCCCGAGTGCCCCAGCAACCTGGCCTGCATGCAGCTCAAGTGCCGCGACCCGTGTCCGGGCTCCTGCGGCGCCAACGCGCACTGCAGCGTCATCAACCACACGCCTATTTGCTCGTGCTTGGAAGGATACACTGGCGATCCATTTGTGAGCTGCCACCTCAAACCTCCAGTGTTGCAAGAGCCCGTCGCGGTGGACCCGTGCAACCCATCGCCTTGCGGCTCCAACGCGCAGTGCAACAACGGCATTTGTACCTGTCTGCCGGAGTATCAAGGTGACCCGTACCGCGGCTGCAGACCGGAGTGTGTAATGAGCTCCGAATGCGCGCGCAACCAGGCTTGTATGAGGAACAAATGCAAGGACCCCTGTCCAGGGACGTGCGGCCAGGGGGCGCTCTGCGAGGTGATCAACCACATCCCCACCTGCACCTGCCCGCCGGGTACCGAAGGAAGCCCCTTCATTTCATGCAGACCAGTCCAGCAAGAACCAGTCTACGTCAACCCGTGCCAGCCATCGCCGTGCGGCCCCAACAGCCAGTGCAGGGAGGTGAACGGCCAGGCTGTCTGCTCCTGCGTGCCGGGCTTTATCGGCTCGCCGCCTTCCTGTAGACCCGAGTGCGTCGTGAGCTCCGAATGCCCCCTGAGCGAGGCCTGCAACAATCAGAAGTGCAGAGATCCTTGTCCTGGGACTTGCGGCTTCGGGGCCAAGTGTACCGTCGTCAACCACGCCCCCATTTGTTCCTGCCCGCCACGTTACACCGGAGACCCGTTCTCTCGGTGCAGTCAAATCCGTAAGTTCACATCAACCTCAGATAATATTAGACTTATTTTTATATTTATTTCAAAAACTAAAAATAACCTTGATTTTTTCTTTTTGTTTTTCAGCGGATGACCCTATTCCGGTAGTGCAAAGCCAGCCGTGCCAGCCCTCACCGTGCGGGGCTTACGCCCAGTGTAGGGTGGCAGGGGACCAGCCTTCCTGCTCCTGCAACCCGGGGTACATTGGCGCCCCGCCCAACTGCCGCCCGGAGTGTGTCTCCAACTCCGAGTGTTCGCAGCACTTGGCCTGTATTAACCAGAAATGCAAGGACCCGTGCCCTGGAACCTGCGGTCAGAACGCCGAGTGCCGCGTGGTGAGCCACACAGCTCGGTGCGTGTGCGTCGTCGGCTATTCAGGCGACCCATTCGTGCAGTGCAGCGTGATCCAGGCCACACCAGTTCAGGAGTTCCTCAACCCGTGCCAGCCCTCGCCGTGTGGAGCGAACGCCGTCTGCCGCGAACAGAACCGAGCGGGTTCATGTACTTGCCTGCCAGAGTACATCGGCAACCCTTACGAAGGCTGCCGGCCGGAATGCACCATCAACGCCGACTGTCCGTCCAACCGCGCCTGCATCCGGAACAAGTGTCAAGACCCGTGTCCGGGAACGTGCGGCCAAAACGCAGACTGTCAGGTCATGAACCACCTGCCTCAATGTACCTGCCGGCCAGGATACACTGGAGATCCGTTCCGCTACTGCAACAACATTCCACCTCAGGCCGTTGAGGCCGATCCACCTCCAAGGAACCCGTGTCAGCCTTCACCGTGCGGCCCCAACAGCCAGTGCAGGGAGATCAACGGCCAGGCTGTGTGCTCGTGCCTGCCTACGTACATCGGGACGCCGCCGTCTTGTAGACCTGAGTGCACCGTCAGCTCCGAGTGCCCGCAGGACAAGGCGTGCCTCAATCAAAAGTGCGTCAACCCGTGTCCGGGACCTTGCGCGCCAAACGCCCAATGCTTCGTGCGGAACCACAGCCCGATCTGCTCCTGTCCTTCCGGGTTGACCGGGGATCCATTTTCTAGATGCTATCCGATTCCACGTAAGTTGTGCTCTTTGCAGTGTTCCATTAATCGTACCTATTTAATTAATAATTTTCTGGGCTAATTAATTGAATGTATTTTCCAGCTCCTCCACCGGTCCACTACGCCGAGCCTGTGTACGTGGACCCGTGCGTGCCGTCACCGTGCGGCGCGAACGCCGAGTGCCGGCGCGTGGGAGACTCGCCGTCGTGCTCCTGCCGGCCCGGCTACTTCGGCTCGCCGCCCAACTGCCGGCCCGAGTGCACCATCAATCCCGAGTGCCCCAGCAACCTGGCCTGCATGCAGCTCAAGTGCCGCGACCCGTGTCCGGGCTCCTGCGGCGCCAACGCGCACTGCAGCGTCATCAACCACACGCCTGTGTGCACCTGCCCCGACGGCTACACCGGTGACCCGTTCTCCAACTGCTTCCCCAAGCCGCCGGTTCTGCAAGAGCCTGTCGTGGTGGATCCGTGCAACCCATCGCCCTGCGGCTCCAACGCCCAGTGCAACAACGGCATTTGCACTTGCCTGCCCGAGTACCAGGGTGACCCTTACCGCGGCTGCAGGCCCGAGTGTATCGTGAGCTCGGAGTGTCCCATTAACAAGGCCTGCATGCGTCGCAAATGCGGTGACCCATGCCCAGGGACCTGCGGCCAGGGGGCGCTCTGTGAAGTCATCAACCACGTGCCAACCTGTACTTGTCCGCCTGGAACGGAGGGAAGCCCCTTTATATCGTGCCGTCCTGTCCAACAAGAGCCGGTCTACGTCAACCCTTGCCAGCCATCCCCCTGCGGCCCGAACAGCCAGTGCAGAGAGGTGAACGGCCAGGCGGTTTGTTCATGCGTGCCTGGCTTCATCGGCAGCCCTCCGGCCTGCAGACCCGAGTGTGTGGTCAACGCGGAGTGTCCTCTGAACCAGGCCTGCAGCAACCAGAAGTGCAGGGACCCCTGTCCAGGGACGTGCGGCATCGCCGCTAAATGCACGGTCGTCAATCACGCCCCTATCTGCTCGTGCCCGTCGAGGTATTCTGGCGACCCCTTCATACGCTGCCAGATAATTCGTAAGTGTCACTCTTGCATTTATTTTTGCTCTTGAATCGGTCTTATTTAATCTCATTTTATTAACAAACGGTCATTTCCTGCTTGCAGCGGATGACCCCATTGTCGTGCCTTCCCAGCCCTGCCAGCCTTCCCCCTGTGGTCCCAACGCGGAGTGCCGCGTTGCCGGCGACCAGCCCTCGTGTTCGTGTCACGCAGGCTTCATCGGCGCGCCGCCCAACTGCAGGCCGGAATGCGTGTCCAACTCGGAATGCGCGTCACACTTGGCCTGCATAAGGAACAAGTGCAAAGACCCATGCCCTGGGACGTGCGGCCAGAACGCCGAGTGCCGCGTTGTCAGTCATTCCGCTCGCTGCCTTTGCATTGTGGGCTACACTGGAGATCCATTCACACAGTGTACCCTGGTCCAGGCTGCCCCGGTGCAAGAGATTCTTAATCCGTGCCAGCCATCGCCCTGCGGAGCGAACGCCGTCTGCCGCGAACAGAACGGAGCAGGATCGTGTACTTGTCTTCCGGAGTACATTGGCAACCCCTACGAAGGCTGCCGGCCGGAATGCACTATTAACGCCGACTGCCCCTCAAATCGCGCTTGCATCAGGAATAAATGCCAAGACCCGTGCCCTGGAACGTGTGGACAAAACGCGGACTGCCAGGTAGTGAACCACCTGCCGCAGTGTACCTGCCGGCCGGGGTACACAGGAGATCCCTTCAGATTCTGCAACAACATACCACCTCAGGCTGTAGAGGCTGATCTACCGCCAAGAAACCCCTGCCAGCCATCGCCTTGCGGCCCCAACAGCCAGTGCAGGGAGATCAACGGCCAGGCCGTGTGTTCATGCCTTCCCACCTACATCGGTTCCCCACCTGGATGCCGACCGGAATGCACCGTTAGCTCCGAATGTCCCCAAGACAAGGCCTGCATCAACCAAAAGTGCGAAAATCCTTGTCCACGTCCGTGCGCTTCAAACGCCAGATGCGATGTTCGAAATCACAGCCCTATCTGCTCCTGCCCTGCCGGCTTCACCGGTGACGCATTCCTTACTTGCGTTCCTATTCCACGTAAGTTTCTTAATTTTTAACGACAATATAACGGGTAACTAGTACGAATCATAAATTCTTGTATCTTTTCCAGCTCCTCCACCGGTCCACTACGCCGAGCCCGTGTACGTGGACCCATGCGTGCCCTCACCGTGCGGCGCGAACGCCGAGTGCCGGCGCGTGGGAGACTCGCCGTCGTGCTCCTGCCGGCCCGGCTACTTCGGCTCGCCGCCCAACTGCCGGCCCGAGTGCACCATCAATCCCGAGTGCCCCAGCAACCTGGCCTGCATGCAGCTCAAGTGCCGCGACCCGTGTCCGGGCTCCTGCGGCGCCAACGCGCATTGCAGCGTCATTAACCACACGCCCGTGTGCACCTGCCCCGATGGCTACACCGGCGACCCGTTCTCCAACTGCTTCCCCAAGCCGCCGGTGTTGCAAGAGCCTGTCGTGGTGGATCCGTGCAACCCATCACCCTGCGGCTCCAACGCTCAGTGCAACAACGGCATTTGCACTTGCCTGCCGGAGTACCAGGGTGACCCTTACCGCGGCTGTAGGCCCGAGTGTATCGTGAGCTCGGAGTGTCCTACTAACAGGGCCTGTATGCGTCGCAAGTGTGGTGACCCATGCCCAGGGACCTGCGGCCAGGGCGCTCTCTGCCAAGTTTTGAACCACATCCCCACCTGTACCTGCCCTCCGGGAACCGAAGGAAGCCCCTTTATTTCATGCAGACCCGTGCTTCAAGAGCCGGTTTATGCCAACCCCTGCCAGCCGTCGCCTTGTGGTCCTAACAGTCAGTGTAGGGAAATCAACGGACAAGGCGTTTGTTCGTGCGTGCCTGGTTTCATTGGCTCGCCACCTTCATGCCGGCCCGAGTGCGTCGTAAGCTCAGAATGCCCCCTGAGCGAGGCGTGCTTCAGCCAGAAGTGCAGGGATCCTTGCCCTGGTACATGCGGCATCGGTGCTCGTTGCAACGTCGTTAACCACAACCCGATCTGCTCTTGTCCCCGAGATACAGTGGGGATCCGTTTATTCGCTGTCAACCCATACGTAAGTACTTTTAAATAATTGCGTTGCCATTATGTTTTGAATCGGTCTTTTTTAGTTCTCGATTTTACTAAAATGTTTTTGTTTTATTTTCTGTAGAGGAGGACCAGCCAGTAGCAGTACCTTCCCAGCCCTGCCAGCCTTCCCCCTGTGGTCCCAACGCGGAGTGCCGCGTTGCCGGCGACCAGCCCTCGTGTTCGTGTCACGCAGGCTTCATCGGCGCGCCGCCCAACTGCAGGCCGGAATGCGTGTCCAACTCGGAATGCGCGTCACACTTGGCCTGCATAAGGAACAAGTGCAAAGACCCCTGCCCTGGGACGTGCGGCCAGAACGCCGAGTGCCGCGTTGTCAGTCATTCCGCTCGCTGCCTTTGCATTGTGGGCTACACTGGAGATCCATTCACACAGTGTACCCTGGTCCAGGCTGCCCCGGTGCAAGAGATTCTTAATCCGTGCCAGCCATCGCCCTGCGGAGCGAACGCCGTCTGCCGCGAACAGAACGGAGCAGGATCGTGTACTTGTCTTCCGGAGTACATTGGCAACCCCTACGAAGGCTGCCGGCCGGAATGCACTATTAACGCCGACTGCCCCTCAAATCGCGCTTGCATCAGGAATAAATGCCAAGACCCGTGCCCTGGAACGTGTGGACAAAACGCGGACTGCCAGGTAGTGAACCACCTGCCGCAGTGTACCTGCTGGCCGGGGTACACAGGAGATCCCTTCAGATTCTGCAACAACATACCACCTCAGGCTGTAGAGGCTGATCCACCGCCAAGAAACCCCTGCCAGCCATCGCCTTGCGGCCCCAACAGCCAGTGCAGGGAGATCAACGGCCAGGCCGTGTGTTCATGCCTTCCCACCTACATCGGTTCCCCACCTGGATGCCGACCGGAATGCACCGTTAGCTCCGAATGTCCCCAAGACAAGGCCTGCATCAACCAAAAGTGCGAAAATCCTTGTCCACGTCCGTGCGCTTCAAACGCCAGATGCGATGTTCGAAATCACAGCCCTATCTGCTCCTGCCCTGCCGGCTTCACCGGTGACGCATTCCTTACTTGCGTTCCTATTCCACGTAAGTTTCTTAATTTTTAACGACAATATAACGGGTGACTAGTACGAATCATAAATTCTTGTATCTTTTCCAGCTCCTCCACCGGTCCACTACGCCGAGCCCGTGTACGTGGACCCATGCGTGCCGTCACCGTGCGGCGCGAACGCCGAGTGCCGGCGCGTGGGAGACTCGCCGTCGTGCTCCTGCCGGCCCGGCTACTTCGGCTCGCCACCCAACTGCCGGCCCGAGTGCACCATCAATCCCGAGTGCCCCAGCAACCTGGCCTGCATGCAGCTCAAGTGCCGCGACCCGTGTCCGGGCTCCTGCGGCGCCAACGCGCATTGCAGCGTCATTAACCACACGCCCGTGTGCACCTGCCCCGATGGCTACACCGGCGACCCGTTCTCCAACTGCTTCCCCAAGCCGCCGGTGTTGCAAGAGCCTGTCGTGGTGGATCCGTGCAACCCATCGCCCTGCGGCTCCAACGCTCAGTGCAACAACGGCATTTGCACTTGCCTGCCGGAGTACCAGGGTGACCCTTACCGCGGCTGTAGGCCCGAGTGTATCGTGAGCTCGGAGTGTCCTACTAACAGGGCCTGTATGCGTCGCAAGTGTGGTGACCCATGCCCAGGAACCTGCGGCCAGGGCGCTCTCTGCCAAGTTTTGAACCACATCCCCACCTGTACCTGCCCTCCGGGAACCGAAGGAAGCCCCTTTATTTCATGCAGACCCGTGCTTCAAGAGCCGGTTTATGCCAACCCCTGCCAGCCGTCGCCTTGTGGTCCTAACAGTCAGTGTAGGGAAATCAACGGACAAGGCGTTTGTTCGTGCGTGCCTGGTTTCATTGGCTCGCCACCTTCATGCCGGCCCGAGTGCGTCGTAAGCTCAGAATGCCCCCTGAGCGAGGCGTGCTTCAGCCAGAAGTGCAGGGATCCTTGCCCTGGTACATGCGGCATCGGTGCTCGTTGCAACGTCGTTAACCACAACCCGATCTGCTCTTGTCCCCCGAGATACAGTGGGGATCCGTTTATTCGCTGTCAACCCATACGTAAGTACTTTTAAATAATTGCGTTGCCATTATGTTTTGAACCTGTCTTTTTGGGGAGTAGTTCTCGATTTTACTAAAATGTTTTTGTTTTATTTTCTGTAGAGGAGGACCAGCCAGTAGCAGTACCTTCCCAGCCCTGCCAGCCTTCCCCCTGTGGTCCCAACGCGGAGTGCCGCGTTGCCGGCGACCAGCCCTCGTGTTCGTGTCACGCAGGCTTCATCGGCGCGCCGCCCAACTGCAGGCCGGAATGCGTGTCCAACTCGGAATGCGCGTCACACTTGGCCTGCATAAGGAACAAGTGCAAAGACCCCTGCCCTGGGACGTGCGGCCAGAACGCCGAGTGCCGCGTCGTCAGCCACTCAGCCCGCTGCATCTGTGTCGTTGGCTTTACCGGAGATCCGTTCGTCCAGTGTAACCCGATTCGAGAAATTCCCGTTGTAGAAAATATCAACCCATGTCAGCCGTCACCATGTGGAGCGAACGCCATCTGCCGTGAACAGAATAAGGCAGGATCCTGTACTTGTTTACCCGAGTACATTGGAAATCCCTACGAAGGGTGTCGGCCTGAGTGTACAATCAACGCCGACTGTCCCTCAAATCGCGCCTGCATCAGGAATAAATGCCAAGACCCGTGCCCTGGAACGTGCGGTCAGAACGCGGACTGCCAGGTGGTAAACCACCTGCCGCAGTGCACCTGCTGGCCGGGATACACTGGAGATCCGTTCAGATTCTGCAACAACATTCCACCTCAGGCTGTTGAGGCTGATCCACCGCCAAGAAACCCTTGCCAGCCATCGCCTTGCGGCCCTAACAGCCAATGCAGGGAGGTCAACGGCCAGGCCGTGTGTTCATGCCTGCCTACCTACATCGGAAGCCCACCTGGTTGCAGACCTGAGTGTACAATCAGCTCTGAGTGCCCCCAGGACAAGGCCTGCGTTAATCAAAAGTGTATTAACCCTTGCCCTGGCCCGTGCGCACAAAACGCAAGATGCGACGTGCGAAATCACAGTCCCATCTGTTCATGTCAAAATGGCTTTATCGGCGATCCTTTCAGTCGCTGTTACAGCCCACCACGTGAGTGTTTTTTAAAATATATATTTTTCACAGCTCTACAGTTACTTTGTCACAGTAATTCACAAAAAATTCAAATGGGCTTTTTTATGTTGTAGCGCCTCAAGCTGACCCACCAAGACCACCGCAATACATCGACCCGTGCGTGCCGTCGCCGTGCGGCGCAAACGCCGAGTGCCGGCGCGTGGGAGACTCGCCGTCGTGCTCCTGCCGGCCCGGCTACTTCGGCTCGCCGCCCAACTGCCGGCCCGAGTGCACCATTAACCCCGAGTGCCCCAGCAACCTGGCCTGCATGCAGCTCAAGTGCCGCGACCCGTGTCCGGGCTCCTGCGGCGCCAACGCGCACTGCAGCGTCATCAACCACACGCCCGTGTGCACCTGCCCCGACGGCTACACCGGCGACCCGTTCTCCAACTGCTTCCCCAAGCCGCCCCAGGTAGTGCAGCAGCTTGAGTCGGATCCCTGCAACCCATCGCCCTGCGGACCCAACGCCCAATGCAACAACGGCATTTGCACCTGCCTGCCCGAGTACCAGGGCGACCCTTACCGCGGCTGCAGACCAGAGTGCGTTCTTAGCTCGGATTGTTCCCGTGACAAGGCCTGCATGAGAAACAAGTGCAAGGACCCCTGTCCAGGAACGTGCGGCCAGGGAGCACTCTGTGAGGTGATCAATCACATCCCCACCTGCACCTGCCCGCCGGGAACAGAAGGAAGTCCGTTCATATCGTGCCGGCCCGTCCTACAAGAGCCAGTCTACGTGAATCCTTGCGTCCCCTCGCCGTGCGGCCCCAACAGCATCTGCCGGGAAATCAACGGCCAGGGCGTGTGCTCGTGCGTCCAGGGCTTTATCGGCTCGCCGCCAGCCTGCCGGCCCGAGTGCGTCGTGTCGGCCGAGTGTCCGCTGACTCAAGCTTGCGTCAGTCAGAAGTGCCGCGACCCGTGTCCGGGTACCTGTGGCATCGCCGCTCGCTGCAACGTGGTCAACCACAACCCAATCTGCTCGTGCCCGCCGCGATACAGCGGCGATCCGTTCGTGCGCTGTCAGCCCATCCGTAAGTAAACTTTCAGACTATTTTTAAGACTTTTTTTCTTTTTAGTTCTTTTTTTGTTAGTGACATATGTCCCATTTCAGAAGACGACCCGCTGCCGGTGCTTTCCCAGCCGTGCCAGCCGTCCCCCTGTGGACCCAACGCCGAGTGCCGCGTCGCCGGAGACCAGCCGTCCTGTTCCTGTCACGCAGGCTACGTCGGCGCGCCACCCAACTGCCGCCCAGAATGTGTGTCCAACTCGGACTGCGCCTCTCACCTGGCCTGCATCAGAAATAAATGCACCGACCCATGCCCTGGGACCTGCGGCCAGAACGCCGAGTGCCGAGTCGTCAGCCACTCGGCCCGCTGTATCTGCGTCGTTGGCTACACCGGTGATCCGTTCGTCCAGTGCAATCCGATCAGAGAAATTCCCGTCGTGGAACACATCAACCCGTGCCAGCCATCGCCGTGTGGAGCAAATGCCATCTGCCGGGAACAGAATGGAGCGGGATCCTGTACTTGCTTGCCAGAGTACATTGGAAACCCGTACGAAGGCTGCCGGCCTGAGTGTACTATCAACGCAGACTGCCCGTCCAACAGGGCTTGTATTAGGAATCGTTGTCAAGACCCATGCCCTGGAACGTGTGGACAGAACGCGGACTGCCAGGTGGTGAACCACCTGCCACAGTGTACCTGCTGGCCGGGCTATACCGGGGATCCGTTCAGGTTCTGCAACAACATTCCACCTCAACCTGTGGAGGCAGATCCACTGCCAAGGAACCCTTGTCATCCATCGCCTTGTGGTCCAAACAGCCAGTGCAGAGAGATAAACGAACAGGCGGTCTGCTCCTGCCTTCCTACCTACATTGGCAGCCCACCAGCATGCCGACCTGAATGCACAGTCAGCTCGGAGTGTCCGCAAGACAAGGCCTGCCTCAACCAGAAGTGCGTCAACCCGTGCCCAGGTCCTTGTGCTCAGAACGCCAGATGCTACGTCCGAAACCACAGCCCTATCTGCTCTTGTCCTGACGGCTATACTGGAGATCCGTTCTCAAGATGTGTCCCGATACCTCGTTAGTAAACTGCAACCTAAAACGCCTTTTGGCGTGTCTTTATTTATCAAATTGTTTTGTTTATCTTACCTACTTTTTTTTCCCTTTCCAGCTCCAGTGCCAGTGTACAACCAGCCTCCCGTGTACGTGGACCCGTGCGTGCCGTCGCCGTGCGGCGCGAACGCCGAGTGCCGGCGCGTGGGAGACTCGCCGTCGTGCTCCTGCCGGACCGGCTACTTCGGCTCGCCGCCCAACTGCCGGCCCGAGTGCACCATCAACCCCGAGTGCCCCAGCAACCTGGCCTGCATGCAGCTCAAGTGCCGCGACCCGTGTCCGGGCTCCTGCGGCGCCAATGCGCACTGCAGCGTCATCAACCACACGCCTATTTGCTCGTGCTTGGAAGGGTACACTGGCGATCCGTTTGTGAGCTGCCAGCTCAAACCGCCAGTGTTGCAAGAGCCCGTCGCGGTAGACCCGTGCAACCCATCGCCTTGCGGCTCTAATGCGCAGTGCAATAACGGAATTTGTACCTGTCTGCCGGAGTATCAGGGCGACCCTTACCGCGGCTGCAGGCCCGAATGTATAGTAAGCTCGGAGTGCCCTACCAACAAGGCCTGCATGCGTCGCAAGTGCAGCGACCCCTGTCCAGGAACCTGCGGCCAAGGCGCCCTTTGTGAAGTCATTAACCACGTGCCGATGTGCTCCTGTCCGCCCGGAACGGAGGGAAGCCCCTTCATATCCTGCAGACCCGTGCAACAAGAGCCAGTCTCCGTCAACCCCTGCATCCCCTCCCCCTGCGGCCCCAACAGCATCTGCCGCGAAGTGAACGGCCAGGGCGTGTGCTCGTGCGTGCGAGGTTACATCGGCGCCCCGCCGACCTGCCGCCCAGAGTGCGTCGTGTCGGCCGAGTGCCCACTCAACCAGGCCTGCAGCAACCAGAAGTGTGTCGACCCCTGTCCCGGGACGTGTGGCATTGGCGCTCGCTGCAATGTAGTCAACCACAACCCGATCTGCTCATGCCCACCGCAGTACAGTGGTGATCCGTTTGTGCGTTGCTCACCAATCGGTAAGCTTCATATATTTATAAAAAAAATATATATATAATTTTTGGGTTTTTTTGGGATTGGGTTGTGTAATTGTAATTGTTGGTGTACTTCTAGTGCACGATCCGCTCCCCACGCCGCCACAGCCGTGCCGGCCATCACCCTGCGGCCCCAACGCCGAGTGCAGGGTGGTGGTGGACCAGCCGTCGTGCTCGTGCCTTGCCGGCTTCGTTGGCGCACCGCCGCAGTGTCGCCCGGAGTGCGTTTCCAACTCTGAGTGCGCCCCGCACCTGGCCTGCATCAACCAGAAGTGCCGCGACCCCTGCCCCGGCACCTGCGGCCAGAACGCCGATTGCCGCGTGGTCAGCCACACGCCGCGCTGCGTGTGCGTGGCCGGCTACACGGGCGACCCGTTCGTCCAGTGTCTGGTCGTGCAATGTAAGACTTGGTCACATCCCACGTAGCACTGCATTGCACTCGATTAATCGGCTTGAGTGTCAGTCTCCCCGTTGCAGGTCGTAATCTTAAGTTTGTAGTGGAGGTATTGACGACAACGTAGAGTTGACAGTTGTGTAACCCAACCAACCTGTGCTTGAGGCGTGTTGCTTCTGATGAGGTTTTTTGTCAGTTTTGTCTGTCAAGTGTTCCACCGTTGGTTGTTCGACTTGGCCGCCGGCCGGGCAGGGCTTAACCATTGTGCATGCTGTCATCCACGCCCTGACCCGCGCTGGCGGCCGAGTGCGGACAGCCCTCGGTGGCGCTGTGAAGTGTGTGTGCGAGCTGACGCGCTGTCACTCTTGCTCGTGAAATATCCTATGGGCCATTCGGTCTCGGTAAAATTTCACCGGCAGGATGTGAAAAGCGGCATCGTCAGGTTTAACTAACAGTAGCAGAAGCAAAGACTAACGCTTGGCAGGGATTTGCGTCGTCATCGGTGCGCGTTAGTCGAACAAAGTGTCGGTTTCAGCCTAACTCTGTGAAGACACTAACCTAGAACTCTTTGCGGTAAGTAGCCACGCGGAGCGTTGCGCCCCACGGAGACTCGGTTCGCTTACTCGGCCGATCTCCGCTCCAAGGCGCTGAAATAAAGGTCCTATTGCAGCGGTCCCCGTGGAAGAACGACCGACGCCGTGCCAGCCGTCGCCTTGCGGAGCAAACGCTGTCTGCCGAGAGCAAAACGGAGCAGGCTCATGTACCTGTCTGCCGGAGTACGTGGGCAACCCGTACGAAGGCTGCAGGCCAGAGTGCGTCGTCAACTCGGACTGTCCTTCAAACAAGGCTTGCATTCGCAACAAGTGCATGGACCCGTGTCCGGGGACGTGTGGACAGAACGCAGACTGCCAGGTGGTGAACCACCTGCCGCAGTGCACCTGCAGGCCCGGTTACACCGGAGACCCATTCAGGTTCTGCAATGTGATCCCAGTGGAGCAGCGTAAGGATTTTCTCCTTTTCTCTGAAATTAAGTTATTTTCTGCAAGTGCGTAACAAACGTTTTTGAACTAATTTTGCAGCCCAAGTTCAAGAAGCGCCCGTTAACCCGTGCTACCCCTCGCCGTGCGGCCCCAACAGCCAATGCCGCGAGGTGAACGAGCAGGCCGTGTGCTCCTGCCTGCCGAGCTACATCGGCTCGCCGCCCGCCTGCCGGCCCGAGTGCACCACCAGCTCGGAGTGCGCCCAGAACAGGGCCTGCATCAACCAGAAATGCGCGGACCCTTGTCCAGGAACGTGTGGCCAGAACGCTCGCTGCAACGTGGTGAACCACAGCCCCATCTGCAGCTGCCCACCGGGACAGACTGGGGATCCATTCTCCCGCTGCTTCCCTTTACCACGTAAGCTGTGATCTATGCTCAACATGTAATCATGTCATCATTTTCTGCTATTTATGACCGGTTTAATGGTGATTCCAGCCCCGCTACCGCCACAAGAGTCTCCACCACCGTACCGCAACCCTTGCGTGCCTTCACCGTGCGGTCCCAACTCACAGTGCCGCGACGCAAACGGCAGTCCTTCGTGTTCCTGCCTACCAAACTACTTCGGAGCGCCTCCCAACTGCCGGCCCGAGTGCACCATCAATCCCGAGTGCCCCAGCAACCTGGCTTGCATGAGGGAGAAATGCCGCGACCCGTGCCCGGGCTCCTGCGGCGCCAACGCGCACTGCAGCGTCATCAACCACACGCCCGTGTGCACCTGCCCCGACGGCTACACCGGCGACCCCTTCTCCAACTGCTTCCCCAAGCCGCCTCCTCCGCCAGAGCCGGTCGCCAGTGACCCCTGCAACCCGTCGCCATGTGGGCCCAACGCGCAGTGTCGCGATGGCGTGTGTACCTGCCTGCCGGAGTACCAGGGTGACCCGTACCGCGGCTGCAGGCCCGAGTGCGTGCTTAGCTCGGACTGTCCTCGCGACAAGGCCTGCATGAGGAACAAGTGCAAGGACCCCTGCCCCGGCACCTGTGGCTCCAATGCCATCTGCGCCGTGGTGAACCACGTGCCACACTGCAGCTGTCCGGAAGGCACCGCCGGCAACGCCTTCATAGAGTGCAGGCCCATCCCGCAGCCTGTGGTGACCAACCCCTGCTACCCGTCGCCCTGCGGCCCCAACAGCCAGTGCAGGGAGATAAACAGCCAGGCCGTCTGCTCCTGCGTCCCGGGCTACATCGGCTCACCACCGTCCTGTAGGCCAGAGTGCGTTGTCAACTCCGAGTGCCCTCAGAACGAGGCTTGTACGAACCAGAAGTGCCGCGACCCATGTCCAGGCACCTGTGGTATCGGCGCCAGATGTTCGGTCGTGAACCACAACCCCATCTGCAGCTGTCCTCCACGCTACACCGGAGACCCCTTCATACGCTGTCAGCCGATACGTGAGTACTCTCGCACTTTAGTCCTGTTAAAACCTTTTTTTTCTGTTTTAGCCCTTTTAACCATCTTTTTTTCGTTGGCGGTTGCAGTAGAGGAGCCCGTGTACGTCCCGCCCTCGAACCCCTGCCAGCCGTCACCGTGCGGCCCCAACGCCGAATGCAGGGTGGTGGGCGAGTCCCCGTCCTGCTCCTGCCGCGCGGGCTACGTTGGTGCGCCACCCAACTGCCGACCGGAGTGCGTCACCAACAGCGAGTGCGCGCAGCACCTGGCGTGCGTCAACCAGAAGTGCAAGGACCCCTGTCCGGGAACGTGCGGCGCCAACGCCAACTGCCGCGTCGTCAGCCACGCGCCCAACTGCTATTGCCTGCCGGGCTACGTCGGCGACCCGTTCACCGCGTGCAGCTTGCCACAGCAAGGTACTTGTCTTGAATCCTAAATGGATGTCTCTTAATTGTTTCGAAAATTAATGCGGATTGTAAAAATGTGGAATTGTTATTTACAGCTCCAGTTGAGTTTATCAACCCGTGCCAGCCATCACCATGTGGAGCGAACGCCATCTGCCGTGAGCAGAATGGAGCAGGATCCTGTACTTGTCTACCCGAGTACATCGGCAACCCTTACGAAGGCTGCCGACCAGAGTGTACCATTAACTCGGACTGTCCATCAAACAAGGCCTGCATCAGGAACAAGTGTCAAGACCCGTGTCCAGGAACGTGTGGTCAGAACGCGGACTGCCAGGTGGTGAACCACTTGCCGCAGTGTACCTGCTGGCCAGGATACACTGGAGATCCGTTCAGATTCTGCAACAACATTCCACCTCAGGCTGTAGAGGCTGATCCACCGCCAAGGAACCCTTGCCAGCCGTCGCCCTGTGGCCCCAACAGCCAGTGCAGGGAGATCAACGGCCAGGCCGTATGCTCGTGTCTGCCCACCTACATCGGCAGCCCGCCAGGATGCAGGCCGGAGTGCACAGTGTCATCCGAGTGTCCCCAGAACAAGGCCTGCGTCAACCAGAAGTGCGTGGACCCGTGTCCTGGAACGTGCGGCCAGAACGCTCGCTGCAATGTGGTCAACCATAGCCCTATCTGCAGCTGCATTCAGGGCTACACTGGTGATCCGTTCTCTCGATGCTTCCCGATTCCAGGTAATTTATTCAACAATTTTTTTTTTCTGCCTCAGTTATTTTAAAAGTGACAGCGCATATTTATACAAAACATTTTACAACAGCTCCTCCACCGCCGCCACTGCAAGAACCAGTGTACGTGGACCCGTGCGTGCCGTCCCCCTGTGGCCCCAATGCCGAATGCCGCAGGGTGGGCGACAGTCCATCTTGCTCTTGCCGCCCAGGATACATCGGCTCGCCGCCCAGCTGCCGACCGGAGTGCGTCATCAACCCCGAGTGCCCCAGCAACCTAGCCTGCATGAGGGAGAAGTGCCGCGACCCTTGCCCGGGTTCGTGTGGCGCCAACGCGCACTGCAGCGTCATCAACCACACGCCCGTGTGCACCTGCCCCGACGGCTACACCGGCGACCCCTTCTCCAACTGCTTCCCCAAGCCGCCTCCTCCGCCAGAGCCAGTCGCCAGCGACCCTTGCAACCCGTCGCCATGTGGGCCCAACGCGCAGTGTCGCGATGGCGTGTGTACCTGCCTGCCGGAGTACCAGGGTGACCCGTACCGCGGCTGCAGGCCTGAGTGCGTGCTTAGCTCGGACTGTCCTCGCGACAAGGCCTGCATGAGGAACAAGTGCAAGGACCCCTGCCCCGGCACCTGTGGCTCCAACGCCATCTGCGCCGTGGTGAACCACGTGCCGCACTGCAGCTGTCCCGAAGGCACCGCCGGCAACGCCTTCATCGAGTGCAGGCCCATCCCGCAGCCTGTGGTGACCAACCCCTGCTACCCGTCGCCCTGTGGCCCCAACAGCCAGTGCAGGGAGGTCAACGGCCAGGCCGTCTGCTCCTGCGTCCCGGGCTACATCGGCTCGCCGCCGTCTTGTAGGCCGGAGTGCGTTGTCAGCTCGGAGTGTCCGCTCAATCAGGCCTGCCTCAACCAGAAATGCCGTGACCCGTGTCCGGGCACCTGCGGTATCGGCGCCACATGCTCGGTCGTGAACCATAATCCCATCTGCAGCTGTCCTCCACGCTTCACCGGAGACCCCTTCGTGCGCTGCCAACCGATCGGTAAGGCTTTTGCCATCCTCACATACATCTTTGCTAGGGTCCCTTGCCGAGTTTACAATTTATTTTTTTTATTACAGTTGTGGCGTTTGACCTGCCCGAGCCGGTGCGGCCCTGCCAGCCCTCGCCGTGCGGCTCCAACGCGGAGTGCCGCGCTGTGGGCGACTCCCCGTCCTGCTCGTGCATGCCCGGCATGATCGGCGCGCCGCCCAACTGCCGACCGGAGTGCGTCTCCAACTCGGAGTGCGCCTTCCACCTGGCCTGCATCAACCAGAAGTGCAAGGACCCCTGCCCTGGCACCTGCGCGCCCAACGCCGAGTGCCGCGTGGTGAGCCACGCCCCGAATTGCATCTGCCCCGTCGGCTTCAACGGCGACCCGTTCGTCCAGTGCAACCCCGTGCAGCAGCCCGCCGTCTACGACTACGTCAACCCGTGTCAGCCATCGCCGTGCGGAGCTAACGCCGTGTGCCGCGAACAGAACGGAGCAGGGTCGTGCACCTGTCTCCCAGAGTACATCGGCAACCCGTACGAAGGCTGCCGGCCGGAATGTGTCATCAATTCGGACTGTCCTTCCAACAAGGCCTGCATAAGGAACAAGTGCATGGACCCGTGTCCGGGAACGTGTGGTCAGAACGCAGACTGCCAGGTGGTAAACCACCTGCCGCAGTGTACCTGCTGGCTGGGCTACACTGGGGATCCGTTCCGGTTCTGTAACCACATTCCACCCCAAGCCGTGGAAGCTGAACCGCCTCCAAGGAACCCGTGTCAGCCTTCGCCGTGCGGACCCAACAGCCAGTGCAGGGAGATCAACGGGCAGGCCGTGTGCTCGTGCCTGCCGACATTCATCGGCAGCCCGCCTGCTTGCCGCCCCGAATGCACCGTGAGCTCGGAGTGTCCGTTCGACAAGGCCTGCGTCAACCAGAAGTGCATCAACCCGTGTCCCGGCCACTGCGCCGCCAACGCCCGCTGCGACGTGAGGAACCACAGCCCCATCTGCAGCTGCATCGCGGGCTACACCGGCGATCCGTTCAGCCGCTGCTTCCCCACCCCGCCGCCTCCACCGCCGCCTGCAGATGTCCCGGTGTACGTCAACCCGTGCGTGCCGTCGCCCTGCGGCCCACACGCCGTCTGCCAGGCCATCGGTGACAGACCGTCGTGCTCTTGCCTCCCGACCTACATCGGCTCACCGCCCAGCTGCCGGCCCGAGTGCACCATCAACCCGGAGTGCCCCAGCAACCTGGCCTGCATGAGGGAGAAGTGCCGCGACCCGTGCCCGGGCTCCTGCGGTGCCAACGCGCACTGCAGCGTCATCAACCACACGCCCGTGTGCACCTGCCCCGACGGCTACACCGGCGACCCCTTCTCCAACTGCTACCCTAAGCCGCCTCCTCCGCGAGAGCCAGTCGCCAGCGACCCCTGCAACCCATCGCCATGTGGGCCCAACGCACAGTGTAACAACGGCGTGTGTACCTGCCTGCCGGAGTACCAGGGTGACCCGTACCGCGGCTGCAGGCCCGAGTGCGTGCTGAACCAGGACTGTCCTCGCGACAAGGCCTGCATGAGGAACAAGTGCAAGAACCCTTGCCCAGGAACGTGCGGCCAAGAGGCGCTCTGTGACGTCATCAACCACATCCCGACGTGCACCTGCCCGCCCGGAATGGAGGGCAGTCCGTTCATCCGCTGCGTGGCCGTACAGCACACGCCCGTGGTGACCAACCCGTGCGTGCCGTCACCGTGCGGCCCCAACAGCCAGTGCCGAGAGATCAACGGCCAGGCGGTCTGCTCTTGCGTCCAGGGCTACATCGGCTCGCCGCCGCAGTGCCGGCCGGAGTGCTCCGTCAACTCGGACTGCAGCAACCACCTGGCGTGCGTCAACCTCCACTGCCGTGACCCGTGTCCAGGCACGTGCGGCGTGGGGGCGCGCTGCTCCGTTGTCAACCACAACCCCATCTGCAGCTGCCCGCCAGGCCAGGAGGGTGATCCCTTCGTACGCTGTCGCCCACGACGTGAGTCTTCTATTGTCCTGCTCTTCATCGTGAACCTTGATTTTTTTTTATGTTTCTCGTCAGTTTGTTAACCTTTTTGTATGTTCTTTCTACAGCTCTCGACCTGCCCGAACCTCCACGCAACCCCTGCCAGCCTTCCCCCTGCGGCCCCAACGCGGAGTGCCGCGTCGCCGGCGACCAGCCGTCCTGCTCGTGCCTCGCTGGCTTCATCGGCGCGCCGCCCCAGTGCCGACCCGAGTGCGTCTCCAACTCAGAGTGTGCCTCCCACCTGGCCTGCATCAACCAGAAGTGCAAGGACCCCTGCCCCGGTACTTGCGGCCCGAACGCCGAGTGCCGCGTGGTCAGCCACCTGGCCAGGTGTACCTGCGTCGTCGGCTACACCGGCGATCCGTTCGTGCAGTGTACCCCCGTGCAGCAACCCGTCGTACAGGAGTACGTCAACCCGTGTCAGCCGTCGCCGTGTGGAGCGAACGCGGTTTGCCGCGAACAGAACGGAGCTGGAGCCTGCACTTGCCTGCCGGAGTACTACGGTAACCCTTACGAGGGCTGCCGGCCGGAGTGCGTTATCAACTCGGACTGTCCATCAAACAAGGCCTGCATCAGGAACAAGTGCATGGACCCGTGTCCAGGAACTTGCGGACAGAACGCGGACTGCCAGGTGGTGAACCATCTACCGGCGTGTACCTGCAGGCCGGGCTACACTGGAGACCCGTTCCGGTTCTGCAATGTGATTCCACCGCCGCCCCCTCAAGCCGACCCGCCTCCAAGGAACCCTTGCCAGCCGTCGCCCTGCGGCCCCAACAGCCAGTGCAGGGAGATCAACGGCCAGGCCGTGTGCTCGTGTCTGCCCACCTACATCGGCAGCCCGCCAGGATGCAGGCCGGAGTGCACAGTGTCATCCGAGTGTCCGCTCGACAAGGCATGTGTCAATCAAAAGTGTGTGGACCCGTGTCCTGGAACGTGCGGCCAGAACGCTCGCTGCCACGTGGTGAACCACAGCCCCATCTGCAGCTGTAACGCTGGCTACACCGGGGACCCGTTCACACGGTGCTCGCCCATCCCTCGTGAGTATATTACACCAGCGTAGTGTTGCGGGCCTGCCCCCCAGACCATGTTCTGACGGCTGCTTCTTTTCCAGCGCCTTTGCCGCCACCTCGTGACACGCCCGTCTATGTCAACCCTTGCATCCCGTCGCCCTGCGGACCCAACTCAGAGTGTCGCGACATCGGCGGGACGCCGTCGTGCTCCTGCCGGCCCGGCTACTTCGGCTCGCCGCCCAACTGCCGGCCCGAGTGCACCATCAACCCCGAGTGCCCCAGCAACCTGGCCTGCATGCAGCTCAAGTGCCGCGACCCGTGTCCGGGCTCCTGCGGCGCCAACGCGCACTGCAGCGTCATCAACCACACGCCCATGTGCTCGTGTCTGCCCGGCTACACCGGCGACCCCTTCTCCACGTGTCGACCCATTCCGCCGCCTCGTGAGTACCCCGCCAGCCCCGCTGCGTTGCTTACTTCCTGTGGTCCGTTCGCTGACGGCCTGCTCTTCGTCGACAGCGCCAGTGCCGCAGGCCGTGGACCCTTGCAACCCGTCTCCGTGCGGGCCCAACGCGCAGTGCCGCGACGGCACTTGCACCTGCCTGCCGGAGTACTTCGGCGACCCGTACCGCGGCTGCCGGCCGGAGTGCGTGCTCAACCAGGACTGCCCTCGCGACAAGGCTTGCCGCCGCAACAAATGCGTGGACCCGTGCCCCGGCACGTGCGGCCAGCTGGCCACCTGCCTGGTGCAGAACCACGTCCCGACTTGTGTGTGTCCGGAGGGAATGACCGGCGACCCGTTCGTGTTCTGCCACCCCAACCCACGTAAGGGGTTCCGCCCTGGCTCGCCGCACTCTGTCTACCTCAGTGAACCTAATAAAGCATTCGCCTCTGCCGTTGTTGTCCTTCCCCCGGCGTGGGGCCCTGCGTGTACCGGGCCCTGCGTCGGGGGGTCGCCCCCGCGCCCCACGTCAACCTGTCTTTGTTTTCCTGTAGCCCCGGTGCGGAGAGACCCGTGCAACCCGTCCCCTTGTGGGCCCAACAGCATGTGCCGCGCGCAGCACGATCAGGCCGTATGCTCGTGCCTGCCGGGGTACGTCGGGGCGCCGCCCGGCTGCAGGCCCGAGTGCGTGGTCTCGGCCGAGTGCGCCCCGGTGCGCGCGTGCATCAACATGCACTGCGTGGACCCGTGCCCCGGCACGTGCGGGCTAGGCGCGCGCTGCGTGGTGCAGAACCACAGCCCCATCTGCAGCTGCCCCGCCCCGCTCGTGGGAGACCCCTTCACCAGATGCATGCCGCTGCGTAAGCACTGTCTCTTTTCCGCCGACTCCCGCAGGCGCGGCCCAGGGCGAGGTGGCGCGACCCCAGTGGGCTGGAGGTCTGTCTCCCGGAAGGCACACTGTGCGTCGTCCTGCTTCGCCCGGTCCTCTCTCTGTGACCTCGGCGAGACGACGGCAGCTGAATCGTGCGGGACTTTGGAAATAGCTTTGCTGTTACTTCAACTTTTCGATCGATCCGGCTGTCTCTTCGTCTCGCTGAGCGGGAGCTTCTCTGTACTATACGTTTAATTTTCATATTTTCAACCTTTTTCATTTTACTTTCATGTTTCTCATTTCAATCTAAAAAACATTCTTGATCTCTACAATTTTAAACTTTTTTCCCCATTTTGTATGATATCTCATTGCTCAAGGTGTAGCCATTCTTCTTGTTGCTTGTGTGTATATTATGGCACTTACAGTGCTTCAACCTTCCCTTCTTCTTCACTGTGTTTCTACCCTTTAAAATTTCTCTCGTTTTCTTTTCACACGAAACTTTTTTCTTTCGTATTTCTTTTCGATTTTTACCTCCTTAACTTCACCGATGTGACTTTGGGTTCCTTGCAGAGTGGCTACCACCTTGTCTCTGATCTTCACGTAATTTTCCCCTCATTTTTCTCCCCTTGAGTGTGCTATCTCTGTTCCTCTCTCTGACTGGCTGTCCTCTCGCTTTGCATGCGTGCAGCGGAGCCCCCTCGGCCCGTCCTCGCCGAACCCAGCCCGCCCCGAGACCCCTGCGTACCGTCGCCGTGCGGCCCGTACGCGCTGTGCGCCGTGGCCGGCGGGCCCGGAGGCTCGCCGTCGTGCACCTGCCTGCCGGGGTACTTGGGCGTGCCGCCGCGCTGCCGGCCCGAGTGCGTTGTCAATAGCGACTGTGCCAGCAGCCTGGCCTGCGTCAACCAGAAGTGCCGCGACCCGTGCCCGGGCTCGTGCGGCGTGGCGGCCGAGTGCCGCGTCGTGGCCCACGTGCCCAACTGCGTGTGCCCGCTGGGCTACGAGGGCGACCCCTTCTCGTACTGCCAGCCCAGGAAACGTAAGCACCACCCCGACGCGCTGTGGAGCCTGCCCTGCCCGTCGCCGACAAGGAAGAACGCAGCGTCTAACAGTGGGGCCGACTTAACCAGAGCTTCTTGGAGATGATAGTGGACTAGAACTACTTATCCGGATTGTGGAACCGCCATGCCAAACATCCCCGGTTGGAATATGATCATGTTGCCATACTCACCATCCCCCGCACCCGTAGTGGTGGTCTGCATGCTCATAGTCATCATCCATCCCCGTGGACGCGTTCACCTGTCATTGTAGACTTTGCATGTCTAATCCTAGATTTAAGGCCCACATTGTCATCTACTGTTAAGTTGCACGTGTTTTTTTTTTATGAGTGTTTAGTTGCGTTTCCGGTGTGTTTGAAGTGGAGTGACAGTTTGCTTTCCGAGTTCGCATGCCGATGTTTTGGTTCATCCATGTAGAGGTGTTGCTTTTGCGTTTGATTCGCGATGCGTGTGTGAGTGGAGTAGTGCGTGTTAAAGTAGTAGTAGTCGTGCTTTTATGGTTATTCGAGCAGAAATAATGCGTATTTTCGAGCTGTTTATTCCAGGCATTGCCGTCCTATCGGAGTCTCTGTCGACCCGTCCGCCGTGCTCACCGAGACCGCTTTCCTCTCCGCAGCCGAACCCATCGCGCCCACCGCCGCGCCGGACCCGTGCCGACCCTCGCCGTGCGGCCCCAACGCGCGCTGCCGCGTCCAGGGCGGCTACGGCGTGTGCGAGTGCGACCCCGAGTACCACGGCAACCCGTACGAGGGCTGCCGGCCAGAGTGCCTCGTCAGCTCGGACTGCCCCATGAACCGCGCCTGCATCCGCAACAAGTGCGGCGACCCGTGCCCCGGCACCTGCGGGGTCAACGCCATCTGCACCGTGTCCAACCACATCCCCATCTGCACCTGTCCGGAGGGCTCGACCGGCGACGCGTTCCGCATCTGCCAGCCCACGCGCAGAGGTAGGCGTCGTTGCTCCGTTCCGCCGCGGCGCGTGTCTGACTGTGTTTGTTTCGTGTCTTGCCGTGTCTGACTGTCTTCCTGCCTGCCCACAGAGGAGACCGTCCACCGCGACCCTTGCGTGCCGTCGCCGTGCGGCCCCAACGCGCGCTGCCGCTCCACGGGCGACAACGCCGTGTGCGAGTGCCTGGCCGGCTTCTTCGGTTCGCCGTCGTCGTCCAGCGGCTGCCGGCCCGAGTGCGTCATCAGCGCGGACTGCCCGCGCGACCGCGCCTGCGCCAACACCAAGTGCGTGGACCCGTGCCCCGGCACGTGCGGCTACGGCGCGCGCTGCGTCGTCGTGAACCACAGCCCCGTCTGCAGCTGCCCCGCGCCCACCTACGGCGACCCCTTCATCGAGTGCAAGGAGGTGCCCGCGCCGCCGCCGGACCCCTGCAACCCGTCGCCGTGCCGCCAGAACGGCCAGTGCCGCGTGGTGGGCGGCGCCGGCGTCTGCGTGTACCCGGAGTGCGTCATCAACCAGGACTGCCCCCGCGACAAGGCGTGCTTCAGCCAGCGCTGCCGCGACCCGTGCGTGGACGCGTGCGGTCTGAACGCGCTGTGCACGGTCGTGAACCACCAGGCCGTGTGCTCGTGCCCGCCGGGCTACTACGGCGAGCCGCGCGTCCAGTGCCGCCGGCCGCAGCTAGACAGCCCGCCGCCGCCCCGGCCGGAGTGCGTCGACAACTCCGAGTGCCCCGGCGACAAGGCCTGCATCAACCAGCAGTGCAGGGACCCGTGCCGGGAGACGCACGTCTGCGGCGCCAACGCCGAGTGCCGCGTGCAGATGCACCGACCGCTGTGCACCTGCAGGCAGGGCTTCACCGGCAACGCGCAGCTGCAGTGCTTCGACAGTGAGTGTCGTATCAGACAATTTTCGGGGTAATTTGAGACACACGTTGTTAATCTTGATAATTGTATTTCCAGTTGGCTGCCGGTCCGACTCGGAGTGCCCGCCCACGCAGTCCTGCGTGAACCGGCGCTGCGAGAACCCGTGCGCCCTGACGCAGTGCGGCCTGAACGCCGACTGCCGCGTGGACGGCCACCGCGCGCGCTGCTACTGCCCCGCGCCCACCCGCGGGGACCCGCTGGTCCGCTGCGACCGGCCGCAGTGCACGCGCGACGCCGAGTGCCCCAACCACCTGGCCTGCCGCGCCGAGCGCTGCGTCGACCCGTGCGACTGCGCGCCCACAGCGCAGTGCTCCGTCCAGGACCACCGGCCCACCTGCAGGTGTCCGCCCGGCTACATCGGCAACCCGCAAGTCGAGTGCAAGATCGGTGAGTCCACCTGTCGGTCTGTCTGCTTGAGAGACGAGAGAGAGAGAGAGAGAGAGAGAGAGAGAGAGAGAGAGAGAGAGAGAGAGAGAGAGAGAGAGACACCTTGCTGACGATCCCTCCCTGCCCGCAGCGCCCATCGAGGTGCGGCCCGAGTGCACGCAGGACGCGGACTGCCCCAGCAAGCAGGCCTGCTTCTCCGGCCACTGCCGCAACCCGTGCGCCGAGACGGAGCCGTGCGGTGACCACGCCGTCTGCATCGTCACGGACACGCTGCCGCTGCGCACCATGGTGTGCGAGTGCCTGCCCGGCTACGTCGGCGACGCGGACGTGCAGTGCAAGCTAGGTGGGCGTCAAGCCCTCGCCCTCACACACAGCCCGGCGGCCTCGCGCAGGAACAGTAGGGGTGTGGTGGGGCGCTATGCAGTAGCTTGGTTCAAGATGACCCCGCCACGGGAAGGACGTTTGCCGTTCTTGCGGAAAGTGGCGACGTTTTCAGTTTGGGCGAGTCCACCGTAATCCGGTAGAAAAGGTGGTAGATTGTGTTGGTCTAACTTGTTTTGTTTTGATGGAAAGGCTCGCGCAAATTTTAAATGGACTTCCCGCCCTTCCTGCAATATCTGGCGACTTCTCTCTCCCTGTGGCGATTTTCGTTCATTGAGGTTGGGTTTATGGTGTTTTAAAAATTAGTAATGGCTTTCATTGATCATGTTGTGAAAGAAAAGCGAGGCTGCCGAGAAACATATGTGTGTGACGGGAGGGTGGAAGGTGTTTTGTAACAACGAAACTAACCCGTTTGCTGTTGTTATCGTTACAGGTGCACATCAACAACCAACAAAAACGTCACGCCAGTCAAACTGGCAACCCACAACCCCCCGAACCCTTATAATACTCTCTCACTACAACTTTCCTTCTCTGACTTTCCTAAATAATAAACAGCAACACTTAGGTCCTACTCTTTAGGCTGCCTTTTATTAATACTTTTGCTTCCAGGTACAACCAAAATTTCGAGACACAACTGTCTCCCCCTTCACGGATTCCAGTGCGAACTTCCTCAAAATATTGCATTTTGAGACTTCGCACTGAACCGTCGTTCTTTCTGCCTGACCGGCCAGCGACGAACACATTGCCTTGAATGTCTTACAATCGTAAAATTATTGACATTTTGTAATTGCGATTGCTCTCTGCTGTAAACGTGTCTATCAATAAGCCTACGTCGATGTGTTCGTGGCGGTGGCGGCCGGAGTGGGGGGGCTTGTCTGACTGGTTGGTTCCGCGTGGTTCCACAGCTCCCGAGGACGAGCCCGGCTGCAAAAGCAACGACGACTGCCCGCTCAGCGACACGTGCTTGAACCGGCGCTGCGTCAACCCGTGCGTGGCCTCCAGCCCCTGCGCGCACAACGCGGACTGCGTGTCCGTGAACCACCGCGCGCAGTGCCGCTGCCCAGCGCCGCTCGTGGGCGACCCGCTCGTCAACTGCTACGCCCGTGAGTACCCCGGCCCACTGTGAAGGGTGATACTTGCAGGTTGTTGTTGGTCTTGACGCCGCTGTCCTCGCCGCAGTGTCGGTGGCCGCCCCGGAGTGCGAGTCTGACTCGGCGTGCCCGTCGGACCGCGCGTGCATCAACCAGCGCTGCCAGGACCCGTGCGCCATCACCAGCCCGTGCGGCGTGTCCGCTGACTGCCGGACCTTCGACCACCGGCCCATCTGCAGCTGTCCGGACGGCTGGGGAGGCAACCCGCAAACCCAATGCTACAAACGTACGTGTCTCAAGCGTCAAACACCACGCATTTTCACTAATTTTTTCATCGATGTAATTGACGTGCCTCTTTTTTTGTCGGCTGCAGCGCAATGCAAGGCTGACTCCGACTGCGTTTACGACAAGGCTTGTATCGAAGGCAACTGCCTGAACCCGTGCGTACACGGCGCGGTGCAGTGCGGTCGCGGCGCAGAGTGCCTGGTGCAGGCGCACCGCGCTCAGTGCGTGTGCCCGGCCGGCACGCAGGGAGACCCCTTCCTGTCGTGCGTGGCCGGCGTGTGCCAGTACAACGAGGACTGCGCCGACCACGAGGCCTGCGACCGCCTCAACCGAGTGTGCCGCCCCGTGTGCGACAAAGAAACCTGCGCCGTGACGGCCACCTGCGCGGGCCGCAAGCACCAGCCAGTGTGCAGCTGCCCGCCGGGGACCGTCGGCAACCCGTACATCGAGTGCCTGGGTAAGCCACCCGGGTTCGAATCCCGGTCACCGCAAAAAAAATTTCTCCGATTTTCAGCTTTTCTTTGACAACCCCGTCGGCTCTCTCACAGGCCCGAAGGTGCCCGTCGTGGTGGAGGACATCCCCGAGTGCACCCAGGACGCCGACTGCCCATCGCAGCTCTCGTGTCTGCAGCAGCGCTGCCAGAACCCGTGCGCCGTCTCGGCCGTGTGCTCGCCCGCCCAGGAGTGCCGCGTGCTGGACACGCTACCGCTGCGCACGGTCGTGTGCGTTTGCCCCGCCGACACCATCGCCTCCAAGGACGGCCGTTGCAGCCCCATCGGTGAGGCCCTTTTCCTTTCTGTCTGTCTGTCTCTGTTTCTCTCTCTCCTAACCGACCTGACCCTGTTTGCAGCCCAAGCCGCGCCGCAGTGCCGCGTGGACGGCGACTGCCGTGACCCTGACCGTTGCGTCCAAGGCAGCTGCCAGCTGGCCTGCCGGGTTGACCAGTGCGGCGTGAACGCGCAGTGCGACTCGCAACGCCACCGCGCCATCTGCTCGTGCCCGCCCGGCTACGTCGGCAACCCACACATCGAGTGTACTGTCCGTGAGTATCCGAGAAAAAGACGAGGCGCCCGCCGGGACTCGAACCGGAGACTAACGCGCCGCCCATTGCAGAACCCCGCATCCCCGCGCTGCCGCCGCCCGCGGAGTGCCTGCGTGACGATGACTGCCCCTTCGACCGGTCGTGCCGCAACCAGCTGTGCGTCAACCCGTGCGCGTTGGAGGACGCGTGCGCCGCGGGCGCCTTCTGCCACGTGGAGCAGCACCGGCCGGTGTGCCGCTGCCCCGCCGGCTTCGAGGGGACGCCGACCACCGGCTGCCGACCACGTGAGTGGCCTTCACTGCCTCCAACAGCGCGCCCCGGCGGCAACGCAGTGGCTCATGACAATTGGTTTGCAGCTGCCGCCGCCACCGTGGGCTGCTCCTCCAACTCGGAGTGCGGCCCCAGCGAGTCATGCGTCAACCGGCTGTGCGTCAGTCCCTGCAACTGCGGGCCCAACGCCGACTGCCAGGTCACCAGCCACTACCCGGTGTGCTTCTGCAAGCCCGGCTACTCCGGCAACCCGCAGATCGGCTGCGTCAAGCGTGAGTAGCATTGTTGTCGACAGGTTCGCGTAGAGTGGAGCGAGTGCACGGTAATGACGGTCGGCCTTCCCTTGACAGTGGGCTGCCAATCGGACAGCGAGTGCCCCAACACCAAGCAGTGCTACAACGGCGAGTGCCTGAACCCGTGCATCGTGGGTGACCCGTGCGCGGCCAACGCCGAGTGCTACGGCGAGAACCACCGCGCCAACTGCCGCTGCCCGGCCGGCTACCACGGCAACCCGCTGGACCGCTGCGTGCGCGCCGAGTGCCGCGTGGACGACGACTGCCCCGGCAACCGCGCGTGCGTGAGCGAGCACTGCGTCAACCCGTGCGCCGCCTCGCCGTGCGCTGCCAACGCCATCTGCTTCGTGACGAACCACGTGGCGGGCTGCCGCTGCCCCGAGCACCTGCCCGTCGGCAACCCGATGGCCCACTGCGAGCGCGCGCCGCCGCCAACGCCGGCCGCGCCCGAGTGCCGCGCCGACCCGGACTGCCCGTCCAGGCTCGCCTGCATCAACCAGAAGTGCGTGGAGCCGTGCCGGGAGCTGACGCCGTGCGCCGCCACAGCGCACTGCAGCGTGCTGGACAGCGTCCCCGTCAGGACCATGACCTGCGTCTGCCCCGAGGGCTGGGTGCCCGACCAACGCGGCGAGTGCAAACCTGGTGAGTAGATTACTTCGAATCATGACTTCAAGTAGATGACCTTAAGACTTCGGCCACTGACTCTCTCTCTCTCTCTCTCTCTCTCTCTCTCTCTCTCTCTCTCTCTCTCTCCCTATCCTCCGCAGTGACCCTGCCCAAGCCTCCGGGCTGCACCAAGAACGACGACTGCCCCAGTGACGAGTCCTGCATCAACCGAATGTGCCGCAACCCGTGCGACTGCGGCGTGGACGCCGAGTGCCTGGTGCGCGACCACCGCCCCATCTGCTCCTGCAAGGACGGCTACGAGGGCAACCCCAACATCGCCTGCCGCGCAGGTACGATCACACCCAGCTCAGTCAAAAAGAGAGTCCCATGGCGTTTTTTCGTGTTATTAATTTTTGTTGGTTTTGCAGTGGGCTGCCGCAGCGACTCGGAGTGCGAGTCTGACAAGTCGTGCGTGAACGGCAACTGCGTGAACCCCTGCCTGGTGGGCGAGCCGTGCGGCGTGAACGCCGAGTGCTACGCGTACGCCAACCGCGCCGAGTGCCGCTGCCTGAGCGGCTACCGCGGCAACCCGCGCGAGCGCTGCCACGTGGTGGGCTGCCGCTCCAACAACGACTGCCCCACGGACCGCGCCTGCGTCAACGCGCAGTGCATCAGCCCCTGCGTGTACGAGCATCCCTGCGCGCCGCGCGCCGAGTGCCGCGTGCAGAACCACCTGGCCGTGTGCCGCTGCCCGCCCGGCCTGGAAGGCAACCCCTACGTGGGCTGCCGGCCGGAGCCGCGGCCCGAGTGCCAAGTGGACTCGGACTGCCCGTCGCGACTGGCCTGCCTGAACGCGCGCTGCGTGGAGCCCTGCGGGGTGCTGCAGCCGTGCCGCCAGCCCGGCCAGTGCCAGGTCGTGGACACCAACCCCGTGAGGACGCTGGTGTGCGTGTGCCCGCCCGGCTTCGTGAGCAGCGGCAGCGGCACCTGCAAGGCCACGCCGCCGCTGTCCAGCGTCGAGTGCGCCGCTGACTCGGACTGCCCCGCGGAGCGCGCGTGCGTCAACGGCCTCTGCCGCAACCCCTGCAACTGCGGGCCCAACGCCGAGTGCATCATCCGCGACCACAAGCCCGTCTGCGCCTGCAAGGAGGGCTACGACGGCAACCCGGACATCGAGTGTACGCGCATCGGGTGTCGCAGCGACGCCGAGTGCTCGGGCCAGCACGCGTGCGTGGACCGCACGTGCGTGCCCGTGTGTGCGGCGGACGGCAGCTCGTGCGGCACGCAGGCCGTGTGCTACGGCGCCAACCACCGCGCCGTGTGCGAGTGCCCGCCCGGCATGAGCGGCAACGCGGAGATCGCGTGCGTGCTCGTGGGCTGCCGCAGCAGCTCGGACTGCCCATCGGACCGCGCCTGCATCAACGCCGAGTGCGCCAACCCCTGCGCCGCCGCCAACCCCTGCCAGCCGCCGGCCGAGTGCAAGGTCTACAACCACCAGACGGACTGCTCCTGCCCGCCCGGCTTCGTCGGCGACCAGGGCCGCGGCTGCGCCAAGGTGGACGTGGCCTGTCGGGGCGACTTCGACTGCCCGTCACAGACGGCCTGCATCAACGAGGAGTGCGTCAACCCCTGCAACATCACCGAGCCTTGCGGCGTGAACGCCGAGTGCAAGGTGTTCGACACGGCGCCCGTGCGCACCATGGTGTGCGAGTGCCTGCCGGGCTACCAAGGCAACGCCATCGTGCAGTGCGACAAGAGTGAGTACCTCTTCCCGGCTTCGTTTATTTTCCTCAGAAAAGGGGCCAGGTCCTAACCCTTCCCTTCCCTTCCTCAGTCAAGCGCTGCCCCACGGACAAGGGCCTGATCCGCGACGACAACGGCAACTGCGTGTGCCCGCCGGGCTACGCCTTCAACGAGGACGACGTGTGCGTGCCGTGCCGCGAGGAGGACGGACTCCGCGTGGACGAGCGCGGCCGCTGCGTGTGCGCCCTGGAGAGGGGCATGGTCATCGACGAGCGCGGCCGCTGCGTGTGTCCGCCCGAACACGGCTACCGCCTCAACGCCCAGGGCTTCTGCGTGCTCGGTGAGTAGTGCTGCCGAACGCCAAGCAGTGCGCTCAGCAGCACCGTGTCTAACGAGTCCAATGCTGCCCGCAGTGGCCGTGCCCGAGTGCCAGACCAACGACGACTGCGCCGACGACCGGTACTGCAACCTGGAGACGAGGACGTGCGAGGACCCGTGCCTCATCAAGCGGTGCGGCGTGCACGCGCTGTGCAACGCCACGCGCCACCAGGCCATCTGCCAGTGCATCACCGGCTACAGCGGCGACCCCTACATCAACTGCAGTGAGTGTCGCCCCTTTGCCTGCCGATACCGCCGCCCCGGACACCTGCCAATAACGATACCGTGTTTGCAGCCCCGCCGACCACGCTGCGCGTCGAGTTCCTGCCGCCGGAGATGGTGGTGTCCTGCCTCTCTGACGGTGTGCAGGTCGAGATCCACATCACGGAGCGCGGCTTCAACGGCGTGCTCTACGTCAAGGGCCACTCCAAGGACGAGAACTGCCGCAGCGTGGTGACGCTGCCGCACGACTCGACGCAGCGCACCGAGCGCTTCAAGGTGCAGTTTGGCACCTGCGGACTCACCCACGTCAACGTAAGTACGGCTAGCACGGCCAGCACGGCCAGCAGCAGCAGAGTCCATGGTCCTTTGCAGTGTACTGACGCGCGCCTCTCTCGCGCAGGGCCAGGCCAGCTTCGTGCTGGTGATCCAGAAGCACCCCAAGCTGGTGACGTACAAGGCGCAGGCCTACCACATCAAGTGCGTGTACGCGACGGGCGAGCAGAACGTCACGCTGGGCTTCAACGTGTCGATGCTGACCACGGCCGGCACGATCGCCAACACCGGGCCGCCGCCCACCTGCATCATGCGCATCGTCACCCACACCGGCCAGGAGATCAACTCGGCCGAGATCGGCGACAACCTCATGCTGCAGGTGGACGTGCAGCCGTCCAGCATCTACGGCGGCTTCGCGCGCAGCTGCGTCGCCAAGACGATGGAGGACAACGTGGAGAACGAGTACATCGTGACGGACGAGAACGGCTGCGCCACCGACCCGTCCATCTTCGGCGAGTGGGAGCACAGCGCGGAGACCATGTCGCTGCTGGCCAGCTTCAACGCCTTCAAGTTCCCCAGCAGCGACAACATCCGCTTCCAGTGCAACATTCGCGTGTGCTTCGGGAAGTGCCAGCCGGTAAGAGCCTCGCAGGACGCCTGGCGGGCGGACCCGCCCGTCGCGCACCTCTGCGCGGCGGGCTTGCCTACCCCGTCCCCGTAAGGCGCTAGCCTGGACTGCATCCTGGTTGTGTTTGCAGGTCAACTGTCGCGACCTGAACGCGTACGGCCGGAGAAGGAGGAGAGAGATCGGCGACGAGCGGCAAAACCAGACGGCCGTGGACGTGGCCGAGTCGGTGTTCGAGGGCCAGCTCCGCGAGGAGATCACCATCCAGTCCAACGCCATCCTCACCTTCGAGCGGCGCGAGGAGCGCTTCGTTGATCCCACCGAAGGTGAGCGGCCGGGAAAAGCCCAGGGAAAGCCCGGGGAGGGTGTGGTACTTGAACCCGCGACTAACGAAATTCTTGTTTCCCGCAGCGCCAGAGACGCAACAGGTGGAGGACATCTGCGTGTCCATGATCGGCTTCATCATCGCGCTGGTGCTGACGGCGCTGCTGGCCCTCGTGGCCGTGGCGGTGGCCGTGTCGTGCTGGCTCATGGCGTGGAGGAGGCGGCCCAGAGCGCAGGGCCCGCTCCCGCATCCGCCGGAGTTCCCGAACCCGCTCTTCACCACGCCAGAGCCCGTCGCCGAACCCTCGCCCGACTACCTCTCGTAACCAAACCAAATACTGACAAGCGTGATTGAAAGCGTGAATGCGTGTGTGTGTTTTTTTGTGAGTGTGAATGTGTTAAAGTGTGCGTGCGTAAGTGAATCAAGAAAAGAAGACTCCTTGCAAGACATTGCTTGTGTTCCCAGCGCGGCGCGCTCCGCCAGGACGCGGCGCCGCGCACCGGGGGCGATGCCGTTGGGCGACAGCCAGCCCGGACCAGTAGTGCCATTCGTTATTTTGTTGTGAATGCGTTTGTGTCGAAATTTAGGGGTATTTATTTCTTTTTGGATGAGTGGAAGTAGCTAGTGCCGCGCACACACGACTGGGGGCTTTTGCCAGGGCACCGCCCTCACCCCTGGGGCCCGGGGGGCATGGCGCCTCCCGCCTCCCCCGACGGGGGGCTGAGGTGTACCCGGACCTCACCTCCCCGTCACCGGAACCGCGGTGGACGCACGGCGCGACGGAGCACCCCCTCGCGAGCAGAACACCGCGCTCGCGCTCCCGCCCCGCGCGCTAAGCAGCAGGGAACCCCGCGACGACCCCGGTTCCTGGGCGAATGCACCTCCTCCGCCGGCTACGGCAGCAGCAGCGTGTCTATCGATTAGAGCTGTTATTGTTTCACTGATTTTGGGGACTCACTCTTAGCAGTGGTGGAGGGTCTACCCTTTCTTTAACGCAATTTCTTTTCCACCCTTCCTGAAAAATTGTGTACTGTTTCTTGAAATGTAAAAACGAGTGTGTCAGACTCCTTTTTCCTTCATTAGTCCGTCAATGCTGCTTTGCCCATTAGGCTGTCTCTGTCTCTCAGCCGCCGGAGGATTTGTGCCCATCCTTTACGTATGTGATAGTGTTGTTTGTGAATGTTGTAAATATCTGTCGGTGGTGCCTGGGAGAACCAGGAATCCCTTATAGTAACATTATCTAAAATCAAACTGACCTGAATTAATTATATGTAACACTCCCAGGACCACCGACACCGCTCTTGTATTTAATATTATGCTAGTGGAATATGAATTACGATTTCTTGTTATCGATGGAGGATTCCTAAAATTGCCCAATACTGTGATTGACTTTGTACATTTAATATCAGGAGGAGGAGTTTAAATTGATAAAATGTTAGGGCTAAATAAATAAAATTGATTTTTATTTGTTGTTACACAATCCTCTTTAATAAGATTATCACAGTATAAGACTGCCAATAATTGTACTCTGAGAAAGTAATTTTTATAAGCAATTGTTTCGTACTTTTTGTATTGCTGTGCAAGGCATTTTATCTACAAAGTTACCGAAGTTAACTGAAAAAAAAATGTTCCAAATTATGTTAATTAGAGAGAGATACATAAGTATAGAAATATGAGGTGTGCCTTGCTCAGATTTTAACTCTCTCGCACCTCACTCTTCCCATTGTAATGTGATAATTGCTTTTAATAAAGAACCCATAATAAAAAATTTGAAGCTCTTCATTTCCTTAACCAGGCTCCACTGTGCACTGACCACCTCGTCGTCTCATCAGAACTCAGACGAGAAAAGATATATACACACAAAATAAAATTCTTTACACTGCACACCTAGATAAATTTTTTAACTGTTCTTTACTGCCAAAGAATTTTTTTTTTTTTTTCAAATGAATTGGTTATTTTTACGTTTTGACGACTCTGGAAAATATAAACCATGAAAAAACAGAGGCAAACGACACCTATCTCCCTCCCACTATCTGTCTCCAGAAGACGTCGACGTCCGAGAAATGGTGGCACAGAGATGCTCTTGGGGATGTTATCTGCGTGAGACAGGGACAGGACGGCCCCGCTGTGAGTGGGTGCAACGAGGACGGAGAGCGGCCGGGCCCCTGGCCACCAGTCAGCATCAGCATAGGCAGCGCCGCATCACGCACTCGGGGGGGTTTCTGTTTTATCTCCCCAGAAGGCTGCTCCCGGACGGGGCTGTCGTCGCGCTGTCTCTCTCGCACCGCCGGGGAGGGCCGCGGGGCCGAGGGGGACAGAGCGACAAGGGCGCTGGGTCGGCGTCGCACGCTATCGCCTAATGGCGCAGACTATTAGAGATGTCGGCCAGGCGGGCGAGGGCGGGCGAGGTGGTCGTTGACGCCGAGGTGGCCGTCGAGGTGGCACTGCATTCCCCAGGACAGTCCAGCCGTGGCCATGGCGCGAGCTGGTGCTTCGACGGCGTGGGTCCTGGGGCTGCTCCTGCTGGGGTGCTTGGAGGGCGCCCTGTCCGCGGACGGCGTCGACGGCCTCCCGGACAAGGACACCTTCTTCGACCTCGAGGACGCGCCGCCCATCAACCCGCTGGAGGGCGTGTCCCTCACCGTCTCCTGGGACGGCTCTGCAGGCGAAGGTAGGCCAACGCTTTCAGCCTTGCCTTCGCAGGGTCGCCTGGCCACAGCATGGTCAACGGCTTCCCTTCAAAACTAACCCTGGCAAATGACTGACTGTCAACAGCGACCGAATGGCCTGTGTGTGAACCTGGAGGCAGCTACTCACGCCCCCACAAAGTCTACTGTGATCGTTACTTCACATGCCAGAACGGACAGCCCTACCTAGGCCAGTGTCTGGATGGCTACGGCTTTGTGCTCTTCAAAGGTTGTCGCCTGCTTCATGAAGTAACTTGTTCGGCAGGCAAAAAATTACGTGAGTGTTAATATGTGTAAAGGCTTCGTTAGAGGGGAAAACACAGCTGCAAATCTCTCAGATTCAATTTAAATTAATAAATTTCCTTGCAGAGGCTCCCAAGGGAAGAGGAGTCTGTGAAAGGTTATTTGGCATTTACCCTGACCGCAACAACTGTAACCGCTTCTACAAATGCGACAATAGCACTGCAGTGCCAGACTCCTGCCCTAAAAATTTAATATTTGACAATGAAAAGAAAATGTGTCGAACACCAACAGATGAGGACTTGGTTCTGTGTGAAAAACCGAACACAGAGCCCCCTTTGATTGGTAAGGACAATAATACCAGTGATGAGAATAAGTGATGATGCTAAGGAGTTAATTTGATGACATTCTTTATAGCCCCAACCCCAAAACCTGAAGATTCAATGAAACCAGTGCTATTCAAGTGTCCTCTACACAATATTTTGGAGTTTGGAGACCACTCACGTCATCCCTACCCTGGAAACTGTCATTTCTTTATAATGTGCCTGCGAGATGGAACAATGAAGGTTGGTAGCTGTGAACCAACGACAGGCTACAACCCTGTCACAAGCAACTGTGATCCTATATCAAAGGTTCCCAACTGCGTTTAACTCTTAAGAACATGTGTTACTAAATTTTACAATACCTATAAAATAATTTTGATAATTAGTTGACTGAAAAATCTTCATTTTAATTTATTTTAAAATCAGATTTAACAATAAGATAACAAAATTAAAAGGTTCCGGATGACGAATGTTAACAAGACATAGAAATATTGCTGACCATCATTTCTCTGTCAGCCTGACTCCTTGTTTGAGCTACCGCCTTCAGTAGTGCTTTACCTTCTTCTCTTGTCTGTAAAAAGAAAAAAAAAGAAAAAAAGGAATCATAATTAGAGTGAGTTCAACATAAATTACCCAAAGCAAATAAATTAAGCCTCTGAAATACTACCTACCTCTTCATAATCAAGACATTTATGAGCATACTTGTATGCTTCATCTAATTGGTTACGTTTGATGTAATGGTTGGCAAGGTATTTATAGGCTTGGCTAACTTCGCTCTTGTCCCCTGCTTGACTACATTCATTGTCAGTCACATATTCAATGTATGCAGCAGATGCATTTTCACTCTCTTGTAGTTTATCGTAAAGCCTATAATAACAATTAAAAAGTACAGTTTATGATTTGATTTTAAAAGATTGAAGAACAGGGGTAAGTTCAACTTACTTGGCCATTTTGAGAAGAGCAATGCCTTCAATATCACCAACACTTCTGGCCTTAAAGTAACACTTTAAACCTTCCTGAATTTTATCAAGTTTTTCATATGTCTCTCCTAGTGCTATCAACATGCGAGAGTCGTTTGGTTTAAGTTGTTGAGCTTGCTTGTAATAATGAAGGCAGTAAAAGGGCATCTTCAGTATTTCATAGGTCTGACCAAGACCATACCATGCACGATAGTCCCTCCTATTGACCTCTGAAACAAACAAATTATAGATAAGAATTACACTACCATCCCACCACCACAAGATTAAATTTTTTACTTTTCATTACCAATTGCTTGTCGATAGCTTTGAATTGCAGCGTAAGTGTTTTTCATTTCCATGAACTCATGTCCCATTAGTGTCCAAGCAGACAAGTACTGAGGATTTAACTTTAATGCTCTTTGAAAATACAGCACAGCCTTTTGATGTTCAGAACGTAAACTATAGTAATTTCCTGAAATAAAATAAAACCTAATAATCAAGAAGCCTTGACAGATACTTCATTCACTGAAAGGAATGTGGCTCCTAATACTCACCTATGACACAACACGTTTCTACCCTATATTTATCAACCTCACAGACATGATGTGCCAATTGAGATAACTCTACTCGTAGTTCTTTGACATAAAGAAGATTAGAGTACACATCTAAGTTGTCTAATCTATATGGGTCTTCTTTGTGCAAATTGCGGAATGTGGCTATAGCAGAATCAACCTCTGTAAAAATTATTTGAAAGAAATGAAATGAAAGTAAACATTGGAAACAAAGAAAAAACTGTTCATGACTAAGATGTTGCAAAATAATTTCACCAACCTCTCCTGTTGTGAGAAGCTATAGCTGTCTGAGCAGTTATGTAACTACTTTTCTCAAACCCATTTTGCTGCAGTTGGTAGAAAACTTCCAAAGCAGCATCATTCAGCTGTTGTTCTAAATAAGTATGAGCTTCAAAAAAGTGTCTCATCCAGTGCATTGGTAGTGATGACATAGGAAACTGCCAATGAGTTCCAATAATATTACAAGACAATCAAATTGCAAGATAAAACTTGAAATCATCTCATGGTAAAATCTTACCTTTCCCTTGTCAGAGACAAGTGCTGCTAGTTCTAGCCAAGCACCCCAGTGCATAGGCTCCTTGTGTAATGCTTCAATGAGGACATTTTGGGCTTCCCTCACAAGCTCCAGGCGTTTGAGGACTATTCCATACAAATAAAGACAATATGCATCAAGTTTCCCTTCTTTATGCTCAAACCGCAATTCACTTGACAATTCACGTAATGAAGTATTTTGCGTTGGATCTGGTGGTAAGGCAGTATCAGTCATGTCATGAAGTTTCTTTCTTTCCCCTGAAAGATACCGGGAATATAGGTGAAGAAATTTTATCCTGGGAGAAGTGCTATTTTTGGTGTAAAAAGCACATCTGTAAGTTTAAGAAAAAAATTAATAGGTTAGGTTATGAAAATTGAAAGCAAAAATACAAAAATGTTATCAAAGATATCAGTTACCTATCTAATTCTTTGAGGTCAAAATAAGTTTTGGCAAGTGTATATAAATCTGAATCGTCCTCTCCAAAATTACAAGTCGTGTTATGAAAAGCTGATAAGTCTGAGGAGTTGATTGGTACATCCTTCAAAGCTATATTCATTTCGGCCAACCTGTAGATGAAAGCAAAGATTATTAATTTTCTAGACTGCATTCTCAGGACAAACCATACATCACCATGTGCCACAGTAGAAAAAAACAGAAAATTTATACAGTAAAATAGAATTTTATTACTTTTGAAGCACTAAACAAAATTTTTAGAGCAGGAAACTTCAACACGATCAGGGGTAGAAAACATCAACTATACCTCCACCCACAAGATGAACATTGTAATACTAATATCACACATCTCAATCAGAAGAATCTAAGATATACTAAAAATTTTGACCTTTCAACAATAGAACAGACCGTTTCCCAATTCTAAAAACTTCAATAACTTTGTCAGGACGGAGTAAACAATATGTGTCATAACCTAAAACGTATCATGACTTTGTACATTCAAGCGACAGTTAAACCTTTGAAGGACACGATTAAACAAAATTAATTAATGAGCTGCAGGCTAATAGACTCAGGTTTAATGAAACAACAAGAGAAACATCAATACAGCGTTGTTGAGTAGAGTTAGTCATTCAAATGATGGGAAAGCAACAATCCTTACCATTTCGTGCTGTGCAATAAGCCTCTTTCTGATAGTTCTACAATGGCCCTTTGAATTTCGCTTTTTATCTGCTTCATATTAAACTCAAAGTTAATCTCACCCATTTTTAAAACAAATTAAATACACAGTTCGGGCGATTTGTTGACATTGAGATGTGATGCCGCGCCAAGCCGGTTAGTTCAATGCGGGACCATGAGCGCTAGTGCGCCCTCCGCCGCCTTCGAAGCCCGCGTAGCGCTAGTGTTCCAGCGGGAAAAATTCAAAACGACCTGAGTCGTGGATGAAAGGAATTGAGTTGCATTTGTCTCCGAGTGCGTTCTTTTGCTGTGTAGGGCGAGGATCAACACAAGCGTGCCGTTGTCCAAACAAAGCAGTGTACTCGGTTATCGGCGGTGCGAGCCGGGCCATCGAGCCGTGGTCTCGGCCGAGGTTGTCGCCGGATGGGTTGCCTGCCTATCAGGCGGCAGCATTAAACATCAAACTGGCATCCGGGAACAAAAAGTAAGATGCACGACTAGTCATCGCTACCGCGACAGTCGTATAAAGTGTCAAACGCCAAACGGGCCTTTACTTTATTGACGTTTTTCCCAGATGCCAAACAAGATGAGCGCATCACCTCCGCAGCACGGACCACGTCAATGAAAACGACACTCGGGCCGTACTACGTCAAATGATTTTTATTCTCACAACAAATTACCAACACTGATATGTACACCTAGCAACTAAATTATCACAAGACAAGTGGCATGCAGCGCGCCGCGACATGTTCCGGGTGTTTTTGGCGCGCTTTCGCGGAACGAACATCTCGAACCGATATCTCGAACCAATATCTCGAACTAACGCATGCCCGGCACGCGCTAGTCATCACAGACAGGACATTAAGTTAGGGGCGTTCATTTCTTCTTGAGCGCTTCCTCCTCCTTCGCGAACACGTCCCGCAGAGAGTCGAGCCGTCTGCAGGTCAGCTCTGGAAGCAAGCACCAAACTGAATTCACTTATTGACTGAGGGGAGGCGGGTCAGGAGGACCGGGCCGCTTACCGTGCAGTTCCTTCCGAGAGGGCAGTGTGCCGCCGTAGTCACTGGGAAGGCACTCCCTCGGGATCACTTTGTGCAGCTCGGAAAAATCGTCGCCTTCGAACATTTTCGTCTGGAAAACAGCCGAGTGATTGGTGCGTTTCGTCATGGCAGAGCCGCGGCGACAAATCAGAAATAAGAACGCACCTCGTCCAGACGCTTCCTGTCGGTGAAGTTCCTGAGCACCTTCATGACGGTGTTGATGTAGGACGGCGTGTGGAGGAGGATGCAGCTCTTGAGCAGGAGGGGGAGTCCACTCTGCCGCAAGGAAGCAAAATGAAAACACACGTGACGACGGGCGTCCTAGCCAAGACGCTCACCTGGAAGTAGGCGAACAGCTTCCTCTGCAGCCAGAAGCCGAACTTCCAGAAGTGGCTGATGAGCCCCAAGTCCAGGTCGTAGATGATGTACACGCCCGGCAGCGAGGGCTCTGCCGCCACCATGGCGTCCATCATCATGAGCAGCAGCTTCTGGTGGTCCTCGAACACGTAGTTGCTGGGGTCCGGGTCCGTCAGCCCATTGATGATGATTCTGCAGCCGTCCGGGGCGAGCCTCGGCACCACCACGAAGTCCCTGCCGCAGACCGAGCAACGAGTTGCAGAGCCGCCGCCGGCGCCTGCGGCCGGCAGGACAGGCAGACCCGCCGCTCAAGGAAGGGTGCCGGTTGCCGACCCGACGCTGGTCAGGCGCTGTGAGTCAAATAGTATCGGCCCGGCTTCCTAGCGCAGCCGCCCGATTCCTTTTCCAATCTCAGTATCTTATCGTTCGCCCTCCGCCCGTGTTTCGCTAAGCACACTCGAGTTTTTTCGGTGATTCGATCTGATTTTGTATACGGTTGGATTCGGTTCTAAAGGTTCAGGTCCGGAACGCGTTCTTGGGGTCCCAGGACCGAGCAAATTTTCTTCTTTTTCAATATATATTTTTTTAAGTCTTAGCGTCTTTTTCTTGGTAAGCCTTGTGATGCTTTTCCTCTTGTTTGCAGCCCACCTATCTGGCAGTTTGTCCTCGACATCAGTATCTGCCGTGTGTGTGCGCGCGCGCGCGCGTGTGTGTGTCTGTCTGTCTGTCTCTGTGTGCGTTAGAGGCGTTGCACCCTTCAGCCCCGGGACCCTCGGCTACGACAACGTTTCCGTTTCGGCCGAACTGAATCCTTCCGTTTAGAGCGCCCCGTTGACGCGTGGGCGGCGCGGCGGTGTGTAAAGATAACCCCTTATCACGGACTGCGTGCTGTTGACTAAACAAAGTGACTCCACCCAGGCGTCTCGATGTGTCACCGCGTTTGACTTTCACTCACGATCTCGAAACTCACAACACGTTGAGCTGGGCGCGGAGGCTGGGCAGGCGCACGTCCCTGTGGCAGAAGACGCTGGGCGTCGACGACCTGGTCTTGTAGTAGTAGTTGATGCACTGCTCGGCGGCGAGCACGTCGTACCCGCAGCTGTGCAGGAACTTGACGAAGTCGCCCTCTGGACCGGGCAAAGAGGCAACAGGACTTACCCGCGTCTGTCTACTTCCGCGCAGGCGGCCGAAATTCTGAGTGTACCTTGCATGTCCGGCAGGGCGTGCTGCCTGCTCGCCCAGGCCGCCAGCTCGGCCAGGTCCTCCTGCCGCAGCCGCGGGTTGGCGGCCAGCTCGCGGGCCAGGTCGAAGGAGCCCGGCGCCCACGTGGGCAGGTCCCCGTCGACGCCGTCCCCGTCGACGCCGTCCCCGTCGACGCCGTCCTCGACACGCTCGGCGTGCTCCGTCTCCATGTCCGCGACTGCTGGCGCAGGACTCGCAGCAGGGCGGCCAGGCAGGCAGGCAGGGCCCCGGGGCGCGTGGCCGCGACTGTCGGCCGGAGACTGTCAGGTGGAGATGGACTGATAAACGGTTGTTATCTATCGACAAGTAGTAGCCCAGGGAAGGGGACACGTGCAGCTGAACCAATCAAGGGTTCGGACAGTGCGTGTAAATTGCATCAAACGTCAATAAATGTAGAATTTTTTCTGAAGGTTGTTGTTATTGTTGTTGTTGTTGTTGTGTTGGCAATCCCCCTTTCTTTTTTAACAGTGTCCGGTCTAGCGCGAATTTTCCGCGCAACGGATACCGCGCCACTGTGGTTACTTCGGACCGGGTTCTCACACACTCACACTTGCTCCGTGCGCCCGAAAGCTGGCATTACCCTCCACGACCGCGTGGGACTTGGCATGTATCTCGCAATGGACGAATCTCTGATTGATGTCGGAACACGACTGCCTGCCTGCCTGCCTGGCTTGCCGCGAGTCGCGGGGCTGCGTCCGCGACTCCGCGTCGGCGGCTCGGCCTCTGCACTGCGAGAGCGGCATTGCCTTCTCGAACGCGGACGCGCTGCACATTGAACTGGGAAGAACCTGACTAGCAACACTGCAGAGTCTGTCACCGCCCCAAATACCATCATCACCAGAGATCGGCATTTGGTGGTTCCTGGGACCCGAAAGGCATCCGAGACGTCCTCTGCAGGCTGGCCTAGGGGAAGGCCAGACACTGTTAGAGTGGCGACGATCGTGAAGAAGACACGGCAGTTCCACTGACGCGATGCATAAATCAAGCACCGCGCGGACGAGTCGGACTTGGCGCGCTTCTTTGTGTTTCCCTCGACTCGCCTCGCTACGCACGGAGAGCACTTCCACAGGATTTCCCTATGAGCGTCGCGAAAACCAGCGGCGCGCATCGCAAACAACGTCAAGTCGCACCAAGTCGGACCGGATAATGGAAAATTTTGCGCTTGGTGCGAGCCTGGCGTTCGTTCGCTCTCTCGTTTCTGAAACGATTTCAAGCTCCAGCAAAACAAGTACATGTCCAGCGAGGCGCCGCAAACACGGCCTGGAAAAAGCCCGAAACTCCTTTTCTCTGCTAAATTAATGCGTCGAAGACGAGCCCCTCCCCCCCCCCCCCTCTTTGCCTCCTTCGCGGCCCCACTATAGTCGCCTAGCCAGCCGCGCCGGACACACGTGGGGCCGGTCTTACTACTGGCCTCTGTTTACAAACTTACGCAAATTAGGAGCTCCGATTCCCCCACCCCTCACAGCCCGGTGCCGCAGAAACATCACCACCACATCAAAGCGCGATCAATTTATCGGGGATTTTCGTGACAACGATGATGGCGACGATGGTGATGATAATGATAGTGATGATGATGACGACGACAGGAGTAACATACCGTGTAAGCCACCGTTCGAAAATTGAGATTGCTATTGTTCAACATCACAAGCAACAGCAACAAGAAAACCTCAACCACAACGGCAACAGCAGCATGATTTTACTACGCCAGCAATTTAAAAGTGAGAACGAAAAAGAGGGTCCCTTTGTCACGGTCTCGAAAAGATCTAACTGTAGTCTGTAGTCGGTAGAATCCGGACGCTGCAGGCTGCTGCAGGCAGGCCAGTGGCTCCACCGGCTCGCTGCATCGCGGCGTCCGCTCCGGGCAGGTCCTGCCGGCCGGGTCCGGGGGGTCCGGGGGGGCCCGCGCGGATCCGACTTGATATAAGCGAACGGCGCGCGGGCCGTCGGGTCATTCCGACAGCGCGCTCCGTTTGGTGAATTTGGTAGCGCTTTGGCCGTCCAGGCAAAGGCGTGCGCGTTTCGTCCCCCTCGTAGTGAGTGTGCCCCAAGGCTGTGCCCCAAGGCTTGTGACTTAGACTCAGACGACGGCGACGCGGCAAAAAGCGCGCCAAATTTAGACGAGAGCACTCTTCAGTTTGTGTTGACTGAGTCCTGGATATCGAAGGAGCAGCCCCAGCAGCCCGCCATAGTCATCATGAAGGAATCCAGGGTGAGTACGACACTGTAAAGCAAAAGTTAAGTCGACTAAAATTTTTAGTCGATTTTCTTAGTTATATCATTTTGACTGTTGGGGTGTACCCAATGATTTACGCACTAAGATTTAGTCGAAAGAACTCCGAAACTAATAGTAGTCTGGCAGACTGCAAGCAGATATGGGAGGGGGCTTTTAATTCAGGCGGAAATCGGTACCGATCTCTTAACTGGCGGAAAAGCAGTTTGATGGAGTTTGTCGACCTGTGTCGGAAGCTGGACCATATCCGATCGGCGGGGACGCGCTACGCGGCCTTGTGTATGCATCGCCTTCCCAAGGACGCCCGACCGACCGGACGGGCTGGGCTGCCCTCTTCCAGAAGCCTCCAGAAGGAGAGAGGAAAAAGGGAGCGGCGTCCCTCGCGGCGTCCCCTCGGGGCGGCTTTTGATTTCGCTGGAAGGGAAATCCTCGGGTAAAACAACGGTTCACGATCTGCACACAATGCTGCAGTGGCGGCAATGAGTCCGACAATCAGTGCAATCAGTATGACTGAATCGACATTCTATTGCACCTCTTGCACCAATGGCACCAATTGTTCCAGCAAACGGATGCTGATTCCTACAATCTCTTCTGTTTTGTTTGTTTGCTTTTTTTTTGTCACTTCTGTAAGCTGCATGTCTGTCTGACCGTTTGTCGTTCCCCGTTAGTTTCTCCGCGCATTGGTCGTGCGACTGTTGGGTATGCTGTCGTGCTGCCGGCTGCTGAGTGTCACTTTCAAGTCGTGACCGCGCCGCCCCCTGCAATGACGGCCCTGCCGGGAATCGAGTGACAAGGAATGAATCAGGAAGCAAGGCAACTCAGATTGGGCAGATTCGACGCATTTTTTGTGGCGTTCCGACGATTAACGAAGGTGTGAGAACCCGGTAGCTGGAGGGGGGTATTGTCGTTTTAATGTGAATGGAGCGCTCAACGTTTATGACGCCGTTTGTTGCAAATTGCGTCCACTTCTTCCGCCCTGAGCGAACTTTGGAATAACCTATCATGTTTGAAGATGGGTGCGGCATGTATGGAAGGGTCGAGAAAGACGAGCTAGAACTCGACTGATGAGAATTATTACCGCACCGGGCTTCCCCTCCCGCTCCGTGGCAAGTTAATAACCCGCAAGCGCAGCCACGGCTCGGGTGTGTTTTGCGAAGTGGACCGCGGAAGGATTCCAGAGACATCTCTCCACTTTCGCCGGGCCAGGGGGCAGCGCTGCGACCACCACAACTAGTTTCCGGCCGGGAGAAAGACAGGGGATCCCCGGCCACCCCGTCCGGAACGACCGGCTGCCGATCCATTGACAGACACGGACCGCGATCCTATGAGCAGATAGTTCGACAAGCAGCGACACTGCGCTCTCCTCCTGCAATTTCCTACAAGTCAATACTGCAGTGGAATAAGCCAGAAAGAGATGAATGTCATTTGGCAGGACGACGCAGTAAATATAACGGCGATGCTAATGGGCCCACACTGAACACAGAGTGAAACGGCCGGCGTGGCGTCCAGCCTGGAAACTTCCACGCGAAGGCGGAGTCTATTTGCGCCGTGGCCAGTAACCCGGGCGCGAAAATCAGCATTCTCTCCAGAGCAGTCCCGCCGCCGCAGTGCCGGCCAGCCCGCCACGCGCCCGGTACTTTTCCACCACCGCGTGTCTGGAATCGCTTCCCCTCCCATCTCACTGTGGTAGTGTTTTCTGGTGCGTTCCGAAGTCGTCTGCTTGTCTGACTGACACGCACGGCCCGGCTCACAAAGAACAGCAAATTGGGACGCTTTCTTCCGGTGATGTCGAATGCCAACGACGACGGCCGCCACTTCTCTACTTTGGGCAATTTGGGGCTTCTCATGCCAATTCGGCCGGGCTGGCTCGGCCAGCGTGTGAATCGGCGTGTTTTTCTGGAGTCGGTCTTTGGCGTCCACGGGTGGAGAATCGCGATGCGTTGGGTGCAGTCGACAGGATTGCAATACGGAGCTCTCCGTGTGCGCGAGACAGACGGCGCGCACATCAAAATGCAAAGTACCACTAATTTCCTGCAGCAGCGTGCCACGCATGCCGGGCCGAGGCCGTGGCAGTGACCTCCAGACTGTGTCTGGTTCTTGCTCTCCCCTTCCCCTCGCGATGCAGTCCTGTCGTTCATTTCCGCGCAAAGGGTCGGCACACATACGCCGAAAGGAAGTCACCACCCCATCCGCCCAGACAGCCTCGAGCCAAAGCCGCCTGCAGAGCGAACGGCCATTGCCGAAAGACTTGCGTGATCGGGCAGGTCGGACCGTCCCCCGCACCGCCCAAAACCGTGAAAATGAAGTCGAACTCTGTCTTTTCTGTTCCAGCTCCTGTACCCCCCGACCGCCGAGGAGGCCCGCCTGGTGCGGAGGGAGCTCAACAACACCTACACCTCGAAGCAAGCCGAGTACGTGGACCAGCTCAAGGAGTGGATGCAGACACAGCCTCACCTGCCCCGGAACTATGGTGCGTTGAGTTACTGTCACACTGGGGCGACCGGAGGGACGACAACCCTCGATCCAGAACCGCGTAGGTTCCGCCCCGGACTCAACGGGGACCTTGACCTAGAGACAGGCGACGCGGGCCAATCGGAAACGGTACCGTGTGTGAATCTGTGACGTCAGCAGCGCCGCAGCCGGTCGATTGACGTCACCGACACGTAACGCTGGAAGGCGTGCAGTCTCAATGGAGCGAGTCCCGCGCGCCGACAGAGGCTTCTACAGTGCGTTTTTTTTTCTGCGCAGATGATCGCGTCCTGCCGCGCTTCATCTGCGGCACCAAGTACAACCTGCACCGCGCCCAGCGCAAGATCGACAACTACTTCACCGCCAGGGCCAAGGTCCCCGAGTTCTTCGCCCAGCGCGACCCCGCCTCCCCGGACATCCAGCAGGCCTGGAGGGCGATGTGAGTCCTCTCTTTTGCAATGTGTTTGAATGAACATCAGGAGCAGCGCCTCATGAACCTGTGGCGTTCCAGGACGGTGCTGCCGCTGCCCCGCACGCGCGGCGACGGCGCCCGGGTCTGCCTGCACATCCTCAACGATGTGGACGCGAGCGAGCACGTGCCTCAGCACCTGTACCGCATGATCTTCATGATCTCGGACATCCGGATGGTGGAGGAGCCCGAGATCTCGGGCGACGTGTTCGTGTTCGACGCCGCCAACGTGGGCGTGTCCATGGTGCTGAAGCACGCCGGCAGCCTCCTCAAGAAGGCCCTCACCCTGGCACAGGTTGGTGTGCAGGGCCCCCCACCGCGGCGCCGCGATAACGGGGTGTCCATACTACTGGCGAGGCGGGCGTCCGTGCGCCTCGCGGTAGGCCACCCATCAGGCTGGCCCACTGTTGTCCGGTCCGCACTGTCAGTGTCCGCGATGCCCACCGGCTAATCGAGCTCCATAAATAATCCGACTCAAAACCGGTTCTACCGTCAGAGGCGCCAAGCCAACGCTGGGAATGTTTTTCTCCGATCGGAAAGGCGCTCACGCGAGACTCGAACAGGAAAGGCTAGGGACGCGTTGGCGGGAGATTCCAGATCGTTCGAAATCCCCGGCACTTCGGCCACTGAGCGTTCGAACCGGCGTGACTGGTTGGAGTGCGCATCGTCGAGCGTCGAGCGGACGAGACAGCCGCCAAGCCACGCATTTTTCACAGCATTCACCCAAAACAACACGCACCCCTCATGGTGAAAAGTATGCGCTTTGGCCTTGGACAGCCCCCCACTCCGTCAATGCAAATGTCGAAAATTTTATGGGACCGCAGTCAAAAACAAAACAAGCATTCCCACCGCTGCAGAAACCTGATTCACTTTCTTTAATGTGCTTCATGCTCTGTTCCAGACTGCCTACCCCCAGAGACTCAAGGAGATCCACATCATCAACGCCCACCCGCTCGTCAACCGGGGCATCAACCTGTTCCGCTCCTTCATGAAGGAGAAGATGAGGAACCGGGTAAGTGTCGGTCAAAGGACCAGTGCCCACAGGCCGGGCTGCAAGGTCGTTGCCGACTCTGTGAGACTTATCGACAGCGTGATGACCTCTGTCCTTGCTCCTGCAGTTCGTGGTGCACCCCAGCCTGGAGTCGCTGCACCAGTACGTACCGGCCAGCGTGCTGCCCGCCGAGTACGGCGGCTCCTGCCGCACCGTGGCCGCGCTGCGCGACCAGTGGGGCAAGGCGCTGGAGAGCTACGCTCTCTACTTCCAGCAGCAGGAGGGCGTCAAAGCGAGCCACGGCAGCAACAAGAGCAGCAGCACGAACGTCCAATCGGCCTTCAGAAGCCTCAGCATCGACTGAACGAGCAGCACCCCAAGGCCGCTCAAACTTGGGTGGGAAAAAATGCGCGCTCTGGGATGGTGTATTTATTTGTGTGTTTTTTCTTTTGGTTTTCGTTTTCGTCGTGTGGGCAACGTTGGACAGAGTGCTCGGCGCGGGATCGCCCGAACGAGAAATGCGATGAAAACGCGACTAGGAGGAAAACAAACACCAACTCTAGCGTGATTGACTGACTGCGATGAATTCTGTGATTATTATTTGAGGTCGAGTGCCTGGAATTTTTTCATCTGGTATCGCATTGCCCGCTCTGGCTTCATTATTTATATCATTTTAATATATACTCCTAGTTTGGTAGTCTAATTAGGTCGTAAGTAAAGGTGGGGCAGTATATTTTAGTCACGGCTGTGTCCACCGTTTATTGTAATTTTTTTTCATTGTATAAGACTTGCTGACGGGCAAAACTGTGATTCTAGACCCTTTGCAATGAGCCCTGGAATTATAAATGATGTCATATGATGACCAAATATTGTACATACTGTCGTGAATTATTTCGACGTAGTCTCCAATGAAAGTACGACTGGAGCTGATGTATACATCTTTAAGTGAATAATAAACTCTTCACAAATCACATGACTTATTCCTACACCCGCATGGAGTTCCCAAAACTGAGCGTGAATCGCTCCCCGATTATACAACAGTCGCGCTTCGCCGCGCTTCGGCCTGACCTCAGGTTTTCCCCAAACAATATTTCTGACACCAAAACTTGGAACAATTCTCGCGCCTCCAATGGGAGGCCTCGTGAGTGCGAGAGAAAGAGAGCGACAAAAACGCTTTGCTGCACTGCGTGGCCGTGAATTAATCGGCACGCTGCTGTCGTCTCTCTCTGTCTCTCTCTCTCTGTCTCTCTCTCTCTCTCTCTCTCTCTCTCTCTCTCTCTCTCTCTCTCTCTCTCTCTCTCTCTCTCTCTCTCTCTCTCTCTCTCTCTCTCTCTCTGCAGCCCGCCTAGCGCTGCGTGACGGCCTCCAAACGCGTGCCTCTTCCCCGTACTGCTCCGCGCGTGTCGCGAGAAGACCACTGGAATGGGGAATCCCAGCGGACAAGTTCATCGATGTAATGGTCGGGTTTATCTTCAAAATCCATGTGACAATGGGTTGCTTCTTACATAAGTGGGTGAGGACTCCCCACTTGTCAATGGTGTGTAAGGGTCGTCAACCTCAGCCTCCCCACCACGCTAAGGGTAGGAGTCGTTAGAGTCCTAAAGAGTCAGGAAAGACCTACAGTCCCAGGGAACGTGGCCATTCAAGGTTAAGGTCGCTCACCTCACACAGAGAATAGAATAAAATATGAAAACCGATAATTCGAGGTGTCACTGATTGTTATTGCTCGCTGCGGCTCAGGCCGGTGAGACCCGCTCCAAAGGGACCCACCGCGTGGACGCGGCGCCCAGGGCATTGTCACACTGTCAGCGTCCAAGGGCGGCGGCAACACTATGACGGCGACCTGGGGAAACACAACAGCCACGAGGTTAATCGGGCCTTCCGTCCGCTTGAAAGCGCACACACTGCACTTGGCGGCCAGCCCCCTCCCCTCCCCCTCCCCGCCCGGAGAGCCCAGCCTGCCGCGTCCTTGCGCGCGGACGCTCCGGTTTGACGGGGACCCTCGGCGTCCTGGCCGCGAGCACCGCGAGTTAAAACGCGTGTAGCGCCGCGGGCCGCCCTCAGTGCCCTACACTCGCGCGGACGAGCAGCGGTCGCGCAGGGACCAGTGGCGAGTGGTCCTCTCTTGCGGCGTCACGAAGCGCTGGCGGACTGGAAAGGCCGCGGTTCGAGCCACCACGCTACCACCGGTTTACTGAGTCCACTGGGGTCCTCCTCGTGCAGGCGGCGGTCTTCTCGGCGCGGGGGAATAGAAAATGCGAGGCGGGTCGCCGCGGCGTGCGGATCGTGGAACGCGTCCAGAGAGCGGGCACTGCCCCAGGCACTGCCCCTACCCCGCGGCGCGGTGCTCCTCGGCGTGCCAAGTCTAGCGCGGTGACGTCACCTCAACATGACGGGGTCCAGCGCCGCAGCGCTCGCCCTGAGCGTCTTGGCCGCGGCAGTGCTGCAAGTGGTGAGTGCATGTCACGACCTGGAGATGGATTGACGAAAAATCTAATTTCACCGAGAACAACAAAAGAGGACACTGAGACGTTCTCGCAGGTGGGGCAGACGATACCCGCCAACATGCCGCAGATGTTCGTCCCCGCCGGGCAGCAGACAGTGCAACAGACGACCGGCCAGGGCGGCACGCTCATCCCGGTGCAGTCGCCCAACTTCCTCACGCAGCTCGGCTTCGCGCCGCAGACGTCCTTCGCCACGGGGTTGTGTACCTTCGGCTGCATCCCCATTCCCGTTGTGACGACCCCCCGCCCCACCGCTGCACCCACCACTCCCGCCACGACCACCAGCCCCACCACGACCACCACGACACCCAGGCCCAATACCCCGTAAGTGCCTCCCCAGGCGTCTCAGACCCTCGGCCAAAGGCCTGACTCCGACGGCGCAGTTTCATGTCTCACGGTGGCCGAAAGCGGAAAGGCGTCGAACTCTGAGGCCGGGGGACCTGGGTTCAACGCCCAATACAGTCGTCATTTTCGGTGGGCTGTCCCGGGTAATCGACTGCCAAATTTTGTGTCGGCGGACGCTTCCCTCGCGGTGGTGACTTCACTCACATGCGGTATATATACAACCTCTCAGCGACGGGTGTTCTTGAGCTTAGATCGCCGGCGGTTACGATGGGAGGCAAAACTGCGATAGCACTACACCCAGTCCGGATCGGGGATCGGCCTATAGCACCAAATAGCCTTTCTCTTGCAAAAAAATTACGTCATCATTTTTGAATTGAAGTAGCCTCATAATTTTGAGATTTTTTTTTAAATAATTTTTATTGGTCTTGCGGCCAGACCAAGGTAGCACTCCGCGACCCCAGGCGACCCCAAGGTTTGGCACCGCTGTTCTAACGGCCGGCATTGCGACGGGTCCGTGACTCCCGCGCGTGTGTTGCAGGTGTTCTTTCGTGGCGTGCCTTTGCAATTTCTGCCCGTGCCCCGGCCTGTGGCCCTCGGTGGCCGCGGTGCCCGCGGTGGCCCCCGTGTCCGCGGTGTCCGTGGGGTTCGGCGTGGCGGCCGGGTTGTCCGTCTCGCTGCCGGGCGCCAGCGTCGTGGTGGGCTGACCGCGGAGCAGGCCGTGCTGGACGTCTCGGCCGCGTCCGGCGCGCCCCACCTCGGCGCCTTGGTGGAGGATCCACGGCCCCGCCGACTGCCGCCCCTCACCGCGGGCACCGGCTGGCACCGGCTACAGGTAAAGGGGGCGCGCGGCGAGGGCGAGACCTCCGCAGGCGGCCGGGTTGCCTGCTCCAGCCTCGCAGGCGCCCGGCGGAGCGGCGGCACAGGCTCCACGGCGATACTTCTCGACACTCGCCCGGGGTATCGCCGCAGTGTACCTCGGAGAGACAACTTTGGGACCATTTGGCATCCGCGGTCAATCATGTTTGATGTATGGAAAATGCAGCAGCAGTAGCGCGCTGCGCTGCGCTGGGGTATGTGACAGTCTGACGCGGTCTGACGGCACCTCGGGTGGCACTCCGACACCCTAACCACTTCATCAACCACGGCTTTTCGAACCGCTGACTAAACCGAGAGCACGCTTCAAGTCGAACCCGGACGAGATCACTTTTAACCGTCCCACTGCCAAAATAGCAAACTAACCGCAGGTCACGACCGGTGTGAGAGTGTCGACGACAGCGCGTGACAACGGCACTGACGCCACCCTCTACTTCCGCAGGACCTGCATCATCTGCGGCTTCATCTTCCCCGGCGTGCTGGTGGTGAACAACGCTAGCAGCCAGCAGCCCGCGGTCACGACGCCGGCCGTCACCACCACAGTCCCCGCCACCACGACCACGGCCAGGCCCGTGACCCCCGTCACGGTGGTGGTGCAGGTCCAGCAGCAGGCCCCCGCCCTCTCCTACGTCAACGGCTACCAGCTGCTGCGCCTCAGGCTCGCCCAGAAGGTGTACGGCCTCGGCAACGTGCTGGTCGGGTAGTCCTGTGGCAACCGCGGCGCCGTCGCTACCCCGCGACACAGAGTCTTTCGAGCGCGGAGTACCCACGGATCGATTTATTTTATTTATTTTTTCCCCGTGGATCTTTGGCATGACGTGTCTTATCGTTGCAATAAAGAGATTGAGTATAAATGTGTGAGTCGGAGAGAGAGAAAAACAGACACGTGTATGTATGCCACCCAGTGCCTATTAAGTTTTTCTATTACTATTTATGAAAGTGAAGTATGTCAATAATTTTTTTTTTTTCATCTCAGAAATAAAACATGAGAAATCCTTACATATGTCTTTCATTCTCGGCAAACTTAGTATTAGCTAATCTGAGTTCCAAACGCGTCATATCCCAGTCACTTCGAAACGAAGTTTTCCCCAGAATCCGCTGGAGAAATAATGCCAGCGTTCGATAGGACCTCCTCTCTGGCAGCGAGTCGCACAGCCTGGTGCGGCGGCATTAGGCAACACATCGTACACCAGAGTGTGGTGTCCGCTGCCTTCCGGGCGCACGGGTCCAGGAGGAACCTTGCCAGGGAAGCATTGCTTTCCGACCTCATGAGCGCAAGCAGCGCAAGCGAGACAGAGCGTCTAAAGCACTTTTCCGCGCATCCTTTCTCCCTCCCTCTCTCTCTCTCTCTCTCTCTCTCTCTCTCTCTCTCTCTCTCTCTCTCTCTCTCTCTCTCTCTCTCTCTCTCTCTCTCTCTCTCTCTCTCTCTCTCTCTCTCTCTCTCTCTCTCTCTCTCTCTCTCTCTCTCTCTCTCTCTCTCTCTCTCTCTCTCTCTCTCTCTCTCTCTCTCTCTCTCTCTCTCTCTCTCCCCCTCTGGTCCTGGCGCCCTGCCGCGCTGCGGGGGGGTCCCTGTTGCGGGGAAGTCCCCGTTCGGAAGCGTTCTCGGTACGCGTCAATCATGGCGGCGTGGTGAGGCCGCGGCCCCGCGTGGCGGAAGCTGGCGGAAGCCCTCGACAAGGGAAATTGGCGCCCGTTTTGTGTCCATGGCCTGGCTGGGCGGGCTGGGCTGGACGGACAGTCCCGCACGCTGAACCGCTGTACCGGAGGCCCGTTTAGTAGCGTCCGCGGCGTGGCCCTCATCGGCGACCCGAGTCACTCCACACGACGTACCCGTCGACGCCGTGGAGGGGCCAGAGTGATCAGTGACGCAACGTCTTCTCGAAGTGAGGGTCCTTCAAGACGCGTGCGTGTCCTGGAGCCGCGGCGCCCGGTGAGCAGGCCACCCATACGCCGGCTTCCTACGTCTTCCTCGTCGCACGTCCCCAGAGCATGGAGGTCCCCGTCGTCGCCGGGCTGCTTCTCGCCCTGGCCGCCGCGCTGCTCAGCCAAACGGTGAGCTCCGCGTGGAAGCGAACGAGTGGCTCTCGTGGTCGTCGGTCTCATTGTCGGTGTCTGACACAGGCAGCGGCGCCGCAGAGCCAGGCCGGCGGCGGCGGGCAGCCTGCAGGGGGTGGGGGACAGCCAGCAGGGGGTGCTGGAGCACAGACTGGAGCGGCCGGCGGCGGCGGTGCTGGAGGGGGCGGTGCTGGCGGCGGAGGATCAGGAGGTGGGTTGTCGTAAATTTTTGTTTATGTCGTGCTGAAAGTTTATCTCTGATAGTGTCATTTTGCATTCATAAGAAGAACTGGTTCTGGAAAAATTCCTCTCATGGCCAAGGCCGTCAGCAATCTGCTGGTTCTGGTTTCAAACACCGGTCCCGGTTTCTTTGTTTGTTCTTCTCAGCAGCCGCCATAACTTTCACCCGCTTCAAACTACCCCTCAACTGTTTCAGGATCGGGCGGTGGTGCGGGGGCGGGGGCGGGGGCGGGCGGGGCGGGGGCGGGGGCGGGCGGGTGCCGGGGCGGCGCGGGAGCAGGGGCGGGGGCCGGGGCGGGGGCCGGGGCGGGGGCTGGGGCCTCCGTGACGGGGCAGGTGGTGGTCCCAGGCGCCGCCTCGACGGCGCAGACCGCCGCGCAGCTAGGCTGCGGCACGTTCTTCTTCTTCTGCTGCCAAGTCGGCAACTTCTTGCCGACCTACTCCACCTTCGTGCAGGGCACCAACGCGTGAGTGGAGCACACTGGCCGCCCACCACGTGGGCTCAGCCTCAGCCCCTGCTACCCTCGCCCTGGTTTGACTGAGTTCCGGTTGCAGGTTCTTCCTGCCCGCCGTCCTGCCCGCGGGGGGTCAAGTCATCATCGGGTAGCCAGCCCTCCCTAGCACTGGCGCTGCTCCGCCGTGCCCGGCACGTGACAGAGGATCCGCTTTGAAAAGACAGACTGGAAAATTCGCCAGAAGTGTTCTCATAAATATACTTTATTATTCAATAAAATAATCTGATTTCATAAACATGCGTGATTTGTCACCAACAACTTCATTATGGTCCTTTCAATCAATACAAAAACATTTAACAATAACGTCACATTCTGTTTCCTACTACAACGGACGTATTATAGCAAATAAGTAAGTAAAAAGCTTTAAAAATCCTATATTGTCAACAGTAAGATAGTGCAAATTCTGAGGCTTCCTCCACTTATTGTCCAATTATAACTGAATATTTTGAATACATTACTGAAGAAAGTCAAAAAGTTACAGCGGGTTGTTCTTGGCCACTATTCGTTTTCACGAGACACAGCTTAAGTTATTCCTTATTTCTACTGATAAAATAAGCGAGTTATAAACATCTAGCAGCAATGTGAAAACGCACTGGGGAAACCCTAAATTAGCATATGGTCCCGCTCACTCTTCGAAGACTTGATACTTCTTCTCGGTCTGTATAGTTCATCACAGGTCATTCCACAGTATTACGTTTGTTTCATGATACCGACTACAGGGACGACTGGCAGCAAGAAATAAGAGAAACCAGAAATTTGTTTGGAACTAACTACGCGGCAAAAAGCGACAAGCAACGAATCTAAAGAAAGTGTGATGTTTAGCCACGGTTGCCGACCATGTAGAAAATCCTATACTTGTGTTTCTTTCTATTGAAAGACTCTTTCAAAAAAAAATAACATTCCTCTTATTCGTTTGTTGCCTGCAACAAACGTACATCGTGTGGTGCATCAAGGCAAAAATAATTTCCATAATCTGTTCAGAGACAAACACAAAACTGGCGATTATTTGTACCCACTACTATTTAAACCTATGCATACTATAACTCAATTTCAAAATAATGAACACATCTAAATGCAAACTTAAGTTTCCTCGCAGAAGTTAATCCAGGGGGAAAAAAGATTAAACAAAGACCTGACGAGAAACAATGACACGTTTGCACTAATATGAATCACTTTGGGCTTAACACAATAAAATACTGATGGCGCTTATTTGAACATGAACACAGAGCGACACAATCAACCCTCGAGGACAAATTTCATTACCGAAGTGAAAGCTCCTACATTAAGAGAAAGTTGAACCATAGCAATGCGGACTAATTTTAGAACCCGGGAAATAGGGCGCGAACTAGGGGTGTGTGTAGCAGAACGTTGGAAAACGGAACTAATAGTAATAAAATTAAAATTCTTCTCCAAAACACAATCACAAAGTGCCTAATAATGAACACATTCAACAAGAAGGAAGGAAACAGTCAAGCGCGGTGGACCATTCACCCCAGGCTGGCCCAGGCTGGCCCGGGCTGCCCGGGGGCGCGGGGGCGCGGGGCGAGGCGGCTGGGGGCGAAGCGGGCTGGCCAGGCTCGGCCTACTTGGAGTGCACCAGGTTGAGGAACTCCTCGCGCGTCTTGGGGTCATCCCGGAACACGCCCAGCATGGTGGAGGTGACGGTTTTGCTGTTGATCTTCTGCACGCCTCGCATCACCATGCACATGTGCCTGCGGGACAGAGAGTGGGGCGTCAGGCAGGCCGGAGTGGGTCGGCGAGGAGCTGCGGTGGAGGCGGTACTCACACTCCCTCCACGACGACGGCCACGCCGGCAGGCTGCACGGCCTTGGTCACGGCGATGGCGATCTGCTTGGTGAGGCGCTCTTGCACTGGAACAGGGAAGCCGCACCAATGAGCACCCAGGCTGAACGGGCGGACGGACGGCGTCGGGGTGCCGCAGGCTTACCTTGGAGTCGCCTGCTGTAGATCTCCACAATCCTAGCCAGCTTGCTCAGACCCAGGATCTTCTTCTGGGGCAGGTAGCCGATGGACAACCTTGCCGTAGAAGGGGACCAGGTGGTGCTCGCACATGGAGAACATCTCGATGTCCTTGACCACCACCATCTCGTCGTGGTCCTCGTCGAACACGGCGTCGTTGAGGACCTCTGTGAAAGAAAAGCCGCAACATTAGGTTGATGGAGGGAAAAGTCTTTGCAGCAACCTGTCAGTTTCTCGGGAAATCGGCCGGTGCAGCCCACTGTGCATCCTGCCGCCGGCCAGCCCGGCCTCCATCCTTCACCCGACCCGCCCCACGGCGCGTGACCGTGCCGAGGCATGCTCCCTGCCCGCCGCCATCCCCATCCCGCTGCATCCCCCTGGGACGCGGGCCGATTGCCCCAGACTCCCGGCAATGCTTCCACTCAAAATCGGAAGCGGCTCTGCAAATTGCCAGAGGAATTGATACGCCGTAGTTGGACCAGGACCGCCTTGTCCCCCGTCTCTCTCTCTCTCTCCTCTCCTCTCCTCTCTCTCTCTCTCTCTCTCTCTCTCTCTCTCTCTCTCTCTCTCTCTCTCTCTCTCCTCTCTCTCTCCTCTCTCTTCTCTCTCCTCTCTCTCTCTCCTCTCTCTCTCTCTCTCTCTCTCTCTCTCTTTGCCTCGACCCGCTTCCCCTCCTCTTTGTTTCCGGCCCTGCCTCTTCCAACAAGCGGGCCTTTCCCCCTCCCGCCCCAAGTTCCGGACTACCCTCCGCCTCCCCCGACTCCGGGCTCCTTACACTCTGGCCCCGCTGCCGGCGCTCCGCCACAATTCTCCATTTCCAAGTCCATTTGAAAGGCTTCCCGCGCTGGAGTGGCCTTTAGTGGCGCCTGCCACCCCAAGCCGCACCCCCTCCCCCTTCGCACCGCAACAGCGGTTGCCACTCGGGCCCAACACTGCAAAACACCTGCCCCCCTATTTTTTTGGCGCGCCAAAGTCCGCGTCCGCCGCCGGTCCGACCGGCCGTGCGACCGGACGCACGGCGCGGAACCATCTGCGCGCATCGCTATCGTCGCCACCGTGAAGGTCGAGATGCACGCGCGCTCCTCGCCATTTCAACCAAAAAGAAAAAATTTGTTTCTGTTGCACGCCCACGCGAACGCCCACGCGACGCCCACGCGAGTGCGAGGGAGACAGGGCGAATGGAGCCGCGGGCAGACCGAGCGGCCGCCTAGCCTCCGACAGGCCATCAATTACGCTGTGCGCCAGGCAACCCGTCACCGTCGGCCGCCGTGCAACAAGTTGCCTACTGCTCGGCGCGGCGGACCCAACCCCACCCCAACGCCACCCCCACTGGCCGCCCCACCGCCACCCCGCCCCGCTACAGCGCAACAAGTTCCGGACTGGATTCCAGGAATCCACTTCCCGAGAGGTTGGCCTAGCCGAAACGCAGGCCGGACTTGGCGCCCCTGGCCCCGTCGTGGCCGCCGCTCTGCAGGCCGTCACGTAGTGTCCTCGCCGCGCTGCAACAAGTCCATAGCGGGCGCGTTCTGAGAGGGGCGAGGCGGGGGCGGGGGTGACAGAGGACCCAGTCGAGCCCCTTCAAGAGCAATTCAATCAGAGTCTGCAGCGGACGGGCTGCTGTGCTCCCCGGGCGTCTGGCCCACCCTCGCACCGGCCCACCCCCCCCCACCCCGCACCCATCACTGGCAAATGTGACTCGCAGGCCCGACAACTCAAAGGGCGCTGCTGGTGGCGCACTGTGAGCCTTCACAGTGTACCCTGCGCAGACAATGCACACTCGTGAGAGGGCTGCTGGCAAGCCCAACCTCCCGTGCAAGGCTCAAGCGCTGCGCACGATGCGGAGTT
>CM060094.1:9467494-9487494 GCA_030522485.1 Stenchaetothrips biformis | reverse complement strand
GAGAGAGAGAGAGAGAGAGACGCCCTTCGCCCACTTAGCCCCGCCCTTCCAGTTATCAGTTCACGCAGTGCAGCAGGGGCGTCCCTCTCTCACGGCAGCCTCCCAGAGCGGCTGTCCGGGGAGTAAGTCGCGGATCGTACAGGAGGTGTGCGTCATCGCTACTCAAGGCACCGGGTCTTCTTTTTCGAGACAGTACACCATGGAACGACCGCACTCCTGGTCTCTGCCGGCGGCGCGCGCAGGTCCAGGTCCTCTCCAAGGGAGCCCCTGCGCGGCAGGCAGCCGGCCGACCTGCACGCAGGCGTGCCCGCGCGCGGCCCACCTCGCAGGCTGACCTGCAGAGGATGCCTTGTCCCTTGGCGCCGCCGGCTCGCAGTTCGGCTGGCCGCCCGGCTGGCCGGGACCATTCGGATGCCAGCGTGTGCCCGACACTGACACCAAGTTCATCTTCTCAAACACCCGCCACTGCACCCGCAAGCAGGCGGGCGGGCGCGCAGGCACCCCTACGGAAACGCAGCCTTGATGCAAAACAAAGAAGTGACGCAACGTATTACGTAAAGCCGGCGCGTCGTTTTGATTCCGGCGAGGACAAGAAGTGTCATTGTTCGACGGCACGTTAAGTCGACAGTTTAAACTCGGAGTGGGGACATGGCCGCCCCCATCCCGATACAGCGACAACGACAGAAACAATCGGTGGCAGACGGACGGTGGTTGACACACAGTGGGCCCACAGTCAAGGTGGTCAAAATCCCGGACAGGCATTGAGCTCGGGAGTCACTACATGAGACTCGAATCGAACGTGTGATACCACCGGCGGATTGCTCTCCCAAACGAGGAATCCATGGATGGGGTGACACGTTCGTTCGAGTCCCATTCAGCGACTCTAGAGCTCAATACGCGTCTAGAATTTTGTCCGCCTGCGCCGGTCTTCCGGCCCACCGCGCGATGCTGGAGGCCTTCCTCGGCGGCCTTCCCTTTACCTGGCGTCGTCGACGTCCTGGGTGTCCTGGGGGTGCCGGGCACCTCGATCTCCTCGCCCTCCACCTCCTCGGACCAGGACACGGTGCGCTGCGCCGGCAGCACCATCTTCTTGGCCACCACGGCGTGGTGGTCCCCGTTGGTGGTGGCGGACGTTCCGTTTCATGGCGATGGTTTGTCTGGGTGGCTGGCCGTCCGCAGTGGAAGAGCTCCCGGCACGGACTGAGCCGACAAGAGGCGCGCTGGCGCTGCGCCGCTGCGCTGGCGGGGCAGGCGGCCGGCGCTGCTACCGCCGCCGCCCAGCCTCCGCACGCCGCGCCGCTGGAGCGCTGTTGCTGCCCCCTCCCCTCGCGCTGCCGCTCTGCCCCCACGTCACGGGTGACGCAATCGATAGGGAAGGGACCCCCGAGCTAGGCGGGCACAGCCGGCGGGCCGCTCCGCCGTGGCGGAAATCAGTGAGCGCGCGTCGGGGTGGGCAGGGGCCTTGGCCGGGGCGAGGGGCGACCCTAATCATCATCGGCTCGTCATGCACACTGCAATGACTGATGAAGAATGCGGCGTCGCTACTCCCCGCGCGAGGGCCGCCGGCGCGGGGTATCGACGCGCTTCGACAGGGTCGTCGCTTGGTTCGATCTGATAGCGGAGTGGCACGCACGCGTTAGCCCCAGCAGGCCGAGAATGGCCTCCCGGTGACCCAGCGTCGGCGACGAGGCGACGCGACGCCCGGAGTCCGGGGCGCCTCTCTCTCGCGAGGCGCGATGGAGACAGCGTGCATGGCCAGGGGGCGATAAATCGACGCGCGCACACGGCAGCCGCTCTCACAGGGAAGTCCGCACAGGCGAGCCGGCCGTGACGCCGGCTCTCTGTCTCTGTCGCACCCCAGCGGGCCACGCCGCGAGTGCGAGAGAGACAGAGCGCCGGCGCCTACCGGGGAAAGGTACTAATATTCCACGAAGCGCGGCGCACAAAGACCACGCTGTCGCACACAGAGCAGCCTTGGCCGACGCCAAAGCCTCAGTTGTTTTTTTCCGGTGTAGCGCCGCAAAAAGAAGAGCAATAGTCGCTACTTTTTTTTTTTTTTTTTTTTTTTTGAAATAACAAGACGACTGCTGATAGGTCTTGTTTCGTGCTGGCCGACGCCCTGTACGGCACGGCGCGGCCTGGCCCGGTCAGAGCCAACAGGTAGGGTTACATAAGGCCGGCATGCCGCCTAGAGCGGGCCGGCTCCAGCCACGCACAAGGCCTAGGTCTCGGCCACGCGGGCAAATAAGAAAGACAGTCGGTCGCAACGGGCCGACGGAAGGGAAGGCTGGCAAAATAAATCAGGAGCCGGAAAAAAGTTGAGCCTTTTCCTGGTACTACTCCGTGTCACACACACCAAAACGTAAAGTTTGTCCAAGCGACTGAAACAAAATATCCATTTAGCGACAACGAATCGAGTTTTGTTTCGGGTGTGACCTTGCAGAAAATGCGGCTAGAAGGCTGGAACGCTGGAACGCCCATCGGGCAGCCCGGACCTGGCAACGGCACTTACGTAAGCGGGAATCAAAACACCATTTCGGATCACGTGAGCATTCTTGGTGAACTTATATAATGATCGTCAAAGGTCTTCTGGGAGTAAGTTAATTGATAGGCAACTCAGCGTTGGATAGCTCGGCGATTCGCACAGCGTTACCTAACCTCTCCTATTTTTAAAATTCCGGCCCTGAAGACGGGGCGACGGCCGGGTGACTTTCAAGGACGCCGTATTAGCCGCCTCGTTACGTAGCGTAGTGGTCAGCGAGCCCGCCTGCGGGCGGTATGGTCTGTGGTTCGCGTACAGCCTCCAGCAACCCCGCCCACTTTATTTTTGGAAAGGCCCTGCTTACTAAGCTTGTGGTGTGACCGTCAAACAGCCTCTTCGGACCGGGATACCCGTCGGACCGTTCGAGCTCGCTGTAAACGTCGGTTGATGATTGTCTTTTTATCAGTGCAGCAAGGTCGTTCGCATCGCGTCCGACATGGGTGTGCCCGGAGAGCAGAGTCTGCTCCACACTATATAACAACTTGAACGGCGCCCATTAGCTTGTCCGCTCTGTCTCGCTCGCACCCCCGAGGAACGCACCATGAGTACGGGAGAGAAAGCTTGTTTGACCTGCCCCTGCAGAGGTAGGCCACGGCGGCGTGCGTGCGCCGACACAACCACGGAGAACACTCTTACCACGAAGTTTGGGAAACACACGTACACTTTAAATTAATGAGAAGTCAGACTGGGATGGGGACTCCACGCTCCAAAATGACGTCAGGACCATCCTGGGGCCAGCCTGGGGCGTGGCTCGGGACAAAGAGAGAGAGGGGGGGAATAGCCCGAGGGAAACGCGTCCTCTTCTTTTTATTTCCTCGTCTTTTGGGTGGAGTGTGATAACGGGTTCCTAAGAGGAAAATGGAAGAAAGGTCTGAGCGCTTCTCGATGGTACCGAGGGCGCCATGGCCAGGCGAGCGGGCCGCTCGACTTTTCTAATTGTTTCCCCTCCCCCTCCCCTCTCTCTCCCCGTTCACTTAGCGGGGTGGACGTCAGAGGCCACCGTGCTTTCCAGCCCGATGATGGCAGACAGTAGGTGGCCAGCACTCCGGGAATTCGGAAACCAGGCGCACCAGTGCCGAGACCAGTTCTGCCTCTGTTGCACGCCGCGGGCCGGCCCGTCGGTGCGAGAGAGACGGGCAAAGAGGGAATCCCTCCGGACCGCGTGATGCGACGCGCGGCGTGAAGGCCGGTTCCGTTCGGTTCGGGTAGTACCAACACAAGAAAACCAAAAACAAAAACAAAAACGTAAACAAGGCCCGCGGGCCGTCACGCCAAGGGCCACGTGGGCCTCGACGTGAGGCGCCGCTGCCTCGAGAAGATCGATCGTGGAATCGAGAGGCGTCCATCCATTTGAACGAACCAGACAAGGAACGACTAAGTGGCGAAAAGGCTCGCGGTGCAACCCTGGGCGTAATCCCCCGGCAGGCAGCCAGCCAGCAGCAGGCAGCCAGGCAACCTGAGCACAATTACGGCTTATCAAGGGCCTGAGTAACCCCAGCCGCCAAGGGAGTGGTCAGTCAAGGCACTCCGGTGTCGGGTTGCAGCCCTTCACACGTTCGCCATTACTTTTACTTTTCCGGTCGAAAATAAATGATTAATAATTGGGCACCGAATCGGGGGCATTGGCGAGGGCAATGCAACTGCAACCTGTACACATAACGCCACCGCGGCTGCCTCCAAGCGAGTGACCAGATGTGACGGAGAGTGACAGAGAGTGACAAGAAGTGACAGAGAGTGACAAGCAGTGACAGAGTGAGACGGAGTGAGTCGTTTGCGACCCGTAATGCCCAGCGACGGACAGTCCGGATCAAATTCCACAACAAGCGGCGGAACCAGTTTGCCAGTGCCCTGGCGGCCGGAGCCGGAGCGGACCGAGACTCAGCAGTCCAGCGGAGCGAGCGGAGCGCGGATCAGCTGGCCCGCCGGGCCGACTAGGCGCGGAGCGCGGCGGCGGCGGGGGTCACGGGTTCGAATCCCGGCGAGGGGCGGCCGAGTTTTTTTTATCGCCCGTCTTAATTGCCTTTTCGTGGATTTAACGAGATCAATGAAAATGAGAGAGCTGAGTGAGCGAGCCCCGCCACGCCGCGCCACGACGCGTCGCGCGGCCGGATGCCCACCTGTGACCTCTCCTTTCACTAGGCCACGGTCGCCCGCCCCGCCCCGCCCCACCCCGCCCCGCCCCGCCGGGAACAAAGAGGCTCACTCGTCTCAAGCAGCCGTCGAGCGAGGAGGGAAGGCGGCCGTTGTGCGGCAAATTTAGAACATTATTTTCCCTTTTAAAATTGTCACTGTGTGCTTAGGGCTAAGCCACGTGTGCCGCACAAAGTTTTGAAGGAGTCAAGCTGGAGGTGCTGTGAGGGAGGTCGTGGGGGGGGGGAGTATTGCCGGTAGAGCCACAACGCGTCCGCCCCTGACAGTGAAACCTGTTGCCAAAAGCCGTGCTGTACTAGGCTGATGGCAAGGCGTTACGCACGCAAGTGCAGTCGCTGTCAGCTCATTTAATTCTTTTTTTTACTCTTCGACCGACCAAACAGCATAAAGCAGTCATCCCAGGAGACAAGCTGTAGACGTGTCAGGTTGGGGTCAGAAACAATGCGGAAATTTGAGGAAAAATATTTCTTCCCTGCAACTTGAATGAAGGGAGTTCCTTCAACTCATTTGAAGAAGAAACAGCAAGAACACCCACGACACCGTACTCGCAATCTGGAAGGCAATAGGACTCGAAGCAAGACCTGCGGTAGCGGGTGTGGCTAGGCGCAGGCCCACCCTGACCGGTCCATGGAGGTCCACACCAGAGAAGGCATCCACTAGCTGAGTTGCGTAACTCATTTGCCCCGGGAAATGGGGATAGGAATACCAAGTCTCGTGAGTGAGCACGGAGGCTGGTGTCTGGACCCAAGCCGGCCGGACCAGGCTGGCCAACCACAACACGAAAGAGAAAGAAACCCAGCACACGCGTATTGAACACAAATGTTGTTCTTCCGCCTGACTAATCTATTCAGACCGCGACCCGACGCTAACACTTTCCATTAGTATTTTAGTTTAGTTTTGCACGCGAAGGTACAGCACCCGCTCGTCGCCTATCTGCACCTTAAGGCCACACTGGCGGCCAGCAGGCTGGAAATTGATACGCAATGGTGACACATTGCGGTTTCGCACCGCCTTGCTGCACCCTGCGCACCGCTTCGCCTCATCGCTCTGTCTTGTTCCCGAACGTTTTTCCCAAACTTTCAGTCTCAAAAAAAAAATCAATTTCTTATCCATCTAAATCTGAGAGCTTGGATTTCCCCTTCCCCACGACGCCGCTTGACCACCATCGACCGGTATTCACCTCACCTTTGGGTTATTTCGAGCAATCCGCCTATCCGCGGTCGGCCTATCGGGGTATCGATTGTCTCAGCGAGGTCGCCAGCCGTTCCCATGAGGTGCGTTATATAAGTCCTCGACCTCAGACGGGGAAGGAGACGGCCGACCAATGAGGGCCCGGCGCGCTGGCCTGGCCTTCGGGCGGCACGCAGGCACGCAGGGTGCCCTCGAGGCTCAAGGTCAAGGACCAAGGGCAGCCGAGGGCCTAGGACCGACGGCCAGGGACAGCCGAGCTGACCAGCGCCGACCAGACCAGTTGATTCGATCGCTGACGTCGGCAAATCATCCCCGCGAGAATGATAGGCCACCCCTTGGCTTTATGTTCCCGTCCTGATTTCAAGGGGTGGTCTCAAACGGCCCGGAATCGGGCTCGTCTTTCGTTTCGTGGTTACCGCGGCCAGGGCTGCTGGGAGTCGAGTACGGGCCCACGATTGTATAGTACAGTCCCCCTAGCGGACCGCATTGGAAAATAAAACCAAAACGTCATCCCGTAACAGTAAGATGACCCCACCCTCCTGCATCTCTTATGCGAAAACCTTGAGTTCCGCCCTCAGTGGTTTTGGATTAGGGGTTTCTTCACTCAACCACAGTTTGCACGGAACCATTAAAACACCTGATCGGCTGACGTAATTTGCAGTTCGCTGGCAGTCAGCCGAATGATGGAAATAATCATTTTTGACGCAAGATACATGCCGAGACGAAATTTACATTCCACCATTAAAATCAACTAGAGAGCCATTCAAAAATTTAATAGTTTTTTTTTTCAACGAACGATCGATTAACGTGCACACGAAAATAGCTCTTTACTTTACATGAAAATAATCCAACATAAAATTTCTTAAGGTAAAAACCCGCATGCGCGCTTGTCACGACCATTCGTATAGGTGCATATAAAGGAAGTATAAATTTCGAATTGACGTAAGTATTTTATCTTTTCATGAAAATGATCATGACCGACACCACTCCGCCCCAAAACAGGTCCCGTCCCGACAGAGTGGGAGAAAAAACCCGGCTGAACTTACTTCCGGTCTCCGGATCGGTCTTCTTGACCACCATGACGGTCGAGTCGGATGTCTGTCCGTTCTTGAGTTCACGCATGACGGCGGCTGGGATGGATGGTTCCTGTGGCACTAGTTGCTGCTGCGGCTCCGGGAGGTCCGGGAGTCCTTTGGGCACGGAAAGTGAAGGCGGTGCGCGAGCGATCGGCCGCGATCTACTTCGATGAGGTTAGGTTGGCGGTGGAGGGGGCGGCTGCGGTCCAGACGGGGACTGCACAGACTTGCGGCGAAGTAGTGGCTCGGCTCGGTAGCACGCACGCCTTTATATTTACCGCGCGCTGCGGCGAGACGCGGCGTCGCGGCGAGACTAGAGTCCTGAAGTCTTACTCTAGGACGCCAGGCGAGACGGGCTGCGGCCCGGCCCACACGAGACACTCACGAAGCAGTAAAAGGACCTCAAAAAGACGTCATAATAATGCTTTTTTTTTTGTCGAAATTTTGACTACAATTGTTCATATTGATATCAAATTGACATCAAGGTGAGCATTTCGTGTTCTTGGGGGGGACCAGTGGCGAGGCGAGGAGGTCTGTGTCTCCGCCAACCCCAATCAGGGGGATGGAATACAATACTGTCAGCACATTCCGAGCCAAAGGCCAACAGGAAGATCAAAATTAGATCTTTTTAAAAAAACCTGAAGATATGTTGTAAAAAGAACAGGTGGAGTGAGATTACGTCTGGGCTAGCTGGCAGGGTGCTGACGACTTTGCTTGTCATGATCGTGCCTAAAACCAGTTCTCATTTTTCGGGATGAAAAAGAAAAGGGTTGGCAAAATTTGGCGAGTAGATTTCCAGGAGAAACGACCACCTTATGTCCTTGCACCTGTCGTCGCGTTTCCCACCTTCGATATTGCCCTGAGTGGACGCCTCCACTTCCACTCGTTCTTCACTAATTCGAATGGAAAACCGTCCGATGCAGTTGTCCGTGACGGCCTATCAGCTTGTCTCGCTAGAAATCCGTCAAATGCCTCAGTGGATGATGCCCTGCCTGCCCACCTCTAGCCTTAATGCCCCAACAGCCCGTGATACGCCACGCAGCCTTCGGACAACGTCAGTCAGACACAAGCCGCTTGGCGACATGCCTGCCAAGCTCGGAGAGGTTGCCACAAAAATCTGACATAATCAAGCGTCCGCATCGACCAGCATCGGCCAGCGCCCGAAAGGGATTTCGGATCAAATGTTACGCAACGCACAAATTGGCTGACAGTTTCCCGCACACGTGCGCGAGGTGCTGCTTCCTCTGCGGGCGGCCTCCGAGCGCTGCTGGAGCACGAGCGGCGTGCATCACAATTTGAACAGACTTACATAAAGACTCACCGGCGAGGCTATCAACGAATCCCTGGCAGTGAAGGAGTGCCCCCAAAGTGCGTGTGTCTCGGTGTGTCCTGTCAGCTGTAGCAATGCATTTTATTCCGCGGGACTTAAACATCAGCGTGCAACAAAGACGACGTTTCTAGGACTCCTCCTTTTATTTTGACATTTTTTTAAAATGTTTGTTTCAGAGGCGGAAGCAAATTTTACTTTTCGTTGCTGGAGTGTTGCCAATCCTTCCTCCCATCCGACTTTGACAAACACCGTCGAAAACGTTATGCCTCGATGTCCGTGAATTCGAGCAGGCTGAGGCCTGGCCTAGGCCTAGCATCCGCCGCGCCGCGCCCGGCCGCCACGGAACACTTACATAAGTACCAAACGACAGCCATTTCCACTCTCTGTTCGCGCGATGAATGCCATCAAGGTTTCGAACAAACGCCTTTCTGCTTCCTCGACTCCCTTTTATATTTTCCTATTTTCCTCCTCGACTCCTTGACTCTTTCTTTGACTCCTCGATTCTTCCACTCTTCGATGACTTCATTTTACTGCTGATGCAAATGGTGTGAATGTTTCGAAACGGAATCGCAGCGATTTGGAAGAGACAGGATGGGCAGGACTAGAACTTAAGGTGTGACAAAGCTTCGAAGGAAGAAGGGAATCCGGGCATTGGGTTATCTGAGCGAAAGCCTCCCCAGCCCGTCGGCGGCCTGCGCCTGCCAGCGGTGGTGCAGGCCACCCGCTGCACTGCTGAGCCTGGTGGGCTGCCTCCGTCCGCGCCGTGCTCCCCCCCCCCCTTCCTTTCCCGATCAGCTGCTCGCCACGCAGAGCCGCTGAGCAAGCGGCGTGGCGACCAACACTCCGTCAAATGCCTGCCACATCAGCCGACACAAGCCAACGCTGCCCGACACCAGCCGCCCGCCATAGGAGTTATCAGCACTGGAAATGTGCAAATGGCCAGGACGGGTGCCAACAATGCGATTCCCGTTGAGATCCATTATTCATTGGTGACGTCCGACCCATGAATTTGGTTCTTCCCGTCCGAGTGGCCGGCCCGGTTGTCGTGCGGTGGCAGGCGGCGCGTCTTGGTGATGGTCTTGAACAGGTCGGTCGATCTCTTGGCCGTCCGGGGCCTGGACGCGTCGGCGAAGTCGACGTGGTACAGGCCGAACCGGACTCTGGAACACGGAGGCAGCGCTAAGAATGGCATCTTAAAAATCCTTTCGATGGCTCTCGTGCGTTACGTGACGATACAGCCGGGAAGGGGGAGGGGGAGGGGTCTTTGAATAGACCATTGGGAGAGGGCGGGGAAGGTACACGTGTTGGCTGCTGATGCCTCGGCCGAACAGTGCTTCGTCACTCTTTCTCTGTACGAGAGAGACAGCAGAACAGTTCGGAATCAGCCCGCGGAGGCGGAGAGGGGGAGGGGAGTTATTGTGCGACGAAGAGCGATGGGCAGCAGAGTGCTTAGAAAGTGAAAGGTGAGGTCCGGTACAATTGGATTGGAAGAGGGGCCGCCTCGCCATAGCGAGGTTCCATGGTGTAATGGTTAGCACTCAGGACTCTGAATCCTGCGATCCGAGTTCAAATCTCGGTGGAACCTATATTTTTCCTGCCCCTTCCTTGGGTAACTCGTTAAAATATTCTGAGGGTGTGTGTGCGCAACGGATTTTCCTAAACAAAATGCGTGAAGATGAACTCGGAAGTACAATTGCAACAGCACAAAAATACTCGAAAAAGGCATCTGCCTCCAGAGAGAATCGAACTCTCGACCCCCAGTTTACTAGACTGGTGCTCTAACCACTGAGCTATGGAGGCGCTATGTCTATCATTCCTTTAATACCTTTCTGTTTTCGAGTTGGCTCGCATCGCGACACAGCGCCACGCCATCAGATCAGATAGCACGCCTGCCCTGCCTGTCCCGGTTCCCGACGCCTCACTTCAGTCGTGTTTGAAGCATGTCAACAAAGGTGCGGCACGGAGGCCTATCGTCCCCAATTTTGGGATTTTTAATTTTTTTATTTTTTTACGCAAATTTAGAAAAGTTATGTTTGAAGACTGAAAAACCGTCCAATGAGTTTCCATATGATTTTTTTTTTTTTTTTTTGAAGTCTTACGTGTATCCGACGTTCCATTCAAAATTGTCAAGAAGGCTCCAGGCGATGTAGCCGAACACGTTGCACTTGTCCTCGTGGACCGCTTTGAGCAGCTGCTCCAGGTAGAGCTGCAACAAGGGCGTCGTTGTCATGCAGGGACCAGAGGTGCCGCCACAGCGCACCGCATGCTCACCGAGTGGTACGCGATGCGCCCCGTGTCGTTGAGGTCCGACCCGCTACTGGCGTACCCGTTTTCCGTCACTATCACTGGCGGGTTGCCGTACGCGTCCCGAACCCACGCCAGCAGTCTGCGGAAGCCCCATGGCACGACCTGGGAGAACACGGCCGAACACAGCGATCACGTGGTCTTGGCGCCGCGGACCGCGGTGCACCGCCTGGCCTGGCCTGGCCCACTGTGCGGAGTACCTTGAGCCACGGCAACGCGCTGCCCGGCCAGGAAGGGTCGCGCTCCAGCCGCACCGCCGCGTCGGCGCTCCTGGAGAAGGACGAGGACGCAGCAGGCGCCGCGGAGGACGTCAAGTACGTCGAGTAGTGGTTCAGCCCGAAGAAGTCAGCGGATCCTGGTCGGAAAGAAACTCTGTTACGTCCGGCCGATTTCTTCCACATAGTTGTGCCGACCCACCTCTGAGGGCCGCGACCTGGGCCGCGGAGAAGGTCGGCAGCCGCGACCTCGCCAGTCCTTGGGCCAGGCTGTTGGCCATGACGCGCTGCTTCATCACCGGGGGGTAGTCGCCCACCTCGCTGAAGATGGGGTGGGCGAACCAGCCCAGCTGCGGCACACCGACTCGTCACTTCGGGGAGGGATGCAATGCACAGGTTGCAGCGGCCCTCACCTTGAACTGTTTGCGCGCGCTCCCTCGCCACGCCGTCCTCCTCGCTGGAAGCGTTTCTCGGCTCGAACCACTCGCTGTTCAGCGTGATGCCCACCCTCCCTGTGGGCGAAGGAGCGCGTCACAGTGGGCCCGTTGCCTCATCTCCACAGGTGGACGGACGGCTCACCCCTCTGCGCCGCGGCGTACTTCCGGTGGTAGAGGCGGTAGGCGGCGGCGTGCGCGCGCAGCACCGTGTGGCCGCACAGGTAGTCGCCCACGCCGTCCAGGTCCAGGTCCGGGGCGTTGTGGCCGCTGCCGTACCCGGACACGCACGTCTCGAAGGGCTCGTTGAACGTGAGCCACAGCTTCACCTTGTCGCCGAACAAGCCGAACGCCAGGTCGGCGTAGTCCACGTAGTAGTCGGCCAGCAGGGGGTTGGGCCAGCCGCCCAGGTCCTGCAGGCGTTTGCGGTAGGTCCCAGTGGTACAGGGTCACCTGCAATGCCGGCCCCGGGGCTCTTTCAAGTGTGCCGGAAGTCAACGGGAAAACTTGGAGGAAATATTTTCTCCGAGGAAAAGAAGAAACCCTACCATCGGCTTGATGCCCTTGGACAGCAGTTCCGTGATCAGGTTGTTGTAGTAGTCTACGCCGGCCCTGTTCACGTTGCCCACCATGCCGTTGGGCAGAATCCGCGACCATGATATCGAAAACCGGTATACGTCCATCTGAAAGGGGTAGCAGCGACATGCTGTAGTGGGGAGTGGGTCAGGTCAGCCGCCCCCACCGAAAAGGGGGGGGGTAAGTTACTAGACTCACTCACCCCCAGGTCCTTGAGCAGGCCCACGTCCTCCTTGTACTTGTGGTACGAGTCGCAGGCCACGTCCCCGTTGGCGCGGTCCGCCACCGAGTCGGGGCGCTCGTGCACCAGCCGGTCCCAGATGTTCTCGCCCTTGCCTTCATCAAAACCCACACACTTCTTGCGAAAACAGCAACCGACGATAGTTGGAAGGGCAAACTGCAGGCTGCTCCCGAGACGATGATTCATCGCTGCCGCCCTTGCGGACGCCCCACAGTGGCCAGACGACCGGCACAGGCGGTCTAAGCTCTAGACGCGTTTTAAGCTCCAGAGTCCCACTTAGCGACTAGGGTCTTTGCCGCCTGCGCCGTTCGTCTGGCCCACTGCGCACCCCATGAGTGCGAGAGATGAAGCACCGTTCGCGTGCCAGCCTGCAGCGAGACCGCCCCCCGCCGTACCGCTCTCGTTCCAGGCGCCCTCCACTTGGTACGACGCGGTGGCGCAGCCGAAGATGAACCCCGGCGGGAAGGTGCGGTCGCCGAGCTCGGCCTTGGCAGCCTGCTGGGCAGCCTTGGTCGCCGGCAGCGCCAGCAGCAGCAGCAGCACCGAGACGGCGGCGGCGGCCATGGCTGGGAACCTCCGACTGCCGCGTGGGGGTTCTCGGCCTGCAGTTGAGCCACCCGCTCCGCTTCACTGGCATAATCTTGAAAAGCACGCACGCCGGATATCGTCCCAGCCAGCAGCCCAGCCGGCTCGGCGGCCAGGGCCAGGGCAGTGCGGGCAACGCCGACACGGACCGCGGCGTCGTTCACTCTACAACTCTGGTTCCCTCCACCGGGACCAGTATGGCCCGTCCTCCCCAGTTTCGTTCGAGTTTTGCCGCGGGATGGCGCAGGCACGACACCGCGTGCAGCGTGCACGGCGGCAGCGCGTGGTACGTGTGCGGCCAACGTGTTAGGCGTTGCAGTCGCAGAGTAGTTTTGTTGCCGTCTCCCTCGCACCCACGGGGCGGCCCGTGGGGCCCGTGGTGCTGCGACGGAGACAGAATGCCCGCTAGCACGCCGGTGTGCATGGCATCACTGCGTGGCATGCTCTGCATGGCCAGCTGGCCGGCCTGGAGGCATGAGGACATGAGGAGCAGTCCACCGCAAGTCCGAGGGTTCGGTTACCGGGATAGTGTTACCTGTGCAGCGCTGCAGCCGTGGGAGCGCCGAGCGCCGAGGCGATGTGCGGCGGAGGCGTTTCGCGCCGGAGGGCACGCCGTTTTGCTTTCGTTCGAGTCGAGTGAATCGAACCATCGAACCCGAGATGGAGATTGGCTTTGATCACCCACAGCGGCGTGTCGTGCCATGCACTTTGGAATTTGGACGGCGCAATGCAGCTGCTACTGCGCAGCCCATATCACAGCCCTGACTTAGGTTGTTGGTCGTAAGGTCATTGGAACCTTGGCTCCGGAAAATTACCTACCACCTTGGTGCCTGCGGCTCCTCTTCACAGTGTTAAATGTCACTCCTTGACCTTAAAGTTGCAGCTGGAGTACATAGACCTCCGTCGAACAGAATGCTACGTGATTCCTTGGTAAATTTCCGAACCACTCTCCCCCCAGCTTCATCGGCCCAGGTTCGGCGCGGCACGTCGTTTGGAGCCTGGTGGAGCAGCATGTTAATATCGGTTGACACCGATGATGAAAGATCGCCGGTATGCCACACCATGTCCGAAGCCCGCGCGTCGCGGGCCGTGGCCCACGGCCAACCTGCGGATTGGTTTTCACCTTCCTATCAGTCAGTGAGTCGGCAGGAGACGAGAGGACGACGGGTTCGGTTCTGGTCGTTGGTGGCATTATTCGGTGGAGCCGGCGAAGGGAACTTAAAATTAAAAGCCGGATCTTCACAAAACCCAGCCGATTTTATGAAAATGATTACACGTCTCTGTTGGAGCATTTTGACGGTTTGCTACGTTTACGCTGCTGCTCGTTTCTGCTCGTTGTCCGGCGCGCGCTTCGCTTCGAAACTTAGCGCCGCGGGTTGGGTAACGTTGCCGCCATCAGCCACGGCCTTCTAGGTTCTCGCGCTCACCGTCTCCTCGATCCGCTTCACCACGTGACCGCGGCCTGCGCTCTGTTGGTCCATTTTGAAACGGCTTCTTCTTCTTTTTGGCATCAGCGGCTCTGTTTGAAATTTAACCGTTTTGTGATGTGATGATTTGTGTTTTTGAATTAGTCTAAGCGTTAGATTAAACTTTGTTGTAAGGTGAGTTTGCTCTACAGTTGTTGTTTACAACTTTTTATTTTTGTGGAAGTATTTACTGTCCCCCGTTCGTTGTCGCACGGATCAGGCGGCTTGAAATGCTCCGCTAAAGAGAGGTTAAAGATTGCTTGCAACGATGGGCCGGAAAAGTCAGGTTGCTGACAAACTTGTTTAAGGAAGTGTTGAATCTTATTCTCGAATCGTAAAATCTGTCTTCGCCTTTCCCAGGGCATGTGATATTTACTATGGCTCAACACAAATTATCCTTACTGGCCAGCTTGGATGATCTGCACCGATGTACGAACTCACTTGTGACAGCAGATGCTCAAATAGAAGCAGGTTTGTGTCTCATATTCCATTGGTCGTTTTACTCCTTACCTTTAGTTTAAGTATGATTCTCCCTTCCTGTTTTTTCCTCCCCCCCACAGAATATGTGAGGTTCTTGCCGATTGTGGAGAGCTTACGCTTGCAATGGTCAGAAGCTGTGACAGAGTGCCGTCGCTTACAACAAGCTTTAGATCAAAGTCATCACAACTCGGCGGTTCTCTCTGGCAAATTAGCTCACGCCAGGAAGCTTTTAGATCATGAAATCAAAACATGCAAAGCTGCTGAAAAGGAAAAACGGGCTCTTGTAAGTAACGGATGTCTCTATGCTTCTTTGAACTGTCACATGTAATTTTGCGCACTTACGATTTGTTTATTGGCTGTGGCAGGAGATGCAGTTGCGCATGATTGGAGATGTTCTTGGTGATCAGCGAAATAAGTTACCAGAGGAAACAAGAGAAAAACTGTCTTTCATCAACCAAACTAGTCATGGTGGGATCCCCTCCAACATTGCTGACCCGTTGGATACTATTGCGGAGCTTGATTCTACAGGTATGAACGGAAGCATCAGTCTTGAGCTGGTCGGGGCAGTCAATCATGATCTACTTATCTGTTGACGTTGCAGGATCTCTCTTGTCTGAATTGAGCTATTCCCGCTCTGAAGATGACTTGGACTTGAACTCTTCATTTCTTGATACAAGGAAGGACTTCAAAAAATGCAACCCTAACCCTGGTGACTTTGCCCCAAGCCCTAAAAGAAGGAGATCCAACATTCGGAAGAGTCTTGAGGTAAGTAATAGCCTATGATTTTTTTTTTTTTACACAAGTTCTCATCTTTGAACTAAGTTAAAATCTGTCCAGGTTCGGAGATACAGAATAAGGGCACTGAAGATAGAGTAGTAGCTAACCAACTACTGTCACCGTGCAACGAGAAGGTAATATCAAAGCTCGATCTAAGATTGAAACCAAGCCTTCTGGAAGACCGAAACCAGCTTCAGATCTCTTCCCTTCTGCTCCACCTATATCAGGTAAGTGGTCTCCATGTCCCAATATTAATGCTGTGTTTTTTTTTTTGTATGAGCTTAATGATGAGAAGCGTATGAAGAGCACTGGTTGAATTGACGTCATTTATCTCAGACTCAACCCAATATTTCTCCCTCCCATTGTAATCTTGGTGATAGTTGTTTTTTTAGACGTTCACCGTAAGGCCGATGGGACAGTGTTGACACCCTCATTATTTTCAGTTGTGCTAAAAGATAGTAGCACTTCACTTATGTAGTGTCTTACAGGTTTTAAATTCTGGGTTTAAGCGGGCAGGGTTTCATTTTTTTGATAATGGGAGACATTGGGTACGATACTTGACTCTTCAGCTTGCGGGGATTCTACTTTAGTAATCTGAAGCTCTAATAAAATGAAAATGTCAAATTTTGTATGAGTTAAGTGTTTTGACATCATTTGACTGATATTGTGGCACATCTGAAGTTGTTAGTAGATTCAACTACGTCTGACAGCAGTTCTGGTAACAACAATCACTGGGCCACACCAAGAAATGAGAAAATGTCCATGAAGCCACCAACATCTATTACCAGATCCTCTACTTTAGACATAAGTCCCAGTTATGCAATGAGTAGAAAGAATATCAACACTCGGCCTCATAGTTTTATACACAAGACAACTATTTGCCCCGATGCTTGTAATTACTGTGGCAAGAGGTGAGCAAAAGATGCAAACACTAAAGTTGCTTGGTAGGAAGAATTGCTAACATGACTTGTATTATTTCAGGTTGAAATTTGGAAAAGTGTACAGTAAATGTCAGGATTGTCGTGCTTCATGCCATATGGAGTGTGAAGGACTTCTTCCCCTTCCTTGTATCCCTGTTGGAAACACTTCAGCTGTCAAAGGGGCTATGGTAAAAACCTGTTCTTGAATAATGCTTACCTATTTGCCTATTATCTACACTCCTTGGCTAACATTTTGATTGGAACACAGGGCACCATTGCAGATTACACACCAATGACCAGTCCCATGGTGCCGTCAATCATTGTTCATTGTATCAGGGAAATTGAGAGTCGTGGTTTGACAGAAGTTTGGTATCTACAGAGTGCCTGGAGCTGAACGAGATGTTGAAAGCTCTCAAGGTAATTTTAAAAATCTGACTCGCTATTCGGTTTTTTATTTTATTGTGATGTTTCTTAATATTTATCTTTTTCACTTTCAGGAAAATTTCCTACGAGGGAAAGGAGCTCCAAACCTATCAAATGTTGATGTTCATGTCATTTGTGGGACGGTGAAGGATTTCCTGAGGTCATTGCGAGAGCCTTTGATCTTGCGAACATATTGGCATGACTTTGTCAATGCTACAGAAATTCCTGATCCAGAAGATGCACAGGCTGCATTATTCCAGGCCATATCAGAACTACCGCAACCAAACCGGGACACACTTGCTACACTCATTCTCCATTTGCAACAGTATGATCATAATTTTATTCTCAGAGCCTGCAGTACATATTTTATTTTTCTGATCGTTTTCTCTACCGAACCATGTTTTCTTTTCAGTGTTGCCGAGTGTCCAGAATGTAGAAAGCCCATCAGTAATTTATCTAAAATCTTTGGACCAACTATTGTAGGATACTCCACAACTGATCCTGAGCCTGAAGTTCTCTTATCAAAAACCAAGAAGCAGGCCACTGTAAGTATTTTGAGATTCTGTTGCAATAATTTAGTCAACCAGGGAAGTAATTTTCATGTTTATTGTCTTTTGCAGGTTGTGGACCACTTAATGAGACTGCCTGGTGATTACTGGGCTAACTTTGCTCATCCCTCTGGAGTAGAAAATAGGGATCCAGAGTGTCTTCCACACACTCCATCAACAGGATCTCTCTTGGCAGGGGCCAGAAAATTTCCTGGGAAACACCCCTAGGTACTGTTGTAGATTACTTTGCATTCACTTCCCTCTCAGTCCCCCATAGTCATTTTTTTTCCTTTCTATTTTCATAATTTTTAATCTGTTTTGCAGGTCTGTGAGGGGAAGAAGAAGTTCTTTGCCCACACCACCTACCTTCAACTAAATGCTTTGGGATGAGTTGCTGTTCTGTTCTACATCACACATGCTTATATTCATTCCACATTCTCTCACATAGGATAGATAAATCAGTAAGGCATTTTTACCTTTTTGCTTAGTGCTGCTGCACTGATAACTCTCTTAATTTAGTTGCTTCTTCTGAAAAAAATCTGTAATTTTAATACAGTCCTTTAGTCCTGTCCAAATCGATATCTTCTGATCTGATTACCTTCTGTGATATTGTCAGTTCAGTAAAGGAATACTATTTAAAATTAAATCTATTTTAAGTCTTAACATTCATGTTGTGCTTTTCAGTGAAAATATTTCCAGACATTCAATCAAGTACTCTTAATTAATTAACACCAACTCATATCATCTTTTATATATAACAACACCCCTGTACATGCTGCTCAATGCTTGGAATGACGGTGTTGGAGAATTTATATATGTATGTATTTTATATAGGCATTCTGTGATGCATAATTAGCTCTCTTCTCAATGTTTGGATTGATGGTGTTTGTTGCACTATTGCATCCTTCTTGCATGATGAAGTGAGGGAATAGACATATAACTAATGCATTTGCGTGCTCTCTGTCTTTATAGCTTTATTTTCCTCCCATTTTGGGTTAATATTTATCTAATTTGTATATATGTTTTTGTTTGTTATTCTTGTGAAATTAGTTGCAAGTTAATTTTTACAAGAAGAAAAGCTGACTGTTTTTCTATGTTAATGCATGACACATTTTTTTGTACTGTTGTAGCTCCAGCACTATTATGTATGAAAAAAAGTCGTCTTTTCTTAATTTTAACATGCAAGCTCAGTATTAAGTGCGCCTCTCTTTTATCATAAAATTCTTAATTTTTGTGTGTTGCTGATGTATTGCTCTCTGGTGTGTGTGCTCTCTGCTAGTTATCCTGGTGATTTTATAAACAGTTTTGTAACCTAATGTATTTAAACTGCAAAGATAGTAATAAATTTCACCCACTAACCTAGATGTGCTGTGTACTTACATGCCCAGAATAATAATTTCACCCACTAACCTAGATGTGCTGTGTACTTACATGCCCAGAATAATAAGTACAAATCGGAGGAGAAGATTGCTTTATTTAATCAGATTCAATGTAACCTCCATCAAAATGGTTAACAGATCTACTATGATGATGAGTAGAGACAACTTTGAATATTTTTATAACAAACACATTTATTATGTGTAGCACTCAGTACATAGATTGGCCACTGCCAGCTACCTAAGAGTCTAATTTCTGGAAAATCACATTGAATATTTAGTACAAGAAACAAACAATATACTTCATAAACCCAACAACCACAGCCAACTTGCATACTGCTCCAAGAAGGTGTGAAAGAATCAAGGAAATGTAGTAAGTACATCAGTCTAGAAATTCAATTGAGATGGGAAACTTAATGCAATGGACTGGCCCAACAAGGAAAAAAAAAGATGGGCAAATGCAAGGAACCCATCGAAACCTTGACCTCTCATTTCACAAGTATGTATTGCAAACCCCATGCTCTTGAAAGTCCGCCTCATTCTTTGGTGAGCAAATTTGATTGATTTCACAACATGCAAAACTCAAAAATTGCTTTGGTGAAAGACAGTCTTCTTTATCATCTTAGCCTAGTCCTAACAGGTGCAAGGAAGTGCAATAATTATTTACTTTCATTTTCAAATGTAAATACACTTTGACATTGCTTCCTAAACTCATCAAGTTAACAAGGCGTTGTGGAATGTTTCTTTTTGTGCTTTTACATGGAATGTGATAAAAATGAGATAAGAATTGGAGGATGCCTCAAACACAAAGTAAGAAGGTCAGTCTTTGACAGAAGGAGAACACACAGGAGTGAAACAGTTCTTCTATGATGTAATGCGTCTTGGAGACACTAACTAATTAGAATTGGGAAAATGAACAGTGTTCTCTCTCTCACTACAAAATTCAATCTTCCGCCATCTAGTAAAACTAAGTAAATAGGAGTGAGTGGGATTTCCTGGAGCAGATATGTCAGGTGATATTTCTGCTTCTCATCTGGACCATTGGGAATCCATACGTAACTGTTTCTATGTTCAATACATACATCTAAATCATGGAATAACATAACAATGATAACATTTAAAATCCTTTGTAAAATTGGCTTGATTAAAACATCTAAATTATCATAACAAAATAAAGCAATAAATACTACTGCACAGATAGATTTGATGAATTGCATATGCTTTGTAATATATCATAAAAATTATGTATTCCTACTAATAAAATTGCATCTCATTAACAGTGATAAGGTCAACAACATATATTCAACAACCCTGCAGTTGGCCGATATGAAAGGAATGGATATAAGAAAATTGCACAACAAGAAC